>JAUMJL010000495.1:780000-1980000 GCA_033558185.1 Dromococcyx pavoninus
GCTGACAGGACATCTTAATTTCTTTTTTTTTATTTTGTAAAAGTACCTGATGTTGTGCAGTTAGACTTAAGTTGTGTGTTCGGTCATCAGGAAACAGAGAAAAAGACATGATGTGTTGGGTGATTTACTTAGCTGAGTATGTAAGCAGTAGGATTTTTCTGTGAAGAGCTAAAAGAGAAATGAAGCACATAACATTTGCATATTTAAGGAATTGCAGCCTATATTCGAGGTTAGGTTTACCAGCCATGTAGTTTATTTGTATAGCATATTCAAGCGTAGTAATTTGAAGATATGCACTAAATCTTTTTTTCCAGAATCTGAAAGACTGCTGTTTATTGACCAAAATGGAAGGAAAAATCCTCCATTTTTATTTTCCTTATCAAAATAAGCTCTATCTATTCACTACGTTAGACCATAAACATTTTTTAAGCAGTAAGACAGGGACTATATACACAAGTACTCAGCACAAAAATACTGTGGATACACTTTTCTGTAAACATTAGTCTCCTAATCACATTAAACTCTCCTTCATATGAATCCAAAATAAATATATCTGGGCAGATACTACCATTTTCTTTTCCATGAATAGTTGAGGGTTTTTTAACAAATTCGTCCTGGCTGTGTTTATAGCTGTTCTGTATTTTCTTTGTGTCAAAATTCAGACAAATGCTTTTATTGTCCAGCAATTTCACAGGAACACCAAATATTGGAGAAACATGCTATATGACCCACAATTCCAATTGAAACGAACACTACCGCTCAAACAGGGCCAATCCAAAGTCTATTTTAAGTCAGTGGGAGATTTTTCATCAACTTCAATAGGCTTTGGATGAAGTCCACGGTGCATACTGGCAACAAACAGCTCATTCACAAGCTACAGACCACTGCTTGTTTGCTGAAATTTTGGAATGAATAATTTTTAATAATGAAGAAAAAATCCTCAAAACTGCAAGCAGCTCACGGGCAATTTGTGCACATGAAGGGGAGGGGAAATTCTCTGAAAACAGCTACTGTGCATTAGTAAGCTTACTTTGATACAACAAAAGTGCAGCAGTGAAATGCATGATGGCTGATGGCTAAACTCAGAAAGCATCTGTCAGGTGGTATTAAAAACTAGGGTTGAGGTTTTGGTTCACTTATTTTCAGTGCCACCTTACAAATATTTCAAATAGAACTTTAAAACAAGCTTGTGAAATAGTTGGTGACTCCTGCAGCCGCCAACTATTTAGTGCCAGGCTTTCTGAGCACCAACCTCACCAGCACAGATCACTAAATAACTTCTGGTCTTTCTCAGCTTCTTTCTGTTCCTGTTTGATTAAACTAGTCCCACCTTTCAGTCTTGTAAGCTTACAGTTTAACCATTACATAGTTACAGCAGGCAGTTCTACAGACTGAAGCCAGTACAGCATCATAAGAGATCTCACATATATAAGGCTGGAAGGCACCTCTTAGGTCTTGTGACCAGACCCTCAGCTCAAAACAGGGCCAGCTTATTCCAGTTTGCTGTCAGTCATGTCTAGTTCAGTCTTGAACATCTCCAAGATTCCACAATCACTGCGGGCACCTTGGGAATCTTCTTCTAATCAAGGGGTACTCTTATTCATTGCTGTATATTGTGCCTGCGGCCTTTTGTCCTATCACTGTGTACCTAGATGGAGAGTCTGGCTTTGTATTTTCTACAGCTTCCCACTAGGTCACTGAAGACCTTCAAGATCTTAGCCTTCTCTTTTTAAGACTCTTTCTGCATGCTGTATTCTGCAGTTGCTTAACTATCTGGTGGTCTTTGACTGACCAGACTTCTACCTGGAGCTCAGAACTGGACACAATACTCCAAATGCAATCCCTCAAGTGCAGAACAGAGAGAAAAAATGATCTGCTGGCAATGTTTATACTGTTCTTTAACCTCATGGTATTCTCGTCAGGCTGTCAAGGTCCCTCATATCTTGCCACCTAAAATAAGGCATCAAAATGCAGCCAAGTAAAGCAAATGGCATATTTGCTGTTGATGAAGACCATATGGGATCCATTTATTGCTGGTTACATAGTTAGAGTCCGCCAGAAAACGATACCTGCTTTCTGTCTAGCTTTTTGTTGTTGATTGCCAGGTCACCAGGCCTACACCAGTAAGCGTATGGCGATAATACGGCAATGAAGTCCTAGAATGTCTAAAGCATCTTAGCAGATCCTGATATGTCTACTGATACAATGTGCCAAAAGTAATTAGGTCTCCAAATAACTTGCTTGTTACTTGTAAGACCAGCTCAGAAATTTTTGGCTGACTCTGGCGGCCACTTTGGTATTTTTTGTGCATTTCACATTTAAAGATTATCTAGCTTGGTTTGGCAAATTCCAGTCAATATAATGAGCAGAACTTATCAACTCTGTTCATGTAGTAATTCCTGCAAGAAATACTGCAGTTTCATCTTGGTTATGGGTAGGTACTGCAATAACATCGAAATGATTCAGAACTCTACTAACTTGCCTCCTTAATACTCTTTCCTGGGATAATCTTTTTTCAGGATACAGAGGAATGTATATATTGAGTAGAACAATAAATTCAAAATGTTCCCTTAAACAAGGGGGGAGGAAGGAATCCATTAAGGATCTTGCAATTCATCCATTTTAAGAGTTAATTGAATTCACAGATGTGATGACCACACCTTTGTTTCAGACTGACTTAGGAAGTTGACTGAACTGTGTGGTTACTTTTGTTGTCATGTAATTTGGAGAAAACTTGTGAAATTAAGGTGCTTAGACATTCTGTGAACTGCTTATAATGCAAAGCTTCATCAGTCAAAGTTGAAACTGCAATTGGTTGATAACAGAGCCAAAATGTGAGGTTCTTTACTGAGCTGACTGTTTCTCCACAATATCCAAAGCGCTGTGATTTGAAAGCTTTCAGCCTGCTATAAATTTGAACTTTTCCCTAAAGCATATATTATATAGTAAGTAAAAAGATGGAGGATGTCCTGTGCAGAAAAGTATAATTTGAGGTACTCTTGAGAAAGAAAATCTGGGTCCACACTTGTATCAACACTGTTTACTTCACAGTTGCTGAAAAAACTGTCACTCTGCTTATGTTAGGTAGACACAACTCTGGCCTAGTGATGAATGTAATTAATTTTGCTCACGTTCATGAAAACCATAAAGAAACTAGTGGCTATGATTCACAGAGACAATGAAACTTTGTGCTTTGTCTAAACAGCTGTCTCAGCTTACTTTCTTTCTATCTAAAATACTTTTTTGACAACTAACTTTTTAAAAAATGTAGTGCATCTCCTCTTCATTCAAAATCAAAAGTTAAATGGTGTAATTTAGGGAGACAGACTTTCTTCTTCCTTTACTTTGAAAGTAATGATTAATTTCTAAAGACATGCATTGGCTCGAAATTTCACTTTCTTTTTTGTGGAATGCCACTGTCACGATTTACAGGGTTTATGCTCTATTTCAGTGTTTCCTCACTATCCTGAGTATTAAGTCCCATGTGTCTCTCACTGGTTTTCTTAAAAGCTCTTCACTTGTGTCAATATCTCATTTAACCAGGCTCTGAAGACACCTTTGCATATAAAATTTGACTGTTATCTTCATCAGGAACTGTATCATGAATTTTTATGTGAAGCACCACGACAAGTTATCCAGAGAAGTGATGGATGCCCCATCTTTGGAGATGTTAAGGGCCAGTCTGGATGAGACTATGAGCAACCTGATCTAGTGGGAGGTGTCCCTGTCCATGGCAGGCAGAGTTGGAACTAGACAATCTTTACGGTCCCTTCCGACACAAAGAATTCTGTGATTTTATGATTCTACGATTTCTGTTAATTGCATGCATCTGATGAGAAACTGAGCAGATTAACTGCCTATGCTTTAAGTGCTTTGAAGAGAAACCTTGCTCTGGATTTAGGCATGTGCATATTATAATTAGTATTTCTCCTCACACAGAGATATTTTTCCAAAAACTGACTGTGAGAGGAGAACTTTCAGGAGAAAAGCAGAGCCTTTACTGTCATTTTTAAAACTAGGTTTTATTTTTCCAGATAATTTTTGTGATACTGGATCCTACATTCTACCTAAGTGACTACTTAACTAACTTCTGAAACCCTTGCCTGCTCTGAAAGTTATGACTTACATAATGGAATGTTTACCGATTTTCTTTTCTGTTTATCATATTTTTTATATTTTCAATTGTCAAGAATGTGATTTGAACCTCTCCACTGAATGATACTTGTGGTTTAGCTGTCCATCTTGTCATCATACAATTGTGGATTACGCAACAATAAAATCATATTTGATCCTAGATCTTCAAAATAGAAGATCTTCATGCCAAATCTCTCCTCAATCTTTACCCCATCATTCAAACAGATTTGCTGCTCTGTTGCCAACTTGTCTTTTAACATAATGAGATGTGATTGAAGTGAGTTATTATTCCCTTCCTCTTCTTTTCTACCACACTGTCAAATACTACCAATGAAGGAGTGAATGTCATGAGATGCTGACTACGTAAGTTAAATTCATGCCTTTTAGCAATAATAAGGCTATTACATGAAATATTAGGTCACCTAGGCAGCAGCCTTTTCCAGAACAGAAAACATTTGTATTTCCAGCATAAATAAGTGCTCACAACATTTTCATTCAGTCTCATGGTATTGCAAATACAACACTAGACTGACAGATGAGCCTGTGAAATAACATCTGGCCATCTACCTTAACTCATAAACCAGCAAACTGAAAGCATTAAAAATGCCATTGCCTTGCTCACCTTTCTTGAAAATTATAATTATGTGGGAGCCAGACCAGTCATATTGGATGATGTCATTTTGTAGAAAAGGAGACTGTAGTACAGTGGTTCTGCCCGTTCTCTTTACAGCCGTTCTAGTGCAGGATTTGCATGTAAAATGAGTGTTGCATAATTAATAGGATGTATGGATTGGGATATTTGGGACCATAAAGAAACATGGTACATTAGGCGTGTGGACATGCCAAAACTGTATTTTGATCTACTTAAAGAAGAAACAAAAAAAACTTAGACGTGCTAAATAGGGGATTGCAGTAATTTGGTTATGTTATAGTTACATCTCTTCTAGACTGTTTTTACTGAGGCACAGGAGTTGCTTCAGTGAAAGCAACCAGGAATGAACGCATGTTGTTCAGTATAGCCATGCTGCTGTTTCACCTCCTGTCCACTTTTCTGTTCTGTGACATCTGCCTTTTAGATATCTCCTCCAAAATACATAGTGCAGCCTCCAACAACAATGCCCTATAAGAGATTTTTCTGAGGTAATCCTGAGGTGATTTAGGCATCTTTTGGAAAGTTTTGGGAAATTCTGAGATGAATTAGTATACATAGTTTTTTGAAAACTTGTTTAATTTCCTGAAGAAATTGTACAATTTTCCTTCCCAGAGAAAAATTACTGTTCTTTTTTCCAAAGTGAGTACCTGCTTGGAGAACCTACTCTCACTTCTTCCACTGCTAAATGGGCTTTGCTAGAACTGTTGAAAAGTGGTGTTGAAGATTTGGGGAGATACACAGCGAGAAAAATCACTGATAAAATTAATCATGACCAAATTGTCTCTTGTGTAGATAGGATCTGTGCAAAGGAAGTGTTAACTGAAAGGATATTTTTTTGTTGGACCAGTAATGTCCTTCATTATACCTAAGACAAGGGAACTGTAGAATGATAGGACCTGTGATACGTCTTCTTTTAATTTTTTGTACATTCAGAACCCTGGTAAGTTGCCTCATTCTCTCATTCTTCTCAGACATGTCCTCTGAAAACTGAAGGACCTCACATCATTATAAACAGCTGTCAACTCAGAGCTCATGGCAGTACGTGAAATGAGTAAGATCTGTCCATGGTCCTCACATTTAGCTCTTTCCAAGGGTGGTTTCACTTGTAAAACACCGAGTATGCTCCTGCAAAGCAGTCTCTGGTTTTAGCTTTAAAATCATTTGTTCTCCATCATATAATAAGAGGTAATACTTTCACTTACATTTCAGAGAGATGTACAAAATCAATTTCTGCAATGTTCTCATATCAGTGAAGAGATGAATACAACACAGTGCAACATCCATTGAAAATAATGTAGTAATTATGAGATGATGTATGTATGACTTTCGTCAGGGTAGTTCTACTAGCATGACTAAGCTAATGACAGGTCATTGAAGAGTTTCCATGCTCACCATAGCTATACAGTTGACTTATTCTGACTCCCAAAAGAAACCCAAACCCAACTATAGTGTAATATACATGCAACTGTGATTCAAATTTTTTTGTTTGAAACACTTTTCTTTATGTGAAATTAAGTCATCTTTTGTTGTTCTACAACCGATGTTTGATTTCACTTGGTGTGAATTAGTGCAAGGAGAATGCAAACTCACTATATAAAATAATTCAGATTGTAGCGACTTGAAGAAGCAAACATATTATAATAAATCAAACTTATACTTGCTATTTCCATTATTGAAACATGTCTGTAGAGAAATTAAGTTTCTTTCTTCCATAAGAACTTCCCTTGTAAGTTTCTTCTTGTTTTCTGAGAGTTTCCAGTTGCCTGAATTAGTTATGGTATACTCACTGTGAAAGTGAATTTTTCATGTTACATTTAAAATAATTTATCTCAATTTCATTCATGAAACACAGCAGAAACCTAATGATTACTCCAGCCATTTAGATTGCTTCTCTTTGGAGTGAGCTACTTTACATTGGAGAATACGAAAAGAAAATTATATTTGTTTTGTTGACAAAAAAAGACTTGTTTAAAAAGAATACATCTGAATGACAGTCTACTAGATACATGTAAAATATGTCTTCTAATGAGTAATAAATTATGCTTCCATCCAAACAACTAATTTTACTTTTCCTTTTAAAAGAGATAAATTGCACATCACTGTACGTGTTGGGTAGAAGTTATTGGCGGTGATAACCCAGTCTCCAGACTTTTGGTTTTATGTTAAATGAGAGCACCTTTAGCGGTGGGGTTTTAATGCTCATAATTCATTATAATGAAAACCAGTATGTTTAACATCTAACTCGGTTGCTATAATGGATCTCCTTTGTTTTTTCTCATTTTAAAAGTAAAAAAGATGAAAGTTTTTTTATATTCTAAGAGAAAGTTTTTACACTATTAAATATGTATCCTAGCTTTGGACTCTGACTGGGGCTATTGAACTGAAAAAATGAAGAGACCTAATAAAGTCATATAACATAATTAATGGCTAAAAGAAGCTCCTGTGTACATTCTGAAAATAAAAAGATCATAATATTAACAGGACTAAAGAAATATAGAGAGCTGCTGTTTATATAGTTAAATATAACCATAGTTATGGCATGAGTTCTTTTTTAATGCTTAAGTTTTTGAAAGGGTTATGAAAAATTGTCAGGGCATAACTCAGTCTCTGGTTAGCAGCATTTAGGAAAAAATTTTTATAGACAAGTTACTACACAACTATCAGAGAAATTAAGCAGATATGCATGTACACCTACACTAAACTTCTCAGGCCTGTTTATGCAAACTAACTGCTACTGGTGATAAGTTCTTTTCTTTTCTCAATTTTTCATCAGGAAATCCTCATATTAGAAGGACTACCAGTATAATATAGTTCCTATGTATTCAAAAATGGATATTAAAAATTCTTCCTGCTAATGGAAAGACATAGGTTGGGGCTTTTTCTGATATAACTGCGTATGTCTTCATTTGTTTTTCTCTTCAATTCCATCAACGTGTTAGGAAGTGTCATAACTTTGTTCATCATTTATTGTTTTACAATCAATGGTCCTCGGGAAAATTTACTCATATAAATACCACTTTGAGCTACTTTACATTTTAACTGGGCATGTTTGGATGATGACCAGCTTAACCAAACAAAAAAAATTAACTAGACGTTGTTTCAGACCCTTAAAGAGGTAAGTAAGAAAAGAATCAGACAGATACTATGAAGAAGAGAAGAAGCAAACCCTACTTACTTATAAGCATGCTTTTTAGGTGCCACTCCACTGAAGTTACTGGTTCTAGTACTGACAATCCATCTCATGACTGTTTATGTTTTTCTGAAGTGTTTCTGAAGAACTTCCTCTGAAGGATGTAATTTCCTAACTTTACTAATTTGCGTTTTATGCTACAGCTGCTTGCTGAGTTTGTTCCTGCACCAATAAGCGAGAACAATGCTGCATTTTGATTCATTCTGTGCTAAAAAGAAATTATACCGAGAATCTTGTTGAATTGAATTTGAACAAAAACCTATTTATTGACATGCCTAAGCAATCTAAAGGATTAATTAGTGGGAAAATAGTGCATAGAAATTATAAATAAGAGAAAGGCTTCATTTCAGCTTATAGGCTATCATACTTTTATTTCCACTTCTAAAAGAAGCTTCTGTAAGGAATTAACCTTTGTATTGACATTTCTCAGTCCACAAATAGGTTTTAGGTTACACTTAAATGAGGCTTCCATTGCTGACTCTGGAAGCTAACTAGCGAATGAGCAATTCAGCAGAAATTCATAAACACAAATGTTATAAATTCCAGGTATCATATTCTTGTTAGAAAAACCTCAGTACTTACAATTTCTCCAGAACATTTTTTCCATAATTGACTCTTAAAATCATGACAGAAGAACAAAGCACTGGCTGACATTTAAAGTGAAATAGGAGGATTTCCTCATATTTTATTACTAAGTTAGTTTTTCTTTCATTGCTGACCACGGGAGGACAAATTTTTGTCTGTTTTTAATCAACCAGTATCAGAATGGAAAATTACTAAGGCTGTCACTTCACTGGAAGTGGAAACTGTTTGTTTCCTTTTGAAAAAAAAAAGTAATAATTTATAATTTTCAGACAGGCACTCAGAGAATGATACATTAGCAGTGATCTGCTCTTTTTTTTCATAGCCTTGGAATTGCTCAATTCATGTGCATGCCTATTTGAGGATGAAAGGAGAATTTTTGGCTCAGTTTTGTGCCTTCCAGTTGTATTTTCTCATTTTCTTTTGAGAAGTGGTTTGCTCTACAGTTATGTAAAGATTCCCAGATTTGGTACTTTTGTCCAAAGACTGTGTAAGAAAAAGCTGGAAGTAAAAATTTTTGTAACAAGTTATTTAGACAGTATGAACACTTAGTCCTGAATCTCAGATCACAGGTAAAACTACTCCTTTGTGTAGCACAATTAATTATATGTGTTAGCAAAATCTCATTTATGGACTCCCAGTCATAAGACCAGCTCATGAGTTATTTCCTATTAATCCACCTCTCAATGTCTGGGTTGTTGGTGCACATAGACAGGAAACAAATCACCTAATCAGTTGGTGTGGAATGAATTGAAGAATAAAAGCATGTAACAATAAAAAATGGTAGTCTAAACATCTCACAAAACCAGTAAGATTTAAGAGTGCAGTTAGTTGACGGTTGCTTAGACAAAAGCAGTAAATTAGAGACTATAAATAACAGAACAGTTACAGGCTTTGTAATAACGTCTTGTAACACAATTTTGGAGGCAGTTCTTTACTATTATTACCTCTAACGACCAGATTATGTATAAAGAAGAAAGCCTGAAAAGCACGCTATACATATAAATTTAACAAAGAACATTTAGTCTACAAACACACACAAAAGTAAATGGTTATTTTATGTTTAGTGAAACAAGGAAAACAGAGAAGTCCTGAGACAGAAGAGTGAATTCAAAGCAGAAGTTTTACATGCTCAAGTCAATTATCTCTCTCCTTTGTGATTGTCTCACGGATAACATGTGCTGCCACTTGAACCTGGAGCTAACTCTAATTCATATACAGAAGGTAATTTCTTTCTTTCTGGAGGTTACCAGCTAGACTTCATTCCTGAAGTTGGGCTTGTGTGCGTGCATGGTTCTGTGTGTGGTAAGGTTTCCTATTTTCCTGGTCCTCAGAAGATTTTAAGTAAGTATTGCAGATACTAGTTAAGTATTGGAGATACTTCACCTTTTATCTCAGGCTGTACCAGCTAATATTTCTCTCTCTAGAAGTTTTTGCTTTTTGGTGCCCACAAATGACTACAGCCTTGACAGCAGGTTTGACACCACTTCCAAAGATTTTCTCTTCCCAAAGAATTTTGTATCTCCCTGGATCTGTGGCCAGTAAAACAGGTCATATTACACCTTTAAGTTGCTTTCTAGTTCAGAGGCTCACCTGACAGCTTACAAAGCATTACAATTTTTTTTTTCTGAATGTATGAGTCTCCCTGCATTGGCTTAAGTGATAAAGTGATACTTCCTATTGATGGTTCTGTGACTAAAATGCTCCTGTATGTTAGCTGAGGGCGCTAACAGCATAGAGCCACATGCTGGGAAGCAGCTGGAGCACAAGTGCTGTTTGGAAATATGCTGTCCTGTGGTTGCTGAACAGTGCTATAGTCCCACTTTTTCTCTGGGGCCTCATCCCGTGAGGTGTGTAGAGTTGGTAGCTAGTTTTCTGAGTGAGCTTCTGCTTTCTTGGAGGCCCAGGTCTCAATAAGAACAAACCTTTTAACCTTTATCAAACATTTAAAGCAACAGAAAAAAGTCTGTAGATTTAAATGTACAGGGGAACTTCATCACAATTTGCCACCAGTTTTTAAGCAAGGATGGGGAGCTCTAAAAGTCAGTTTGCAAAAATATTATGAGAGGAAAATCAGCGACTTTGCTGGCTTGATGCCTTCCCCATACCTCTAGAAAGTTCTTGCAGACTCTGGGATCCTAACTATATATTCTTATCACTGATGGACAACACATTCAGAAGCTGAGTGGAGATGACTAATTATTAGTTATTTGTTTTGGAACTATTTGTACTATACGGGACCAAAAAAATACACCTGCCACTGCTTCATTGGGTTTTTTTCTGGCAGTATATGTATCTGTGTGTGAAGTACTCCTTGTGCATTTCCATTTATGCACAGTGCTTCGAGAGCATTGTCCACCTTAAAATTCATCCAAGCGTTTCTGTTTTTTTAATAAAAGGAACCACTCTGGGACAATGTGGGTGGTTGGGTATGTCATAATCCTGTCATGCACTTGGGTGCCCAGACTGCAAAGAATCTCTTAATTTTCAACCAGGCAAGAGAATTTCTTTACCTGAATGGAAAGCAGGCTGCTTCCTTGGCACTGGAAGATGCCACCCAAGTAGGTTGAGAGTAAAAAGTCAGTAAGCCTCTCCTTTTAACTCAATATTGCCTCTTAAAGAACCATTTGATTTTGAGTTGTATCGTATTGTTGTGGTATTTCTGGTCCAAAGTATGTAATAGTGTGCTGTTATATACGTTAGCAGGACCCAGCAGCTGATGGAACAGAGTAAACTGTAAGCAGACCAGGCTATTGAAGAACACTCCAAAAGCCAAAATGTGCTATGGAAAGTAGGCGTTTTTGAGCATGTGATCCTAGAGAGTCTGCTGGGTTACTAGACAGTTTGGGAGCAAGAAATGCTGGGTAATTTGACAGGAGACAGTCTTTGACTGCTACTAAGTGAGTTGATCCAGATGAGTGAAAATCCATTTTTGCTGATAAGATTTAACATGTGTGACAACAGTATGGCAAACTTGTTGGAAAAAAGCCTGGAAAGATATCTTATAATATCAGCCTACAAACTCTTATTTGTTCAAAGCCAAGAAAATGTTGCCTGTATATTCCAGCAGGACTGTATCTTGTCTGGTACTTGACTGTGAGAGATGTAAACTATTGAAGTTGAAAAAATGTCTTTCAGCGTTTCTCCTTTGGTATTAAAGAAGGCTAAAAGCTGTATGATGACTGTGTGGGTGGATAGATCTCAATGTGGAATGGTTCTGCGTGGTGAATAGGGTGGTTGGTAGCTCTGTATGGTTTTGAAAGAAATATTGTTGTTAGTTAACATTTAGGAATTCTTTTCTCGGCTGCATTAGTTCTGAGGAGCAAGAGTAGTTCTCAGAAGCAATAGGCCAGGTAGTTTTTATGAGCTCTGGGCTTCTCATTTGGTGGTCATCTCAAATTCCTCTAAGTCAGATAAAGTGAGTGGCTTTCCTAGTTCCCTAGCTGATAAGTGTCTCAAAGATTTACTTATTGTATTTGATTTGCAAAGAAAGATGAGAGCTGTTTCAACTGTGTGGTACTTCGTTGAGAAATAGATCCAATGAATTAACTGACACAGTTACACAGATTTATCCAAATTGAAGGCATTTTAACAATGTATTTGTATTCTATAGTGTGACAGTGAGCTATGCATTCAGTGTATCTAGGCAGTTTGTTGCATCTGTTTGAAGCACAGAAGTTTGAAGCACTGTGCTTCTTTGTGTCCATTTTGCACTACTATATTTCAGAAGACAGACAGACCCTACAACAAAGTATCTGTCATGGGTGATTCATGGGTGATTCTTTTCTATCCCTTGTTTTATTATGCCACAAAACCAATTTAACGAAGACTGGTGCTTATTTGACAGAGCAGTGACTTTATTATAGGTGGGGAGTTGTTGGACACCTATAGTTTGTGCTTGTCTATGAAATAGGAACGTGACTTAAGTTTAACTAGTTCTATAAGAGATATCTCCCATTAACAAAGTATTATTTCTCTAAACTTCCAGACAATAGTCAGACAAACTTTTTTGTATCCTGCTGTTTGTTTGCAGCTGAACTGATATCCCATGTGTAATTTTAACATGCATCTGGAGTTCTCAAATATTCTCAAACAAAGCCAAGTTGGAGCATGCTGGAAAATCTTTAAAAAGTGAGTTTTCCTTCTACTGTTGAGGTAAACCTATTCGCTTCTGAATACGCCTCACAGACATGGAGCAGCACGGAATGTGACAGACAAATCTGAAACAACAGCAATACACTACCTTCATGGCAAATGTAGAATTGCAAACCACTGGAATATAGTGCCAAATTATAGTTTATGTTGCATTGTGACTGAACACTATGAGGCAGGATAATATTGCCAAGCATTTGCAACAGTCACTTCCTCTGTGAGGGATTAAAAGTTATGTTGAGAAATTGTTCACATCTGTTCAGCATTCTCTATATTAATATGGCATTTTGTCTTTCAGGTATAGTATGCCAGTATTTTACTTAAACTTTCAGCTTATTTTTCCACACATGAATTATGTGCTGTTGTCTGTGTTATTAGACATAGACACATAAAATTAAGATGGTCATTCACTTCAACCAATCTTACTACCTTTTTTTGACTGTTAACGACATAGTTTAACCACCAAAAAATTAGTGGGTATCAAGTATTTTTAAGCAGTGGGCACAAGTATTAGATCTTCAATTACAAGGTCACAAAAGGCAGAAGAAATAGCCTTACGATTTTTATAGTTGATCACTCAATCTGAAAAGATGTGCCCAATCCATTCAGAGAATAAAGTGTTAGAATATAGTAACCAAATAGCTGAAATAGATAGAGTTAGGATAATTGTAAGGTGGGAGAAAAAAACCTGAGAAAAATAACTTTGGCGTAGTTTAGATACTGTCCTGAAAGCAGCAAATTATATGGCACAGCCGTAAAGGAAATTAAAGTGAACTCAGGGAGATAAAGTTTGTAAAGATGCCTTTCCATTTAGGAATGTCTAATGAGTAAATGGGAAGGGGAAGAAGGCAGACAAGGAGGTGTGCCTCAAAGTATGAAAAGGATGAAGGGAGATAGGGAGAAAGAAGGAAAGCAGATAAATAATCTTTGACTCACCTGCATACTCGAAATCTGGGGTTTATAAAGGCATTAAATAAGAACTGGGGTTTTTGTTCAAGGTTTTTTACATAATATTTGCATCATTTTTTAGAATACAAATCATTGCAAGGTTGTTCAAAGCTGGAAAATTATAAATTACAATCTGTTTCTGTTTCTCCAAAAATATAGTGCTTCTTAATTGCATATATATTTATAAAAAACAACAAAAGCACTCTAAATGAACTACAACATTATTCCCTTGGCCTGTTTAGATAAAGTTCTATGTTTAAAAACCACACATTAAGAGCCAGACATTGGGTTTTATTTCTGCAAGAGCTCGTCCAGTTATTTCTGATAAGTTGTTGAGACGTTTTAGAAAATATCAGATATATTTATCCAACATTTGCTTGGCTGAATCTCAAGGAGAGGATCAAGAAAGGAAATGGAGAACACCAGTGATAAACTATTCCCAGGAACATTCTAAAGCTGGCAAACTCTCAAAATAATGTTTTACTGAGAGTCAGATTAAGTATGTATTATTAGCCAGATTAATGCATTCTGTGTGGTGGTCCCTGAGTTTAAGATGAAATTTATACCGAATCTGCTATGCTTTCTGTTGTTCTATTTGCTGGTAAGCAGTCATAGCATAAAATGGCCCCAAACAAATTTGTGAAATTAAACGTCATACTTACTTCTTCTGGAAGTATGAAGAACACACTGAATCACCTGAGCAGGCTTGGCTTGTTGACGTAGGCTGTCTTAATGATGTTTTTGCATAATTCTGATTTTTCTATTTTTTTAATAATTTAACTTTTTCAGTTAATATATGAACTAACATAATTTTTATTGCAGGGATATATGTGAATTCTCTTTCAAGAATGTCCTACTGAAGTTGTTATTCTGCAGTCAAGTATTCCAAAATTCTGCCTTTTTCCATATACCCAAATGCTAGTCCCCTATTTCAGATGGATGACCTCTTCATTTTACCTCCACAGAAATGTTTTATGGTATGCATAATTCATATTTTGCCACCAGATGCCCACTAAGTGATAAAAATATGATACCCAGGAGAAATTCAAGTTGTAATTATTGTATGACAAATAAAAGAGTTTCAGCTACAATTATGATTAGTGACAACAGAATTGAATCTACAGAAATAAATTAGGAAAAATTGTTATTAAGTAGAAAAACATCCATTTTATCTACATCCCAGCAAAGTTCTTTTAATAAGTAATAAAATCTGTAACATTATTTCTAACACAGTCAAAGTGACGTGAAAGTGATACAAAACAACTGTGCTGGGAACTACAGACACCTAAATACACGTTCTGTTACTGAACTGGCCAGGACTTGCATCACGTGCAGCTCCACAGCCATCAAAACTTGAAGTAAAAGGGAGGATCATGATGTTTGGGACTAGCTTCATCCAAACTCTCTGTATCATTTAAAATATTAGACCTGCTTAAAGAAGATGGTGTGTTAGATAATACATTGCAATTAATTTTCAACTAGGAATAGTCCAAACATAAATTATCTTCTTGGTTGCTACAGTAAGTTATTTATACAAGGTAAAATTATAAAACACAAAAGCCAGAAATTACATTAACTAGTAAGTCAATCTTTCTATGTTGCTATTAAACAGAGAATGCTTTAAGTAAACCACTTTAAGACAGGCACAATTCATTGCTGAGTTGTCAGTATGGAAATGATTACATTTGACCAAATGCCCACGCTCATTGGTTTTCCTTTTCTGAAAATTTTATACTCTCTTGAAAGGTACCCATAAGCTAAAGCAGTGGCATTTCAGCAGGTCATTACTGTAATGCTATGTTGATTTGGGGGTTACAGGTATGCACATATGGCAGAACAACTGCAAAATAGATGAGCACAATATAAACAGACAGATAGAAAGCAGAGATACCTTTGGCAAAATGCAGCTCATGGCATAAGGAAAGACCAGAAGACTCGTCACTGATGAGGGAGATACAGTGCATTCAATTTCATGAGATTCCTATTGGTTTCGTTGTTCTTTGTGTGAAAAAAGCAATACTACAAATGCTATTTGTACAAACTATTGAATTTTGGAGTGGATTAGAATAATAAAAACCATAAAATGCCTTGGTTTTGCTGTGTGGAAATTGAGTTTTGATGTTTTTCGACTGTGGGAAAGAATCAAAAAAAGAGTGTGTGTCTGGCTTCAGGTTTTTCCAACATGCACCACATCTCTAACCCCCTCTTAAACCTATCAGGAGCTTGAAGGCGTATCTTGGCCTAGGCCCTCTGAAGTCAAGCTATGTCTCTGTTTCCACCTGGGATTTCACCAGGAAGTGCTTGAAGTACCAAGCTGTAGTCTGATACCATGAGATTTGCAGACCTGAGAAATACAGATAAGTCAGTACAAGCTTTGAACCTTCAATTCTTTTGAAGTTTGCCTGTCACAAAGTGTAACTCCACTGCTGTCTGAAGACAACATTGAAACATGAATGGAAACAGATCTCTGTTTTGAAAATCTCCTGAGGTTGGCTTAAGGACAAATGAATAAATACAACTATATATAGAAATACAATGTCTTTCAGAGAAGGACTGTCCCTTTGCATACTTGAGTATGCATCCATCATGACAACAAAAGCTCAGAAACCAAACTGATTTCCTGCTCATTCCTGTATTTTCATGCAGTTGACCTGATGCAGTAATGTGTTCTTTAAACATCCATTTCTCTACTTACACAGTCAGGCTGTTGTTGTTCACCATTTTCCCATTAAGCTCGTCCAGGGTGTATATTTGGGGGAAAATCCAGCAGTAGCCACAAGCTGCTACAGTAGAAGGAAGAGTCAGTAACAGACCGGCAGTGGCAGAGACTCAGTGTAGAGCAGAGCATGCACCCAGTCCGTAAGCCTATGGGAATTTTTCTAAGGTCTGTCAGATCTGACCACTAAGTGTAAAGGCATGAGACCTGCTGTCCAGATTTAGACTATTACCCTGTTTTTAACAATGGAAAATAGCAGTTTAGGGTGATACTTCCTCTTGCATACCTTCCTATACCTTCCTAGATTCTAACAGTCTTTCAAAAAGGTATTTCCTAAATGAAATATTGCAGAAACCTTACATAGAATCATAGAATCATAGAATCAGAATCATAGAATCATAGAATCATAGAATGGTTTGCTTTGGAAGGGACCTTAAAGATCATCCAGTTCCAACCCTGCTTGCATGGCCAAGGACACCTCCCATCAGACCAGGCTGCTCAAGGCCCCATCCAACCTAACCTTGAACATTTCCACCCTCATTGTGAGAAATTTCTTCCTAATGTTTAATCTAAATCTTACCCCTTCCAATTTAAAGCTATTCCCTGTTGTCCTATCATTACATGTACTTGTAAAAAGTCCCTCCACAGCTTTCTTTTAGGCCCCCTTCAGGTACCAGTAGGCTGCTATAAGGTCTCCCTTGAGCTTTATCTTCCCCAGGCGGAATAACCCCAAATCTCTCAACCTGTTGTCATATCAGAGGTGCTCCAGCCCTCTGATCATCTTCATGGCTCTACAAAAACCTGTTTAAACCTGCTATAGAATTTCTTCATGAGTTGTGCATTGAACACCCTATTTCTAGGAAACAAAATCATATGGCAATGAATTCTGCAAAATCTGAAACTGTCTGCAATTATACATTATCTACAACTCTATATTTTTTTGTGAGAAAAAGTGGTTCATCAAAAGCTTTTTTTAAAACATTTTGTTTGCTGCCTTTTGTGTTATAAGAAACACTGACGTGATCAGTATTTGTCTTCTGCATGAATGTCACCATTTTACTGTCCCAAGACTGAAGAGAAGGTTTCAGGTAGCTCTAAATAGCAACATTCTAATACTTATGAGGAAGTTATCAAGAAGATAGAGCCAGGCTCTTCACAATGGGAGGACAAGATCATGGACATCTGTTGAAGCAAGAAATTGTTAGATGAGATATAAGGAAAAGCTTTTATACTATGACAGTGGATAAGAGGAAGAGGATGCCCAGAGAGGCTGTGCAGTTTCCATCTTTGGAAGTTTTTCAATACCCAACTAGATAAACCCCAGGGGTCACCCATCCTATAGGTGAATAGGTGGTTGGACTAGAGACTTCATGAAGTCTCTTCTGAATTGGATTTTCCTATCAGCCTGTATCATACCCTCTGTTAGTTTTCTCTTTTCCAAATAGAAAAGTCCTTCCTCATACAGAAACCATTGGCTACCTTTGCTTTTCAGGAGACCGTGCGTTGACGATTAATGAAATGCACAGAGACGTTTACTACTGCCTTCTTTAGTCCTTCAGTCGCATTTTCACCCTAGTCTATTTGCCTTTTTTGACTAGATCTCATCATGGAGTTATGGACAATAATCCAGGAGCTGTGGGTAGATGAAGACCTGTCAAATGGTCACAGCAAATTTTCATCTGTTATTTAATGTCTAATATCGTTAACTCCTCTTGCCGTACTTTCAGTCTGAATTTTTTTGTATCATATGAAAGTTTCATTACAGAGTGAACAATGATGCAAATTGTATATTTGCTTCATATTATGCTTTTGTCGGCTTTCAAGACATCTTAAAATCTGTTAGAAAATGAAAACTCATCAGCTAGCACGTATATCAAAGGAGAATGAAGATATAAAGTTTTATTACTAGTGTCCATACTTCTCTTCTTTTAAATACTTTTTTCATTTTTGTGGTTTTAGACCTAACTTCACAGAATCATGGAATGACCTGAGCTGGAAGGGACCCAAAAGGATCATCAGTCCAACTCTTATCCCTACATAGGGCACTCCCAAAGTTCACATCATGTGACTGAGGACATTGTCCAAATGCTTCTTGAATGCTGGCAGACTCAGTGCCATGACTACTTCCTTGGGGAGTTGCCACAGTGCTTCACCACCCACTGGGTGAAGGACCTCTTGCTAATATCCAATCTAAACCTCCCTGACATATCTTCCCTTCCATTACCTCTAGTCTTATCATAGGTTGCAAGAGAGAAGAGATCAGTAACTGTTTCCCCTCCCTCCCTTGTGAGAAGGCAGTAAACAGCTACGAGATCCCCTCTGTGTCTCCACTTCTCCACGCTGAACAGACCAACTTGCCAGAGCAAAGGTTAATTACTTTTCATTCTATAATACTTGGACATGGTTTCCATTTCTGTTGTATTAGACTCCTTTATTTTGATGTTTAACCTTTATGATGTTATATTGTTCCTTTCAAGCTTATTTGGCTTGGTACACCGTTTATTCAAAGCCTTTGTTGCCATATAATGTCTCTATACCTTTTGGCTCTTCCAAATACATTTCCATGAATAAATGTCTAGTGTAGTTTTATAACTGCAGGTTAGACTAAGTCATATATCTCAGGATGAACTTAAGAATTGCTTCTCCTTTTGTGTATTCTCTAATCTGTTGTTCATAGAAGAAATCATTTACGTCAAATAAACCCACAGATGTCGTGAGGTTTTCATGAAATTTATTTAACCCACTCAACAGACTAAACTCTTCCTTCAGTTTACACAGTCCCTCCACTGCTGTGGCTATGTGGCTAGTTGTGTATGCTTATTATGGAACCAGTGCTAGGTTATGAAAGGAAGGGTTTAAGCTACTGGGGATTTTCTAAAGGAAGATTTGATCGTGTCAGGAGTGCTTGCATCATTCTGATCCCTCAGTGGTTCCCAATGCTCTATTAATGTGGTATTTCTTCATTAAAGGCTTATGTTTAAGACTAGTAATGCGATACAGCAAACAATCTGTAAACACTTTATTTCTGCATTATCATTGATTTTATTGTTTTAATAAGCGTGGGGTTGACATTTGGTTTGGGGTTTTTTGCTGACTGAAGCTCTGAAACTATTCAGCTGTTTTCAGAGCCCAGAATGTTGACAACAGAATGCAAGCCCCAAAGCTAGAAGGCTTCAAGAGAAAAACACTAATCAGTAGGGAAAGGGAAAATTACTTCTTAAGTTTCTTTTACATAAATTACAGCTTTGTTCAGAAAAGTTTTTCCAGTGTTTTCAGTTATGGTTTTTGGAGTGTGTTTGTATTCTGGCTGTGGAAACAGAGTGTCATTACTGAGTACACAGGTACAGATGTTCATGGAAAGGGAAAAATGTTTTCAAGAGAGAGATCCTCTGGTGCTTGTGCATTCATAGTACTAAAATGTAAAAAGTAACAACCACATTGTCCTGGTCCATAAAAACTATCCAGATGAGAAGACAAAAAGAATGACCATAGCCATATGGAGCTAAATGTTTTTCATTCAAAACAACAAGAAAAAGAAAGATCCATCTGCCAAGGAAAGTGTCTTCAAATTGAGGCCTTGAATGAGTCTTGTAAAATGATGTGAATTCTGAATAGATCAGAGCCTGCAAAGTTACACTGCATCTATAGACTGGATACTATATGTTAGACGTCTCTTAGAGAGAGTCTTTCCAGACATTTTTGTGGAGACTTCACTGAAAAAGAGTAACCCAATAAGAGACCAGTAACAAGGTAAGGTCATGTGGTTCCTTTTAGTGACTGAGGCCACTGAAGGAGTTAAGGCAAGAAAAGAAACCCAAGAATTTCAGATTTTGGTACTAAGATTACTAAAACGCAAGTCAGTCAAACTTGCACTTATATTCAGGCCTGTTCAACAGTTGACTCAACACCAAGTCCCGAGAGGATTTTTCATACAGCTTGGAAAGAGAGTTAATGGATATCATTGTCTTTGTGACAAAAGGGACTTTGTCTAGTTGTAGTTTTCATTCCAACATTTGTCCCTGAGCTGGTATGGAAATGGTTTAGGGTACTGACTGAAAGGGTTACAGAGGGAAGTATACCCTTGTAGAATGCAGTGGAGGAAAAATAACAGGGAAGTGAGTAAGTAAAAGAAAATGGAAAAATTAATATATATTTAAAGACCAGAAAAGTATCCATGCTAGGAATGAAGATATATTTTTTTGTGAAAGACAGAATGCACTGATCCTGAAAGAGAAACCTCTCTTTCCTATATCATCAGCTATCTTTTCAGAATAAACTTATTATTAATAACAGTTCAAAAGGAAGAGATAGAAGGTTATCATGAGAAAACTATTGCACATCTGGTGACAAAATGTCATGAGGAAACATCAGTCAGCCAAGAGTGCCGGTACTGGTGCTTTAAAGACTGTCAGCAGTTCTCTATATGTTTGCATCCATGCTCTTGTGCTAGGGTCAATCTTTCCTACACTGTACTCTCCCGAACTATTTACTTACTACCTGTCTTGTGCAAGGACATGTATGTGTCAGCAATCTAAAATAGGTTTAGCATTTGTTCTAATTATTGCAAAGCATCCTGGAAGATGGTTTTTGGTGTATTTTATTTCATTTGGGTATTGGATACAATTCAACAGCCAGTTCAGGGTTTTTAGTTTTAGTTTCTTGGGTTTTATGATAGTTCTGAATTTTGGTTATCTAGAAAGGTAATGATAACAGGATATATTTTATTGCTATTTTCATTTTTATGTGTTTTCCTTCTCCAAATTCAGTGAGGCTGCACAGATGATTCTGTGGGCCTATCACTGTAAATATTTTGATTAAGACTAGTCTATTTAAACCAAGTCTGCCTATAAGACACTCCTGTCTTCTGTGGTCTTTTGGAAAGAAAAATAATTGATTCATATCCTACATGAAATTAGTGAGCCCAGATCTCACTTTAATGTCAATGGCGTGTTGCCCATTGTTTGTTGGGAGCAGACTCAAGCAAGCTTACTTTATGCAGAACACAGACAATTTAATATTTTCAGTTTTGCAGTAGCAGATATCTTGTTGCCAACATTCCCATGTTCTTCAGCCAGATAATGTTCTAATTACAGGACAGTTAAAAAGTACCTGGGTGAATTTCAGTAATGTTGCAATATGGAGGGCAGTGGGTTAGATCACTAATTTGTCATCTGTAATGTATTCATCCATTTATAACAGGTTTCCTTACAGACACTTGACTTCATGTGCACAGTAAACATCAGCTAGATTTAGTGTAGGAAGCACAAAGAAAAGGAATCCAACATGCTAGAAGTGTATCATGTAGCTGTCTATGGCCAGCTGTGTTTGCCAGGGACCTTGCCCTTTTGTGCATGTCCATGCTGTAAAGAAGTGCTAGTAGACACTTAATATCTGCTGCTGAATCTTTATTCTTAATGTACATATATAGCTGCTTTCCAAAAGCATCAGGCCCTGTTAAAACATATCTGGTATATCATAATTTTTTTGTTACATAAAACTCTAACCTGGTGTACACAGTACTCTCCAAAAAGTGTGCTACCTGAACTGTCCTCCAGGTAAGACCCTTAGACAACAGTAGAGCTGGTGCTGGAGCTGCACACCCAGATCTACTACCTGACCCCTTCTCTCTGATTCTGGGCACCCAGTCCCGCTCCTTGTCACTCTCTCTCTCTGTGGGGAACTGCATGATGAATGCAGATCTGGTGCCTTCACAATGGTGTATCTTAAAAGTGAGGATGCCTCCCTTCCCACACCACCCTGTTGCATTGTTTACAGCCTGACTGTTTGTAGTCTTGTTGTTATTTCCTGGGAAATGTGGGTTTACTTTCCTGCATGACAGTAGGGTATTGAACTTCAGCTTCCTTATTGCCACTCATCTATTATGCGAAAAAGGGAGGAAGAGAAGAAATCCCTATGGACCTTTTCAGAAACACAGGCACAACTACAGTCCTGAGCACACCTCCTGAACAGCTTTCAGGTGACTGTGACAAAGGCATTGTTGAGAACACACTCAGGCCATAGAGTTCTTTTAGGATACTAAATTGGTGTCTATAGCTCTGAACTTCTCAGGCACTTAAAGGTCACCAGGTGGTGTTCATGAAGTTAAGATAGATGAGGTAGCACTTGACTAAATAGTTACAAGGCGTAATTTTGATTCTCGGTACTCAATTCCCACTATTTCTGATGGCTGTGATTTTTTCATATCTAGTTCCCAGTACTAATTGCCACCTGAAGCATGAGATGTTTGAAAGGGAAATGAATGCATTTTAATACCTGGAGGTGAGTGGGTCAGTCTTGTGCTGAAATGAGTACTCTTTTAGATGTTTCACCTCCTTGGCATTATACTTGTGTATTCCTGAGATTCTATTAGAGCAAGTCTTCCAAAGAGTTTTAGCAATGCTAAGAGGGAAAGGTTTTGGGCCTCTTGCTAACGTGAAGTTGCAATAAAGCACTTTCTTCCCTCCTGGTGACCAGTGCACAATGTCATGTTGAGGAGCCTGATAGAGCTGAACAGTTTTACATTTGACCCACTTTTGGTGAAGTTGGGAATTGCTGGCCTAGAGAGTTCATCACCTAACGTGGGAAACAGCAAAAAGGCAAATTTCACACATACACAGACTTTCCAGAACTCCCATATAATATTGTATTTTCTCTCTTGTGCCTTCAAAATGTATGTCCTGTATAAAAAGCACACAGGAGATAATTTTTTCCATATTTTTCTTGTTTGGCTTGTATCTGTTCTTCCCAGGCTTCAGCTCTGAGAACACAAGCATTCACAGTGCCACAGTAGGAGAGGGAGAGAGGGCTCCAACATTCTTATTTTAATATTTAAAATCTAGGCTCCCTATGCATCCACCTTATAAGTTTTACCCCATCAGTGCATTCCAACTCAGCTGTGCTAGTATATATAAGAAAAGAGGGCTTCTGTAACTAGTAAAACTTTCCATAGGTCTTTCAGGCCTCCTATAACTTCAGTGAACAGTTTCTTGCCAGTGATTCATTGTTGTTCTTGTTTTCCAAAAACCCTTTGATATTAAACCTTTTCTGATGAACAGAAAGTCCCAGGTATATTCTTTCTTTGAGGCGTTGCACTGAAATAGGACTTCGGTGGTTCTTTTGCTCTTCTGGAATCAGGATTGTTGGTCTGAGAGAGAAGTGTATGAGGTAGTGGTCCACGGCATTTTAATATTTATTATCATTTCTTGCTTTCTTAAGTTAATTCTGTGTATTTAACAAACTGGGACTGGGTGGAGTAAGCAGGAACATCTGCACATCTTATGTTGTGACTCCCCTAGCAGACATCTGTAGTGCTGTATATTTCCAGAAAAATCTCTCAAGCATATAGATGGTGGTGTTCCAACAAGCTGGAACCGCTGGCTACAGCTGATATTTCAGTAAGTCATTTTATCTGCAGCTGACTTTTTCTGTTGTTGACTTTAGGGAAGAATATCAAGTATCCATAGATTTTGTATATCGAAGGAATGGCCAAATGACAAATGACAAAAAACTTAAGCAAAAAAAAAATACAGAAAACAACAAAGAGAAGGAGTACCAAGAGAAGACTGAGGCCATGCAGATGCAAAGAAGTTTTAGAATTGGTTATGTTAGTGTTATCTTTTAAGTACATGGTGGGATTCATTGCATGGAATTGGATTTACATTAGCAGGATGACCTCTATTAATTCAGTCACTGTGATACAATACACTATTATTACAGATAGATTTAAATGATAATGCAATCCCAGCAAGTATTCCTAATTCTTACAGTTAAATCCACAGTGATATTGTTGATGAAAATAACGACAAATATTATGTAAAGCAAAATTTTGTGATCATCTTTCCTTAGAGCTATGAACATTTCTTTTTTGTGTGTGTAATTTTGCTTTATGTGTTATGAAAATACCTTACCTCACAAGAAGAAATAGCTCACAAGTTCCAGCAACCACAATAGCAGCTGTCAATTTGCTCAGTTTTGTTGGTAGTTGTATCTGATCAGATAGGAAGTCTCTAACTGGAAATCCTATTTATTTTGTAAAACTGAACACAATAATAAGAGGTGTTAGAGAGTGGGTTTTCAAGTTTAATTGTACGTCGGTACCATTTAGCCACCATTTCCACTATTACAGTTCTCACCCTGCTCCTTTTGCTACCCTGGCTCAGTCCAGTCAATAGTATTTCCCTCACCCGTTGTTCACTATATCAGATCCACCTTAAGTGAATTATTAAGTGAATAATTTTTTTTTATAAATACGTTATTGCTAATTCATAAAAGAAGAGTGAATTAGTTGGTTTTAAATTGATACCTTTGGGTTTTCATAAAAAACAAACAAGCAAACAAACAACATGGCTTTAATTGATTTGTGGGACAAGGTGATGTATATATTTCACTGCATCTTTACTGGCAAGAGTTTTGTTCCTCCACGTATCTTTCTGATCATAAAGGAGATAAAAGAGAGAACATTTAATAGTTCTACTTATTGTCAGCTTGACAAACAACTGTGAAACTGCATGCGCCATTCAAGAGAAATGTCTTATACTCACTAATGTTGAATGCTTATTTGGATCAGAAATTCTGCTAGAAAAAAAGAATCCCTACAGCAGCAAGTCCTAAAGCCAAACTTGAGACTTTAAAAAGAGATTTAAATATAGAAAATGATATAATTGCGTATGTTGGGGTTAGTCACAAGGTAAATCTCACTCTTTTTCTCCATTCCCTGTGGTATCCCTAACTATGTTAAGTCCAGTGGACTGAAATTCCTCCTTTCTGTTAGAAGCACCAACCACGCTTTATTTGTAAAGTCTCTACAGATCTGAAGCCGTGAGGAAATAAGCCTGCTTGATCCACACTTTTACTTGTGGGGCAGGTTTTCTAAGGACTATTGCATGTTACACCAGCTGAACAACAACACTCAACAAATTCACTCAACAAATTTTCTTCAAATGGATATTCCTCACTAGAGAGGAGAAAAAGTTGATAACTTGCTAAAAAAATCGGAATTTATAATGGACAATATTCATTCAAGGTGTTGGAGTTATTGTTTATAATAACTATGTCTGCATTCAGAATACGAACTTCTAGTTCATAATTCATAAAGGGAAAGCATTAACTCATGTATAGCACAGAGCTCTCTCCTGGTTTGTCCCTGATTTACTGGGGTTTAGCACCCATGTTTCCTTGTGTTTTTAACTATATTACAGTGCATATCTGGGCATTAGCTCCAGAAGCTGTTTCCTACTTGCTGTTACGGCACTGTCCAGCAAAAATTACCTGGGAATCAGATGCTTGAATTCTTCTAAAAATCTGAACCCAAGCTAATGAAGTAGCTGCAGGATTCCTGCTAAACTCAGAAGATCACTTTGTGTCAAAGGGTAACAGCTGTATCCATAAACATTATGAAAGTTTTCCTAGAGATGACATGAAGCTACAAAATCATGCATTTGCTCTGTCATGGTTCAAAGTGCAAACAAGTAGTTTGAGGTGTGGTATTCTGGCAGTCAATAGCTATGTTTTTAAACACTACATCTTGCTTTGGAATAGGCAAACTACTTGAAAAGGCTTGGTTATTGATCTTTTCCATTTCACAGACAATTCCACAATGATATTACCCCATAGGCACAAAGAGCTCTTCTGCAGCTAAGTAGAACTGGAGCACAGTGGTAATCCAGCCAGCCATTAGAGAGGCCAAATTCCCAGCAACACGGTTAAGCTAAATCTGCTCCATGAACTTACCTACAACACCTCCAAACTTTTCAAGTTCAAGAGAGCACACATCGCTTTCCCCAAACCAGGCTCTTAATTCCTATGGTAATTGAAAAAGATCTTGCACCATAATTTTGATACCAATGGATTTTATTCTTAGCCAGACTAGCTCCAGTCTTTAAGCAAGTTTAGTTTTCAGTTCCTCCATGACACCCACTTCCTTAGGAAGCAGGGCTCTGCCCAGTGTTATGTCCCTCTCCTTCACCAGATCCTCCTCTATGGCATGAGTCCTAGCTGATAACTATGAGGAAAAGCTAGAGAAACTACTACATGGACCACTATTTTAAGCTTGTAATATTGAACCAGGGAGAGCATGGAACAACGTTATCCTTTTCCTCTTTCAAACAATAGAAGATTGCAGTAGTGGGTTCATAATTGTAACACGTGATGCTTCAGCCTGGAGAATCCATGTACATACAGCTTTTGAACTGCATTTGGACTGACTCCTTGCGTTATGAAAATAGGTGAAGAGTGTAGTTCATGTCACTAAGAGATATTAGCAGATATGTGGACAGTGAGCCATGTCAGACAGAGGATTTCCTCAGGAACCCATATTTCTGTAAGCTGCCTTCAGGAGAGTAGGTTTTGGCCCAGTTACATTCTTCTCAATGGGAAAGTAAAGCACTTTAAAAACATGTTGACTGAGTTTGTCACACATAAAAAGACTCTGGAGTCAGAAAGAAGAAGAAAAACACTCATAATTGTAAATCAAATGGATTCCACTAACTTCAGGACAAAATAAAGCTGGAGAAAAAGCCAAGATGAGGGAAGCTTCATGTTGTGGAGAAATTGAGCCCAGCAAAAGGACACTGAGAGAATTCTAATGCATGCATTGTTCAAAAGTGGTCAGGAGAGGTTGATATTGTAAGGATGCAAGTGTTTCTTGTTGAATGGTTCTTATGAATATTATTCTGCTTGAAGAATACTCTACTGGTGTGTTGAAAATTCTGGTTTACAGTACTTGAAAGTGTACAAAAATCTCTATCTGTAGGCCTTGACTACATGCCGTTTTGAAAAGTGAATTTTAAATTAAAGCAGCAACAAGACAGGAGCTATGAAAAGGATAACCTTAAACTAGCAGGCAGCTTCAACACAGAATTCTAGTACGGAAACCTACACTCCAAAAAATCCATGTCCAGAAGCTGTGTCAGGATTATCAGAAAAAAAAGTGCCTCAATCCATTTAGTGATATCCTTCCTTTCAGTATTTTCCAGAAAGTTGATGCCACTTGATGGTGGGTGAGTAAAATAATATCTGTCTCTGGTGGATTTAACATCAAAATGTGTAAAGTACTGTGAACATCTGATTAACATATGGAAATACTTTTTAAATAAGTCTTTCTTTTCGACTGCTGAAAGTTTGACAGTCTTTTATACTGTTTTATGATGCTGTGGTAGCAATTCCATGGTTAGAACTATAATCCGCTTTCACATTTGATTTTGAAAATCCAAACCCTTCTGTATCTCAGTTTTGAGAAACAAAAGTATTGAGTAAGACATTTTTCATGTGTGGTCTTCAGCAAGAGACAGTATATACTTATGGGAAATAGTCAGATGAGATTCATGAAAATGTGAATGTTTGCATAACCAAGCATTTCTTCATTTGAAAAAACTTCCAAAGATATGATAATGAACACAAACCACTGTATGTGTATGTATAAAACACTTGACCATATAGCAAGGTAGTACGGCACTATAATGGAAAATCTGGGACAGGGTTATTAATATAAAGAGTGAAGTTTTATAATTTTACTTACCAAAACTTTAATACAGAAAGCCCATAAAATTCAGCTTTAGTTTTTATATTTATATATTTCAATAAAAATGCTCTTGTTTTCAGCCAGGCATTGTTTCTTCAAGTGAGTAAAATGCATTATAAAACTTTGTTTTCCCTCAACTGTGTTCAAAACTGAGGCAGGACTAAGCATATTAAGTTCTTCTGAGAACTGAGATGGTCAGTTTTGTCTGAACTTGGATGGATTTAAAATATTTTCAGCTTTTCTCTCACTGAGTTGTGATGTTTAGTTGCAAAAGTGAACAGATGATAAAAAAATGCCTTAAAAATAGAAAAAAGTATGAAAAGAAATCAAGTATAGAAAGGAAAACTGCCATACAATAAAATACTGTATAGAAAGGAATTGAAATATATCTCTAGTAAGTTATCTTTTGTGACAGTTATATATCCTATTTGTTACATGGATGTTAAGTAACTGAGAGTTTTCCTGACTTTCTTTTCCACAGCAGTGCTTCTGGAACCAGATGTCACTTACAAATTAAATGTAGCAATAACAGTATTCCTTTTATTGGCTGCCTAACTGGTGGAATTGAAAAAGTCATGAAAATTCACCAATTTTACATACTGATTACTGTCTGGAACTTCTCTGGCACTGGCTCCCTAGGAAACTTCTCTGAGGAGGAGCCCAATGTCTTCTGTGTGCTGTCAGCAGTGCATTTATCTGTTGTGTGAACAAACCCTGACACTTTGTGCCTGATCTCTTTCCTGGAAGCTGCAGGAGTGTTGTAACTACCCTTGAGAATATGCATGCCCAGAGGTCAACATTGATGTCATCACCCACTAGGACATCTGAGATTTCTGTGAAATGTTAGTTTGTGTGATTGGGTCTCATATCCAAGAAAATGTTCCTTAACCTGCTATTCCATTAGACAAAACATCAGAAAAAAAAAAGTTGTCATTTTATGTTAGTGTGAACGTTTCATCTACACTACAAATCATTCATTCTCCCAGTGACACGTAAACTGGTAGTAAACTTTTGAGTAAATTTTGTACTGCATTGTGGTAAAAAATAACTGAGGCTGAATGGTATGAAGGATTGTACATCTAACTTTATGAAGGTACTTGAAAAGAAACCCCTATGACTTGAAAAATACTGTTAATAGTATTCCATAGTCAATATTTAAGAGAAGTACTAAATAAATACATTAAATTGTAATTTACAAACTGGAAGATCACATGAAGCGGTCCCATAGACCATGAAGACAGATCTTTCATTCCAGACAGAGAACCCATGAATATAGTTTTTGCAAAATTATGCAAAGTGCCTCTAATAAGCTACAGCTTGTGGTGGGGCTTGGAACTTCCAGAGAGATAATACCAAAAAAATTAGCCATAATGATGGTCATGGCATATTTGTTTCACAAAAGGCTGCTGGGTCCACATATATTCACAGAAAATATTTTTTTTTTCAAAAAAGGTCACAGAAACACTGAGCATGCATCTCTTGTACTCTTTAAGAAAAGGAACGAGTTCAGAACTCTAGTACAGCCATCCTATTTGAAATGGCCTGTCCAACACAACTTCAGAAATATGCAACACAGCTCTTAATGTGTTTTCCCAGATTTTCAAGTGCACATGGGCACTGCATTTGGGTGGTTTGTAGCAAATTCGCTTTTTCTAAGGTTTCCTTATAAGAACAAATGAGAACAAACCACTGAGATGATTACTACAGATTGAGATTTTTTTTTTAAAATTTCTTTTTTTTTTCCTAAAAACTCAGTTACAAGGCCCTGAGTGCATGCCATCTAGGACTGTTACAGGGAAGAAGTACCTCCAGGGGGTTATGAAAGAAAACCACAGGGATTCACACTACAGCAGTGAATGTTTTAAACAAGCATTTTGGGTTACTTACCTACCACACCACTAAAACATTCCATTTCAGATTATGTAAAAAACAGAAGCAAAAGTAGCAAGGAAAGCATGTTAATGGAGACACAGGCTAAAAGTAATGTTTTTACAGGAATGGAGGTAGATTTGGGTAACAGCTTCCCTGCTGGCAGCTTGTGCAATCTGTCTGATTATTACAGTAGAATGGAGGTGTGGGTATGCTGTGGCTGAGCATCATGCTAAAATACTTCGGAAGACATAGGTCCGGTTGTTAACTAGAATGGAGCATAACTCTCTAAGAGTAACAGCACTGTTGTAGTAAATGAAATACATTGATGAAAGCAGGCATGCTACTCTTCAAACCTCTATTTCAGGTAAAGTGAAATGTGCATTTGTAGAACAAAACATACTTTGTTTACACATAGTTACTCTACTAAAGCTATAAGCATTTTATAACATATCTATAGGTATTTTTATGTAACTCGTCTGCTTTCTGCTTTGTATTTTCTTTTTTTCTGTTTAAGAAAATAAAGGATGAATCTGTTAAATATCAGGGATGGCTCTACAAGATTTTTTAAACATTAAGGGATATTTAGCATTCAGACTTCCTCTGTACACAACAATGTATTTCTTATTTTAGAAATCTTTCTTAGGATGGAATGAATGGCACTCTGGAAGTACCTGTATCTCTTCAGACTGATTGAATGGCCCAGATTACTTTTGAGGACTACATAAGTTTTAGAGAGCTAAAATGCATTTCATCCTAGATAAATCAATACTTATTCTGTTTCAAGGCAACAAATGTAATCTCCAAGTCTATAGTGAACTCCGTGAAGGTGGAACACATGAAAGACTAACTCCACTCAGGATATTGTTTTGAATTTAATGGTGTATTGAGAGTTTTTAAATTAAACTTAAATGAATCTGTTCCAACTTTTCTCCTTTTCCCAATATTGTTGCTTACTGAACCGTTATAGCAATAGGTAGGATTTCCTAGTGTGTGTTTTGTAGTTAAGTAAGAATGTGGATGGATGGCACCAGACTCTTTTGCTCATGGTTAACAGAACAAGGTAGCTGCTCTAGCCAGCAAACAGCCAAAATATTAGAAGTTATAAGACCCATTTATATTATAGTAGGTGCCAATGACATTTTTCCATACCATATGACTACACTAAATAATGTCTACAAACAGCAGGTTTTCATATCTCTTTGATATTTTCAGGATAGCTGATGAAAGTTTTATGATGTGGCACAAAAACTAATGGTGGGCCAAATTTCTGCTTCAGAAATAAAGCAAAAATTGACTTTGTGCCATTTCAAAATTGGTGGGAAGATGACATTCTTAAAGCTGGATTTAGAAGGGCGTGTTTGTCTGTTTGTTTACCGTGGCAACTGTATTAACATAACAGGTCCTATGGCGCTTCTTTAACCATGATATAATCTTTATATTTTCAAAGAGATGAAAACCTTTCTCCTGGTAAACTTGTCCCATCATCCTCATTGTAGCTTTTGCTTCCTCTTGCTTCTTCTGGAATGCCCAATTGTAGCAAGTAGCACTATGTTGGTTAAGTGGCTTCCTGCCTCATTGCCTCTTGTAAAATGTCCCTTGCAGATGGGTTTCAAGGCCTAACAATTTTGACACACAGCATTGTGTGCTAGTTGTAATCTAGACCAGGAGGGATTAGTATCAATTCATACTTTAGTCGTTGTGATTTTTCTCCATACGCTGTTCTGCTTTTGCTGTAGCCCAGAATTGTTGTATCACCTCTTCTCCAAACTTGCCTACCTATCTTGCCTCTCAAAATTAAAATGACCTTTTTTTTTTTTCAGGTGTACTACCACTTTGAAGAATTCCAGGCACTATGTGGAAAAAAACCCCTCAAAATACAGCGTAGTGTCTGCATTTCATTCCCTCAGTTACCAATGGGAGTACCAAAAGGAATCAGATGGGATTTCATGCAGCCTGTGGTTAAGTGATAAGAAAGGTACATTGTGGCTACATAAAGCCATAAATACTTCGAAGTGTGCTGCAGATTTTTTGAAACCTCCCTTCTCTTTGGTAAGAACAACTTCCATTTAGTTATGGTTGACTGTTGAGGAACAGATAAAATAAGTAATGTTTTCAACACTGGTGAATGTTTTCAACATTTTCAGCATTGGTTGTAACTTGTCTTGTTTAAACTTTTAAACATTTAAACTGTTACCTAAGAATTGCACACATATTGATGAGTATAGTCCATTCATTGGTTTATGCATCCAGAATTCTCCAGGGAACATCTCAAATTCACACCAAGTTTTCATGGAAGTTATATTTGCATTTAGGTGTAAACTATATAAAATAACACATTGCCAGGCAATTTTCTGTTAACTAAGGAAGAGTTTTATTTATTTGGTTCTATATAGAGATTAATTTACAATTGGTGAATTAATTTCTGATACTCGTGCTTGTGAGAATAGGGTGGAAAAAGCTGCAAAGCTGTAGGATGACATCCTATTTATGGCTGAATCAGATCTCAGCATTTTTTCAGTAACACTATATCTACTAACAGATGTTGGTATCCACTACACAAATTCAGAAGAAAAAGAAAACAACATAATACCAACAAAAATAAATTATTACAAAAGTGTTTGTGCATATATATAATTATATGTGAGTACATATACATGCACATACACATAGACATGTTAATGTACAATATACATAGATATACAGAGACTACAGATCCTGTAGCCAGCTTATTAATATAAAATTTGAAAAAATATTAGTTATCATAGCGCATTATTCACAGTCATATTTTTCTGTCCTGATTTTATTAATAAGTTCTCAGTCAGTTTTTCAAGAATACATCTAAGAACATGCATAACCCTCTGTGAAGACCATAGATAATGTTATTATGGTTATTATCTAGTTATCTTATTTTATTTTCAAGTTTAAGTGTAATATTTTAAAGCTAAAATCGAATTACAGAGTCACATTTATGACATTTATTAATTAATTTAGTTTTAAAATTAATAATCAGGAGAAAAACGCCACGCTCTTTATAAAATGGAATATAATTTTAAATGTTTTGCTTTTTGTTGGTTTTTCAAAGTTCTCAAATAAATTTGCTCAAAAGATAAGTATCTAATCTCTTCATGGGTTTTAGAATAATTTTAAACGTCAATGTCTTTGGAACACTATTAAAACATTTTTTTAATATGTACTCCTTTTTACATACGTAAAAGGAAAAGAAAAATCAACACATTATTAAACTTAGATATGGTACTTAAATAAGTAATACCCCTCAAATCCCTACTTGCTTGTTCACACACTTAAAATTTGACAGTATTTACCTTAATTTTACCATAAAAATGCATGGCAATTTTTAAAGTGAAAACTTCAATAAATGAAAATTTAAGAAAATAACATGCATTTACTGTTGAAGATTATTACAGAATTTCAAAAGATTTCCAGAGTAAATTGCAATTGCATTGCAGTAGTATTGTACTGCAAAGGAAACGGTATGTCAAATACTTCCCACGTTTGTAGCAAGCTAAAGCTATCTACTTGATTTAAAATACACAGGTAATTTCTAGGAAGACTTTTATCTTTAATGGAAGTATCATCAATCATCCAGAACTTCAATTGTTCCACTTACTAGAGTTGAAAGAAACCATTAACATCGAAATTTGTTTTTTCACACTGGAACCCTGTGCTGATTAAAAGTTCAACAGGTCTGTAGGTAGTTTCTGGACAGTTTCATCTGTTCTGGAGTTCTCTACTGTGTATTTAAAAGTTGCCTGTTCATTTTGAAGGCACAATAGTTAATTGATGTACAGGATAAAAACTTTATAGAATTATTTCAGTATGATGTTGCTCAATTATGTACTCCTGAGTGAACTGAAGAGATTACATTTCTGACAAAAAAAGCATTAGCTTGGACACTGAGAAACTTGGGTCACACTTTGCAGCCTGAGAGTCCTGAGTACACACTTTTATTCACAATCATTACTGTTACAGGGACCTACCTAGGTGACAACTTTCCTTAAACTTGAAAATGAAGATTACTTTTCTTCCTTCAGAAATACTTTTCTTCTGATGACATATGTAAGTCTCCAGTTTACAGGAATAAGTGATAATATTGGACATAACCCGGTAGGAAAATGTCAATTTAAAAGAGAATATGCATGCGTAATTCTCAAATTTAGCAAGTTATGGCCTTAAGATTGAATTCTTAGAGGCCTGATGAAAGCAACACAGTAAACAAGTTTATTGTCATCTCCAGCTCCTCCCACAACGCTGCATCCTGATTTAAACTTTAACAGAGAGACTTTTGGCACTTACTGACAAGCCTGTGAGTGACAGGACTAGGTCTGCGCACATTTGGATTAAAATGGGTCTTCCACAAATAGCTTAAGAGCCCGTATTAAGAAACTGAATTTGAAAAGGGTGGAGTGTACCATGTGTGATCAACAAACAGCTTTGATTTCTTAAAGTGATTTTTCTAGGGCTGTGAATACAGAGAAAGCTAATGCCCAAGAGTTCATTTGTTTATAAACCCCCACATTTCAGGACAGAGGTATCTCATCTGGAACCAGGTCCACTACCACAGAAACAGGGAAATGTGATGCAGGGACACTTAAACTAACTACTCAGAAGCCAAGTTCCCAGAGAAAGCTTCTAAATTAAACTAAGGCTCTCTTCTTAGTCAGGAGATTAAGATGTGAAGCTCTTCAGCGAGTCACACAAAAATTTATTAAATGTTTACTCTCTGCTCTCTGGTTGCTGCACTTTTTCCCGGCACAAATGTGCCAGGCGATCAGAAAGATCACAGAAAATGGTGAATTAGAGATGCCTGATTGGACCTAATTACTCAGAAGAGAAAGAATGATTATAGCTCGAAAGGGTGCCCGTTGAAAGATTTGTGATTTTTCCTGGACTCTAAAAATGGTTATGATACTAAAATAATTTCCTCAAAAGTTTTAAAAATTCATGTAAAAAACATCCCCTCTGAAGCATTTCTCATGGCCTCAAAGGTCTAGCCGGGAATTCAGGTTGCTCCTCCATATTAAATTCTGGCCTCATGGGAAACAAAGAAGAGTTGGCTAGTCAGAGTGCTTGTTTCAGGAGTTGAGGAGGCTGAAATACAGAGTCTGAAAGTCTCAGACAAGGAACCAGAAATGATCTGTACAAAGCCTAGAGTCTGAAACCAATTGGATGCTTTCCAGACCTGACTGGCACAGAAGCATGAAACATTCATTCAGTTATTTATTCAAATGCAGGAAACTAAGGAGACTGTCACATGTGTAATATTTCTCATGGTCATATTTATATTCCCAGTACTAAGCCTATATGCAGTATTTTTCAGCAATCAGTCAGACATTCTTTGAATGTATGGGAAAGATTATCAGGCTCACAAGAGATGGCCTTAGTAATTTAGATCAAACAGAGCCCAGTTTTGCAGGGTTCTACTTATACCTCCAACTGTTCATCTACTGAATAATCCTCTTCTCTATTCACCAGTTATTTGAAATTATAGTAGAAAAGTCTTTGTGGACTAGAATATGGACAATACCCCAGAATCATTTTCCCGCTAAATATATTCAGGTTCAATGCAAACAGTACGGACTCCTGTCTGTCCTAATGCTTGATTGGGATCGATACTTGTATAAAGAACATATGGATGGAAGTAACTTTGGAATGATTCAGATGATGTTGGTAGAAAGAATTAAATATATTTACAAAGTTGCCATCTACAGCCTGTAAGAGCACATCCTCCTTAAGAAGATCCATTTGGACACCTCTGTTTCTTGAACGTTCAAATTGCCACAGGTGCCAAAACTTTTGCTTTCCGCACACTATGTATAAGAATCACTTTCCTCTAGACTCAGTCTTAGATTTGCTGACCAACTATCGTCCCAAGATGAAAGTGTGGTAATTATCTCTTCTTAGATAAGAAATGTCTAAAAATACGACAGCCAAACATTCCTTCTCAGACTCCATGCTTGGTGAAGAGCACAATAGCCAAATTATTTTCTAACGTTATCAGTGTTTCCATGAAGGAAATACAACCACTGTCCATTTTTATTTTCCAAGACTTCCATGGAAACGGCAGACGGAATCATCTGATTCAATGCCACCCTCCTCAAACTCCATCAAACACAAAAATGTTGAGGACGTATGTGCTGAGGACTCTCTGGCAAACTGCTTGCAGGAAGGTTTACACTGATGACCTCACAGGAGTGTCAGAGAAGAAAATGCAAACAGTTCTTCTTCGGTCCAGCTTTTTACAAAACATATTACACCTCATAACAAACGAGGATGCAAAGTTTAAAGATTAATCAGGGTATCAGTCTACTTCTTAGGTAAAGGAAATGAACAGATTTTAGGCAAGTGCCTAATAAACCACAATTGAAAAGTGACCTGTACCTAGAAGCAGAACTAATCCTAGTAGTTACAGTCTTTGAATGTGTTGGTTTGTGTATAAATAAATAACTATATATTTTATAAATAAAAATTTTAATTACATGTTTTTCAATGCAAGGAAAAAATACAATAGCCAGAGATACTATAAGAGTAATTTTCAAATCATGTTTGAACAAATCGCTTCTACCAGTCTGGTTTACTTCAGGCTTACAGTGCAAAGACAGACATTTTCAATTCTGCACTAGCAAGGCATCTTATTGCAGCTGATTTGAAGTAGTGACAATAAGCATTGAACTCCCCAACCAGTTCAAAATCTACATTCTTTCCTCTCTTTTTTTAAATGTTAATATCATTTTTGAGAAAGTCTCTAATTCATTGTGCATCAAAATAAGCATAGCTCTTTGGTTTTCATGTTTTTCTTCTATGCATTCTCAAATACCTATATGGTATTTTCAAAATCATAATTCCTATCTGTTGATTTGGAACGATTTTGCACCATAATGAAATAATTATAAAGGGCTCCATAAGGACCACATATGGGAATTTACATCAAAAGCCATAATATGGAATTCATAATAGCATATAAAATATATATATTACATCAAATAGGCTCTTTTCCATGAAGCTTTTACTCTACCACTTACAGTGAATAGATACTATTGAAAAACTCATTAAATACTTGATCCCTGAGCATCAGAAGGAATATTCTAAGCAGAAGACAAAGGCATTGCACATTTCCACAACACAGCGCTACGAAATCTTTCTTTGTAAGAGATGTGTAGTGGTCATTAAACATAGTAATGCACTAGAATAGGGATCTACTCATATTAATATCTGTTGTGGGCGTTTTTTATACAATGGCATCTGCTTCAATTTCATCAAAGGAAGATTACACATCGTGTTATCATATTGCATCTACTTCAGCAGCGATGCAGTCTCCTCTTCCTGTCATTGAAAACCAGCATAATTCTGTTTCTTCTTTTGATCATACTATATTTCTCCAACATCTCAAAGAAGTGATATATTATCTTAAATTTTTCTTTTCTCGCCAGTTTTACTTATTTCACACCATTGAAATTCAAGAGGTGATAGTTATCTATGTTGCAGTTTTGACAACACTATAATTGCATGACTGGAATAATTTTCATGATTGAATGGGAGTATATTCTGTTTTGGAATACTGCAAAATAATCTACAAGTAAGAAGTGATAATCATAGTGCTCATAAACACCGATTCCAAAAGCAATTTTGAGATAAGAAAGATCATACCAATGTTTTCTCCACAAAGATGAATAGTACCTAGTTTGGATAAGCCATGCCATAATTTCTGTCAACATACTCAGTACAATTTTCAGGAAAAAAAATATTTATTAGAAGTATTCTTCAAACATGAGAAGCTGATGGACTTATGTAATTTTTCTAGAACAGTTTAGTATTTAGGATCTTAAGCTAGGGCTTAAAATACCTTCACGTGATTCTTTGTTCTGGCACTGACTTTCAGTGCAGTCTTGGGTGGGTGAATGAACCTGCATCTGTAATTACCTGCTGGTTTCCCAGTGGTGCACCTTGGCATCCTGAAGGAACATGCTACAATTCGTGTCCACATCAGCCCTCTGACTCCTTCCTGTAGAACCCAAGGTGTTCAGAGGATGCATAAACTGGTATTCATCAATGTAAACGTGGAGTAAAGCTGGAACGTACCTCAGGTTGGAAAGTTGAGTAAATCACTTATCAATCCACAAATCATTTGGATATTATTGATTGAAACAGCTTTATGGAAATATGTTTCCTTAACTGCCTGGATCCTTAAAATTAGCAATTAATTTTTAATTAATGTTTTAAAGGAATGGAGTTTTTGCCATGACTGTCCAACCACTTTGCTTTCATTGATATCCGGTCATTCAGGTGGATATGCTGATAAGGATATATTTTGGTTTTGGTTTTTTGCTTTGTTATTTTACAAGCATCAATAATTCTCTAGTCTTGATAAATATCAAGTGATTTTTTTATAGCATTCATCACTACAGGTCTAAAACCACAATATCCTAGATGATGAAAGACAGAAAAATTCTTACAGAGAAATAGCATTCACTGTGCTCCTGATTGAAAATATACCTAAATTTCTTTTTAAATATGGAAATACATTTACAGTATTTACTAGTTTTCATCTCCCTAGACAAAATGCTACTTTGTAAATGGCACATTGCTTTTGCTGCTGAGTTTCAAGTTTATTACTCTTGTAACACATAGCAATATTTCGAACAGAGCTTCTCCTAGATTTTAAAGTCTCTAAACACAGGAACCCATTTGTAGCAAAAAAAAAAAAAAAAAAGGCTTAGCTTTTTGTATAAACTGTCAGTGAAATCATGTTGACCTTTTTATGCTACAGTGGTCTATATTAACCAAGATATTATCTAATATTACAGATTTGTTCTCCCAGTTCAATCAATAGTGGCTAGCGATTGGAAGATTTAATTCTTATACCCTAGCCCCCTGGAGCCACTTCATTACAATGAGACAGATGAAGCACAAAGCACATTATTCAACTCAAAAGCTAATCTATATTAGTAAATTATGTGCTGCCAGGGTCATTTTTCCTTAGCCAGGGCCACTGGCATATTCTCGTCATGGTCTTACTGCATAATAATACTCTGGTACCTGAAGCAGTGGTCAATTGCAGTTGAAAATGCTTCTAGGACTTGGCTTATTCCTAAGCTCTACTTGGGAAATAACTGAATGGGTAAAAGCTGATCCAAGCAAAAAAGAATAGCAGTGACTGCTCTATGGATTTAACCATTTAAACTATCAGCACTCTGACGTTGTTTAATTTTCTAATTTAGATACAGTCAACACGGTTGAAGCTTATGGATACATTGGAACCAATAGTATAAACTCAAGGGAATTCAACAGGGCTGGATGACAACTCCTAAGTGTTAAGCAACGTCTACCACAAAATGCTTATGATGCCATTTTCTTATTAGAATGCTTAACACATACACCATGAGATGAAATTATCAAAATCCCAATTGGGTTATTCCCTCCTTTTTGCACTGGTTAAATGGTTCACTCACGGTCATTTCAGGATTTTCCTACAAATGTGTAATCCAAAGAACAGTACTTTCTTTATGTGACACCATAAATATTTACTTTTGTGGCCATTTGTGGCTGGAGCAAATTAAATGTATTCCTAGTCTTCTGGCTTAGTTTCATCCAAAGGAATTAAATCGGTGCACTCCAAGATGACTCACTGATGATTAGTGGGGAGAACTGGGACATCAGTTGCAATGTACACTCTGCTCCAAACTAAAATCCACTCATAACTTCATTACCTGGGTCAGGAAAAGGGCTGAGGATATCAGAAGAAATTTTATAGGAATGTTTGGCAAATATTGTCAAAGGATGTAGACAACACTAAAAACAAGTAAAAGGTTGTAATATTTACATGAATGGCACAAGTGAATAACAAATCCTGCATTGAATCACCACTACAAAGTAGAAGATAGCACACTGAAATCGAAACAGTGAAAAGGAAGAGTCTAGAAAAGAACCAAAACATTAGATGTTAATTAGAAAATCCCAAAATATTAGAGAAGGAACATAAAGCCTACTCTTAAAACACACATCCAATCCATGTTAAATTATGATTCTGAAACACAAAGTGTCAAGAAATCTTTCATAAAGAAACTGTTTCTTAGTGGAATTGAATTTAAATGTGTACTGTCTTAGTGTATATTATACATTATAAATAGCACACACATAAAAGAAAAATAAAGAGTCAAACAATGCGTCTTCCTTGATCCACTTAATTAGGAAATATCTATGGTGTAGTCATTGTTCTTTTCCATAATTTCTTAATATGGGACAGGATGACATGAAACCAAAACACATCTCTGAGCGATAGTTGCTCAGTGATTTACCATGCATATGTTTTAAATGTTTTTAAAAGGTGTGTTTTCATCATAGAAAAGAATCACACATCATACAAAGCCAGCAAGATGTAAGATGACAAGTGCATTTATCTGGAAAAAGCAGTCTATTTTCTTGAACAACGGGCTATTTTTTAATAATTGTGTTAAGTGAATGTTAAGTTAAAAGATGGCTACTATAGGGATGGTTTACATAGACAAAATAAGGAATTTATTAAAATTAATGAGTGGAATTCCTTTCATAAGAAGGTTTTGTACCTACCTAGTTCTTTTAACATACGAGATTTTTAAATCTCCTAAATTTGCGAAGACCTATGAGGTATTAAAATACAACAATTTAGATTAGGAAAGTTCAAATTTAAATCTGTATGCCCTGATTTTTTTTTCTGTTGAAGCATGAACACTATTCATTTTTAGATATATTTTTCTACCGTGCATTTGTTATAGTTAGTTTAAGAAAACAAAATCTATGTAGTGCTACTTAATAATGTCCAGTGGTAGAAAAAAATAAATGCAGTGCATTTTTTTCTCCCACTTACAAAAAGCAAAAGAGAATATAAGCAAACTAAAAGGAAAGTTGTTTTATGAAGACAGAAATATAGGGGATTAATTTATCTATGAGTGCCCAGGCTTGGCTGAAAAAAGACCACAAGTCTTTTAAAAGAGTGATTTTATTTCTTCTCTAACAAAAATTTTTGGATGACATCCCTAGCAAAAACTGTTTTTCCATTTGCACTTTTATGTCCTTCAAAAATCTGTACAGAAATTAACCATACACCTAAGATCACTGTAAAGCATGGCAGGTCAACTTAATCTGTTTGTACTTGAATTAATAATTTTGGTTGCCAGGTAGTTTCTTTGGTTCTGTACTTGTTTTCAGTAGACAAAGTATGTAAGTCAAGGGAGCATGTTAACCTTTTAGAAGGGAGGAATTGTGAGAATGAGTTTTTATTGCTCATCTTCCTCTTGTTTTCTTATGAGTTGATCTCAAATATTACTTCCCATCCTCAGTGCTTGATTTGTAGGCAAAATAATCCTCAAGAAAAAAAAAAGGGTTGTTTGACCTCTTACTTGTCTGTATTCACACAATTCTGTCAAGGAACTGTTGAAAAGCCACCAGAGAAGCACAGGATGGTGGCCACGGGGGGAGAAAGGAGGCAGTGGAAAAGTGGAATTAAGGAAGAGAGGTAAGGAGTCAGTCAACAGAACCTGTTAATTTTGAGATAGCTATCTGACTGGTTTTGGTTTGGGAGTATAGACTTTCTCACTGCTAAGTGAACAAATTATTTTTCTTTTTGCTCACATTCGACTATGGAATGATGAGGCCCCCCAGAAGAGTAAAGCATAATTTGATGGCTGTGGTAACAGAGAGGCTGAAAAGTCAATGAGGTTGTTAAAATAAGCCTTTCCTCCCATGCATTGCCATACGTGCCAGCACCAAGTGTTCCTGACAGGAGTGAGAAAATAAGTGAGATAAAATCCCAACTAAATCAGCTTAATTCAGTGATGAAGGTGATGTTCTAAACATGAAGAAAAAGGAGTGAGAGCAGATAGCAAAGCCACTGTAAGACAAACTCCTAGTGTAATGCACAGATAATGATATTGAAAAAATTTTGTGTTTTTTTACTTTCCTCCTTGTTCACAAGGAGTTGTTTTTCTGACCTGTTTTCCATTCACAGTCCCCTCAGATTTTACAAATGTACTCAGTTTGTGTCAGAATTAATTCTGAGTGACAGCTTCTAGTACATACAATTAAACATCGCTACAGGACCAGTAGAATGTTGTGAAGGTATCTAATATAGAGCCAGAGAAGTATAGAAAATCATATGTGTAAATAAGAAAAAAGCTCATTACTGAAAATTTAAATGAAAATTGTCTTAAATTGTATCCCTCAATTAAGAAGTGTGTCATCCTAAAAAAGTAGAGAGTGACAAAGTTGACCATATGAAAGACAATTGCATTATTGGACAGATTTGATGTTCTTTTAACAGCATCTTAGAGCTAATTCTCTTCCTCTGGCTATGCTCAGTTTACCTAATGAAGGAGAAATGACATGAATAGTTATCTAATGTGGATTCTATTTTGTCTCTGCAGAAGACAACACCTCTCGTAGCCAGGGTCCCAAACCTTTTCAATAGATAGAGGGTTTATTTGAGGTAAAGATGGACAGTGTAAATATTTTAAGATGGTATTCTCCTGTCAGAAAGGTCCATTATAACGTAATAAAGGCAGTTTTCAGGCTTCTCATAATTAGTCCCAAGTCTTCATTGCATAAATAAAGAAAAAAACAAACAAGAATACATTGTGCATTGTGCCTAAGACAGAGATTTGAAAAGTCTCCTACAAAGAATAGTAAAGACAATTTCACTCTATTGAATATGAAAATGGGACAGAGGCATGATCGCTGTAGAAATATGGAGAAGGAAACCACAATAGTTAAAGTGGAAACCAAAAGTCAAACAACTTAATGTGCTCAGGTTAGGGGAGCCAGATAATCTCCTCCATGAGCCCACAGATGAAGCTGCAGATCCAGCAGCAGAACTTTTTTAATAAATCTATTAAATCATGGAAGGTGCAATGGGAAAACAATCAACATGGGATATAGAGTTACAAAACAGAAAATAGTGATCTACTTAACTACATGGTGTGTTAGTTATGTGTAAAACTTTAAAATGCTTCAAGAATGATTAAAAATGTAGAGGTAAATGAAAACACCCATCTTGCATTCACCAGAACAATACAATGTCTATTTTAGATGACTATTAGTCTAAGACAAGGAGATCAAAATCAGTCTAAAGTCTTAAAAATTCCACTAAAGAATTTCATGTAACTTCATGTAAAGAATTTAATTAGCTAAGATAGAGACAAACTAATTTAAATATTGTCAGACTTCATTGACACTCTTTAGTCAAAATGCCTTTGTTCAAAAATTCCTTGAGTGGTTCCATTAGTGTTTTTGACACAAAAAGTAGGAATATGCAATGATTTCTACTAACAATGTTAGAAAGTATTGTTAATACAGAGAAGGACAGGAGTATCTTATGAAGGACTGAATAATCCTGAGCACACAAAAATGCCTACACAATGAAAGGGACAGTAAAATAGTGAAAACTGAGCACTGGTGAACTAAGAGGAATTTCTTCTATGAGATGAACTGTCTATGTCAAATGAGAAGGTGAGGAAACTTGGGGAACTAGTTGATCATAAGATGAAAATGAGCCTCTGTCGTGAAGTTTCATGAAGCTAAGAAATTTTAAAAAAAGCAGTTGTAATCTTAGTCAGTATCTTGTGAAATACTTCCAGTAGATCTGACATAATAATGCCATTTTCAGAGAGTTTTTTGAGTAAGGGGAATTTCAGAAGACCCTACCAGTCTGGCACAGCTATACACTATTCTGCTTATGTTTCTTTAAATTAATTCAGGCTGGAATAGAAGTAGAGGAAAGCTATTAGCACATCAAAGTAATGAAAAGTAAAGCATGTAAGAGAAAGACAAAAAGCTTGGCTTGTTTTTTAGTGCAAGAAAATGACTGATGAGGAAGCATAATTTTCTCTATCAATAAGGAGAAAAGCTATGTGAATTGAAGGATGCAGCTGGTATCAAAATATATGGGTGTAAAATAGCTAGTAAATTATGTAAAATGGAAGGTTGTTAATCTTCTCAGTCTTCTCATATTATTAATGGATGTTAAAAACACCTCTGTGGTTTCAAGATGGATCTTGGTAAAAGTATAAAGGAGAATAATATGTGTATATATTATGTCTACATGTACTACCTGGAAAAAGGAATCCACTATTCACCCATCATGTATTTCCTCAAAAACTTGGTAAATCAAAAGCCCTTTAACTTAACGAAAAAATGACTTTTACAGAATCACAGAATAGTAAGGGTTGGAAGGAACCTCTGGAGAACATCTAGTCCAACCCTCCTGTACAGCAGGTTGCACAGGAACATGTCCAGATGGGCTTTGAATGCCTTCAGAGAAGGAGACTCCACAATCTCCCTAGGCAACCTGTTCCAGCACTCTGTCACTCTCACAGTGAAGTTTTTGCTCACACTGAAGTGGAACAACCTGTGTTCCAGTTTGTACCCGTTGCCCCTTGTTCTGTCACCGGCCACTGTTGAGAAGAGCCTGGTCCCATCCTCTTGACACTTTTCCCTTAGATATTTATAAGCATATTTTCCTTTGCTTTGTTCTATTTTGTTCTCAAACATGTCTTCCAAAGTTTGAGCCCTGCAATCCTACTTTAATTTCTGATAAAATTCTCATTTCTCAAAAAATAACAGTACTCCATTCAGCAGGGTTTAAGAATTAAATCTGCGTTACAACAAAACCCCAAACCCCAGGCAATTCTACACAGTCAGAAGAGCCAAGAGGCTTCAGTCAAGCAGTTCTCCTCTGAGACTTTCTGATGACAAGGAATAGACAGTGGACAAAGATCCTTTTTACGCCACCACAAATCCCTGATATACACATATTTTGAACACTCATGTGCCATCATTTTTCCCCCTCCCCCATGTCAAGAAGGATAATGCAGTAACAAGATCAAATGTTTGGGAAAGGATGCTCATGGATTTGAAAAGGCATCCATCCATGCAAGGTGCAATGAATTGGGCTAGGACCCTTCATCCTGTCAAGAGATGTCTGAGGAAGGATAACATAAATACGTGTGAAATACAGGGAAAGTGAGTAGGTATCAATTGCTTACTGCTTCTTCCAATACAAAGAAAAGAAAAAGGATGTTAAATGAAACTACAGTGTGACAGATTCTACACAGAAACAAGGGAGTTTGGTTTACCAGTAGTGTACAGTCAAGCTGTGTAACTCCTTGCTTCAGGATGCTGCCAGGCCTGGCTCAGAAAATCTCAAAAAATGTCTGTTGCTGGAGATGAGCTGAGTATTCTGGAAAAGCATTGTTGAAGCTTGATCTGATCTTAGACTTTTTCAGCCTTCGCTACTGCCACCATCAGTTCAGTAAGGTGAAGTTTTGTTTTGACATCATACTTCTCTATTCTTATATTAATTCTGCTAAAGGCTGGAAAGAGTAGCTCAGTGTTGGACCTTTCAGAGGAAATGCACTCTTCTCTGACTCACACAAGTTTGTGTGATGATGTGACCACAAGTCTCCTGCAAGCTATTCATCAAGAAAACCAAGGATTATTTCCTTTCTGACACCCCCCACTGTCAGCCAGATGAATCTGCATGAAGATGCAGCACAAAAACCAGCAAGGCAGTCTCTTTTCAAAATTCTTTTAATAATTTCAGAAATTGGTCTATAGAGTATTGCATGGTGTTTTAATAGGGCCTGGAGCAATTACCAACCAAGTTTTCTTTTTATCTCCAATATGCCACCATTCTTTGTAAAAACGGCATCCCTTACAAATGTGCTCACTGGAATCAGCGTCTCAGCTGCTTCCTTCCCTGGCAGAATCAGTTCTAATTCTAAAACCAAGCTAGGAGGGAGATGCACTGCACCTAATGGGAAGGAAATGAAGGAGGTTTAATTCACCCTCCTATTTCATTGCAAATAAAATTGTTCCAGTCAGCTTCTCTCAAGCAACGCTGGTGAATACGTGTGACAGAGCAGGCTGAGCCTTCAACTGGTGATTATTCACAAGAAACAGAAGACTTGGCTTGTATTTCAGAGGGCAGACTGTGGTTCCAGGGCTTTGTATGAAAGGAAAAAAATCGACTGTTTACTTGCAAGCTGAACATACTTGACGTAGAAATTATGGGGAGATAATCAGTGTGAAATCCTGTACCATGGCTTTCAGAATAAAACCACAATTTAGATTAATTAGGAGAAACTGACTGTACCTTTGCCTTATCTACTTTAACAGCAACACTTTCACAGTTTTCTCAGTGATTTTAAGCTATAGAATTTATGATGCACTTAGGATTTGGTTTGTGGTTTTTTTAGCACTAGATAGGTAGGAAGAGTTTTGATCTTCTTTATCTCCTTTTCATCTTTTCTGTATATCAAACGATATAAAATTGTGACTCAGTGGGAAGATGTTTATTTATGACATGTCTTCCCAGAGGTCAAATAAATGTAGTTTCTGTAGTATTTGACAGTTTTGACTTCGAAAATGGCCATTATCTCCGAGACGTGGAGACAGGACATTCTGTTAAGTGCCTTTGAGAATTTTCAAAAGAAGAGGTAAGCTTTGCATCCTTATTTTAGCTTTTAAATATCAGATACAGATTGTCATCCATTTACTTAAAGCCATAGCTGGCAGTTTATTCAAAAAGCTTCTCCTTTTTTGACATACTATTTGTAATTGCCAAGATGTACACCTGTTAGTTTGCTTGATCCTTGTAGCATGATTCCCCATGCATGTTTAAAAAATTATCAGCTTGAAGACCAAAACTAATAAGGCAACCCTTTTGGTTCCAGTGCTCCAAGCCTTCATAGCTATGTGTTATACAACTGTTTGTAAACAGGACATTTATCCAGCATCAAAACTAGGAGCTACTGTAAAATTCTTCTATCAATACCAATGTTTGAAATACATGTTCTGGACTCCTGCTGTTCAAACACTGCAAATTGTCAAATTATACTTGACAGACTTATCACGATTTGTCTTTTCCCTGACAGGGAAAAGTGGTTTTCTGTACTCTAGGGGAAAAAACCCCAACATTGAACTACACTGGAAGATTGTTCTAATCCCATTTAGCAGTTGTTTTGCAAAATGTTAGTTTGTTTTAAGAGACCTATAAATTTCTCCCAAGACAGTATTCTGTAATCGACGTTATATTAATAGTATCATATAAACGTATTAAAAATTCTGGGATTACAGAGCCTGCTTGATGATTTGTGTTAATGAGTGTTTTTATCTGGTTATCTATGAAAATTTTAAAATATATTTTTTGGGTTTTGCCTGCGCTGGTATACTACAAAGAGAAAGTCATTCAGTGAAAGCTACACATTACCCTACTTCACCTATGAAGGAACTGCTGTGGTTGTCCATAGTAGAAAAACCTCGTGGTGTTAACAGTGGACAAAGTATGGCAGTGCATTCCAGCATGAATATATTGAACATGGGATAACTGCGCTGGAGGTACTTTTGGGTACTGCAGTTGCATATATGCAGCATAGGCATTGCTTCTTCGGCATGATTATTTATCACATAATGACTGTGTTATAGTTGTTAGACAATACTCTCCTCTTCATCACAGTGTAATCCACTGCTTCCTGTAGCTGAAACTCAGCAAATGTGGTTAATCGTGTATTCTGTAATGAACCTTGAGTGACAGTTAACAGCACTCTGCTTTAAATCGACCTGTGTAAGAATAATTCACAACATGACTAATATCTAGTATTCCCAGTTCTGAAAATTCTTTAACATACTTGTCATTTCTGAGAACATTGGGATGGACTTCTTAGATCTGTTTTACAGGTAGCTCTTAGTTTAGATCCATCTATAATTTTATTTTGTATCTAAAATTGGATCTACTTATAAGTGTGAAATAAAGGAAAAAATGCAAAAATGGGAATGAAGATCTAATGGAGATTTGAAACAGTAACCCTGAAAACGTGCTGTTTAGCATGAAACTGATGTACTTTAGACTTATGTGTTTGTCAATAATATTGCTCTTTTTTACATCCCCTTAGTGAATATTTACAACAATCATACTATAAATGTAGTGTACTAAGTTGGTCATATATAATATTTTGAGAATTCAAATCTAGAATTGGCTCTACTTAGCTTACTCTAGGCTTAGCTGTTTACATTCATTACCTGGTCATTTGCAAGCTACTTTCATCAATTTTCCTTTTCTTTTTTGAAATTCTCATTGTGTCACTAATGTTCCTTTTACAATTTTGGGAGTCTAAAATCTGACATTTGACCTACCTCCCTATGCCATCATCCTTGATGTGCCAGTAATCGCATCGTACCATCCACTGTACCTAGACTCGCTTCACCAGAGCCAAACACACCATCACTTGGGTTTGCGTAACTGAAAGAGGAATCCCCCAGGGTGATTCTCAAACTGTCATGAAGCACTACACGCATACAAGAGAGAGATGTTTATAAACCCTTCTGCCACTTTCTAGCCTTGGTATTTGGTCTATTACATGAAAAGGGGCTTTGATGAGACAACGTGGAGACAGTTGCAGGACACACAACCATCCCACTGGGGAAGCACTCGGAGATGCTGATGCATTTCTGACGCGTCCGATAGTCGTCAGCGGAGGAATGCTTCACTTGACTGGGCTCAACCTAACCATACGTAACCAGAAGTCAGTGTATCTTTCAGCTGTTGTCATTTGCAGCAATGTTTGTTAAGCTCTTATCAAATCAGACTGCTGAAAAATAATAGAACCATCACTACAGACATCGCAAATTTGACGGGAAAGTACTTATAAATTATTATTTTTAAGAGTTTCTCTACAACAGAATTTAGAATTGATTTATTGCGTAAATGTAACTAACTGCACTTATTCATATACTATTACAAATGCTTACTCTTCTTGTCAAGAGCGTAATAGTCAGCTGTAATTAGACAGTTCAGGTCCTCACCTGCTGTGAAAGACTTATCAGATGGACACTGAGCTTCACATTAACCAGACTGTTCTATTTTGGAAAAAATATCACAGCTACCTGTTTGGGATTACTTTAAGTATTCTCTAGACCTGCATATTGCCATTATATCTCACAGTGTGGTTTGATTTACAAGAAGAGTAATGCCAAAAGCCTATACATTTATAAACATACTTCACGTAAACCCTGATGTGAGAACTTTTCAGGTGATAGGGAAAAAAGTCCCCTTCAAATGGAAAATGCTGTTTGTTCTTTTTCAGGACAGGTGGTATGGGATGCTCTTGAGGAGATAAAAATGGCTTTTATTTCCTTTCCCTACGCAAAAGATCAAAAGAAAAGTAAGCAACTGCCAGACTTAATGAGCCATGCTGAAGGTCTGCATCCTGACGGAATTAATGCATCATTTATAAAGTACTTCGTAGGAAAATTATTTAGTTAATCACATATCTCTTTGATGTCTTGTAACACTTCTGCTTATTAATATTTATGCAATGAATTCAGCAGTTACAAATGACAAAATCATGTATGCCACTGGCTGCAAGAACATGTTGTGAGATCACTGGTGTGGAATAGCTACAAATAGAGGAGTTGGGAAGAATCAGTACACACTGCAGGTTTTGTGACCTTAGTGTGAGTCCTTGACTTGGACTCAAATAAATGTCACTTAGTGTGGTGGAGAGATAGAGATGGTTTCTGGCAGGCTGTACACTGCTTTTGAATGATGCCGCTCTGCTCATTCCAGCTGGAGCTAAAAGGCTTTGAGCAGAGACCTGCTCCTGCTAGAAGTGCAGGGTCCTGCAATGCAGATCTGTCATAGAAGGAAACAAAGAACTAAATGATGTCTTTCCATTGGACCTCCGTAAAAGGGAATGAGTACTCCCAAATCACCTGTGCAGATGTAGCTGCTCTTTCCAAAGAGAGCATTGTCTTCAATTCCTGTTTCTTGGGCCTTCTACTACATTGGAAGAAGGTGGAAAATGACTGAAAGAGGCTGAAGGATGAGGGAATAAACACAGACCTTCAACACTTCCTTTCTTCCCTTTCTTTTAATCATTGGAGGAGCCTGATGAGTTGATGGTATTTCCTCAGCAAAGACAGAGAATACCTCTTTCTCTCAGTAACAAAGAAAGCATGTTAGCCTACCACTTTTTTTTAGTAAAGATCCTGCCACCTTTTCTCCGTAGGGATGTTAGTCTTAAGTGTACCAAATTGCCTAATCCCATATGCTAGTGGAGATGGGCTCATTCTAGTGCAAGGTCTGTAGGGTACTAAACAGAGTAGTAGTTTTCAATCTTTTCCTTGGAACACAGGACTCCAGAGTGCTCAGACATGGGCCTCAGGTTTCTCAGGTCTTGCAGCAGTTCAGATATTTTTCTCTAATTTCCATCCAACTCAAGGAACTCTGGCCTCTGGCTTAACACCTTCAAGCATAATTTGGCAAGCAAGAAATGAACATAACGTTAGCCAAATAATGTCTTAACTATAGCCACTTTGCTCTTGAGAAGGCATAGATGAGTCAGAGGGTTCTGGAAAAACATAAAAGCCCTAAGGCAAAGCTTTGCTTGACCCATTCTCCATCTTTTCATAACTTGGATTTCAGGCTAGGCAAACTTCCTCTTCGTCTCCCCCAGCAAATTCTTATTAAGCAATGGCATACTTAAAGTAGCAACTTCTAAATGTGGTCTCACTCCTCTGTCTCCTTTTTACATATATCCAGAATAAGGACCTCTAGGTATACAAGTCATACTGTTTAGTTCAGCAATTAAATGCAAATTCCCAATCCCTCTGTACGGCTTTGCCATTCACTGTAGCTCTAAAGCATTCTTCATGAGCAGAAAAGCTGCCTGAAGTATTTCACAGCACCCTGCTTTGTCTTCAAATGAACGGGAGTCCAGCACATAGCAGAAAGAAGTTGAATTGCTGCTTGGAGCCAGAAATATCTTAGCCTGTCTCAGAGGATATTGGGCACTGAGTTGTGTCTGGATTCACAGTGCATCCCTGACATTTGTTCTTGAAAGTTTGACTCTACGCCAATATACTCAGTTTTGTGTAAAATTTAGATAGAACTAAAAGTACTCAAAATCCTGTTGTGACAAGACTCAGACTCAGACCCAGACTCAGTTTTGGTACCAGTGCATCGCTTCACTGCATCAGGAATAGCTTAAGAGGGACTCTTCTCTCATTGTTTTTGTACTTTGCCTGAGGACAGAAAGTATTACCTTCCTGCTTCTTCAGTGAATATGGGGAATTATAACTTCCTTAGAAGCATCTCATTGCTGTTGGAGACATCTTAATAAATATTTTCTTCATTTCCTGTGGTCTGCACTACATTCTCCTGGAAAAAGAGGAAAGAAAGCTCTCAGATAAAACTCCAAGTTGTTTAGTACAGAAGCACAAGAAGATGATTCTTTTGATCTTCTCTAGCCACCTGCTATTTACTGATTCTGCCATCTATACTGCTGAAAAACTTGTTCTTTCAACAAGTTAGAAGATCACTTGATTTGCCAGCATGGTCTAATGGAAATATAAATATGCCTTCTCTTTTTCCTTTGTATGTAGCATGAAAATAGACAAGATATGGGGATTTATATTGACACATATGGCTGGCTTCTAGTATTGGATTGTAAAATGCAATTTTGGAATACTGGACCAAATATATGTTTATAAAATCTTATTAAGCACTTATTTCTGAAGGTCAAACTTAAGAAATTATCATTAAACTTATCTTTTATATTTTTTACTTACATTATTAGCCATTTCAGAGCAAGCAGTTACTGAGCACATGTAAATTTGTCTCATCATGAAATTACATCACAAGAACTGGAAAATAATAAGATCTAAAACCTTTATGATCTGTTAAATTTTCTTTTAAAATATTTCTGTGTGTTTTGAGGAACTAAAAGTATCAGCATAGAATACTGTTGATTTGGGGTATAATATTAGACTTCACCAAGTAAAAACAGTCCAGGGAGAAAGTGTTTATCTTAAGCATATTTTTATTCTATTTGGTATAACTAGAATTTCTGATGAGTTTATTTGCTTTTGCACATGCAAAGCCTCTAGATATCCCAGACAGTAAAAAATTAGCGTATTTCAGTATTCTTGACAAGGGGAGATAAGGCATGGATTGCTATTACCTGAGTCATATTACAGATATTTTAGAGGTACATTAGACATGATATTCTTTATAGAGATTAATGATGAAATGTACAAAGGGCTTTTTTTTCTTAGTGCACATGAATATGACTGGGGCGTGTGAATTATGTCTGTTATTTGGATCTCACTGTTGTAGCTAAAGAATGTTTTTTTCAGGGACTACGACAAGAAAACTTATCTAATATTCAGTGTATTATAGACATTACTGGAGAGCACAGAGACCGCTTTGACAGGTACAGGTATAAATTTGTGATCAGTAATGGAAGATATATCTCAACTTACCACAATTTCTTTTATTTGCCTGATACTCATCTCATTCCACTGCAGCCAGGGAAATTGCATTCAACTCTATTTTGGCAGATGGTAGGCCAGGAAAAGTATTTATAGTGTGCATAATTGATCAAGGAATACCATTATTTAATGAGTTTTACAGAAAAAGAACTGTACCTGTTTAGGCATACGCTCTTCTGTAACTTAATTCCAGCAAATTCAGGATGAACATAGTCTATTCGCAATGTCTTCATCATGTTATATTTCCCAGAAGAATGAGTAAAGAAATAAATGTGTTTTATAATGTAATACAAAAGTCTAACCTGCTATGATATGACTAACTGGAGAAGGATTTTGAGAACTTAATTTCAAGCACTGAATGTTTAACAGATTTATTAAAAGCTCTTCACACCAGTAAATTTTATGTCTTGTAGCTTTCATTCATTTCCTTCTTGACACGTCAAACAGAAATATGCAATGCAGATACTCACCTTTACTCTTTTTTTTTTCCTTTAAACAAAGCAAGTATGACTGGCTTTTATTGAGACTTTTAAGTTAAAAAAAAACTTGATAGTACAATTCAGGCAGCACAGGAGTATGAGATATATCTCTGGATTCATTTAGAGATAAAGTACTTAAAGCTATATAAAAATCTGTTTTATGTTAATAATCGTATTTCCAGACCATAATAATTTATTTATTATATTCACTGTGTTACATCTAAGAATTATAACTGTTCTTCATTCACAGAAACACATCATGGCACTGCATTTCTCAAAACTAAATTGTCCTTTTGCTATTTTTTTCTGGCTAAAAAACAAAGCTCTGTTAAAAATTGTTTAAGCAGCATGATATGTAAGTTCACACTGGAAAAATGTGTAAGTTAAAAAGTACATAGCTGACAAGCACATGACTTTAGTGTTCTGCATGAAACTGAATTATGTTTTTCCATTTCGCTCTAATTTTCTGAGCAGAGTGCTATTTTTCATGCAAAAATTTTACTGATCATTTTTAGACAGCTTATTTCATTTTACTGAATAAGGTAGTAGTTACAAATCTACTTAGTAAATAATGCATGTAATAGACTTCTCTGCTAGAGTGTTTAGAAGAGCTCATAAAGATAACAAATATTTCTGTGGGAAACACAAGATGTGAAATCTATTATATTTAGCTTTCACCTAAAAGAGAATGGAACATATCTATTTCTCTGTCACCTTTGCAGAGATGTATGCAGAGCACACTTAATCACTTAAAGATGTACTCAGTCATTTATGAGAAATAAGAAACTGAATCTTACTCACACCTTTGGTCCAGCTCCTGCTTCTCCCATACTCTCCTATACTGGTGGCCAGCAACAAGAAGCTGTTGTTTTGTGAGAAGTCAATGGAAAGCACCCAAAGTGAGAATCCTAGAAGATTATCTGTCTTCACAAGTTTATTTTGGATTTCAAAATTATTTTGTTACGGGCGAAACAGAACATTCCCAGTATTTATTTATTTAGATTGCTTTGTTTAATTAACCAAGCATGCTACTGTGTTACCCAGCACCAAGAAATGGAGCTGTTCCTGTAGTAATTTATTTCCCAGAATGGAGTAAATACTGAGGAGATCAAGCGTAAACCAGGCATCACATCTGGGGCTAAATTTGGAGATAGTATCAGCCAGTGTAAACCATACTCTGTTAAATTCACATACTTATACTGTCACATGTCTTTTATTGATAAAACCTTAACTCCCAAAAGAAGCATTAAGAACATATGAGGAAGCAAAATTAAAGGGTACACGTCTCATCCTCTCTTACTCTTAAACTATTCTGGCTGGAGAAAGAGGTATGAAGGTATGTGGAGGTATAACCATCACAATTTTCCCTTATGCAGTGGGCTTTCTTACTCAGGGCAACTGCAAGAAGCTGCACTAGACTGGCATCCGACTTGTGGCATAGTGGCAGATAATAGCTACAATGATAGGTGACCAGACTGGCCTTTGATTGTAAAGGACCCACGAGGTACAGAGTATGAAGCCAAGCAGCTCTGAGGATATCCCAGCTTTCACTAGGGCAGGATAGTCCCACCAGCTAAATCAAACTGAGGCAGTTTTAACTTCTCTAGCGTATCTTTACACCTAATCACATATTCATAAATTCCACTGTCCAGTTCCCATGCAGATTTATAGTCTCTAGTGATTCAGATCCCTTCATCTGAAGATACTTCAGTTCACCTTGTTACTCTTCCTCTTGGCTGGGCTCTAAGGCCACAGCAGCTTTATGCTGTGCTCTTACTCCACACAGGAGGCAAAGGAGCCTCCTTGAGCACTTGACTAAGCTTCAGGCATTTTATACTTCTGTCAGATTTCTCTGACTGCTTAGAGACATGAAGAATTCTAAGCGTACAATTTTTCCTTTGTATTGCTGGAAGGTAGGGAAGGAAAACGATGGGAATGACATGTCTTTTTCTATCCAACCACCTTGTTTGCATTTTGGTCAAGTCCTTCGGCCTCACTGCAGTGCAGTGCAGAGAACTGTCACTCCAACCCATTTTATTGTAAAGAAAGAGGGAAGAACATGACTTACAGTCCCATTCCAATGTCATTTCCAAGTAAATTATCAAAACCTTTGTCTTTCAATCACCACTAAGGACAACTGTGATCGTTTCCAAACCTTGGTGGCAGAGTATGATGAAGTCTACGTCTCTGGCTCTGACACATGGTGCTCATGGTAGCTTTTGCAACAAGACCACATGGGTCTATTTCCTTGTGAGGTTGCTTTCCTGGGCATTTTAAGGCCAATAGATGTCCACAGTCACAGAGGGCTCCTTTCAATGCAGCAGTTGATTTTAAACTGGAATGCTTCGTTTTTCTAGTCCTTAAAGTAGAGTAAACAACAAATCCGATGTGCATATTGGTCATTTTAGATTTACTGTCTTCTGCTTTTTCACAAGACACTCATTCTATATATTCCTTCTGGGAGGTTAGCTTAGTGCTTGTCTAAAAATCTCCTTTCTGCATCAAGGTCTATTAGAAATTTTATTCCTCGTTTTCACTTGCAGTCACATTAAATTAACATGAGCTGTTCCTTCTGATGTAGAGAGGAAAATGGTGTTGACTCATGAATGCTCAAAGCTAGCAGGTTCAGTTGGGGTGGCTCTGTTGTCACACAGGGACAGCCATGAGAGTGACCTACCTGTGTGATTACTGCTCATTCTTTGCATTGCATTTTCTCTCTACTTTGAAAACTAAAAAATAATCCCTTTAATAGGGCTAAGTAACCGTGTAGAAGTGAGTAGAGGAAAGTAAAGCACAACTTTTACATAAAGGTAAAGAAAATAGTTATGATATTCTTCACAGGCCTGCTTCAGTCATGCAAACTACATCCTTGCCACAGTATATTCCCTGCATACTGTTGTTGTTGTCCAGTTAAGGTTAGAATTAATCAGCCTCTGACATCTCCTCTGTCAGTTTTTGTGACATTCCTCTTAGTCTTATCTTTAGCATAGATCTACCACTAATTCTAACTATGTTAGTGCTAAAGAGATGTCATTTTGTGTTTTGTAACAAGAGAAGAACCCTCTTACACAAAGTCTCAGCATTTCCAATGGACATACTGTTCTAGTTGGAGGTTTAGCGATACAGCAGTTCTACTAGTAAGTTACTGAAGAGGATCCTAAGGAGTTTTTTGCTTAGTAGGGTTTCAAACCAATAGACTATTTGGTTATAACTGAAAGAGCAGAAAATTAATAACCAAACTAATTTTTACTTTGAATTCAGTTTTCCTCAGAGTATTTTTTATAGTCTCAGAGCTGGTCCTGGCTATCTCATACTTCCCAATCACTTTAAACATAAATATTTGTAAACCTACATTTTGTTGTCATTCTAGATATCACACTAATTATAATTAAGGTGCTGCATAAATCATGGATAAAGTCAACAAAAGCAAATGATTTATCCTATAAATGACAAATATCAGATGCTAATACAAATTCTGTGTTACGAGTGGGTACACAATTCAGGCTTAATAATGAATATGATTATGATTATGATACAAATAATCTGAGGAAATCAACATTGGCAAAATCTATACTGTTGACGTTCTTCAGTGGCTGTGTCTTATCTTAAGTAGCAAGAATATTTTATTCATTTGAGCATCAGAAGCAATAATAAATTATGACTTAAAAAGCACGAACATAGCCACTATAAGGACAGTTCTATTAGACATATGTTGCAATCATAAAGGAACTTCTACCCATCTCTTCTTTAGTTCCACTGTTGCTCACTACTAGATTGTACACAGATACTTCCTGCACAAGCTGGTGAGTGTAGTGATTATACTAAGTAAAAGTCTGTGCAGATTATAGACCAGTGATAATGTAAAGTGTTTTGTTAGATTATGTTGCTGTAGAGTCTTTTAGATTACAGTAGCACTAACAGAGGTAGCTGCATCCTTGCTCTCCTTGGGCAGCCGTGTATATGTATTCCAGTCAGATGAAAATTATTCTGCAAGCATTGTGTTCAATAACAAAAAAGGAATTGATTAACTTCATATTATCAAGCTCTACAAAACTTGTTTTGACTGTATTTTATCTTGGAAGATTTGTTTTGTAATAAAGTGTGAGACAATTAAGTCAACTATCAGCTAATTAACAAGTTTTAACTTTTAAAATTCTCTCACTAGGCCAAAAATAATAGATTCACACAGTGTTATTTGGATATTCTAATTCAAATAAATCTAAAATACTACAGTATCTTACCTACATAGAAATCCATAATCACTTGGGAAAGCTAAAATGAAGAATCATATTTCAATTCCTAGAATCAAATTATTAAAGGCAGGTACTAGAGTTAAATAGTACATATATCATAGTATAAGAGTAATTATATTCCTAACTAGCCAATGTGTTGGCTGTAGGTGTGGTGTACCTGTACTTCAGTAAAACCTTTGACACTGTCTCTCACAGTATTCTGATTGAGAAACTGGCTGTCATTGGCCTGGACAGGCACACCCTCTGCTGGGTAAAAAACTGGCTGGATGGCCAGGCCCAGAGGGTGGTGGTAAATGGAATTAAATTCAGTTGGAGGCCAGTCACGAGCGGTGTTCCCCAGGGTTCAGTGCTGGGTCCAGTCCTGTTCAATATCTTTATCAATGATCTGGAAAAAGGGATCAAGTGCACCCTTAGCAAGTTTGCAGATGACACCAACCTGGGTGGCAGTGTTGATCTGCTTGAAGGAAGGGAGGTGCTGCAAAGAGATCTGGACAGGCTGGATCAATGGGCTGAGACCAATGGGATGATGTTTAACAAGACCAAATGCTGAGTCCTGCACTTGGGACACAACAATCCCATGCAGTGTTACAGGCTGGGGGAAGAATGGCTGGAGAGCTGCCTGGAGGAGAAGGACCTGGGGATGTTGGTTGACAGCCAGCTGAATATGAGCCAGCAGTGTGCCCAGGTGGCCAAGAAGGCCAATGGCATCTTGGTCTGTATCAAAAACAGTGTGGCCAGCAGGACAAGGGAGGTTATTGTCGCCCTGTACTCAGCACTGGTGAGGCCACACCTCAAATACTGTGTGCAGTTCTGGGCCCCTCAGTACAAGAAGGACACCGAGGTGTTGGAGCATGTCCAGAGAAGGGCGACAAGGCTGGTGAAGAGGCTGGAGAATAAGTCCTACGAGGAGTTGCTGAGGGAACTGGGGTTGTTTAGCTTGGAGAAGAGGAGGCTGAAGGGAGACCTCATCACTGTTTACAACTGCCTGAAAGGAGGTTGTGGCGAGGTGGATGCTGGTCTCTTCTCACAAGTGACAAGTGATAGGACAAGAGGAAATGGCTGCAAGTTGTGCCAGGGGAGGTTTAGACTGGCCATCAGGAAAAAAGGGTGGTCAGGCATTGGAACTGCTGCCCAGGGAGGTGGAGGAGTCACCATCCCTAGAGGTGTTTAAAAGGCGAGTAGATGAGTTTCTTAGGGTTATGGTTTAGTAAGGGGACAGGTATGATTGGACTTGATGATCTCAGAGGTCTTTTCCAACCTTATGATTCTATGATTCTGTGATTCTTCCTTGTCATGAAATTCCAGCTGCACTGTAGCATGACCTTGGCTTCACTTCCCAGCCTCTACCTTCTCCAGGCAATTGAGTGTGAAGTCTTCTTCACATTCTTCAAGTGGAGATCAGGTAACTTAGCTTAGTTGATGCTCTATGGAAAGAGAGAATGTCACTGTTGATGTTTTTTGTTCTGCACTGTGAGCTGGTGCCATCTCTAAGACAAAATCAATTTACCTCTTTGAAATTTAACTTTCTTTCATTTTATTTAGATGAATCTATTAATTTTTCTTCCTGACTTTTATGTCATAAATGTATTGACCATCTCTCTATCCTTATGAAAGGTATGAAACATGGGACAGCTTTAGTCTCTTCTTCCTAATACAGTAAACTTTCTAGAAGGCAATTCTGCCCATTACCATAGCAGCATTTTTAATCCAAATGTCTAAACTGTGGTAGCCTTTTAGTTTAGTTTTGTTTTCATTTTGGGATATTGTACTGTTACCAAGGGGAACACCATGCTTTCTCTAGGGCTATCTGTCTTGTAGTACACTTAGTGATGATGTGAAAAGCATACCTTCCCATTCCCATTGAGAACATTTTCCTAGCAAAAGATAATTAAGAAAACACTTTCTTTTAAAATACCAGTCTTTCATAACTACATCAAAAGCTCAAAGACTTCCAAAAACTGAATAAAACCCTATGTTTTCTTAAAGCTGGGGTATCAATTCTTCTCAATAACTCAGATCTTCAGAAAAAAATAAAGTTAAGGGAACTTTAACAAGTACCAACTTTCCAAAGCTTCAGCAAGTTATTTTAAACAGGTATCTTAGTTTCTTCTTCTTTGCTGAGTATTGAGATATTTGAATCATTTAGCTTCTGTAACTGAATTATTTTCCACACCACAATCCAGATTTTGCAGTATCAATGGCTGGTTATGAAACAGAGCCAATGCAGCACCACGAAACAGCTAAAGTAAGAGAAGAAACAGATTTGTTTGATTTTACAAATATATTCCTTATAAATCAGTTATGAGGGTAAAAAAAATCCAGTACACTTATAAAGCTTTCAAAAAAATATTTGGATAAAATGCATTTCATATTTGCAAAGTTTTCCACAGACTGTTGAGGGCTTAGTATTATCTGTTGCTAAAACCTTAATTTCAGTCAATTTTACTGCACTTGAATTACTCCTAAAAGTATTTTTCAAAGACCAGACTTAGAAGACAGTCAACACTCAGGCTTTGAAAGTTGCAAGAATCGTTAACAAACCAGCATCTTTCAACAGTGCTATCCAAGATGGTGCTTCTTTTGCTTCAGAAATACAATTAACATCCATGTTTAAACTTATTAATGGTGAATACTGGCTGTACGTGTATATGTTGTGTACATGTGTATGTAAGTCTATAAAAGCAAATCATTTTCCATGCAAAATGCCTTCTGCCAGGCTTACAGGAACAAAATACAATCCAGACAGCCTTCACATTGCAAAGAACCTCACAATTTCACAAATTTAAACAGTTGCACTGGTATAGCGGTAAGAGAGGATTTGTCCATTTGATAGCTCTCAATGAGAATAAAAAACCCTATAAGAGACACAAAAAATATAGCATATGTAACTTATATGTGAAAATCTTCTTATTCTTTTTGGCTTCCAGTACTGAGGATTGTAACATTTATATTATCTACTTGCTTGATCAGAATTAAAAAAATTATTTTATGGAAGATTTAGGATGATGAGACTTTTATCTCTCTGTTTGGAAATCCAGAATTCACAATTCTCTCATAGCTAGAGGATCCTTCTCACAGCTGTGGAATGGAATTGTCAACTTTGCACGATTCCTCTCAGCTTCCTGGAATTTGTTTATTATATGTGTGTATATCATGAATGTAGTGCATGTCCTTTTCCTGTCCCTCAGCCTTCCCTAGAATACCATATGGCTAGCAGTAAATTAAAAGAAGCTTTCTTCAGTTTAAAGTGAAGTCAAATTGGAGAGAGATGAGTTCTGGAGTAATAAGGAAAACATGGAGACTGAAAAGTATTTAACATTACTTACTGCCAGGTTTGCAAATGTCAAAGACCACTCACAAATGGAGGGGGTTTTTCTGTGTTTAAGGACTTTATTTTCCACAAGAAAGACATGAAATATTTCCATGAAGATGTCAAGGGATAGCAGGATGGTCATTAATACTAGTGAACTGAATGGGAAGGAAAAAAGACAGAGTCAGGAATGCTTGTAATGCCGCAGAGCAAACATGACCTGGAGAACAGAGCCCAACAGCCACATGGAATACTGCAGAAACTCGGCACACAAGTTAACTCCTTTTCTGCCACCTTGGTCTCTTCTGCTTTAAGAACCTTTTACCTGTCTGCAGCCAGGAGAAGCCAGAATGTCAACAGTGAACACAGAGACTCAACTATCACGACTGTAGGGAAAGAAAAAAGTGCTAAAAGGCTGGCCTACTGGTCAGTGTTGTAAAGGTACATCTGCTCCCATGTCTCCAAACTACTAAAGATTCTAAAGAAACAGGAAGATTTACCAACATGCCTTACACAGTATCAAAGCACCAAAGGCAGGCATAGTCAAGCAGATTAGTTTTTTACTATTGAACATTCGGAATGTTTCAGATATGTGATCTCCAGGAAAGCTGTGCAACCCAAAAGCCAGCTCCAAAACATCTTCAAGGTGTTCTGGCTTGGAAAACAGCTTCCATATAGGAAACAGAAATTCACTAAAACAAGTTTTTAGATTAAATCACAGTCGCTACTTTATCCAAGAAATCTGTTTGATAGGTGCACTAAAATACAGAGCAGCGTTAGCCAAAGACTAACAATCTGGTGGTCCTATCAAAAAGGACAAGAAGGCTCAAGTAAGCAGGTTTTAATCACAACGTGCTGGTTTTTGCTTTCTCCTAAAGACCAAGAAACAGCAAGAAATTATCATTTCAAGCTCTAATGAGAGAGTCTTGTTTTTAAGGCATTGGCAATCAGCCACTTTACTGTCTAGCAGCTTTTATTACCAGACAGGTATTTCTTGTCTAGACCTTTGTATGTATATGGATTACAATTGTGCTTTCATTAACATGGTTTCTCAGTACCTGCCAGTAATACTTCAGGAGACATGAGTTGCATCTGCCATATGGGTTTTCTTTTATTCTTATCTTCTCCCCAAAGTGGAAACTGTTCATGAAATAAAATTGTTTTGTCTGGTATATTTTACTTCATCATACGTACATGCTGCAATGTGCTTGTGTTAAATAGAGCAAGGTCCAAGCTATGATGGCTCATAGTTCCTGTGGGAGTTTGTTTCACTATCTGGCACCAGAGTTGAAAATCTCCTGTCTCCTACAAAGAGTCTTACCTTTGGGGTAAAAAATGCATTGCAATTGATGGTCTGCCAACAACTTAAATAGGAATATACCTGTTTAGTAAGATCCAAGAACTTTTAATTTACTAGTGTACTTCATTCTTTTTTCTTCAATTAATGTTCAACCATTTTTTTTAACAGAAGACATCCTATGAGCATTTTCTCCTTTTTATCAGAGAATCTGAATGACTGGAGACACAATGACAATTTTACAGCTATTCAGGGCTGTCCTGCAGAGTTACTGGTCTGCCAGCTTTTTTGTTGTTTTACAACTTGACATTAATTTTGGTTTCCTCTCTACTCTTTTCCAGGAGAAAAATATGCCTCATAAACTGAAAAGGCTGAAAGGACTAGGGAAAGAAAAAATTTCAAGGTTCTAAAATGATGAAGTTGAACATAGGATGGAAAAAATAACTGAGAAAATGTAATCATATTGGTGAATGTTGGGAATGTCCTATGTAGGGATAGAAGTTGGACTCAATGATCCTTTTGGGTTCCTTCCAACTCAAGTTGGATCCTATGATCCTGTGTTTCTATGGTCCTTGTTTTTCTGCTCCTTTTTATCCTGAGCATTAGCTTACTTCTACCATTTTACCTATGATTCTACATGAATAATGTAGAAGATTCACTTTCAGCATGAAGTATTTAGCACAGGTGGTAAAGACGGATATCATACGCTTTTAAGACAACTCTATAGTTACATCGAAGAACTAACAAATCACTAAAATTCAGCCAGAAAAAAAGAGCAGTTATTATTATTGGATCCAGAGTACTGCACCTGTTGAGAAATATTGTGATAGAAATACATTAAAGTCACCTTTCAGCTAATGAAAGCTGAGCAATTTCCTAACAAAAATGTAAAGAAAAAGTGTTAATGAGAAAATGTAGGTTAATCTAAGATGCTTGTAGTTCACAGCAAAGTAGCAAAATATAAACAGACAGTACACTCCTAATTGTCTCCTTCTTGGTCTAAGTTTACCAAAAATAAAATTCCAGCCCCTTGAACATAGGCAGCACACTGGGGTAGGGAGGATTTATCTAAATGAAGAAATGCTCCTGTATCGCTTCTACTTCCTTCCTTGATTCTTATCTTGCAGTCAGGTTGAGTAAGAAGTCCAAACAATGTGCTGTCTTCAGTACACCCTGTTTAGAAAGAACTTCCACAGTCAAAACACAGGTGGATCACGTATTACAGATATCATACATGTAGCCCTCACTCTGTATATGAAAAATAAGGGAGAAGAATCAGATTTGCTTAGCATGAGAAGAAAATGCTGTGAGACTGTGTGATATAACTTAATATGCACATCATATAGAAAAACTCCAGCATCGTGACATGTATCTAATCAAAATTGTTAATCACCTAGATCCACCCTTTTCTCACTCAGAGAAATTATTGCTTCTATACTAAAGGAAGGAATTGTTCATTTCCTTTTTCTGTATCTCTGAAAATATAACTTCGATCAGCGAAATAGAAATATATCACAGTTGTATACAAAATTGTTTAAAAAGTCTTATTTTCTTCCAAATATTCCAATGATTTATAGATTTATACTTATCATACCCTGTTTAGACTTTGTAAAGTATAATTTTGGATAAATATCAATATTTTACTACCACTGTCTGTCAACAGCTTTGATACAAATCACTTTAATGCAAGATATAGGGAAAACGAAGTAACAAAGACCTGAGTTTTATAGGACTTCAGACAATAGATGTTATTCATACACTCATGTATAAAACAGTAATCATAATATTGTTATAGTTGAAGACCAACCAAAACCAAACAGCTACCCTCATTTCACTTACATGTAAGAAGTGATACTCCTGTCAAAATCTCAAGTCTAGGTTAGCCAAGAAATACAGGCATATTGTGAGTCTACTCAGGAGAGAAGTGTGTTTGGGCAGAGGCCTTTTCTGACTGATGTTCTAGCTATGTAAGAGAGGAGGAAGAAAAGAATAAGAGACATTAAAGAAGCAAAACAGGGAAAAATCCCCAAACCACATATATTTTCACATTGTGTTTTGAGAGATGCCCAGATAGTGAACATGGAAACATAGCTCCAGGTATTGCTTCTGTAGCAAAATGAGACACGATTTCTTAAACATAGTTAGTGGTTCAGCGTACTGTTGACATGCTATTAGCTCAGCATTAGGCAGTTTAGATGCTCCCAGGCAAACCTGCATACCACATCTGTAGGCTGCCTGCAAGCGTTTATGCAATCATTATGCCTGCTGCTTAGGAGCTGCCTGTGTAAACTAGAGGCGAACAGAGCTGGAAATATGCCATGCTTCTGGCTTCTTGGAGACTCCTCTTTGAGACCGATATTGACAAAGCCAAAGACTCTGGTAATGTGATCCTGAAAACAACCCTCCAAAACCTCTAGAGAAAGCATTTCTGCCGGGTGCTGATTGCCAGAGATTCGATTTAAATAATAAGGGACTTTTAAAAACAAAAATAGATGGACAAAATAACCTGAAATGAAAGCAAATCTTTTTTTTAAGACAAATTAATCTAAGACCATGGGAAAAAAAATTGAGTAAATACTAGTAAGAGTGGTAAATATGGTGCAAATCTGTCAACCGTGCAAGAAAAGAGCGTTACATCCTCAACAGAGCAATGCAACTTTGGAGCCATGCAGGGCCTACAACCAGGCACACAAAAAACATCTTGGCTTTCTGCAGCTCTGCTGCTGCATGTGTGTTAGCGCAAAACAGCAGGATCATGTTTTCTGCCTTGTGATTTTAAGGCATATAATTAACATGTTTCTATTTACTGGACACACAAGTGCTCCTATGAGAGTGAACTGTGTTCCTTTGAGGAGTGTAACAAATAAACAAAATGGACTGGCTGTTTAATCAAGTAATTGCCCTAACGATGCCCTCCTAGGCACAAACATTGGTGAGTCTGAGAGAGAGGCTGAATGTTGTTGACTTTCGGTCATGTTACAAAGGCCATTTATTTACTCAGTTTTCTTCTCAGAGAAGAGCTGAATGGACAGAGTTATTTTCTCTGATCAGGGAGGAGAGTTTTTGACATTCTGGATAATTTGATTATATTTTACTACTCTGTAGCTTTATTTTTTCTTAGTTTATTTTAAAAAGTACTATCTTTTAAGATGCATTCCAACTTACTAATCAAATAAAATAATTTTAAGAGAAGAATACATTTTTTCTGTGTTTAAGGATTTAGTCTAGAAATATTCCAATGAAAAACTAAATATTAGTTCAATGAGTTGCCTAATTTCAGATTAGTATGGTGTATGGAAGGCCATATTTACAGTGAATTCACCGAGCCAGCATAAACCCACGGTCAATTGTATTCAAGAGAAGAACTGAAATACTCCCAAGAGAACAAAAAAATTACTTGCTAAAAAATGCATATTTAATCATGATATTTTTATCATGCTGTCTTAAATGAAATAACTTTCTCTCCAAGATTTGGTCATCCTTGACAATTTTTTTAAACAACTATAATCATAAAGTAAGCAAACCTCAGCAATTACCCAATGATAACACTGCCCAAAAAGAAATACAACCCCAAAGAAATTACTATACAATAAATGGCTCATAAGCATTTAGTAATAAATGTTCATACACACTGTCCCTTCTCCAACTCATAAAAAAATCCAGGTGTTCCTTTAGATAAGAGCAATGAGATTAACAGTGATGTTATCCCCAAAGATACTTCTCCTCAGACAGTCACTGTTATTTTCCTCTTATTTTGCTGGAGTATGTCACGTCTACTTGTGCTCCATCATGCTGTAAAGCATTTGATATCAGTGGAACTGTTCACACACTTGAAGGGGGCTGCTGCTGAATATCCAGGGGAAGTTTGCTAGTAAGACCAGAACCTACAGCACTACCAGCTTCTTGCCACATTTTAATAATTTAATTTCTAAGTGCTGGAATGCAGTACCAATGTGTTACCCTGTCATCAGTCTTACTCCATTAGGACTGAGTCCATGTTCACTTTTAATTGCCACTGTAGTGTTTTGCAATGTGCGGCTGATTGCCTCTCATCTAACAGATTATTGCTTATGATTTAGGGCTGCATAATAAATCTGCCTTCCTGGTAAATGGCTTAGGTAATAGTTCATCCAATCAGCTGAACACAGATGCAGCTAACAGGGCAGAGCCAGGAAAAATGTGGTGGGTGTTTTTTAAAATGTGGTAATTTATTAATGATCGCTGCTCACATGCGGGACTTACATAACTCATCATGGAATCCTAAAGTATTATTCACAAGTGCATATGAAGGGAGATATAAATAAATACTGTCCTTAAAACCAGACTGAGCATAACTCACAGCAGTGTCCTGAAACTTGATCTCATCGGCATTTTTGTCAGATAATATGATACAAACAAAACAATGCAAACCATCTGCTTGCCATTGTTTGCAGACAAAAAAAAAATTGAATGAAAACTTCCTGTAGCTTTGGAAACAGAGATTTTTCCTGTGCATACTCACATGTACTAGCAATCTGTACTAGAGGGTCTGTCGTTGGTGTTAAGGATTGAGGTTGTGGCCTCTTCTGCTTGTCCTTGATGACTGTCCAGCAGAGAATAAGATGGGAATTTGTACTGTGTATTTGCTAAAAGCTTATGGATGAAGTCCAATGACTCTTTCAACATTCCCTCTTTTACTAAAACAAGTTTTAACGGCCAAGCTTATGCATAAGCTGTTAATGAGGTCATATAATAGTTACTCTGTTACTCTCAAATATTACAGGAAGCACAGTTCTTTGTGTCCTTTTTGTAATGCATTTTGTGATAGTTTACTGGTGAAGGCACTATGTCTGATCAAATTTAAAGTGGGCATGGGAGAATTCTTAAAAAAATAATCATTGCTGCTTATAATGGGCTCCAATTCAGAGCATCAGAGCATCAGAGGAGGTAAAATGCTTTGTTTTACTTTATTTTATTTTATTTTACTTTATTTTATTTTATTTTATTTTATTTTATTTTATTTTATTTTATTTTATTTTATTTTATTTTATTTTATTTTATTTTATTTTATTTTATTTTATTTTATTTTATTTCGTTTCATTTCATTTCATTTCATTTCATTTTTTTCCACATGGGAGATTGCTAACCACTTTAAGAAACAAACTGCCTTGTTCAACAACTTGGTGCAAACTTGAAGAAGCTATTCCAGCTACATCTGGTTGATCCTTACCACAAACAGTAGAGATGAAACAGACTTTCTGGGATTATGAGTGTCTATCATCTTTCATTCCTACTGGACTACCTGGAGTGCCCTTCACACTGGTTAGTTTTCAAGCATGGAAAGACAAGGTGTGCATTAATCTAGGGGTGAAATGCATTATATTGGACTCCAGTGTTTTTGTTGCATAAGCAGAACAAAAAAAAAATCCAGAAAGGAAAATATCCAAATACCATATTTCCTTAAATTATCTTGACATGAGAATTTAGTGTATCCAAGAAAAACTTTGTTTATTTCCTTTTATAAACACATTCCTTGAAGTCAGTAAAGCCACAAGTATCCGATTGTATCGGATTTGTACCCGATATTCCTAGGACAATATGCCCAGTTGCAGCGATCTTTTTTACATAATTTATTTTAAGACACACTAATTAGTCACAGTCATTGCTCTCATTTATGCTTTGTGACGGCATTTCAGAAGCCACGTTGTAGAGTTACACACAGCTCATGACCATGAAAAGGCAGTGTAACTTGGCACCACCATTATGTCTGCCAGAAAAAAGGCATGTTTGCATAGCACATATAAATGTATTTACAGTTAACAAACAATAAAAGGTGTCCACCTAGTTGGGTAGGACACTCAAAAAATACTTTCATGTAATGCAAGGGGAACTGTGTCAGGCTGAAGTTCATTGCATTAAATAATGCATTATTGCCTTAATCAAATCAATTTGTAAGACTGGATGCTTAGTATGTTCTGAAGGCAAAACCAGAAATTCAGCTTAATTCTAACAGACTCCAGGAGCAACACTGAAGCCCAGATGACAGAGAAGGGTGCCTGAGAAGGCCAGGGTTTTTCAGACAGAAGTCTGTCTTCAGTTCAGCTCAGCTCTCTATGCCTCCCATATCACCACCCTCTTCTCATGATAGTCTTGGTTTCCCCTTATGGGCCCATGTGTAGCGCCTTCATTGTACTTGTCTTCCCTGTGTAAGATGCCCATGGAGTCTTCCGTGATCTATTAGACCCATACTTTTGTATCTATCTCCTAAGATTCATCTCATTATTTTGGAAGCATTATGAATAGTATCATGTCAAAATGTCCTTTTTTCCCATTGATTTCAATTAGCTTAGACTCACAGCTTAAAGAGCAGTGAGAAGACATATGGGGACTTAATTTGCAATAAAGACCATAGAGAAAAGAACGTAAGAACTAGACAAGATTAAAATTTTTTTGGTACCGTTTATTACTAGATTTGAGGGCCCAACCTAGACCTAGCTTAAGGAAAAGGGAGTTCATTCATTAAGTTCACTGGCTTAGAAGCAGACTCTAAAAACATAATTGTCTAATTTTTCAGTTTACCTGCTTATTGAATTGAAGTAGTTAAAAAAATGATCAACAGTGAGTGTAAATGAGACATTGGTTCGGAAACATGTGAAACTAAGATCTAAGAAAGTGTAAACATTTTGTGCTAGCAGTTTCATGTTTACCTTTACAGCATGACCAACATTCTTAAATGTTGTGATTCATGATATGACAAAGTGTTACGCAGGTCCAATAACCTTTGAGGTGCCACAGATACCAGTAAAAGATCTAACACATTCTCTCTGCTAGCTTTTTGCAATTTAAACTACAATAGACTACTTACAACAGAATCTGAACTACTTAAGAAAATCTGAAAGTGGTGCTAATGTACTATTACTGTACTATTTACTGTAAAAGGGGAGATAATTAACTACAATTAATTCGCTCCATCTAAAGCTACTTCATGACAGCAAAATCCTACTGCTAAGGATAGCACTAAAAATTTCCTTTTCATCAAGTTTCCAAACAAAAATGATTTATCCAATGGGCATATTTCTGATGCACTAATTAGTCTCAGATGTTCTCTCTGACTCTGGTGTAAGAACCAGTTTCCAGAGAATTTCCTACATTCTTCAAGAACACAGCCTGGACAACCAAGTTGTGTCTTAAGAGCAGTGAGTATGGCTTTGATATACTGTTAGTCTGAGGCAATCCCAGTCTTTACATTCCAGTATTGAGGATTAGAAGTTCCTGAAACACTGAGTTATGGCTGCTCACATCAAAGTCACTGACACATAAAGGAAATAATTACTTCTAGCTTAACTGGAAAAGACAATCGTTGTTTTGATATTGCTAGTTTTCATTGTTGCTGTGTAGTTACTATTTATATCATGTAATTTTTGTGCTTCCATTCTGGGTAAGCATGCCTTCTCCCTGACAAAAGAAGAAAGATTTATTCTGAGTCAAGTATTGAGATAAAAATTGAAACTGAAGGGAAGTTCTATAAGAAAATTAGTTTATACTTGAAAAACTGCAAAAAACAATCTAAGAAAACCAACAGAAACCAGTGAGATCAGACTCAGGAATTCAATTGATATTCCTTCACTGCAGAAAATCCAGTATACTGGGACAACTTCATAAAACATTTCAGATTGAGTTAATTTTTTCTTGAAAATAACATAATAAGAAAAGAATTTCAGCATATATTTTGGCTCACTTCTTCCAAGAATATCCTTCTGAATCAGCACAAATTAAGTCCTCAAGACCAGAAACTCATCTTTGCATGTGGGACACAGATAACTTAAACTTACAAAAAGGCACTTCAGATGTCCCTATTCATAAGCTGAAAAACAAAATGGATCAGATCTTGTGAGGACTTTTCACTATTTTAACAGTGGAATGTAGGTAGATCTCAGAAAGGAACAGCACAGTTTGGTGTAACATACTGGAGTGCAATTTATGATGATAAGAAACATAATTCAAATTAAGGGAGACTGAATCCAAGGAGGCACCAACACTGTGAAACTTCTTCATAACTGTACATAAGTAGCCTTTTCAGAGGACCAGGTAAATAGCCCTTTGCGAACTCCTAAAATATTTGAGTGCCTTTTAGGGCAATCTTGCTTAAAAGAGATGCTCAGTTCTAAAAGCACATGGAGGTTGTCTGGATTAACAAATTTTGAGTCAGATTTAAAACACACTGATGAAGCCACATTTGGGGTCTTGCACTGTACTGTTCCCATTTCTTGGATAATGTAAAATTTCAGTCTCAGTCTCCTAATATGGCACTTTTCATGAGAGGTATATTGACTTTAAAAAGAAAAAGGTGAGAGCAATAGAAACTTTTAGGAAATAAAAATAATCACCATTGAAGCAAAAATTTTATGGTCAGTTATTCCTTAAAAACATGTCCCTGATCATTTAATTTTTGGCTTTAAACCATGTAGGTACTTTGTAAATTGTTAGAGTTTTTATGCACTGGGGCCATTCCAAATGAACCTATGTCCTCTGCTAAAACTAAAGAAAAATGTCTTGGCACAAAAATAAAAGTTGTTGACACTTAAAGAAAAAAAAATGTGACTAATTTGAAGTAACTAGCAATTTCTCATATGTAAAAACTTAAGCTATTGTTGCAATCGTTTATTATGTTCTGCCCTCCAGTAGAGCCATTTATAATGGGGATGTTTCAGAAGTTCAGTGCAGATTGTGTTACTATGCTCACCCATTACTCTGGAGAAGTGAGCTCATTGTGTCTTGTCCAAAGTTATCCATCATGAATCTTTAACACTTAAACACTTTCTAGAGAGTTTAGCATTGTATCAGTTCTGATGCTGCACTTAAAAAGACAGGAAGATTCATGATGTGATAAGAGTAGGAGAAATGCAGGAAGCATGAGTGACCTGAGATTTCCAGGTGGTACTGTATTATAAATGACAAGAAGTACAATTTGGGGAAAACCATGGGTAGATTTTCTTTAACTGTCCCTTCCTTACTGAAATCCATGACTTCCCTTCTGCCTAGTATTTATCTTTTAGCAGTATGCTTGACACATCATCTAAACTAAGTTCTTTGAGAACTGGTATTTTCCATGTATTTACAAACCAGCTGTTAAAAATTATTCTAATTCCTATTCTAATTGCTTTCACAATCCAGCCTATGTATGACATACGACAGCAGCACATTGTAATCTAGTAGTCATTTTTATCATCTTGAAGTTATGTACTGATACAAGCTAAAAACCCTATAAAACTCACTTCTAATTACATTCCTGTAGAGCCAAATTCTAACACCCTCCAATCTGCCAAGAAAGTACAGAGCGGCAGCCTAAAACTGAGGCCTTCACATTTCTTTTCTTGTTGCTGTTGATGATGACAATTCTTCTTATTATTAAATTGTATTTTGGTTAGCTCATGATATCTGAATCTCATTCAACCTTAATGTCTTCCAGGAAACTCGGGGATAACAGCTTTAATTCCTAAAGGAATAAACAAGTCCTAGTAGTCTCTTGGTACTTTACATCTCAAAGAGGAGAGAAGTAAATCTGGCTTTATAACACGGCAAATTTCCCCCATGAGGTGTCAGATACCTAAACCCAATAACACATATAATTCTGTTGCTAATAGGATTTTTCTCCAATTTTTCTCCAAAACAAATAGCGTATATTGTCCAGAATGACACTTGGATTCTTGTCCCTTAACTTCCAATGATCCTATCTTAAGTGATTTGGGTTTTTTTCAGGACACGTGGTCATTTTCACATTTTTTGATGTAGATGCAAAGATATTTGATAACATTTAGTGTTGATGACACTATAGGTAGGTGATAGGTAGATGACAGCCACTTTCATGGACATAAAACTGGTAGTTAGAAAAACTGAGTGATTTTTACAACTATTAGAGGATACGTTTTAGAAGGTTCTTTAGAGAGATGGATCTTGATAAATGTACTTTTTCATATGCTTTTCTTTTTGCTGTTTTTTTTTTTATTAACAACCTTTTGTGCTTTAACCTTAGATGTACACCTCCAGATAATTCTTTTTAAGCTTCCTTTTCTTCCCAATCATAACTAATAGATAAAGCCAGGGAAAAAGAATGGTAATTCATTTCTACTTAAACAGTCCATATGTTAATTAACATTTTCCTGTAAAGGAAAGACATGTTTTCACAACCATCCAAATATCATTCTGTGGCCAGCTCACAATTTCAGAGTTCAGTAGATCCAGCTTTCATGGGATAATGGAAAAGGTATTTCAGAAAAGCTTAAATTGTGCTTTCATAAATCCTTTTTTAATTATATTTTGCAGAAGATGTACGGTTACTACCATATAGCTGAACAGAAAAAATTAATAACTCTCTATGCGAATAACTTAGTCTCTCAGTGGCAAACTGTTGAACTTTCTGTACTTTTTAACATTGCAAAGGGTGGATTGTTCATACTCTTTTATTGCTATCTCATTGATATCAGATGGAATGGAGTTAAACAAAGTGATGTTAGGCAATAAGAGACAAGGATTTATTAAGTGACTACGTATGAGAAGCAGGAAATTATATAGCTTCATAAATATCTAAGATTTTGTTCCTTGACTGTAACACCCTCTAAACCTTGCTTTCCTTGGTGCTACACACTGTTGTGTCCAGTGCTCAACAGAAAAAAATCTTGACAAATATTGCTGCAAAACATTATTATCCCAATATTTTCCATTCTATTTGAAAAAATATTTTTCATCTTTTATATGCTCTAACTTTACATAAAAAACCCCTAACGTTCAGACACTGATTTTCAGACAACAAACATAATTTTTAGTGTTCATGAAGCTAAAGAGAGTCACTATCATTGTGCAATTAGTCATAGAGTAGAAATAATTGGTTATTCAAAGTCTGCATTTCATTTGAAGTTGCAAGTAGATGTTTTATTTATCTGTGATTAGCTTGTGCTTGTGTGACCTTTCAGGTGATGGAGTTGCACATGCATGAAAACTACCTATACATAGCAGGGACCTGCTCCTCTTTTTTTTCTCTCCATTGGTTATTTTCACTGAAGAAGAAAGCTTAGGAAGAGCACTTGCTTTTAATCCTGGTGGTTTGTAGATATCCAAAGACAGTTTTAATGTCTTCTTTGGACTCTACCAAAATACAATAGTTTAAAGCACCTCCATCTCTCAACTTATTAGTGAGACATTTAATTTGTTTTGTTTGGTGACCAGCTGACATTCTGAGCTTGCACGGAAACTTATTCGCTAAGTGGGTGAGCAAGTAAAAGAGCAGAAAACCTTTTGTTTTTAAAATACGGGATGAAACACAGATCAAACAATATTTAGTACAGTATTAATCCTTCAGACTGAGACATGCCAGAAATGGTTTTTCTGAGCTATGTTTAGGAGGGAGGAAGAATCCAGAAGCAGTAACCTAGTAGCAAAGAAGTTACCTGTGAGCAACAGAAAGACTGTAAAGAAGACAGGGACATTTAAAAGACACAAGACTTATTGGGATGAAATAACAGCTGGCCAGAACAGCCACCAGGAAAACTGTTACCGTATCACATAAATACCCATCCTTTTCCCAGCACAGTGTGAAGATGGGATGACGAGTTTCCAGAAAAAAAAAATCAGAAGTCTTTTCTGAATTACAAAACCTAATTCATCTTCCTGGGAGGTGCAACACAAGCAAGATTATGCAGTGGTCTATTGAGCAAGACCCTTGTTTCTAAACGTAGTGAATGTGGAATGCTGTCTGCAACAAAGGACCTTGTGGTAGATACTTAGCTACCAAAAAACAAAGCTTTAGGAAAAAAATTCTTCCTGTAGGCATTAGGTTAAAATTTAGTGTCTGTATTCAAGCAGTTTTATTTCTTAATGGGTAGGTTTGGGTTTTTCCCATTCTTTTGCATTTAAGTAAGTCAGGAATTCTTTAATCCATCCTTCTCTTTTGAATTCTCCCAAGTTTTTTCCTTAATGGTGCCTTGTAGTGACAAGCCCTAGCGGCTGACAATTTGACTTGCAGAAACGTAATAGTTTTCACTGGTTTTGAGCTTTCTTTTCTTTATTTTAAAAGGATGTCACTTTTTTCAAAGGATGTCACCTTCTTCCATAGAAATGGGAACTCTTGGCTCTATCTGCCTCCATTTAGCCAATTATTTTCAATCTTTTCAACAGAGCTTCCCCTATTTCTCTCCTTTCTAAATAAAGAAGTCCCAGGCTGTTTCAGTCACTCTTCATGCGGAAGTTTTTCTGCACCTCTTACATCTCCTATCAGGCACTTCTATTAATAGAGAATTAGGGAACTGGTAATTTAAACTAGGACTAAACTTAGTGCCTGGGTTCTTGCTTGCAAAATGAGGCAAAAAGAATCCCATTTTTTAAAATGTTTACTTACACATCTGCGTGCAGATTTTTGGGTTATTTTGCTTACACTTTTATTTCCTATTTCGCCTTTTATCCTCTGTATCCGACACCCTCTGCTGCCTCCATTTGCATGCACGGTCCAATTTTGTGCAGGAATTACGGGGATAAAACTAATCTCAAGGGACAAATTTTATCTTCCCCTTTCTATTTCATAACTGCCATAGCATCATCACTGTTTGATAAGTGACATCGGTGTTCTGTTGCTTTCCAATGTAAAGATCACCTAGGAGGTCTGTACAGTCATTGATGCTTCTCCTCTCCTGTCCCTACTAGCTCTGTTCTCAACAGGGGACGTAGCCAGCAGATAACTGCTGGAGCATCGCATTTCCAAATGAAGGGGTGTATGGTCTGCTATCCCTGTGAGAATCCCAACCTATTTCAGTTTTCTTTCACCCTCTTACTGGTATCAGTGTTGCTTGTAAACACATCAAAAGAAATGCTGTTATGATCAGGCTTTAATATGTCACTGCTTATTTCATCAAGATCATACAAGATCAACAGAAGAAGTTCAGCCACAGAAGTTAGACAAAATCACAGTACACAATCCCAAAAGGAAGTCCTAAGCCACAGGAGAGTTTACATGACAAAATGGGTTACATTTAAATACGGATATAATCCACACTGTTGCAATGAGCAATGTACTTCCTCAGTTTCTTGAAGACTGAGTCTAAGTTTCTCTAAAATACTAGCAAGTAGATTTTCCTTTGACCTAGTGCCTCATGGATGCAATGCTGAGTATTTCCCAGAAAATCTCAGCACAGCAAGTTTATAAGTGCAGTGCTAGCAATTTTCTTCAACAGAAGTGACAGGGACAGAATTCTTGCAGCAAAGAAGAGGTGGACATGTTTCACAGCATAGTCAAGAATTTATTTTTCCCTAATGTCTGCCAAACCATTCAAAACAAAAGGAGGCAGCTGGCAAGACTTCAAAAGTTTTGTGGATGAAGTAACTCAAGCTGCACTACTTTGCCTGGCTAAGCTCTTGGAGACCAACACAGATAAAACATATAGCTTTTGGATCAGCCAGGAACCTCTTTGCAAAACTACAGATGGAAACCTTCCTGGTCATTGTAATGGAACAAGGTAGGCAAAGATGATGCAATGGTACATTGTCCTTTAATTTTGGATCTGCATTTCTTTAAGAGATAAATCAGAAATCTGCTTTACATGTAAAAAGAAGTATCTTACGACAAAGCAAAAGAATACATACTCTATATAGATATTTCCTTGGTATAAAGGCTTGTTAGCAATTTATTGTGCCTTCTACTCAGCCCACAGAAATTCTTAGCTATTGAAACTGCTAGCTAAAAATGAAAGTATCTACACAATCAAGAGTAGCTTCTTTTCCTCAATGCAAAATTTTGATCGTATTCTAAGTTGAACCAAAAAGGCACCTCTGACTGTTCTAAGGCAAAAATTAGGTAGTCAGTAGTGGGCTAAATATGTTTCAGGGAGGTATGATGGTAAAATACCTATTGGCTCTGGGGGAATTTCAGCACGTTCTGTGGTTGCATAAAAGAAGAAAGATCATTAAGGATAAAAGAAAATAAAACAAACAAAAAAAAAGGGGAAATATCAAAATGCTTATGGCAATTTGTCACTGTTGTTTGAGTGTAGCAATGTCAGAGGACAAGCAGGGATTTAGCGGAAGGAGCCTAAAGGGATAGCATTCCATTGTCAGCAGTGGCATAGCATAGTGCATGGAACAGTTATTGACAGAAAGAACAGGTTCAAATGTCAAAGTATAAAAATGCTTGGGTTTTTATAAGGGTCAAATCAGGAAGCTTTCTAAAATTAAGGAGAAACTTGCATTTGATTGACAGGTAAAGCAAACTATTAGAAGTAATCAAAAAGAAAGCTGTTTTGGAGCAGCATGCACAGGCAAAGTAACAATTATTCTTAACTTCTGGCTACTTTACAACAGCTGAAGGAAGGTTCCAAGGACAGAGAAGTTACAGTATCAATATACAGATGCCTAGATATACACTCAAGTATAAGGCATGCACACACAAAATGGGCACACACATAGTGTTTCTTTTCTTATTATCAGCTGTGGTCATTTTGATGATGTTGCAGATCTAACATTAGAAAGCCTCCAGTTAGAAAGTCTGGAAACTTGGCCATCTGTAGTTCATTTCTACTAGATGATATTTCTGTGGAAGAATGACAAGGTGAACCCGTGAAATCAGTTAATCTTATTTACAAATTCTGCTGTGTCGTGTCTGCAATTTGCGAAATCCATCCAGAAAGCACCACAATGAAGTAACAAATCATTTTCCCATCATAAATTAGTGCAAACTCACCCAGCACCAATCATGTTTCAAACTGTGTTTCATTCTCATAAAGAACATTGTCTTTCATTATGTTATAGTTGCATACCTTAAACCCACTCGGAAAAAAACAGATTCAGTAGTTCCACCAGGCTTTTCCCCTGTCAAATAGCCCATAATTACAGCTAAAAGTTAGAAATAACTAAAACTCTTTGTAGTGCTCTGAACCCATATTATGGCAGATAGGTGAAGTAAATAAGTTCAAGGACAGCATCTTAACCAGCAGACTGGAAAGGCTTTCACATATTTCCCATGTCTCTCAGAAATGGATTTTAAAATGCTGTCTTTAGCCTGTGTCTGTACACAATGTGCTCTTGTCATATTCATCAGATTGCCCACAGCATACAAGTAAATTATTTATATTTAGTAATAAATAGTTATGTCTTTTCCTAGTTCCTCTGGAGAAAAAAAAAAAGCATGCTGAAAAATAAGCAAGCAGCACTTTTTGTTTGATAATATTGCTTATAGGTTCTTTTAGCACCACATAAATCCAGCAATTGCATAGGATTATTTGGCAGTATGAGTGTGAGAAGATGGCTAAGTGTCCTAGTTTCAGCCAGGATAGAGTTAATTTTCTTCCACTCTGACACCAGGCTGGTACTGAAATAAATAGAGTCCTAAGAAAGGCTTTACAAGATTTATGGACAGAGAACTCTATGTGTCCTTTGACTAATAGGAGAGGACAAAGTGTGTCAAGATATTTCACATTTTTCCCACCGGCCCTTGGAAGAGGACTTGGGGGTCTATTTCATTCAGTCATTCCTTGTGCCCAGCCCTACAGTCTCCAATCACATCATTGAAATCCAAGAAGAGTCAACTGTCAGGGACATTTTACACTCCCTTAAATAGAGATTGATTGAAATGAAAATGGAAAGATCTTCAGCTCTTAATATTTTTTTTCAGGCACGTTTTTTCCAGGGTTGGCAGAAGTGGGAGGGTTTTAAAAACAATGTGGCCTTCTGCCAGTGCCAGAGATGTGTTTCAGAGTCAAGGGATGACCTGGTGTGATACTGGGAAGAATTTGGTGAAGCTCAGAGGACTGTACTACAGCAGGTGCTGTGACTGGGAGGCAGGCATGACAGACAAGAGGCTTTGCACATGTAAGCCAAATCGGAATTGGAGATTTACTGTTATTCATCAGCAGCCTGTCAATGTTAAGGTGGGAAAAAAAAATCCTATGAGCTATTTTCACCCAACAGCGTAGGATGTCCTCTGGAGTGTTTTTGAAACAGGTCAAAATTCATACAAAACTGTCACAAATGCCTGATTAATTTCTATCCAAAAACTTCCACATAAAAAATTAAAGATTAAAGTACATACATCTTCAGATGGGAAGACTCACAGAACAAGGGCAGATGCTTGCACATATGGACGATGCTTTATTATGCTTTAATCAGCATTATCTTATGTTTATTAGAAAAATCATATAAATATGCCTGAAAGGCTTCCAAAAGATGTTTCTCCTTTAGCTTTAGAAAGTGAGGAAGGTTTAGAACTATTTTGATGAGGCAGAAAAGATTAAAAAGTCTAAAGGTGGCTTGGATCCTTTCAAATGGGTTCCTTTTTATTCATGCTGAACTCAGTTCCTGAGATAACACATTCACAATGAGGGATGATGGTTCATACTGGATATATTCTAAACATCTCTAGCCTTTTTCTGTATGCTTTCCCCAAAGGAAAATCCAGCTAGGTGGAAAATCCAGGCCTTAGCTAAGTGACACTAATAGCCAAGGCAATGTTATGCATAAATATTATGCTAATTATGTGTGAGTTGTATATGGGAATACATGTTCTTCTCAACAGTTTAGCTTAATGAGGGTCAATGATTCCTCCAAAGTCCTGCAAGTCAGGAAATAGTGGTAGCTCAGCTTCCCTCCCAAGATATCAGAGGAAAACCATGTCTGTGGGAGCTGGCGAAAGAGACTATTTCTTTGTTTTACAGCCAGTGTTTGCTGAACCATACTGGTCCCCAGTATGGATAAATTTTTCTGTCTTATTTTTGGACAGTATTAATTTATTTTGCTGTTATAAAAGTCCAATCTTCAGGAAAAAAGGCCTGATAGAGGCAAAAGTTTTAAGTGAGTGACAGTTGTAACTTTGATCTCCACTGGAGACTAAAAACAAACTCCTCAGGTTTGAAATTTATGGGCAGTCTGGCATATCACTGCCATAAACACTAGGACAAAGAGAAAAGATTTTTTTAATATGTCTGCATACAAAAGGATATTAATTACAAATAATGAGTTGAGACAGCCTGTAGAGCAGCTGTGGTTCTTTTAATGAATATTGCCTTCCAATGGCTGAAATAATATGTCAAGACTGGTGGAAATATGAAGTTGGAAAGATATATAAGCTATTTATAAAAGCAAATCAACTGTAAAAACATATCTGCTAACAGTTTCTGGCTTCTATAGTGCAGCTTTATGTTGAAGTTCTTAGCAAAACATCTATCCTCATCACAAGTATAAGCTCCCAGAAATAATGTACTCTGTGAAGATTAGAGTTTTCTCTTCTGAAGCTGAAGAATGTTTTTACATTTTGTAAAAGTGTAGACCCAACAATATCAACCGTGCTGATGATTTTGAAGAGATACTTTAGGGGTTGGTATGCCTTAAAATTTACCAAAGGATTTTCGCAAAGATGATATCAAGGCGATCAGGACAAAACAGCTTTATAAATGAAAATAATTTAAAATTTCACTTAGACTAAACAAACTCATCTGAAATTACATGATTTTAGGCAAGCTATCATTTTTTTGCAGAATTTCAGTGAATTCCCCCATGATGGCTCAGAAATCATAGAATCATAGAAAGGTTTGGGTTGGAAGGGACGTTAAAGGTCATCCAGTTCCAACTTCCCTGCCATGGGTAGGGACACCTCCCACCAGACCAGGCTGCTCAAGGCCACATCCAACCTGGCCTTGAACATCTCCAGCGAGGGGGCATCCACAGCTTCCCTGGGCAACCTGTGCCAATGACTCACCACCCTCAGCGTGAAAAATTTCTTCCTAATGTCTAATCTAAATCTTCCCCCTTTCAAATCTAAGTCATTCTCCCTTGTCCTCTGACTATTTGCCCTTGTAAAAAGTCCCTCCTCAGCTTTCCTGTAGCCCCTTCAGGTACTGGAAGGCCGCTCTAAGGTCTTCCCGGAGTCTTCTCTTCTCCAGGTTGAAAAACCCCAACTCTCTTAGCCTGTTATCATGGCAAAGGTGCTCCAGCCCTCTCTGATCATCTTCATAGCCCTCCTCTGGAACCGTTCCAACAGTTCCATATCATTCTTATGGTGGGGATTCCATAAATTGACACAGGATGGGGTCTCACAAAAGTGAATTAGAGGGGCAGAACCACCTCCTGCGCTCTGCTGTCCACACTTCTTTTGATACAGCCCAGGATATGGTTGGCTTTAAAAAATATCACAACGTGACTGTCCAGTGCTGCAGGTGTGCGGGTGGCAGGCAGGACACGGATGGAGAATGCCACTTACGGCAGGGCAGAAGCCATGGGAAGAGCATGACCCTGCGGACCTTCTTAACTTGCCGAAAATGTGCAGAGCCCTCCCTAGCCTGGCTTTGCGGCTTTGGGAGAAGCTTCTCCTCGGTTGGGGGTAAGTCAGCAAGCCTGGTTGATGGCTGCACCTGCCTCCCTGGCCTCCTCTGCCCCGAGAGATGCGCAGAGCGCTGATGAACTGCCATGCACCCTCTTGCCTCCACCCATCCGCCCCGGAGTGCCCCGGGAGGGTCACGACCCGCAGCGAGGGAAACGCCCCAGCACGCCCCAGCACGGCCCGCTCAGAGCTTGGTGGGGGGGGCTGCGCCTCTGCTCCGCTGCCGTCACCGGCTCTGTTGCGATCGTCTCCCGCTTCCCTCGGCCTTCCCCACCGCCGCCCCCCTGCCCGCCGCCAGATGAGTCCTCCTGCTCCTTCCTTGGCGTCCCCCGCGGTGCTGGATGCGGGATGCGCCCCTCTGCCGCAGCAGCAGCAGCAGCAGCCCTGGTCCCTCCTGGGGGCGTCGTCTGTTTGTGACCCGACCTGGGACTGTTCCAGCGTGCAGTTGTTCTTTTTCTTAAGGAATTTTGAAGGCAAAACCCATAAACAAAATGAAACTCTGGTGATGTTGGTTGGCTTGTCGGTTTTAATTGCCCAACTGAAAATGAGCTTAAAATAATGCTTATTGTGGGGAAAAGAGAGGGTATTGGAAGGAGAGGGAGTGCTGGAAGACATTGGAGGAATTCATTTTCATTGTGGAGGAAATTAAATGTTTCTGCTTTCTTTTTTTTTCATTTGGTTTTGTTTGTTTATTTGTTCTTTTCCCGGTAAGTCACCAACAGTTATTTTATGAAGTTAGCTCAACACTGTTGGAAAATATGGTTTTTTTGCAGAGCAGATAAAACATTAAGAGTGCAGTAAACATTTTAAACTGAAGACTACAACAGCTACAGTAAATCATATGTTGTTTGCGTGTTGGGACAGGAATCCCTGGAGCTGCACTCCCCATAGCAAGTTCACCTTGGGACAGTTCCCCAGAACATCTTTGGTTTTTGAAAGGCACATTTTATGGTTCCTTGTATTTTTCCTCTGCCACGTAGATTGAAGTACTGTCTGATAGGTAAAGCTGGCCAGATTTTAGGCACCTGGCTTATGCCAAATGCAGGAGTTGAGTAAAAGTGAGGTGCCTAGGTGGCTTGAGGGTCAATGGAAACAACAGACAAATCCAAGTGTGACTCATTCCCTGACTCATTCCATCCAGATATAGTTCTGAAGATGTCTGTCTCTCTCATGGTTATACAGGGAACCAGCACCCTAACACAGACACTGCTGTTTGGTGTTCTCACTCAGGTGACATCTTGCATGGCTTTTGTGACTCAGTGTCCTTTTTCTGTGGGCAGTGGTTACTGCTGCTAGTGCAGTGAGTACCTCCCACTCTGCCAACTGACAGTCAGAGGACACCAGTCAGCTAGAGAGAGCAGTAACTGTCTCATTTTCAGATGGTAAATAGAATTAGAAGAAGTTGACAATTCCCATACCTGCCAGTTTATGTTGGGGTGGAGTATGTTTACTTCTTACAGAGTTCATAAACCCATTTACTGTAGCTGTTACAGAAATATTAGCTAGTAACTGGTGGGGTGCAAGTTGGTCCACAGTCTGTATAGGAGGGCTGTGGTCTCCTTTAAGATATGGTTCAGAAAATGGAAAAGTTTGTGTAAATTGAGCTGTCTCTGTTCTGCTCATTTTTGAACAGGTGCCCATACTACAAAGACCACCACAACTGGCAATATTAGCAGAGAGGCTGACAAACTGGTCAATCTCAGCTCTTCTTTCCAAATATCCTTGTACTCCAAAATGTTGTAGTCCTGTTCAGTGAGAATAGCTCAGTAAAGAGGTAACCTGTCTGCACTGTCACCTCTTCTGTGTGTGAAAGAATTTTAGTATTTACTTCATTTGCTCTGTTAGAAGCCTTTATGCAGGTTAAAAGATTTTTTTGTCCTTCAACTCTTTTCATATCTTTTTTTGCATTTTGGTTCATGATAGTTAAGACATAGGGGGGCAGGTAATCACCATGTTTTAAATGACTCTTCCCAGTTTGCCTGTAAACTGATTGTGTCACACTGTGGAGGTAGGAGGGGGGGGTGTACAGGGTGGAAGGGAAGAGAGAACAGCTCTGTGACAAAGCCAATTTAATACAGCCATATCTGTGAAAAGCAGAGACTGGCAGGAATAAGTGCCTCAGAGTCTAAGCTTGTTAATTAATTAAGTTATTAGCAAACTTTTCAAGTGAGCTGTACACTCAGGAAATTAAATGGCTGTAAAAGAATAGCAGGACAGTGATTGTTTCTTTCCACGATCCAAGGAAATTACAGGCTCCTTTCACTGATATTCACACACAGTAAAACTGGAAGTTTCCTCCCAGTTTGCTTTCATGATGGGGTTTTTTTCTGCATTAATTCTAACCTAGAATTACTCTCTTCATTAATTTGTAATATTTATACAATTTATTTGGAAGTTAGTTGCTATTTAAATTCATATAAACATGTTGCTTTGCAGGTGCTGTTCAGTAGATCCTTGAGTAGTTTGCAAGCTGGAAAAGAAGTCTTAGCTGGCTTTTTTCAGACAGCTGATCACAAATAGGATTTTTCTGTTCATTCTGAGTGCATCCACTGCTGTCTTTATGCATTTTAATAGCTACTGCGATTGCCATGTGTATCTAATGTAGTACTCCTTTTCTTGCTTGTTTGCCAGAGACAGACCTGTCAGAACTGTGAAGGCCCATTTACCCTCACATTTTCCCTCCCCCGAATGAATTATGCGCCACCTATTATCAGTCTACACCAGTAGTACGCACACTACTGAGACATATGGGATTCAGTGATGCTTTTGGTGTTCGTGATGTCCTCCTTTACATTTTTCTAAACAAACACAGCCAGTGGCATCACATGGATGACACTACAGCTAGAAAGAGATAGGTATGGGAAATGGAAAAGCTGCTGGCTCAAAACCGCTGGTAAGACATTGTCTAAAGAGAAATTAACTGTTAGGAATGTTCCAGGTGCTGTTCTCACTCCCATTGTAGGTGTCAGCTTTCCTGCTCTTAAGATGGTGTCCAAATTGGTGTTGGACTTTCAGATGAAGTAATAATAGTAACAATGTTAGATGTCTCTCCTATTCTCCTAAAGGCCAAGAACCACTACAATTTTCTAGACCGGGGGTGTCAAACTCATGGCTCCTGCAGCGTAACGCGCGTCACGCACGCTGCACACGTGACTGGTGCTCTGGCAGGAGCATAGGGGCAAGGAGCTCGGCGCTGCTGCTGGGTATAAACAAGGTGCCAGGCCGGATAAAGCAAGATGGAGGACCCGATTCGGCCCACGGGCCATTGAGTTTGACACTTCTGTTCTAGAGAGAAATGTATTTCTCTTCAGGTTGAATTATGGCAACTCATTCTGTCACAGTTATGGAAAGCAGAGCTAAAACAAGTAATTATGGAAGATAGAGCTAGTACAAATTAGTTTAGGGTGAACACTTCCATGACAGTATTTTGAAAGTTTTCCTTTCTATTGTTTCCTTAAGCAGAACTTTTATTGATTGTATTGCATGGGAGCTATCTCACTGGCTTTACTGAATTTTAATTTTCACTTTTTAGGGCAATTCAAATAAAATATATATCCACTCATTTAAAAAAAACCCTCACATTTAAGAATATTTTATTTTTTGTTTTCTTAGTATAGAGCATAACATATACATCAATGTTTCAACATTTCACAAATGTTACTAAGTGTACATGATATTCATCTCTGTGGTAAATGGAGACAGGATATTAGACATAAACACAGAAGTCACACAGAACCGGAAAGAACTGCCAGACATGGCTCTAGCCAGAGGAAGGAACTACCTGATACTGAAAACAACTGCTGAAATCAGTATCTATCTATCTATATATATTTCAGGCATGAGTAGCATTCAGAGTCATGTGAAACCAGTTGATGTGATAGTTTGGAGAAAAGGGCATCAAGGATAAATTAAGGACACTTCAGAGAATTACTGAAATTATTTTTTTTTATAAGAAGATTTGTCATTTAAACTTAGATCACAATAAATCCAAAAATATCTTCGACAGAGTCGGTAGAGATTGGATAAGCTATACTTCCAAAATGCAGATCTGGAGGCTAGTAGATGCCAAGCAGGGAAACAAAAAGCCATAAAATTATATGGCTGCAGCAAAGGTGCCAGCATGCCTAGGGAGGCCATAATTTAGCTGTCTGGTTTCCAAAAATATACATCAGAGTAGCACATGTTTCTTGTTTTAAGACAGGCATCTGATACATTAGCAGACATGGAGACTGAGGATGTCAATAAATGCAGCAGCCTTTCAGGAGATGCATTTCTCAAATGTGGCATGTTGATTAGTATGCTAATTACAAGTGAGTGCATGAAGCAACAGTGATCACAGTCTTCTCTACCCCACAACCCCACCATCACTATAGCTGGCAGAGCACCTTGTGGTACATACTGTTCAAACTGACAGAAGGATTTTTTCTGGCATAGTTACACCACCTCCCTAAGTGATGTAAGTTGAGCCAATATAAGCTTTCCCCTACTGGCAAAGCTGTGTCCGCACCAGGAGTTCTACAAACATAGCAATATCTGCTGGGGACATGAATTTTTCACACCAGGAACTGACATAACTGTGTTGGCAAAACATTGTAATTTAGAACAGCCCTAGAAAAAAAATATTTATCACCCCATCCTCAGCCATTTGTAAAACTTTAGAGAGTCCTAAATTCTTAACTTTCTGATAATGCTGTTATTTTAGAGACAGAAATTATGATTTCAGTGGGAGAGACAGTATGTTATGGTTGGTTAGAAATGCACTACTTTCTAATTCTAAGCAATTTCTATTGCTAAGGTGTCTAGTGTCTAAGCTAGCCAATATAATTCAGCTGCTCTACAGAAGCATAGCACTTTAAGTGTCTGCTTGCCTCTTCTGTTGGACTGGAATCTGGTCTTCCCATCCTTGGTCAGGCTAGGCTGGAAGTTTGGAAAGTCAGTGTGTACAACCATAGTTCCAGTGGTTGTGTGAGTCCTCCTTTTCAGAGGTAAGATCAGAACCTGTGGTGAACCCAAAATGACATCTTTTTCAAAAGAAAGCACTTTTACTTCAAATAATCTTGTCAAAGTAAGAGAAGTAGCAGATTGGTTTTGCAATAAAACCACGGTGATGTTTCTGCAAAACTCTGGTAAGCCTGGTTTAATTGGGTACCTTTCTTCCGGAAAAAAGTTCAGCCTGTCTCTGCAGGCCTCTCTTAACACCTGTCAATCTCAGTTTCTGCAGAACATCAGGAGCAGGGGAGGCAAATGTGGATGTTTGTGTTTGCGTTTTTCCTTCTGCTGCAGCAAATGTTACCACTAACTTTCTGTGTTTCCCCTCTATGCCGTAAGCTAGATGAGATGTGGCTGGGACGGTTGTCTAGCTCTTGTCAGCCAGAAAGAGATGGCTAAGCAGTAATTCACTGTTTAAACAGGCTTTAACTAAACTGGCTCATTTTAAGCAGCAATTCTAGCAATAGCTCAGCTAGAAAATCAGGAGTGGGAGGGTGTGCATAACCTCTAGGAAGAAGGTGGTGACAAGTCGCTGGCTTAGAGCTGCATATGGAAACCACTTCTAGTGGCGTGGCAGCAACCAGGGAAGAAAGTATGACCATACTGAAGGTTAATACTGCTGGCTCTATTTGGATGGTAAACTGCTAGATCCCTCACTTGAAAACCGCTGACAAGTGCAACAACAGGGCAAAGGATGGAATTTCTCGTATTCATGGGGTGTCTCATATCTTTCACATGAAAAAGAGAAGGCAAGAAACTTTCTTAATCAAAGGAATAAAGTAAGGGCAAATGCAGGCAGGGTATCAAAAAGCCTCTCTGCCAGTAAAATCTATTAGCCTTGAAGTAATCTCCTAAGGGAACTGAAGACATTCCCATTGCTTGGGATATTTAAAACTAGGTTAGACAAAACACTAGGAAGTGTACAATGGGGGACAATTCAGAATCAGCAGGGAGAGGGATTAAATAGTCGTAATAAGCCTTTAACATAGATTCTGTGATTTCAGTGCCAAGAATTCACATGTCCGCCTGCTCTCTCTCCTCCCTGCAGCTGCCATAATGGGAGATTATGAAATCACTCTAAATGTGGGCAATTAACTATTCTAGTAGAATTTGATAATGTAATGGTAGTACATTATTCTTTCTCTTAGTTTCAACTAAGGTTCCTCTACAGTGGTTTTAAGTTGACCTTTAGTAGAATGATTACAGTCTTGCGGTACAGAAACTTTGTAAGATTGCTTTGGGTGTCTAATAATTGGTTTGGGTTTTTGACAACTTAACCATCTTTTTTTTTACTCCTAAATTTCAAAATTCCAAATTCATTTATCTTAAACTTCCATCTTTTACTTCTGTGTTTAATCACTCATTATTATTGTCCCATATCCTTCTAAATCTGTAGTCTTCGAGAGCGTAAGGTCAAAAGAGATGTGGCATAGACATGAGTTAGTATTTATCTCTCTGTTCTGTAAATGTTAGGTCACTAATAAAGTATTTAGAACAACAATATATTATTTATAAATATTGTCGAAGAGGAATTTACTGTTTCACAAACACTGCTGTTTGCTGCGGTCGCTGATAACTTTTCATATTTTACTGGTGTGTTGATTTGATAGCGTGTCCTTAGACTCAGACGACTGCTTGAATCGTGTTCACACTGGAACAGGGAGTACTTTGTTTAGTTTCACTGGGGGAAAAGCCAGTAAGTACACTGTGGTTTAGAGAGGCCCTAGCAGTGGAGATAGCTCAGTGAAACTATACTTCATGGTGCAAGTAAAAATGACTTACAATGACTTGCAACTAACACAGCATTTGAAATCTTTTTGGTTGGTTCTCTAATAGCATTCCTATGAAGAGTTGCTTTCTATGTCCACCTCAAAAAGCCAAAGTCACATTGCAAAAGAATGAGGTTTCAATAACATGTTTCATTCTGTGGTGTCTTTGTGTAATTTTGCGTGATAAATATTGTGCCTATAAGTCACTGTTAGACAGTTTTGGTCTTTTGAATATTTAACAAATTCTTTAAATGACATTCACTTTGGGTGCAACACTATCTTCAGACAGCTGGGAATTCATTACTAGAATAAGAATCTTATACAGAAAAATGTCATTAAAGTCAGAAAATTGGTGATTTACAAATGGCTTTCTAACAGAGAGGTTTTTGCCATTCTAGGGAGCTACAGCTGCTAACGTGAGCGATAAATGTACCAGTGGGAAAGAAATATATTAATTGAAAAATGAAGTGGTCTCCATTTTCTTTTTCACACCCAAGTGGTGCTTACAGAGGTTGTTTGTGTTCTGTACCGTTGTTTTCAGTTGGACTGGGCAACTGGTTACCTGCAAAACCTTTAAATGGTGCACACATAAATCTAGAAGAAGCCCTCCTGTAATTCCATGATTCAGATTGAATTTTCAGTAGCTAACATCATTAGAAAGAAAGCTCCGCGGGTGGCAATTAATTTTTTTTAATATCTTGGAAATTAATTTTCACCAGGAAAGCTTATGGCAGTATTTTTACAAATGAAGAAAACAACTATATTATACTGAAGAAGCTGCATCCTGACACACCTATTCATCTTAAGAGGACTCATTCTTTTCAAAGCTCTTTAATTTGAACCTAACTTCTTGGATGACAAAGCATTGCTGAAAGGTTGTGAGAAACTTGTTTTATATTACTTGCCGATATTTTATTATTATTGATCTGACATACAAATAAAGACCAGTGAATTTAGAGCAAGGATAAATTTAGCCTTTAAGCTGTATCTATAACAATATGATTACCAACCTCTTTTCCAGTTGCACCTTAAAACTCAGTATAAGTTGATATATTGGCATGTTCTTGGACAACATGTTCGAGGTATAAAAACAACTACAAAGAGGCATGCAGTGAGTGATAACCTCTACCCTACTCCTGTTAAGGTAAGTGACAGCACTGCAAATGAGTTGATAAAGGGATTTTTTTTTTAATGTAAATAGGCTTTCCTGTTTCTTTTTGGTTCTCAGGAATGGAGGCAGAGGGTTTTCTACTTGTCTGTGTTTCCCCAGATAAGGTAGTTGCTAGAGTATATACATCGACATTCAGCACCAACTGGAGTTACCCACATTCTCTCCTCTGAATTCAGTGAGCTTAAGAAAGATTGACACTTGTCTCAGTGAAATTTGTTTGCCCTGAGACCCACTGTAAGCCTTGTCACCACTGCAATATTCAAGGACTACATGAAGATTTTGCAGTATGTAGGAGTCCCTCCTTACTGAGAGAGGTGTTCCTGCTCGTAGCCCTTTCCCACACCCACAGCACACACCTCTCATTACTGTTACAGTCATGCCATTGCAAAGGGGTAGTAATTTACTTAGGAGACAGATGCTTTTGTGATGCAAGTCAGGTTCAGGCCCTTAGAAAATGTCTCTGTGTTTAAAAATGTAGTGAAATGAACTTTTATGGGTTTCCAAATAGCTTGATGATTCCTATTTCAAATTATATGCAGTTTAGCATTTAACTATTTGATATTGTTGTTGTAGATGGAATAGTGAAATATTTCTAGCTTAAAATTGTGTTGTCTAGGCTAGAATTTTCCCTGAGTTTTAATATAAAAATAAGGCAAAAGCAGACACAGCTGTGTGTCTTCTGGAAAAGACTCTAGCATTGGCATAGTGGTATGAATTGGGAAATGCCATAAGTCCAGGTGGCTAGAGGGTATGATGAAGAACCTGTCCAGGCACATATTTATTTCAGTTGGATGGTTTTGCTTACAAAGCTGGGATCCCAAAACATCCATCTAGAAAGCATACTGAAAGCTTAAGAAAGCATAAGCAGTGTTCCTGATGGTTTTGGGAGAAACTCTCTGAAGATATTTGGTAAGACTCCAACTCACATTTGTATTTCTTTAACCCCTTTTGTTTACAATGCTGGCTGATTGACCAAGCCAGAAAAAAATTAGCTGGAGAATCCTAAGAAATTGACTTGATATTTTACTCAGTCACATATCAAACCAATGAACTCAGTCAAGGAAATAAGATAATAATGAAAGTAGATTAAATAACAAAATGAAGAATTTGGCTTTTAATCATAAAAAGTTCACTGTAAACTTATGAAGCATGTGGAGAGTAACTGGATGGACCATAGATATATTTACACATGAAATCTTCTAAATTTATGTACAGTTAGAAGTGAGGTGATAATGACAGTGAAGTGAAATCACCCTCCATTGCAAGGAATCTTCATCTTGAAGAAGTTGTTTTGTGGTGCTGAAGTGAGTAAGGCTTCTTCGGGCATCATGTCTTTCCTGTTAAATATTACATAGCCAGCTGCTCCTGTATGAGGTTTTTAGTATGATGGGACAGATTAGGTCTGCCTTGATGGGGCTATGTGAAAAACAGACCCAATCTGAAGGACTGGAAGGATGCCCTAGGCTTCTCGTAAGCTTGTGTCCCTGACTGACCTCCAGTGCATGGCTGTTCTATTTAAACAGAAGGGAAATTTTGTCCCGGCCGTCTTGTAAACCTTGTCTGGGAGCTAAGAATCATCCCACTACATCTCATGCTCTGTATTTTTATGAGTGATCATCCTGCAGCCCACACTATAGTCATACATTATTTTCAGATCATTATGCTCTGCCACACTTGCACAACGTGGTTGTCCTCAATAGGATTTATATAAATATCTCTTTTAAAAATGTGGCCTTCAGGTAGAGTCTTCTTCCAATGATAGAGATGTGAGAATATGCAAAACCTATGGGTTTATTTTAGCTGTGCTGACTGTAGAACATGCAATTGAATTATTAAAAATGTTTTTCCCTTCTATTAAAAATATACAAATTTGAATACCTCAAGAACAGAATGATAGTGGAAAAGGTATAATTTTCATATAATCCATTCTGGGAGTAAGAGTCCTCTCCAAGCAAGCTGATTATCAGTTTTATTTTATTTTTGTTAAAAATTCTATGAACATAAGATAATTGAAGATGTAATATTAGGCTTTTTATAGCTTTAACACAATAATATATAGTAAAAAAATAATAGAAATATAATCTGATTGTGTTATCCTTTTACTGAAATAATGCTACTTTCAATACAGGTAATGAAAATCTCTGGTTCATTGAAACCAGTGGGAAAATGCCTTTGATTTTTAAACTGAGCTGTGGCTTAGATGCTCTTTCTGCTTTGAATATTTTTCATATTGCATTACTAGGATTAATATTTAAGAAGACTCCTAATGTTTTCCCGTTGAGCTTATTTATACACATGTGTGTGTGTCTGCAGGAATAGGCTCAAAAAGAGTTATCTGTTTGTTTTTTTCAGGGAGTGCTATTAAAATGTCAGTGTTTGTCCGTGTATACCCTAGAGCTACCTCTGGTTGCAGCAACTGGAGATGGCTGTAGCATCATAATACCACAACCTGAGTAACTGCTGGTAAACAAGTGCCAGGCTGACAAGAAATGCATTGTTTCTCTGCAATAAGTACTGAAAGGCCATAAAATCCTCTAAACATGGAGGACTTAGGTACCATGCTATGTTGCTGAATTATCTAACAATTCATTTGTGCCACATGGAAGAAAGGCTTCAGGTGTAAGGAGGAGTGTTTTACTAGCATCACACAGTCTTTCCTTCACTCTCACTGAAGCTGATGGGAGCATTACTCCTGGTTTCAGAAGAGCAGGGCACAGTGGTGCTGCTCACAGAGGTCACATCCCACAATGCACTCATTCTACTTATTCCAAAAGGAAAAAATGTCTTGACCTATGCATAACTTTCTTGTGCTTAATTTTCCAGCTGGTGAGTGTCACATGTTTAATTTGGGCAATGTAAATAGCAATCTCTTCAATAGTTAACATTTTCACCGACAGCACAGTTGCTGAGCTTAGACAGCAGATTGCTGCTGCTGTAAAGCTAAGTCCTTAAATATTATCAAACTAATACCCTTGTATGGTCACACTGGATACAGATTAGTGAAAGCCATAATCCTATTTAATTTAACACAGTCCTAGGGATTTTCCTCTACAAAGAATTTGGTCACATGCATACTGCATAATATTTTGCATAGTTCTTAAATATTTGGCCCCTCTCTAGGAGTAGGGCTGTCTGCCAGTTTTTAAGGCACTTACTAAATCCCATTGTATTCTGCATCGCAGGCCAGATGCAGGTATCTGCTAGAAAAAAGCTCCATGGTTAGGAAGAATTTGTTCTGGCTCTGAGCTATGTCATGGCTCATTCTCTTGAATCGGCTGTTTCACCCTCTAAAGAGGAGGTTATCCCTCAGCAAAGTTAAGATGATGAGGGACTAGTTAATTTTACCCACAGTGCAGCCCAGCCAAGTCCCTGTCATCTAAGGACTCAGACATATAAAAACTGACTGTGCTTGAACTGTCACGGATTCTGGGATCTGTGGTTAAGCAACTCACTTCTGAGTCATTGGAAAAGTCTGATTCTGAGCACAGTTAAGCCCATTTGCCTTCAACGCTGTGTGGTATCTTTGACACAGCAGCAGATCAGATTCATAGAATTAGGGCAACCCCATGAAAAATCTACCCCTCTCCCCACATTCAGAAATATTTTCTGAATGGAGAAAGGAAGGTTTGACCCTCTGTCAGGGTCTCTTAACTAACACCATTGCTTATCACAGACCAGCTGCAGATTGCAAGGACCACATGCCTGGCATGTCACAGGTGCATTGTAGACCTTGTAGGGCACATGTGGGTACAGTTCTCTTGGGTGACCCTGGGCAGAGGTATGGGAGTCTAGAAGAAAATGGGTGTGCTGAAAGCAGCTAGCAAGGTGGTCAGCTATAAGTTCAGACAACAAATATCAAATCCCAACAGGCTGAAACCACAGGATGCTCTGTCACCTAGTCATAAGATGGATTTCTGAGCACAGCATCAGTCCAGCTAATCTTCTAGGGCTCTCAGTTCAAGTTTATTCCTGTTACACAATGTTTAGAGGATTTTATAGCCTTTCATTATTTATTGCAGAGAAACGATGTTGAAATTTTGATAAACAGACTGCTGGGTGGTGAAGCAGATCCAGACAGGGAGCCAACTTCTACCTTCTTTTTCCTGACAATTTCCAGGCATGTTGGACACGTATGTGGCCTGGGTGATTTCATCATGAGAGTGGCCCTGCTCTGCTCAAGAGTGCTTGGTAGATGAAAGCAGCTGAGGCACAGGGACTTCTCTGCTTTTTCTAGCACCATGCTGGAGGTAGAAGCCTTCCCCTCCAGGAAGCACAGAGAGTAGTTTAAGTTGATTATGTTTCCAGGTTATTTTCCATAACTTAGGCACCACATAAATGGTTGTTGGCTTGCTACACAGAGTTAATTATTAGCATTATTACTACTATTACTATTATTAATATTAATTAGTGCTTCTTCCAAAAGTGCCTAAGGAGCAAGCTAAGGTAAGCTTCGTCTTGCTAGATGCTCTGCAACTTTGGGCTGTCATTCAAAAACAAAATAAACCTGCTTCAGGGCTCCTACTACTGGATCAAAAGCAGCAAAGCGACATGAGCCAAAATGCTGACGCTATTTGAAATAATTCTGCAAATTCAACTGTATTTCTAGGTGTTGGTAATTTAGCTTTGTATTGGTTGGCTTTTTGCCACTTTTGGTATCATCTTCCCCAACCATCCAACATTGTACCAAACCAACTGCAGCCTGTTTTCTCAGCGCTGGCGCAGAGTCAGCATAAATCCAGGTGCTCCCAAAACACAGTTGTGTGACCTCTTCTGGGTCAAACCTTTACTGATTACAGATCTGCTGTAAGTTTTCATGGCAACATGGTCTCAGAGGATCCAGCGGTTTTCTTCTGAAGGGCTTGCTAGCTGCACAGACGAGAGATCTGTCAGAGAAGAGATTTAATGGCGAAGTGAAAGGAAACAGAAAGATGACAGAAAAATTCATTGGTCATTTTTGGAGGGGCAGTGAAGGAGAATACACAAATGGAAAGGTGAGGGAGTGTGAGGGCACAGAAAAGCAAAGAGAAAGAAGAAAAGTGAGGTGAATAGGGAAGCTGTTAAAAGATCTGGCTGAGAAAGAAGAGAGGGAAAAAGAGACCATCAGAAGGGAACTGGAAAGCCTGCGCATAGCTGTGGAAAGTTGCCATACAGTGCATATCCCTTGCTTGGGCTGCTTCTGCTTCTTTCCATGTTTGGCTGCAGCTTTTTGGCTTCTATTCTCTGAGTTTCCTCTGATACCTTCCTGGAAAAGGACCCAGAAAGCCCTCCTCTTGCTTGTGGGTAACAGAAATACCTCACTGGGCCTCCAGAACCAGCTTCTGCCACATCCAGAGCTGTAGTCTCTCCTTTCATCTACTCTTCTTGCTGGTCTTTGCTGGTTCTTTGAAACCTTCCTCTAGTCTGGTGAAGTTGAGGAAGGTGTAAAGGTCAGCAGCTGCCTGAAGAGTTTGTTCATCGTGAAAAGATGAGCTACTCTGTCCTCTAAAACTCACACCTTACCAGAAATACAGAGTTTGATGACCTTTAGCTCTTGTTAGAAATATTTACACATATAGTTAAGATGTATCAAATTTACTGCACTCAGTCATGCCTAGCAAGAGTTTGACTTATTTACAGTATGTTATCACATCACACATCTTTAATTAGACTGGAGTATGACTGGTTTAATTTTTCTTCCATTGATGGTTCCTGCATGTAGAAGAATTATTATTGCTTTGGCTTATCTAGTGTCACACCATGAAGAAATTACTGGCAGTAATAATTATTATTACACTCTCCAGCTCCTTCAGTCTGATTATAACTTCGGATTGGTGTTTTGGCTGTGACTGCTGTGTCAAGATTCAACATTAGTCTTTTTTCAGTATTTCACATGAAAACTAGAAGGCAGCCATATGTATGCATCTATGTACTGAAACCTATTATGAGCAGTAAGGTGATTCTAAATGGATATAGTATCATCTGATATGAAGATTATGAGGCACCATCGTACAACTCTGTCGCCTGGAATACTTTTATTTTTCCCTGTTTCCTTACCTTCTTCCACCACTTTCAGCCCCTGACTGGGGGGCCATGCTATCCCATATCTGCATCTCTCCAGAAGGAGCAGAGAACAGGTCTGGAAACAGACCATGCTCTTCCCTGAGCCTTTTCTGGGGTGCATGTTGCAAGGTGGAGCTGCCTCAAATGTGAGGTATGTGGATTACAAAAGCAATGTTTGAAAACCGCTCTGGCACCTTGTTTTCTTTAAAAGAGACCCAGTGTGCTGTTCCTTAAAGATGTTGTGATATTAGTGTGAATATCTGTGCTGGAAGAGATAAAAATGCTGCAGTAGATATCTGCTAAAGGCCACATTTTCCTGCATACATTTTTTTTTTGTGCTGACCTGATGATTTTTGTATAACCTTTGATCAGTTTAGTCCTACTGCCCCTGTAGAAAAATAATCTAATTGTGGATCAGTATTTTTGCTTGACATCGTTCAGAGTGTAAAATGTGTATAGCCAGAAAATGATGAGGTAACACACTTCAGGAGAACGTGACTCCTGGATTGTCCTGGCAAGGAAACTGAGGAATTAGCTTGCGAGGAGAGGAAGGCAGAATCGATCTGGCAAACAAATCACTGTATGTTTACCACAGTGGAAATATCTCTGATTTACTAAAAAGAAGATAAAAGTAGCAATCTACTTTTTAAAAGCTTCAAAATCTGTTTGAGTAATTCTAAAAAACTGAGGTAAGTAGAACCTAAAAGAAAAATATTTAAATAAGTAAATAATAGGTGATTTATTATGTATGTTAAAACCCACACAGAATACTGCACTGCAAATTATATCTTCTGAACCTTTGAACTAGCACTAAGATCACTACTCATATTCTTGTGTGTCTTTGAAAATGCCTCCTCTATATTAACAAAAGGATCTGTTTTACTGAAAATAGTAATGAAGTATTAGTTGCCACTAATGTGAGCTGAATGTTCCATACTTTTGTATTTTCTGTATACTGAATTAAGTTATGAAATTATATTCTTCAAAATATATACGAGTTATTTTTCATTATCCAAAAACTGATTTTACAACCTTGCTTCCACTGGAAATGAAACAAACCTGCAAAAGGTTAAAACCAAAAGGGATCTGCAAGTTAAGAATAAGCTTAGAAGAAACTACTACAATCAAGTTATATGTCTTGGTGAGATATATATATTTACAAATATATATTGCTGTCTAAAGATTTGCATGGCTTTAGGGAAATGCCTACCCCTCACTCCTTCTGGTTTTTTTGAGGAACTCGTTTTATGTGATGGCCCTTTACCTTCCCTGAGCTCCCAGGAGGGTTTTCAGAGCAGTGGACCAAAGTTTTAAATTCTGTGGGCTTCCTCCCCTTGCCTCCCTCCTTCCCCCAGGACTTTCACATTTCCCTCTAGAAAGCTGATTTTATTTAATAAAACAAGTTTAGATTCAAATGCTTGCAAAGCTCAAAATGCCAATAAAGGAGCCTGCGGGTGCATGGGGCAGCAGCGGTGCTCTCCAGGGGAGGACAGGTAACAGGCCAGCCTCACGTACCTCTGTGATGCGCTGCCACCACAGAAGGAAAGCACGGAGGGAGGAAGGCAAAGGGCTCACTTCAACCTCTTCAGCTCATGCTACAAAGACTGTAAAAACATCTGGTCTTTACAGATTTGAAAGGAAAACTTTTCTTTTAAATAAGAATACAAATTGGGAAACATATTTCTTTACAAGCCCTTGAAAATAAGTGTCACCCACCACATACATTATGTCCCTGAACTGAGCTAAATTGAAGCCAGACATGTATTTCTCTTTGATGACTCCATCAAGGTATATTTTAACTCCTCTCCTGAGTTCTTTAGCCTCTCAAAAGATACATGTGTAGATAAGGGAGCAGCCTCAAACCCATGCAAAGTAACAGCAGCCAAAAAAGTGGCTTTAAAAAGAAAAAAACAGCTTTGTACCTCTTTCTTCCTGTCAATAATTTCCTTTTCCAGTTATAAATTTCACCTCCTAAAAAAAATTCCCCAGAAGAGGTAGAGGAGACAGGGAGATAAGCAGGGTTTGAGTAATGCTATGTATTCTGAAAATGGAGGAATCTGACTCAAATTTTCCAAGGATCTCTCAGGTCTACAGGTGATCATGTAAAATACATCTAACTTCCCTGCTTGCATGTCCTAACTAGTAACTCAAACAGTTTTGGCATCTACACGTGCTTGTCAAATATCCAGTGGTGTCTGACTGGCTTGCTCTGCAGACAGTTTGAGTAGCATACAGTTGTTTGATAGCATGGTTAGTGTTAGTGAGATATACTGTAACTTGAGACATGCTTCTTATTCTCTGTTGCGTCTCACTGACTGTCAAAATCAGCCTACTATCTTATCTATATTGGCAAATACAGTCAGATCTAAGAACCAAAAACTGTTGAATTGCACTTCAAAATGCTGGATCTGGTGAAAATATACCAGGTACCCTCATTTGAGGCCAAAATTAACCTTGCTTTTGCAACTGCTCCCAAAAACGTCATCATTTCTTCAGCGAGAGATAAATAGCTATAATGGCCCCTTATAAGATCAGGAGGACTGGTTGAATCAGGAGAAAATGCACTTCCTCACCAATTCCCATCTCCATAGAAACTCCCTGACTCTTCCCTCTCCTCTGCCTATACAGATTAGCCCTGTTTTCCAATAGCAGAGAGTGAAGTCTGATGCCTGCATTGTCTCGCAAAGGAGTATCTTGACGAGCGGAATTTAAGTATAAAAAGAGAACTTTGCCAAGTGCTTAGCATTGCCTCCCCCAACTTTCAAATTCTTCCTATTGCTTTTCAGGTTCCTAAGAAAATTTTTCATGAGAATCATCAGTATTTGTTGCTAGCATAACCCCAACTCTGATAATGCTTTTGGCAACTATTTTCTCTTCAGAGGATGCAGTGATGTTGAAAGACTAGTGCACACTATCCAGTATCATAATTCATGTCACTCATGAGGAAGACAAGGAATCATCAGGAGCAGACTATGGGATGCTAATTTAAACATAGAACTTTATTTTCAAATTCGTTAAATAGTTTATGCATGAATGGATATGCTTTTCAGCAGTTCAGATAAGAAGATATAGTCTTTTTTTTTAATGAAGTAAAATACATGAGGGAACATATTCATTGATTATCGTTAGGAAAATAAGTTGTTATTAAACTGCAGTAGATAAACATCAGCATACAAAGTTCTTTTGTTAATAAGAATAAATTGATAGATTTATAGACTTTAAATTCGGGCAGGATCATTTGATTGTCTCTTTAGACCTGTAAATCAAAGACATTAAATATCACAATATTACCTTTGAGCTGAATTGAGCTAGACAAAACATGTTGGTAAAGCAGTGCATGAAACAAAAGATGGAATTCAGCTTTATAGCTTTGGGTCAAATCTACCTTCCTTAAGTTTTAAAAATAGAGAACAACTAAAATTGAAGTACCATTTTCCCCAGTTTTTCAGCTTTGGCTAAGTGTACTGTATTATGGTTTATCTGTGAAAATAGCATGTCTGTTTTCTTTGCTCTAGACTTAGTCCATAACACACACGGCAAAATCATACCACTCAGAAATAATCCAGTTTTGACATGAGTATTTCAAACAACAAAAGTTTCTCAAATTTCTTGTGTCAGAGGTTGATCACCAATTCTGTATGAAAACCCAAAGTGTATAATTTCTTATATAAATACGTTCAGCTTCAGCATTCAACCTTTATCATGCCTTCTTGACTGTTAAAGGGCTCTCTCATTTCTTCTCATAAATGTACCCATGCACTGCAGTCAAGTGATTCTCAATTTTCTTTTTAATGGACTACATCTGTTGAAGTTTTTAAGTCTCTCCTAGTACAGTATTTTCTATGGCTCTTGAACAGGTCTGTGACCCTGCTTTTAAGAGCTCATTTTTTTCGAATATATCTACCTTTTTAATGAATTCACCTTTGCTACAGAGAAAAATGAAGTCATCATCCCTTTTTTCCTACATTTGTACAACCACGGATTATATTAGCCGTTTGACCACAGTGTCATGGTGGACACTTGCTTGGCTACTCTGACCCTAAATAATTTCAGAAACGTTGCTTTTCAAGATACTACTCTAAAAAATTTCAGAATACCATTCTAACATATGACATAAGTTTATAAATCTGCAATAGCAGCATTTTTTTTAAAAAAGTTTGTCTTGTCCAGCAGTTGAGATCACGTTATAACCATGCTCTGCCTCTGTTAATATATGCTAACACTGGTGTTATGTGCAAATTTTATCTACAATACTTTGTACTTGCGAATTGTTAAATGAAACAGAAGTTGGATTTAGGCTTCATGCTAACATGACCAGAAACATGCCCATTCAGTGAAGATTTTTTATCAATGTGTTTGATTTCCGTTTTAAGAACAAGGAAGTTACATAGTTTGATTTCTTTACACATATATATTTAATCTCTATACATCTGCTACTGTTTCTGCATCCTTTTCCCCAATCCTCCTTGTCCCTCCATGAGGTATGTTCCCTATCCCATGCTTTCTGATTCATTACTCATGTTGTTGTGAGGTTCTTGTCTCCTTCACAAACTTTTCTGATGAGCTCCATTTTCAACACAAATTCTCTTACTTGTTTTTCTTGATGTTTTTGAGATATTTTCTCTTGCCTATAGTTGAAAGTACAGTATAGAAATAGTATTGTTGGAATGAAACATTAAAAATTGTACACTGATCTCATGCTTCACCTATAAAGACTTTCCCCTCAGCACAGAGCCTCAGTGTTGGGCAATTTATGCTGTATTGATTCCAAGGAGGAAGAATTACTGTCTGACAGCTATACCACATCCTTTATTAGCATCCAAAGTAGAGTTGGGATTTAGCTAATGAGGCTTAACTATCTCTTTTTGCAGCTGCTGGAAGAAGTAGTCACTTCGGAGGTACAATTAATATCAGGGCTATGCCCTCTTGTTACACTTAAACACCTGAAGTACATTGTCCTTGGAGAATCTGGGCCCTTGCCTGAACACGTGAACAGAATTGTAATGATTTCTCTGTCTCTGCTCTGTCATTATTTCAGGATAATAAAACTATGGAGATAGATGTGATTTTTACAATTTAGAATAAATTCATGGTTCTTTTTGTCTTTGCATACAGGATTTTTTTCTATACTTTCTGTAACCTTGAAATAACTAGGTAGCTATGCAGTGTTACGTGTAGTAGTCACAAAATAAAGGTTCCTAAGGCATCTTGACCCTGACTCTTGATATGTCCAGTATACTCAAGCCAGAAAACATATGCATAGTAGTTGTTTCCAGCAGCAGCCATTGGGCTACCCTCTGTGCTCATGTGTCTGATAAGAGTTTCTCTCTGAGTGTTCATATAACATAGGACAATGTGACAATTCTTCCTTTATGATTTGTGAACAGCATATGATAGAAAGTATTATAAGGCTAATATGAATTATTATAACAGTCTGCCTGGCTCCCTTCTCCCTCCTCTTGACTACTTAGTGTTTAACATTATAATATAGCTCTGGTGTGAGCTGTCAGAAAGCAATGCACCAAAGACACTACTGCACGTGAGGCTTTCTGCACATATTAATAAGGAATTTGCCACTGTTGTTAGAAATCCTTGTTCTCTTTTTCTTGTTTTCTTTTTCTGCTGAGGGAGTTCTGGGATCACTAGATGTTATCATTTAAACCCACTCATTCTTTGCACCGTCCCTCTGCATGCTCACAGAATTCATATGAACACCAGCTTTGTTGTTTCTCTTGCACAGCCATGGGTCAGATGTGGCACTCCTTGCAACCAGGAAAAAACATAGGATTCAACACTTCTATATAAAAATACATGATTGTGAGCCTGCATTAGAAAGCAGCATTTTCTGAATCTCATCATCATAAATTGCAAGTTGTTTTTCGCTTTTCTAGTCCACTTTCTCTCTTTATTCCCTGTTTTGCTCGAAGAATACTGAGGTTTAATTTTTTAAGAAGTGCTCACATTAATCAGAGTCCCTTTATCCCTACCATACCGCTACATAGGTATCATGTCAGATTACCCCTTAAATCAGTGTTTGTTAAACAGCAGGGGACAAAACAAAGTGCAAAAAGGAATTGGAAGGAGTCATCCTACTCACAGAGGTGGAACATACTCCTTGGAGACATGGGGCGAAAATGTGAGGATCTGGGAGGATATGGGAGTGACAGGGAACACTTTGGACTCAAGAGTGGTTGGGCAAAACAGACCTGCAGCCTGAAGTAGCCATTAAAATGTTAGTTTTATTAATGATTTGTTGTTGTTGTTGTTGCATTTTTCTCCCATTACCTAACAGCAAAAAAATGCTAATGTTTCTTTCCTGGGACCACTTTCCCTTTACAAGAAAAGGGTAAATCTTGGAGTTGACATTGCTGCTTAGTTTTTAAAAAAAATACAGCCAGATTTTTGATGGAAAGTTTTGAACCACTGAATCCAGACTTCTGTGGGAATGGATGTAATCATTGCCACAGGAATGGGCTAGGACGGAGAAGGAAGAGCTGGTGATATACTTATCCAGGTCAAAGCACATCCAAGTGCCTCATGTGATTCCAAACTAGGTTTAGGGAAGTTATTAGGAGCTTTCGCTGGCAATCAAAAGTGATAGATTACATCATCTCCACCCAAAATACTCTCATTTTAAAGGATTGTTTACAAACTGCAGCACAATTCTATAAAAATTGCACTCTTCTATCTTTTTTCCCAGCAATTTGTTCTTTTTCTCTGCTTTACTAGTGAAAATTTAAACTGTATTTCTTTCCAATTTAAGACACTTTCAAATGTTATTTAGCCCCTAGAGGAAGCTCAAACAGCAAAAGTATATTGGTCTTTCCTCAGCTGTTGCCTATCATTGCCCTTTCCTTCTACTGCTACTCCTGTTTTCTCCAGGGCAACCTTCTAATTTGTACCTAGAGCAGGAAGTTACCAGAAGAGTTTCTCTAGGGGAACCTCAGCTACAGTAGCTTGGCTACTTTGCTAAGAAAGCTTTTCTCAGGTACCCTTGCAAGATACTTAGAAAGAAGAAAGATTTGTTTTGAAATTGCATTTTCCATAGTTTTTTCTGCTTCTTTCAATTTCTGCTTTGGAGACAATAGTCATTTAGAGCTTAGAGATGCATATATGATTATTATGTTTTTTCCCGGAAAACATTTAGTACTGAGTCAGTTATGTACTTTGAAATATTTATCTTGAAAATGGTTGCAATGCACAACCAGAATTTGTTCTGAATATGTTACAAAAAGAATTTTTTTTCTTTCCATGGGCAATTGAAATAGAAATCCTTCTAATGACTGGTCAGGATTTATGCAATTTGTTAATGATTTTCTTAAGGGACACATTGGTGGCATTGATTTACAGAAAATGAGAGGAAAGATTCATTACTTTATTTAAATATGAGTGCCAAAAAGATGTCCATTAGAGGTACCAGAGCTGGCTAAACACAGCTTCTTCGTGACAAGGTTTCCCCTATGTGTTACTTTTCCCAGAAAGGCAAACTAAATGCTATATGCTTGATTTCCCATATGTTTTCATTTACCATGACTACTAGCTAAATATGACCTTGACTTGTAAAACCATGAGTTGCCATTTGCAGTAAGAGAGAGCTAAAGATTAAAAACTCCTTAGGATTTTTTTCTCCCAAAGGAAAGGCAGGGGTATTATGTGATTTCCACCGCCATTGGACAATGTAGTAGGAAATTTCTATTCAATTAAAAATAAGACAGAAAGAAAAGAGGTGCCTTTGTGTTTAAGGCATGGAAAGTCAAAGTCAATGTAAGACATATTTTACTAAGTTGGTTATTGAGATTGTTCAAACACTTTCTATTGATACTGTTTTTCCACAGAAAATAGGTTTTTAATTTTTTTGTGCCTGAAGTATTTCCTTTTTATGCTATTCTCTCCACCCCTCTTTTTTAAGGTTCTCAAGCACTGAGTTAGAATCCATTTTCCACATCAGCTTCACAGGAACTGCTGTTCAAGTCTCTTGTATCCCTTATGAACCAGGTTTTCAGCCAGATGTCACCTTCTGTAAGAAATCATAGCAACTCCCAAGATTCAAATTGCCTGGAAAGAGGGGAAAAGGAAAGGAAAAACCTTTGAAGTGTGGACTGAAGGTAAAAAATTGCCAATTTTTTATTTTTATTTTTTTTTTGTATTTAACATTTAAATGGGGAAAGCTTGCAAGAAAATTAAAGTCAATTAAGGGGATTTTTAGCAAAGTTGAAGGTTGGGAACTTCCCATTTTTTTGCCAGAGAGCCTACCAGTTAGGTCTTTCTTCCAGAACTGAAAAGCTGGAATCAGTTTTCTGATCTTCTAGAGGATTTTAACATATATGTCCTGTTTTCTAGAGCAATGTGCCAGCCATCAAACATGAGAGGCAGGATGTTCTTCAGCTAGAATGTTTATAGCTTGCTAACACAATTATGCTGCTTATATAGAGTATTCTGAGGTAAACACCCCTCAGCTGTCCCTATGAAACGGTCGCATCCTCTGTAACACCAAAGAATGCACATTTCTGACATATGGTGAGAGTGGCTCAGGCTAGGAGTGTCAGAAAAGGGCTCTACTATATCTGGCCAATTTTTAAGCATTATTAATTGTAGTTTGAACGCTCAGTGAAACTTTGTAAGCTATTGGCAACAGTTTCTAAGGAATATTTTTACATTTCAGTTGGATATGTAATTACAATAGACTGTTCAGGCTATCAAATCCATATAACTATGTCCTTAAGGATTTCCTGCCAGGTCCTGGCAACATGGAAAAAGAAGGTGTTATATTTGAATAAAAAAGAAACAAGGCTTGTACAGCTGACCCACAACAGGAAAACCAGAAAGAGATGGCAACAAGAATTAAAGAGGGAAAGAAAGAGGTTGGAAAATAATACTGCAAGAGGACTTGGTGTGGTATTTAGACCTAAGGTAGCTGGATCTGACTAGAATGAAGGGTGGATGAAATGGTGAGGAATAGTCAGAGGTCTGTGCATGCCCCAGCACATCCTTCTCTAGAAGATCATAAAACCATAGAACTGTTTGGTTGGAAAAGACCTTTGAGATCATTGAGTCCAACCATACCTGTCCACTACTAAACTGTATCTCTGAGCACCTTGTCTATCAGTCTTTTAAATAACTCTAGGGATGGTGACTCAGCCTCTTCCCTGGGTAGTCAGTTCCAGTGCCTGGTAACCCTTTCAGTGAATCATAGAATGGGTTGGGTTGGAAGGGATGTTAAAGATCATCCAGTTCCAACTCCCCTACCATAGGCAGGGACCTCTCCCACTAGACCAGGCTGCTCAAGACCTCATCCAGCCTGGCTTTGAACACTTCCAGGGAGGGGGCATCCACAACTTCCCTGGGCAGCCTGTGCCAGTGTCTCACCACCCTCAGCTTGAAAAATTTCTTCATAATGCTTAATCTATATCTTCCCCCTTTCAAATTTAAGTCATTCCCCCTGGTCCTCTGACTACATGCCCTTGTATGAAGTCCCTCCCCAGCTTTCCTGTAGGTCCTTTTTAGGTACTGGAAGGCTGCTATGAGGTCTTCCAGAGCCTTCTCTTCTCTAGGCTGAACAATCCCAACTCTCTCAGCGTGTACTCATAGCAGAGGTGCTTCAGCCCTCTGATCATTTTTGTGGCCCTCCTCTGGATCCATTCCAATAGTTCCATGTCCTTCTTATGTTGAGGATTCCAGAACTGGACACAGCACTGCAGGGGGAGCACACAATACTCCAGGTGGGGTCTCACAAGAGTGAAATAGAACCACCTTCCTCGACCTGCTGGCAATGCTTCTTTTGATGCAGCCCAGGACACGATTGGCCTTCTGAGCTGCAAGTGCACATTGCTGGCTCTTGTCAAGCTTCTCATCAATCAGCACACCCAAGTTCTCCACAGGACTGCTCTCAATCATGTCATTCCTCACCCTGTATTAAAACTGCTGATTGCCCTAACTCAGGTATAGGGCCTTGCTCTTGGCCTTGTTCAACCTCATAAGGTTCTCACAGGCCCACTTCTTCAGCTTGTCCAGGTTCTTCTGGTGTGACCACTGCTCCACGCAGCTTGGTGTCATTGGCAAACTTGCTGAGGGTGCACTCGATCTTGCTGTAAATATCATTAATGAAAATATTGAACAGCACTTGTCCTAGTACAGATCCCTGAGGGACACCACTCGTCATGGGTCTCCATTTGGACATCAACCCATTGAACACTACCTCAGAATGTGACCATCCAACCAATTGTTTATTCACCCAACAGTCCACCCATCAAATCCATATCCCTCCAATTTAAAGAGAAGGATGTCGTGGGGGATCGTATCAAAGGCTTTACAGAAGTCCAGATAGGTTACATCCATTTCTTCTCCTGTGTCCACTAATGATTAAAAAGATCACAGTGCTTCTGAGTCCCACTTGTCTGCAGTCAGGTCACAGCTCTTTTACACTCTACAGCACAGCTGGCCGTGGTGGATATGCCCCAGCTTGCACAGATCCCATAGCAGCAAGCAGTTTTCTATATCCACAAGTATCAGAAGTTATTGCAATGGCACTAAGCCTTCCAGTTCTGGAAATGTCCAGCACAGGTGGACATAGGCGATAGGATGTGACGAAATAGTTGCAAGTTGCACCAGGGGAGGATTAGGCTGGATATTAGGAAATATTACTTCACCGAAAGGGTTGTCAAGAGTTGGAACAGGCTGCCCAGGGAATCAGTTGAGTCACCATCCCTGGAGGTATTTAAAAACATGTAGATGTGGTGCTTAGGAACATGGTTTAATGGTGGACTTGACAGAGTTATGTTAACAGTTGGACTCAATGATCTTAAAGATCTTTTCCAACCTAAATGATTCTGTGATTCTGTGAAACAAGAGTTTTGTGAGTAAATTCCCAAGGTATTTTCTTTTTTAAATAAGAGCTTGTGAGAACAAAATGTTGCAAAGCTGAGCAAAGAAAGACGAAAAATACCAGAAGGTAGTTTGCCTGCAAAACTTCTTTCTCGTGTGCACTGTAGTCTGGCATTATGGCTATACATTTCCACCCTCCTCTGATTCAGTGAGCTCATAGGGGGTTCCAGGGAGAGTCACACCAACTGACACTAGCCATCCATCCCACTGAGGTGTTCAGAGGCTTTGTTCCCAGCTGTAAGTTAATTGCTTAAGTCTGAAGGCATCCAGATGATCTTGACCCTGCTGTTATCCCACAGAACATCATCCTCACCATATTGAAAAGCTAGACTTTTTCTGACAAATAATCAAAGCCATTTAACAAAGACAATGCTATTTGTGGGACTTCTCTGTTTGTTAAGGGCAATTCAGGCAGGAATGGCAAGAAGAGGAAAATTTAAATTTAAATTTTTGGTTGCTCTGTGATTTTGTGGCCGTGCTGTGAAGCCAAACTTTTTCAGATTGTCACTCATTTTTGGCATGCCTTTCTGGAGCAATGTGGGCAGATTTGTAGAGAAAAAATACTCACTCTTGGATCTGAAGTAAACAAAGTTACTCATGCTTTGAATAGAGGAAACTCTTCTTGATGTGAAGTACTTAAAAATACCAGGTCCTATTTCTTTAAATTACATACCTAAAATACTTCTGGCTTTTTGACCTTAAGTTCCCCCTCTGTGAAATGGTGATAACACTTGTCTCTTGCAATGTGTCCCTGTCCTCAGAAACAAGCTGTAAAAATAAATTCATTTTATTCACAAAGCCCTTAGATACAATATTGTGAGTAGAGCATGAAAAAGTTCATGCGGAATTTAATAACTTTGTCTTCAGAGCAGGATATGAATTGTGTACAGTAAATAAGGCCTGTAGGCACAAATATTGCATAGCTGCTCATTTGAATTGTGCCCATCCTGTGTGTTTAATGTGAGGAGAGGAAGGAGGAAAGAATAGTATGCATATTCACACAGAAGCTGATTTTACTTTTGATATTTGCTTTTACTTAGACAATTTTACTTTTTATACTTTCTAGCTTCTGAAAGCCTGCATTGAACTTTTAAGATACTTTTAACATGCAATTAAAAGAGCATTCTTCAAATCCGCAGGAGGTTTGCTTTGCACGTAGCTCCCACATCGCTCCTGGCTACATCCATGTTTTGGCTCAGATCAGAATCTAGGCAGCCAGAAAGAGTCCATAAATATATCTGCTCCTCAGAGCAGGCATTTTCATTCCTCCCCTGTCTTGATGTCAGGGAATCTCAGCTGCTGTCAGTAAGAAAACCTGTGCTGATAAGAAAACCTTATTGTATTTTTTAGTAGTAAAAATAGATAAAATTCCTCATAGATCTGACTGCTTAAATTATCATGAAGTAGATTTTTGAAGAACACTTTTTTGTTCCCCACCACGTTTTTTATTTTAGTATTTTAAATTATTTTATTCACTCCAAAGTTTCACTTAAAGGTTTTTGCTTGGACTATCCTGTTGTCCCTGAGTTATAGTGACCATTGTCCTGGAAACAGTACTGTTCATAGTACATCCTCTCATGTGAAATAGAGGACCTATTGTTCCTAAAATATAGCAAAGAAATAAAACAAATATGCAGAATGAATCTTCCAAGAACTTAACGATTACAAGATGAGATGTTACTTCATGTCATTCTTTTCCATATTCGATTTAAATAGAAATCTTTGCATTCTCCACATAGCTATAAAATAGATGGTACTGATAAATGAGCTTGGGCACAGTTTGCTTTCACTGGTCCTGCTTGTTTTTTTTTTTTTATGTAAGAGTGAAAGGTATACTTCTGTTTGGTCCCTGCAAGGCAGGGAGAAGCCCTCTGCAGAAGTAACTAGCTGGTATGATGAGGTGAATTGCCTGCCAGAGTGACTGGGGTTGAGCCCTGCCTGAGCTGGTGCTCACAGAGAAGTCGGTCAGGTTTTACCTGTTTAGATTTGAAAAGATAGCCTCCAGTACAAGTTCTTATCTGGGATATTCAAGTCAATGGTTTGCAGCCTGGTTCTCTTGAAACAGCTGCATCATGTCATGCATCATCACACATGCAACTCTCTACTGAAGGCGGAGGAATTTCTGTTAAACCTAAACCCCTGCTTATTATATACCAATCCTACTAAAGCCAAAGGATATCTTCCTCCTGAAATCCCTTTTTCCCAGTTAGCCATTTCAGACATCTTCAGAAATAACCATCTGCAGTACAGATGCTACAAGTTAAAGATCAAGTGATAGACTTAATGCTGAATTTCACTTTTATGTTTAGACTTGTATGATCAAGTCTCATTCTCTAGTGGATTTATATGATTCTATTTTCCTCTTTAAAATATATGAGAGAAATGCTCACAGACCCTTAAATGCAGTACTATGAGTACACCACTATAATTAATGCCCTGGTCTACTCCCTCTTTTTTATTTTCAGCGTACAAGTCCTGTGGAGTTTGCAGATTGATTCAATTGCAAAGTTAGATTCCCACTGTGATAGCAGTTTTCAAATCACTGGGCCTTTCTGCCTGTTCTATCAGCCAAGGAACAATGGGTGCTAATTAAAACCTGGCTTAAAAGGTTCCACTTCAGCATTTGAGGCTTTCAGGGGGCAGACAGGGGAAGGATGCCTTCTTCTGTTTATGCGTATGCAAGCACTTAGTGAGCTGGGTGGCTGACTGTGGGTCGAGAAAACAGTACAAAAGCGGTGTGCTTATAGGGAAGGGCTAGATTTCAACCTGATGAGGTTAGTTAACAGACTAGACTGAAGAGGGCCCAGCTGTATTTTCTTTCCAAAATTTGAGGCACCTTTCAAAATAGGGCTTGCTTTTTTATCATTTGCTTCTATGGCAATGTTCAGGTCTGTGTCTTCATGTATTAAAGTGAAAGGATAAGAAGTAATAGAGCTTCCTTTGTTTTTACTAAAAAGATTACTATTTTAGTCAATTGATTTTGTTAATCAACTCAGCTGTCTGTGCCAAAATGTATATGTGGAATAAAATTTCTTCTCTACTGCAAGGGTTTGTTTCTTGAGCTGCTGTCATTTTTTTAAATGGAAAAGTTTCCATCAGACATTTCTGTTGCTCAGTGGTATAACTGAATTATAGGAAGTATTCAGACTTCTGCTGTTTTTGATGAAGAAAAATGGGACCTTAGAGCTTTATTTCTAAATGTATATAAAACTGCTCAGTAGCAGAATATGGCAGATAAAGAATCAGCTTCATTATGTCAAGTAAATTCAATATGCAAAGAACAGAAAGCACAGCATTGCAAATAAACTCATCAATAAGTGGCACAGGTTTTTGTTTGATGTCATTTGTAACTGACAACTTGATCAATCTTAAATTGAATAGTGCCTTAGAAATACGAGAGCAGTAGGACCAGAATCTGCCTCGTGTCTTCTGTTGAATAGCAATTCGCACAGTGGCACTCACAAACCTGCCCTAGCCTACTTCAGCTGTTTTTTTCTATAAAATTATCTCACCCATTGAGATAGCAGAGAATATTTCACAGTTCAAATTGCATGTTATTGATAGTGAATTGTCAAAATGAACAATTCACAGATAACCTATAGTTTGACAAGTGTTATTCTAAACCTTTTTTTTCAATCTCTGTGAAGAATGAATGCTTGCGCAGAAATCACGAATGCCTTGCAAATAACTCACCCACCAAAAAAGGCTATTAATTTATCTTTTCTTCTTGTCTACAAACATTGTCTAAGTGATTAGTTGTATAGCTATTTTAATTAAAGTACTGATACTTTTTGGTTTTATATTTACAGCGATATGCTGTAATAATTAGTACTGCTTAACAGAAATACTTGCATGCTGAAGACTGCTTAAAAGTCTAAAGATGTCTAGGATCAGGCCATATGGCCTTTGTTGTAAGCCACATGCACTGAGGAATAAAGGCAGTGAAGCCCAACCTCCTACTCTGTCCCTCAGTGGCTGTTCACACTGTGATTTCTGCTGTGGAGAGGAGACAACTGCTTTTTTTCTCCTTCTTCCCCTCCACCCCTTTTAAAATGGTTTACCTCTCCATAGGAGTAAGGAGAGGACTGAGACTGTTAGGGAGAAACCTGCTTCTGCTCCTGCCCTTGCGTTTTCCTTCCCCATTCACCCAGCTGGGCAGGCAGAAAGGGAAAGTTCCTAAAGCAAAGGGGACAGGGCTTGATCCAGCGTGCACTCCCCCCGCCACCCTCTCACACCCCGCAACCCGGCCAGTCACCCTTCTCACAGCTAAATCCATATGAATGCAAAAGAAAGTTGGTTCTGACAAAACAGTGGTCCCAAGCCCAGACACGTGTGTTGGATCACAGGCTGGCAGGAGCTTTGCCAGTGCAAGGCTCTACGCAGCTATTTAGCTCTGAAGGAGCGTGGCTGCTGTGCAGCTTCCAACGTCTGATCCTGTACTCGCACACACCACTCTGCCTCACCGGGACAAAAGAGACAGGAATCAGGAGAGGAACCTCTCTGTATAACAAATACCTCCAGTTGGTGCTAAGGTCCGTTCTGCAGAGGTCTTTGAAGACCCCTTGAACAGGCACTTCAAAGGTCAAAGGTGGTTTTGGGAACATTTCAACCAGGCTCATTTGGCGAAGTTTTTTCAGGAAGGCTCGATCACTTGATAGTAGGAACTGAAAAAATCAAATCATAAAGGCTGTTGCCAGACCTCTATTAACAGTGAACGGCATTTTGCCTGGTTACAGGAGAAAGCGGTGATTTTGCGGTTGCTGTGGCTACAGGCAAGAATCCAAAAAAAGATTAAAAAACCCTGTCAGTGGATAATCCCTGGAAAGGTACTCTAACAGAAGACTTCTCCCTCTTCTGTCAGCATCATCCAGACTTCCTGCTTTGATAGCTAAAGCTTGAGAAGGTGATAATTTCAGCCAGACAGCTGGCCAGAGTCATGCAATCTTGCTGTAAAGGAGATGCAAATCTCAGCCCCAGGTGCCTTCTGATCTCGTTGTCTCACCTGCTCATCTTTACATCTGCTGCTGCCACTGCTACTTCAAAAAAGGTGATGCCAGGGCTTCATTTCTCATCAGATAAATAGAGCCTATCTATCTCCATTTTTCTAAAGGATCATACCATCTGTTCCTCAGCTTGGTGCTAGAGCTAGCCAGGAGCAGATAAAAAGATTTTCTCTGGAACATGCTACTGGTTGCTCCTGGGAAACTAAGTCAGGGATTCCTGTGAGACTTCAAAACCATATGCCCCATAATGGTAATGTAAAACTGGATACTGCACCTCATTTGTACTGTGACATTCACAAGAGGATGGTAGCAAGAAAAGGGTTTTCAACACTTTCACAGCTATTTCATGCATAACAATTGGTCTGTCTTATCTGGTGGGTCCCAGTTGCCAGTGGTATAACTTCATGTACTCTAAAGCTAACTAGAACTAACATTGTTACATACACCCTGTCACTGCTCTCTGCCAGATATGGACAGGTCTAACATAAACCTGAGCAGTCAGCTTCTGGAACAAACTTTCAGTAAGAGTAAGGTGGGGAGAGAGGGGCAGAGGGGAAAATTATTACTGATTTTAGGGACAAACTGTGTATGAAGGAATTTCATGATTAGGGAGCAGGTGACTAAGCTGATGACCCAGGAAGTTGCTTCCAGGCAGCTGTAGTGGCATGAATTTGTTTGGTGAAGGAAGATGAACCATTAGCCTTTGGTAAATCGAGTCTGATCTGAAGAGGATTCTTGAACTCTGCTGCATGATTGGCAGAATATTTTATTAAGATGCTGCACATGGCCTTTATAATTCTCACCTTTTTAAGGCATTCTTCAGCAATAGTTGATAGTGTGTTTCTTGTAAGTAGATCTCTGCATAAAGACAGTAGATTCAAGGTTAATCACCAAATACTTTTCTTCTCAAACGTCTCATTCATATAACCACTGAGCTTCAATCTTGAATGAAGTGCACGGGCACTACATTTAACATAATTACATGTCAATCAAATTCTTCTTATAACGTGTTCTGTCTGTTATTAATGACTTTAATACCACCTGTGAGACTGGCAGGGGAATTGTGTCTGCTTTTGCACAGAAGAACTTGTGCTGTGCAGAACTGAGTCAGTCAGGGATCCTGCAGATCTTTCTCTTGTCCAGTTACCTCTGGCCCTGTGAATCACAGTGACTACTTAGATTGCTTGATGGCAGAAAGGCTAAGAATATGCAGAGTGATCTGGGAGTCAAGGAAGTCCTACAAAATTTCTTAGCCTGACTTTGAAAATGCATGTGATTTACTGCGTGCCGATGCATAAGCCTTGTGCTAGACTCAGATAACCTAAATGTTTGTGATTACTATACTGCACATTTTAACCTGGATCTGTCTAATTCAAGCAGGTGTTTAGATAACCTACCATTTAACCTAGCCTTTGTCCTCTGATGTAGTCTACCGAGGAGCTAGATATGCTGGATGTTTTTTGAAGCTCTCTTTGAAATGTCCTGAGTTTAATCAAAGGCAACCTCATCAACCTTATTCTGGTAAGGAGAGGTGAGCTTCCCCAAAGTTTCCATCCTCTCTGTTCTCAAGGAAGACTATAAAAATTTTCTTATGGGTGGGAAATTTTCTTATGGATGGGAAAGTATTTATCATCATTTCACTCTGTTATTAATTTTTACCCGTTGCCATGGAAGTATTCATAACTCTCAGCAACCAGTGTTTTGATGGGTGATGGTGGTGTGCTGTGATGTGTGTTTGTTTATCTTTCTGACAGCTTTTGGAAGCCTGAGTATTTCTAAGAACCCGGGAGAAATTTTTATTTATTCTACAATTTGATACAGTAATGCAGAAGAAAACAGGTTTTGCGCTGGGGCAAAAAGAGACACCTTTTGCGGTTTTAAATGTGTTTCTCAAAGTATATGCGGATTAAACTTCCAGCAAAGAGTGACATTATGTGGGTGGATTTTGATCAAATAGGTGAATAATTTTAATAAATTTACACTTACATCAATTGTAAGCATCCTTTCAGTTTGTTGAGAAGAAACATTTTCAGAAAATGTGCCACTTTATTTAGATGATTTGAATACAGTTGATTGTACTGGGTTTGATGACAAAATGCAGGTGATATGTACAGAAATCATATAGCTTGCTGACAGTGGAGATTTCACATACCTGTGCTTTATCTTGAGTTTTATTGTTTCCTGCTCTGATAAACCTCAGAAAATGTATCAGAGAGCACTGCAATAATCCAAGTGCATTTATACGTAATAATGAGACAAATGCCTATGCCTAGAGCTTTGCATAGTGGAAGTGTTCAGAAGTGACATCAGTATAAGTTTTTACTAAAATATCAAAACCTGCTATCTAAAACTGGTAGGAAGTGCTCAGTCTGAAAAAAGTCTAACAATGAAATAACAAAAAGCTACTTTCTGTTCCTTGTTAGTGCTGAGGACCTCAGTGCTGCACACATAGTATATAAATAAACCACTGTGATAAACACCTGAGAGCTTATAAATGTCTGAAATGTATGGTGACAATTTGCAGAACTTCTACGTTGCTCCCTCATGCCCACTTAGAAGCTATTTGGATAATCTGGAACCTGTTAGGCAATACCATATACCATTGTTCGCTAGTCTCCTCTAGGCTTGCACAGCGCAATAATAAACACTGCAATGAATGCTTCAGTTTATATAGGGCAGCAGCAGAGACATGCAGCTCTCCTTTGTTTTTTGTGATGCAAGTGTGCCTGATAAAATGAGTTGCAACTGAACTGCCTTAGCCACCTGGTAAAACCATGTCTGCTGTCAGCTACCAGTCTTACATATTAGTAGTTGACTATTTTCACCTAGATTTGTAGTACCCTTCATTGCATGTGTCTGGGCGTTTGTATTACTGTAGTTTTATCACTCAGGGTCTGTTTGCTGTGGGAAACTAAGTCTAGAAAGCTGTATATGTTGGGCTCTGTTCACCTTGACTATAACACTGTGGATTCAAGCAGACCTGGCGGCCAAATTCCCCTAAAGCTGTTTGCGGCGAGCAGCTGGAAATTCCGCAGAAGTCTCTGGACCTTGTTCAGAAATCATCTGAATGATTGTTACTCATCAGGTGTAACTGATCATTAAAAGGCTTTTAAGTGTTTCCAAGCTGTTCCCCAATTTATCGCACAGTTTGGATTAAAAAAAAAAAAAGGAACAGTAAAAAGAACAGAGAAGGTCCTGTTCACCTTCTACCCTTCTCTCTCCTTGTTTCTTTCCTGCTCATTTTGGCTTCTGTGCTGTTCCCCATCCATATGTCCTTCACATATCCCTCCCATCACTAATTCCTACACTAAAATTCTTCTGAGTCCTATTTCAGTTCTGGTGTTCAATAGATATGAGTCCCATTGATTTATGCCAGGGCTGAATTTTGTCCCCACAACATTCCAAATTGCTTCCGCACACACATGGAATGCAAAATCAGTGTACAGGCATACCACTTTGTAACTAGTTTATTACTCATTTACGCTTGGCATTAAATTTATACCCTTATTTGTGTCACTGCTTAGTCTGGACTGTTATATAAATTTGATCTTATACAAAGCTGTGCGATTTAGAGGACCAGCAGTGGATACAGCACCTATAGCTTGTAAATTATCAGCTCAAATTCTAATCAAGTCATTAAACCAAACCAACCCAAATTTATTTCTATGCAATGCTGTTGTAAAAATGAGGTTGGTCTCCTCCCAGTTGCTAGTACACGTGTGTCAACACCGCAGTTGACTCTAATTAGCACCCTTGCTGGCTACAAAAGCTCCCAAGCTGGGATTTTAAGCAGGCAGGGAGACTGAACTCTTTGTCCTGGCATCAGGTCATGGCAGGTTGATGAACAAGCAAGTCCTGCCTCTGCCTCACCTATAGCTACCTTCTGTTTGCTGGGACTAGCAGTCTGGCACCGTCCACAAGCATGCTGTTTTAATAAAAAATATTTAACTCTAGTCTCGTATAATACAGGGGAAGTTTCAGAGTTAACAGGACTTTGGTCTGAGTAGGGATTACAGAATTTTGACCCCTCTGGGATCTTTGTCCTAGATTTCAGCTTTGGCAGGTGGAGCATTCTTTAACCATTTGATATTTTAGTGGCTAGTTTGTGAGTCAAATATCTTGGTTTATGTTTTCCTTTTTGGTTTGGATAAGTTTATATGGGTTTCTGAAGTATTTGGGAAAGCTGCATGAGATTCGTGGTGCCACTGCACCTTCCTTGAGCCAAAGAAATTGCTTTGCTCATTGAGAAATCTCACTTCAAAAGGAGTTGTGATGTTTTTTAAATTACTGTTTCAGATGGCTTTTATTTCCAAATGCCTGCATCACTCAGAAAATCTGAGTTTACCCTGGTTTGTGGTACTTCTTATTTACTGTTTCCTGTTTAGAAGGCTCTTTTTTTTTCTAAGTGTCCACTTCCTTCACACAGATAGATATTCCCCCTCCCAGAAAAAAAAAAAAAGGAGTGACCTCTGGTCTTGTTTCAGTTTGAGAAAAGAGAATAAGAATGTAAAAGTATTCCGGATCTCAGCCATTACAATGAGAAACATCTGTTGAAGCCTTTGCAAGCATGAATTTATCTTACCATGGGCATGATTACTAATTAAAATTCACTTTTTTTTCCCTAAGAAGTTATTTCAGCTTCATAATCTGAAAAGGAAAGGTAGAAAACTGGTGTATTTTACTGCTCTTGTAAAGCAGAGATGACCAAACTTCATTCTAGACACTACCTGATGTTAGTCCAGGGAGCTGGATGATCACATAGTGCTGGCTTCTTTGCTCTCTTTCTCTCTGCTGAATTACATAAAATTGTTTCCTACTGTTGTGTTTCCATGTAAGCAACCAGACAAAGTACTATGGAGCTATTGTGGAGTCCCAGATCAGAGCAGTGTCTTTTACGACTGTGAATGTGAAAGGCAGTTTCAGGCAAATCTGTAAAACTACTATTCATATTTCAACAAAACTATCATATCTGAGGAATGCAATGCCTCCAGAGTTGCAAGTACTAAATTCTTATGGCCAAGGTTAGTTTTGGCACTCTGGCTATGAATGTGTATCAGACAGTCTTGCTGGGACACCGATGTGTTTTGGGATCTGTGTTGGAGTCGGGACTTGCCCTTGCCTGAGTCATAACAGCGGATCTGAAGAGAGAGAAGCAGCCAGACCTGGAAGGGTGTCAGCTACCCTCCTGGGCTGGGCAGGGAGCCCTCACAGGAGAGGCTTGCTGTGGAGGTCTCTGTGCTCTCTCCCTGCAAAGAAACTTCGGTGAAGATTCAGGAAAACACTCTTTCCCACAACAGATTCCGTCACACAGCTTTCTTCAACTTGGGTTTTTATATAACTGCGCTGATTAGCTGATTAAACTCTTTCCTGCAGATTTAGTCTCTAGAACTTCTGCACAGAAAGTGAACTGTGGGTGAATGAGTGCTCTGTATAGTTCTGTTCAAACTAAAAATATATCTTCTACTGAAAATCCCCTCTTCATGCCCATGTTTGTGGGTTTGGTTTTTTTAATCCTCCAAACCTATATCTAATCTAAAGGCATAAATCACTTTCCAAGATACAGTAAATTCAATGGATGTGTTATGCTGCCTCAAATGATTAGCTAACAAATCTGGTCATGGACTTACTTAGCAATGTTTGATAGAAATTGTAAACGATGCCTGTTTTTATTGGAGTGAAGTAAAATTTAAGCATAGGTAATACAGATGATAAACTGGCAACACTAGCAAACCAAAGAACCTGTATACGTGCCAATTCAAATAGAGCTTTATTAAATGCACCTGATTTTAAGCTACCTTTTAGTATTCCATTTAGCAGTTTAATGAGAACCAGTTATAACATAGTTGGGTTTTTTCCTGTGTTCAGAATTCAGCAAGCTGCACAGCTGACATGCATATAGATTTAGGCAGACAGCATCAGAAAAAGACAATGAAGGCCTTTACTGTAAGTAAATATGGGACATCTATGTGCCCTTCTAAACCAATGCATCATTTACACAGTCTGCTGAGAACATTTGAAGCAGAAGCTATCAGTGTTTCCTTGAGACTTTTTAGCATAAAGAACGTATCATGAATTAAAGAACTCAAGCTGTTGACTACAAGGACTCCAGCATTATGACTCGAGAATAGTACCTAGCAGTGTCTATTCTTATATTAACATCTGCAGCCTTTGAAATGGCCACTTGCTCCTGAAGGCAGGGGAGCAGTCTATTATGGACATGTTACACAGTCCTCTTTCAGCTGCTGTTTTGCTGAAGTGCCAGGTGCAAAAGATGTACTTAAAAAGAGACTATAGAAGAGGGTAATGGTCACATCGATTACAAACTGATAATTGCTCGCTCCCGGTTTCCTCAGTATTCAGCCAACTAGCTGTTTCAGCAATTATTTTCCTGTTCTTTATTTCTTTTAATGGTGTGCCCATTGGGGACTGTTTCCCTCTTTTACAACCCTAACTCGCTACTGAAATCCTGGAAGTGTAATGTATAGCATTAGCTCTAGTGTGTATGATTAATATAATCACAAGCTCAGCTCTGGAAGGAATCCACTCTGTAGTTTACATTAGCTGTTAGATGACCTAAAATTCTCCCCTCTCCCCTATCCCTGTGCAAAGAACTGGTTCGGTGTTTTTACTTTTCTTCTCGATTATCCTTATGATTTTGCTAAGTCTGGTGAAAGAGCTGACTGCTTGCCATTTTCCGCATTTGCAGTAACCTTATCACTCTAAGTTCTGTTTTCAGATGCACAGGGATGATGAGGGTCACAGAGCACCATACGTCTTTGTTAGCTTAGCTACTGCATCTGTGGCTGCTGACTTATATAGGTTAGAACACAACAGTGTTCACAAAAGCCTGCTACCATCTCTTCTTCTTTTATTTCAGTGGCAGGTCTTCTTTTTTTTTTTTTTTTCCCAGCTCAGATATTATGAGGAGTGACATCTTTGTGTGAAATAATCAAATCATTGCTTTTTAAAGATAGGCAAATTATGACCATTGAATTTTGTCACTTAAAATTTCTTTTCTCAAATAAGAAATCTTGGCTTACATAAGGATTTCAAGATCAAATGCAAGCTGGCTATATTATATTTAGGCTCCAGAAATATAGATTCTGTTTCTTTTTTTAAAAAATATAGAGAATTACCAGTTAGTAATAGAGGCTAAAAGAAACAAAACCTGCAATTCCCCTTTCTCTGAGAAGAAGAAAGTAAACTATTTGAAGAGGCCAATTATGGAAGCTGAGATCAATATAACATTAAAAATCAGTTAGGCTGAAATGCCAGATGATGACGGATTATCATATGAATTACATCTTTGCTACAAGGAACAATTATCACAGCACCTGTTAGAAGCTTTCTGTTGTTATTTCAGTACAGCAAATCTCCTCTTATCAATGAACAAACACTTCAATAATATTGACTGAAAAAAAAATGCTGGCAGATTCCCTACTGTGGTAAAAAAGCTGGGGAGCAGTGTAACAGATAAGGTGCCCATTAAAATGTGGCAGGTTGCAGGTGGAGATCAGGAGATGGAAGCGATCAAATTATTATTAACAGATTTCTCTGGACTATGAGCCTCCTCAAAATTATCGACAAAGCTGGTGGTATTCATGAGCCCAGAACAGTTTTCTTCATTGCTGCAAGAAGGCTTTGACATACCACTGTACAAAGTTTTGAGATAAGGACCAGATTCAGCCAGTGAGTTAAGATACTGTACAAAGTCCCAACAACAACTGGAAGAAGGCATGATTTCTTACCGTACAGATTAAGCAGAAGTAAAAGGCAGGAGTCTCTGGGGTTATTGTTTGTGCTGTTGGAAGTGGAAATAGTGAAATACAGGAATATATAAAGTTTATGCTCTGACCTCCCTCACTGCCAATGTATGCTAAATGTTTTATTTTTAACCTCAGAAACTTGAGACTAACAAAACTGGGGCAAACTAATTGTCTGATCCTGTGTTTCAATGTCATTCAGCCACAAACAAAATTTGCTGTGTGAATAATTTGTCATTTATGATAAGCATTATTAAATCTGCTCTGGCCATGTCAGAATAAGGATGAGTCTGCACCAAACAAAGTAAAAGTGGATCCCTTTTCCACTACAACAACTCTCAAATACCTATTGCCTCTCCAAGCAGACATCTCCCTGTCTCCTCGGGGTGGTCTGCTTGCTGTCAGCTGATGGGTGTTACCTGCTCCTTCCATTTTGAAATGCAGCTTCCCGACGGCAGTTCACAAGCCTGAGAGAAAACAGCAGTGCTTCCTCATCCTTTCAATATGATGCTGTACAGAAATCCTGATCTTCATTTCCCTGTGAGGAGGAGGAGAGCACGTACAGAAAATAAGTGTAAATTTTTTTGTTGTTATTGCACCCAAACACAGGACAGGGAGAACAATCCTTACCTCAGAGCTGCCATGCTGGCGGAGCGGGGTTGCGGGGGGAAGTTTGCACCGAGGAGCTGGGCTGCATGGCAATGCCACAGCCTGGCCGCTGCATTGTGTGAATGGCCTAATTGGGAATGCCAGGTCTTATCCATCCAGCAAAGCGTGCTGAAAGCACAGTCGCCTGCCCGGGCTCAGGACTGTCCTACCCTGCTCCTGGCTGAGGAATGAACTGTAACCACAGCCAGACAGTATAGGGGACAACTTGCGGTGAGTACTGTATATGGCAATATGTGGGAAGGGTTTTAAGCCCCTTGTTGCAAGTTAGAGCGAGCGCATAGGATGTTGTTCTGTGTTCTCTCTCCTGAACTTTTAACCTCATCCTACCTCTAGCCATGCTCAAAATGACAGCTGCTGAAAAAGGAGGGCATAGGAATGCTTTCCATTCCTTTCTCTGTCCAAATATGCAGATTTATAAGTATGCTTAAGATGGCCATAGGCTTTGGCACTGCTTTCTCTTCCACTGAGTGACTCCATCCTCCCAGTCAATGTGGTGGTCCACATGAGTAAAAGGAGATTTTTTTTTGAGGTAAGGAAATTTATTGTAGGACATATGCCAAAATAAGCAAGAAAGCACTTAGGCAGTTTTAATGGACAATGGTTTTATCGATGCTCTCAACTTTGAGCTAACATATGGGGTATTACGAGCTAAGGCATCATGTACTCACATTTCCAAAAAGAAAACATTTTAAGGAGTGTAACCTCTTAATGCTACTGGAGAAGGCTATTTGCTTTCCAGTTCACTTCTTGCTGATTTGTGACTATTAAAAAAGAAAACCCAAAAATAATTCTTGAATTTGCCAGTGCGATCCACATCAATGCATATCTGTCAGTGCTTCCCACTTAGCCTGTGGTTCCTCTAAGTTATTTGACAGAAGGTCAGAGTCATTCTGACAGCTCCACAATGGTAGTAAGATGTGGTGACAGGCAGTGCTGAAGAGCCAGAATGTCAACAGGATCTCCAAATATCCAGCAGCCTTGAAAACCAGAAATCTGGTTCTGAGCTGCAGAAAGACAGTAAGTTTGTGTAATGGGGAAAAAGTCATCTTCCATGAAATGGGTCCTTTAGACAATCAGAGAGTACCTGGAGTTACTGGAGTGCCTAAGCATTTACGCATTGTATGTATGGACTGCCAGGCTACCCAAAAGCAATGAAGTCACTTTGCAGCTGACTACCAAACTTTAACCTATCACATTTTTACAACGGAGAGCTCTTAAGTGGCAATCTTTTTACACTACTCTAACAAATCCCATTACAAAAGATTTCTAAGTTACCTTTTCTCCACTTGGAATTTTCTCCTAGTAAGTATTTATGGTGCATTTTAAGTGGAATAAAATTATTTTATTTAATTTACTACTTTCTTTTCTAAAGTATCTCATGGCTTGCAAGAAAGATAACAAAAAGGATAATCATTCTAAGCTTGTATTTTGCAAGAGCAAGCATAACTATAGCTTAGGGTTAGGTTTGGAATTTATGAATATGTGCCTTATAATCTGTTATCTACTTGTGCAGTTAAACATATAATTAGGATTCTGGATGATGCAGGCTTAGATTTCTTAGATGATGCAGACTTGATTAATTACTTAAGTTTACTGTGCACTGGCTTCCCAAATTATGTTCAGTAATGATGGTGAACATTTTGAACTTCCAGAGTTATAAACAAGAGGTTATGGTAACTTCTTCACATGCCATGTGATGCCTATGGTCCTGTTAGCTGCTTGTGATACTGGCAGCTATCAGCATAGCATCTAGAAAGGCTTGGGATGTTGAGGGAACTTAGAAGAGAATATTGACATAATTGCTCTCAAGGGTGCATTTAAAAATCTATGATGTTTTGTCTAGATACTGTTATTTCTCCATGGAGGCAGTGTGAAATACCTAATGACTCTAGAGAAAACATTGAAAAAAAAAGGAAATTTTGTTGCTTTCTGGGCAGTTAGGTGGTAACTTTACTTTGCAGCTCCTTGTTGAAACTGAGATCTTGTCTTGATTAATGAATTAGAAAATAAAGTATGTAAAATCCATCAGAGAAGTGGTTCTGTCACAGTTGCTGCATCTGATGGAGGCAGACCTGAAGGCATGGAGTTAGGTGAAAACTTCTAACCACTGCCATAGAGGAAGGTCCTGCTCCTCCTTCACAAATCTCCCTCTATGCCCATTCCCTGCCATGTTCTCCCACCATTTCATTTTGGGACACCCTTCTGTGAGCCAGCTCAGCTCCCCATACTGATGGGAAAGGCAGCAAAAGCACGGGCAATTGTCTTCTGGTTTGGTGAGTTAAATCTCTCAGCTAATGGACTTCGCCACAGGGCAAGAGTGGAAGGAAGGTAAGAGACAATGAAAGAAAGTGGCAGAGGAACAGACAGTGGAAGGAGTGGGGCAAAGGAGAGCAAACAGGAGGTGATGCCAGCTTAGGACATCAAACCACAGTGGGAATGTGTACTGAAGGTAGAGGAGAACTACCATGCAACGCTCTACCCAGCTTCATGGACCTGAAAAAGAACATCTGAAAATCTGTTGTTGTGCTGGGAAAGCTTATACTTCAGTAATAACATCTCTTTTGTCAAAAAGATGAGTAATTTGGATGAGGGACAAAGCAAAAGGAAATTTTTATTTGTCTTGCAGAGAGGATGTGGGTGAGTGAGAGATGTTTCTGTTTTTAAAGAACTGTATTGTAAGCTGCTTCTTGTTATGCTCTGGGCTAAGGCAGTCATTCCTAACTCTTTTGGGAGCTACTACATTCTCCCCTTAACCTTCTGACTTAAAGATGATCCAAGGAAGAGACTGTAGGGGAAAACTTATAAACTGCATACAGAAAAGTGTAAGTGTCCCTCTGACCCTCCACAAGTGTGATGCAAATGTTTCAGACTGTATTTACGTCCCACAAATGTGTATTGGATAAGCAGCAACTAAAATGCAAAGTCACACATAGAGGGATTATATTGATATCCTTATGGTCTAGACTCAAGTCTTAAACATGCATATTAGTATTTAAGCTACTATTAAAAATGCTTTGCTTATATTCTTATACGTTCACTTATACACAAAGTAATCATGTGGTGTTTCTTGCCAGGCTCTGATTTTTAGCTCTTGGCAAGACTTATGTACGGATGTAAAATACTGTGAGATTTTAAGGGTTAACTTGACTGTTTCAGGTAAATTAGGCTAAAGATCCTTCTCCATAGATCTAGATGGTGGAAAATCTCACTACCTTCCACCATAATCTCCACAGAAATCTTGCTGGTTCCCTTTTTCTACAGAGATATTCAGACAGCAGTTAGACTAGTGCTAAGCCACTTTCAGTTCCTGCCATTTACTTACTGCCCATGTTGCAATCCGAAGTATGTAAATATACTAGAACTAGAGTTAATCTCAGGTCCTGATAGCAGTGGAGTACTGCTAGAAGCACCTAAATAGCCAAAGCCTTGGTGTCTCATTGCTGCAGTAAGTACCATCCCCCTCTCACTAGCTATTTTAACATTATTTGTTATTCTGCAGTCGAACCACTGCCAGCTGTAGTGCAGATGTATCCTCCAATGGGCCTGTTTAAAGTCCTTCTCCCACTATCCTAGTAGCTTTTCCTCAGGGCAGTTTGCACTGCAGTGGTATCCTAAGCAAGAAGTCAGCAGCGGCATTTGCCTGGATGTCTTTCAGATGTCACACCATTTGGAAACCTGGATGATGCTTTGGAGTCTCTGTAGCATCTCAACCCTAAACATGGATGAGGATCAGGTGCAGAGGCAGCCATGAGAAGTCACCTGTCACTCTCTTTAGAAAGATGAAGAAAGGGTATCCTGCACCTTTTTCAGTTCCCCTGAATTTGCCTACCTTTTTTAACTGAAGCAAATGAACTAGAGGCAGAAGGAAAGAGGAGACTAAGTAGCTGTTACTAAGACATGGTAGCTGGCTGATTTACTGAAGAAAAGAACAAGAGGCATTTATTTAAGCACATAGTGGTAAGACACCTCTATGGGACTGTAGTGGAAGCAGTATCATTGATACTTAAAAAAACCCAAACCCACAGCTGAGATGCAGCTCTTTATGGTCAGAGCCAAGAGAAGCTTCTACAACAGTGCTCCAGTGTTGTTAGGATGTTGTGGTGGTAGTTGCTCCTTGCTACGCTTTTCCCATTATTCAATAGCCTTCCCCCAGTCAACTGCCCCTCGTCAGCGAGGGCCATCATGGCTTTTGGCCTCTTCTCACTCCACTCATGGACCTGTAAAGCAGAAGCCGTTTTATGGAGGTTTCCAGGGTCATAAATTTTTTGCATTAGGGTAAGCATAACTAAGTTCCTGGTGCAACTTAAGAAATCTATACATTATAAGTTGGGTAGAGGCAAGGCAGAAAAATTCAGCTGCAAGAAAGGGCTAAAGTGCAGGTCATCACAGACATCTATGGCTTCAGGCCTCATTTGGAAATTTGCAGAGCTCTAGTGCTCTGTTCAAGCACATGTCCATCAGACAAACTACCAGAGGGGGAGAAGCCAGCATTTGCTAAAAATATGACTGCCTGATTTTGCTCTGGCATAGGATTTGTTTGCTCCTCTGTGAGTTGGAAAGTCCAACTGCTTCCTTTTGTGAGAAATGTTTTCTGACAAGGGTGTTGCTGACCCATCCATCTGCAGTTATGAATGGTTTGACTGGATGCTACTATGATGTATAGAATAGCTAATTGCTCTTCTGTGTGAAATGATCTTTTAATAAGCAGCAAGATCCTGAGAAGAAAAAAACAATTCCCCCAAACCAAGAACTTAACTCACTTTGAAACTAAATCAGAAACCCCAAAGGAACGTACTGACTAATCTGTATGAATGTTCTGTCTAGGATGCATGACTACTTGGTCTAAGCATACTTTATTTAGCAAAACCTACTATAGTTGGAGTATTTAAAATTTAAAGGGTCCAATATTTCCCAGACATCTTTTTTTTTTTCCCTGAGCGTAGACCCTTACTAATTAAGGAAGTTCAGCTTTATAGGTGGAGCAATACCAAAAGAGTACCAATAAAATTTTTAAAGCTCTCTAAAACTTTTTAGTGCCTTATTTCATGTGGCATATACAGAGTCATGATGGTTTGTAAAGTATAAAATTTTTTATTGGCGCTCCATTGGGAAGGCGGCATAACTCAATCATTGCTTTGCAACATTTAATGCACATCACCACAGCATTTGACCAGCATACTTATCATAAATTGAACTCAGTAAAATATTTGACTCAGCAGCCCATTACACACTTACACAAAGAGAGAGTTAACTGCAAACTAATATAGAGAATTAGTGGTCAGTTACAAAACACAGCATAAACACACCAACTTTTCTCCAGATTATGCTATATTATTCCCAAAATTTTCTAGGTCTCAGAATGTTTTCACTCAAGAATGTGTGCTACAAAAATTATAAAATCAAGCGACCATTACTTTAACATCTTTTGATGAAACAAATGTTAAAACTCATATGGGAAGTGTAACATTCATTTTCTCCCCCTCTTTTCACCTCCTTCCTCCCCAACATTTAGAGACTTTCTCTTCAAATATGTTAAGCAGAAATAAAAAGTCTCCCTTGGAAATGCCTGCATCTTTACATGCTTGGCATCAGCTGACAAAGCCAGAGGATGTAAGAGCTCAGTCAGCCTGTCCCCAAAGTGCACAGTGATGGTGATACCACACATAGTGCAATCATTTCTCAGGTGATCATTGCTATTGATTTCCCTCTTACATAGAAGACTAAATGCAGAAGGGAAAATGAGATGACTAGCAGGGCACTCCAGATGGCATCTATATGTGTCCAGAGAGAACAGAGGCTAGTCATCCTCTGTTATTCTATGTATCATCAGCAGAGCATTGGGAGATTAATTGTGTTTTCAACTCAGAATTTCTTTTGCATTCCAAAAGTCTTGTTTAAAAACCTTCTCCTGTTTATCATGGAACAAACACAGATGGCTATAGCATAGTGTTTCGTTGTGTTATGATATAGCATACTTATCTTCTAAAATGAACTTGAAGCTTGATGTGTACAGCAGTAGAAAGAAGTGAAGAAGAAAAAAGAAAAAAAATACTTCACAGGAACTGATTAAAGCCCCAGATATACAAGTGTTTATGAACCAAGGATTTTGAATTAGATCTTCAGACATTTAAAGAGTAAAGACTGTTTATTTCTTCCAGTAAGATGATAAGAATTATTTCAAACTGTTCGTACTAATATTAATCTGTACCATTTGTATTTATAGAAGGCACACTTTTCAAGGCTACACGTGGCCAAGAAATGAAAATTTTCTTTGTTGACATTAGAACAAACAAATGATTTCCTGGAATTGTTTTTGTGGAAATGTAAGAAAAGCCTGCTGGTTACATCATTTACCTGAAATCTAGAACACTAAATTAAAAATTGCTGTGCTGTCCAATTTGAAACAGGGATATGAACAATAGACCAGAGAAATACAATAACCATTGGAGCTATAAAACCAGTCTTGCTTTGGCAGGGATGCTTAATTATTTATAGAAAATAGAATATTCCCAATAAGAGACTAAAAACTTGGCAACACAGAATAAGAATGTATTATTCCTTGACATCCTTTTGAAAAATCTATCTACAACTGGCTGAAGTATATATGGTTGAAAATTGCTGTACTGCAAAATATTCCAGTGCACTGAACATGCTCCATCCTCATACAGCTCTGATACATAAGCTGAGTCAATTGTGTACCTTCCCAGAGCTGCAAGAGAGGTACAGGTCTCCCCTGACATTATTTGATATTTACTAGGCTGGAAAGAAGACTGTGTATGCATGTAACATATTGTTTGCCATAAAATGGGGGAAGGAGGAAGAAACGACCTAACTAATATAGAAAGCTGCAGATTTGAAAAAGGCAAGTATACACTTGCAAAACAGCAGTGTAGATGAATGAGGATTATAAAAGTCAAAGAACACTACAATGACAAAGAAGTAGAAGAGCGGTTTTAAAAATGAATGAGCTATCAACATTCCACCCCTGACAAGGAAATAAATATCAGAGTGTATTTCTCTTCTCCATCCTTTGGTAGATGGTCTGCAAAGGGCATGATATCCTACTCCATTCCATTCAAGAATTTTAGAACCCAAATCTGCTATAGACTTCTGCTGATATCAATGTGTTGACAGTTTTTCAATTTTCCTTTTTTCAAAAAAAAGGGGGTAAAAAACCTGTGTAACTGTTACCAAAACAATTGAAAACACATAGAAACTCAGACCAATAGATCCAGCCAGAATTATGATAATCTGAGAAACTTCAGAATTCTCTTGTATATCCCCAACTATAGCCTTAAACTTGTATGTATGTGACCCACGCCTTATTAAAGGCCACCTTAATCTGACAACTTCTAAGTGCTTTGAGTACTTGATCATTGAATATAAATATTCTTTTAACTTCTAAGTTCCTTCTTAAAAAAACATCAAAGTAAAAAACATATTTCAAAGAACCAATCCTTTATCAGCAGTTAATAGCTCAGTTCTGCTGTGCATACACAGGCAAAATCCTCGTTGAAGTCAGTGTCTAAGTTCAGAGAGTTCCTTTTTGCTGGATTGCTTTAAAGTATGGAATTGCTGTCCCAGAAAGTATATGGCTCAAATTAAACTGCTACAACTGTTAGATTCAGGGGCTACAGTCCAGAAACTGGTGGAATTTATGGCTGGGTGGGTCCATCAAAGCCATATGGCCTGGGAAGTTTAAGAAAGCCACAGTAGAAATGGAAGAAAACTGGGAGCAAGGAAGGAGACTTGAGTGTCATTGTGGTGTTTAAGAAGCAGTGCAAAGATGGTCCTGGACTTTAATATCCAGAAAACTTCATGGGGTGCAGAAGTATCTACGCACAGTATATACACGGTGCTGGGCAAGCCACATGGAAATGCTCACTGAAATGTTACTGCAACTCCAGCAAGACAAGTATTTCCGTTTGCTTATCAAAGAACGGGGGACTTCATCCTTCAGCCAGCTTTTGGCCCTGAGGACTGACAGGTTGTCATCCTTCTAACTGTGAGTACCAATAGCTGCCTGGGAAGGGGGCATGTGCATCATGTCCTCCCCAACTATGCTCCACCATCATAGATGTCTTGCAGGGAAGCTGGATATAGCCAGAATTTGTAATTTCTTCAGCAGGGAGGATTTAGCTGCAACCTGCTAAGATGCTGTCCCTGTAGTCTGTAGCTACCTACTCTCCATGTCTGCTGGAAATAGCCTCTTCCCACACTCGCTGTTTGGATCTAAGGTTGTTGGAGAAATGATGAGGAATTAGTCCTAATCCAGTATATTATACCAAGCATATGGTGAAAGTGATTCAACAAATTAGCCCAACACCATGATGAAAGTGAGCTTTCTCTCCTACACAGGACTGTGAGCTGGGCAAATGAGGAATGGAGCCACTGCAGGTTCTCCTTGCAGGCTGCTGTCCAATGCAGCTGCCTCTGCTGCAAGTTCTCTGCTTTTGCCCTGGAAATTCCTGGATGGAGGTGGCAGTTTCATCTCTTCTTCAGGGCAGTAACTCCTAGACAGATTCCCTTGCAGGTCTCTGCGTACACAGTAACTCTAGGTTTCAGTCAGCAAATTATATTTAACACCGTAATATGAAAGCTATGCTTACAATATGAGGACACATATTCATCTCCATGGCAAGCAATGGCTCTTTGCCATTTTAAACTACAGAGAGCAATTTATAAAGAGAATCAATTTAATTAACAGATAAATAAAATCATTGGTATGTATAACCATCTAAACATTATAATCTTTATTAACCTTATCTTTCTTCTGTAAATTACAAATTTTGTCTGAAAATAAATTTGCATGTGATTTTTATATTTACTAGAATATGAGATAATGTAAATATCCATATGTTACTTTGCATATGTCATACATAATTCACATCTTTATGTTTTAAAACTTGTGCTTATTGTATAACTCTTTTCAAATGACTCCGTTTGGAAGCACTGCTATCATAAAGACCACTTCTCAGTTTAAGTTCCTCTTTGATGCTCAAAGTAAAGGACTGCTTGTGGAAGGCAGTAAACACTTACTGTCAGATGGATTAACCAGGATCCTAACAGTAAGCCACCTTTGGAGTTAGCAATATCTTGTGCTCTACAGCAGAAAACTCTGAGGAAGCTTTGCCACAGTAGCAACAATATCAACTGCGAATTAGTACAACAGGTACTTCCAAAGTCATATAATTATTTTGTGATATGCTTATCTTTTTGGCTAATGGGTTTTTTTTTGTTTGCTTGAACTGATTGTGGCAACACTTTTGTTAAAGTTTGCTGTGGACTGAGGCTTGTGCTGTGCAATAGAGAGCTACTTCACTTTTCCCCCTCTGTGAGAACAAATTACTCCTATCCCACTACATACACAGTTTCCTGAGGTTGAGCACATATTTTCAGGCATGCAAATTGTTGTCTTTGACTTATTAAGACATTGACATGAATATTGCTGGAGGACCAACAAAAAGGTTAAACACTGAAATGAGCCTTGGGGCTGAAAGTTCTTATCTCATTCATTCTATTTAAGAAAACATGGGTATCTACACTGGCTTGTAAGCTCAAAGAATTGAATTTTCTGTCTAGATCTCAGGTCACTTGTATGTCTGCTGTAATTCTTCTGGTGTCCTCTCATACAGGCTCTGTTCTGTCCTTGACCCTCACTGCTTACATTGCCATAAAACTGTTATAAGAAAACTTCTCTTCTTCATGTTCCAATGATAAATACCCACTGCCTTTCTAGATGTATGCAATTTGAAGAGAACTAACAGTCCCATATACCCTGTTCTTCCCATAGTCCTCTGATCTGAATGCAGTAAAATGCACAGAACAAAGCAGAATCCCTGACTGGCTGAAGCAAGTCACCTCAAGGGGGCCACTTGTGTTCTTTATGACATGAGGAGATGGTGTTTTCTTAGTAGTGAGTTCCTGTGGTGCCTTACTTCTGCTCAAGAGACGTGTATGTAGCACCTTGCCAAATTGCCTTCAGTGTCACTCTCCAACACTACTTGTGATTCAGCTAGGGGACTGAGCTGCCTTCTTCCTGGTGGACTCCTGACCCAATTTGGCCAGACCCCTCTTAGTCTTCCATTGTAATGGTCTAAGCAGTTCCTTAAGTTTTTCCCTGTAAGCTGTTTTTTTCTGATCTGTAATTTATTTGTTCAGCTTTTTCTGTATGTAAATGTCCTTTATAAAAAGATCACCTTCCAGACACTTGTATGAATTTTACTGCTACTAATAATAATCATAGGTGAGTGTTTTAAACTCAGTGGGTTTGAGTGTTTTGCACTCTGGCTGCTCAACTTGACAGACCAGAAAGGGGCCTGAAGCTTACAGAAACACATGCTTCTCCTTTTAAAAAGTCTAACACTTATTTATATGCAGCATCACCAAACGCGGTTGCCTCTGGTACTGACAACAGCAATCAGAAAGTCACAAAAACAATGACCAACTGGAGAAGAAGCTAAATTTTTTACTATATATATATGAGGGCAAGTAATAGTTCCTATTAAAAGATCTCATGGTACTTTTCATATTCACTGAGACAAGACCTTATCTTTTTTAATCCTGCATCTGAATGACCCAAACACCGTAATCATGGATGCGTGTAATTTTTTCGTCTCCTCCTGCTTGATCCTAAATTTAAATCATAATGCTGAACTCATGACGTCACTCTCAATCATTTCCACATGGCTTCACTTGTAGGATCAAAAAGAAGGTGAAGCTCTCGTTTCAGAAGAAAGTTGGGGGATGGCAAGATAATTCAATGAAATTTCTAATAATGACAAGAAGGCTTCAAAGAAGCTTGCAGGTAAAGTACTGTTCTTTATTCAGTAGATATTTGTTCTGCCTAAAATTTACCATGTTGGTCGAGGTTCAGTTTTAAAGGAGTCTGGGATTGTAAGGAGATCAGGAGTCTTCAAATCCTCTGGTTCCTTTAGAAAATCTTCCCTGAATTTTAAATTCAGAGGTGAATTCTAGAAGATAAACATCAGTCACAAACAGGGTTAAAATAACAGCACATTGGGTTACCCAGCTTCACACTTCCATTTTCTCCAGTACGTTAGTTTTCTAAAGGTGGCATTTTAGCTCCAGTCGAATAGAAGGGCAAAGGTTACCAAATGTGAGGCTGTGGCTGCTGGAAAAGAGAACAACCGCTACAATGATGGGGAAATGCAGGCCACCAGTACTAAGCATGGAGAGATACGGGAAACTGGCAAGTAGGAAGAGGATGTAATTTTCTCAGAACCTGGGAAACGAGCTCTGCGTTCAAGCATTTCTATTTATGGTACAAGAATTGCAAATATTGTAGGAGATATTTGATACTGAGATTAGGAAATGTGTGTCAGGCCTTTTAGTTTTAAGCCTTTGTCTTTGCATGGGCTGCTTTTGTTCCAGGAAATAACAATGGAAAAGAAGGGATTTGGAAAAAAAAAGGCTTCTGCTGCAGCATTTCCCAAACTATTTTTCCCGTGCCCCTCTTCCAAGTGAACTCTACCATTCTTGACCTTTCTCTCCCCCTTTCTTCCCCAACTCATCCAGCATCCAGCATTCAGTATTACAGCAGCTCATCTCTGCTTGCAGCCCTGCCAGTACCTCTTGTACCCCCCTTTCTTTCCCAGAGGGTGAGTCCTACTTTGGGAACTGCTGTTTCCACTGGATTTCAGTTCCTGGCAACCTATCTGTGAAATACTTTGACCAAAAGGGAGCTGTTCCCCAGAGACTGCGAAGCTAATTCTGCTGTGTGGTGCTGGTGTGAATTCAGAGTAAATCTGGCTGCACACCAACATTGTCCTGCTGGGCTTGTCCCTAGATGTGTATAATGAGAAAACCTTTACAATGCATTTTTTAAACGTAGCACCTCACTCTTCTGTCCCTGCAGTTAGCTGCATTGTTTGGTTAGCAAAATGTCTCTGTGCTCGTTTCTGTTCTGCTGCAGCCAAATAATGTTCTCCCCATTCTGTGGATAACCATTATTAATTCAGATACTTTTCCTTCAAGTTTCATCAACACTATTTTAAAAGAAAAAATCAAGCATTACTGGGTCAGGGTGGCAGGGGGTGGGGAACACAGTTTTCATTCCTCTTTCTGAAAATATGCAGGTATAAACCATGTACATCTTCTATGCGGGACTCTTCCCCAGAGCTAGTTCTTGTCCCCGCTTTTCATTTACACTCTGGTGGCTCACCAGAGCCGTTGACACACTTGCCTGAGTGAGTGGCTACACATTTCCTTATTTCCTACATGGTGGAGGCAAATGCAATGGTCATCATTATTTTTTATCTATGCAAATATAGGTTTTAAAGGCTCGTTACAATCATTTGACTTTGAAACTTCTTTGCCCTAGAATACCAGGTAATTAAAACAAAAAGAAGATTTCATGGAATTTCTGTTCTTCTGTTCAAAGATCTTTGAGTTACTCAATCATCTCCTCTCTAAAACAGTGTATCCTTCTCCCAGTGTCTGTTTATTATTTCAAGGCTGAAGCACATGCATCTAGAAAAAAGGAAAATAATAGCGAGATCCTTCAGGGAGAGTAAAGGGAAACCATCAGAAGGTGTGATCTCAGTAGTAACACTGAGACCTAAGGTGCTTGCCTGGCCCATGCTCATTGACTCTGCTGGGGTATACCAGCATGACGGGCACCCTGTCCCTTACACCACCCAACATCCAAGACTCACTTAGCTTCCATGCCATGCACCAAAGTTAAAAGAAATTGCTAGCTGTTGTTGTGGCCTTTGTCATCCAGGGCACCTTGTATGCTACTTTTTGTTACGATAGGTGAACTAGGATTGTGTAGGAGATGATATGTATTTTTCCTGTCTGTAATGAACAAAATATGTCATGGTTCCAACTCTATGCACATGAGAGGCTTTTCTGCCTCTTTCTCCCACACTAACACTTGCTGTGAGAGGCGGCTGATCTCCCTGTGCAAGGCCCGCGCCAGCTGTGCGCAGGCTGCTGCCGTGTGCCAGGGCTGTTGGCTCTGCCTGGCAGAGGATGCGAAGCGGATGCGAAGCCTGGCAGAGGATGTGATGCAGAGAGGTTGTCCATCAGAGTTCCTGTCAGGCCAGCACTTGAACTTGTGTGATATGTAGGTGATTGATTGCTTAATTTGATTCCAAGACTGTTTGCAATATAAAAAGAGACAGTGACAGAACTGCACAGAAATACGATCTGATGTAAAACCACAGCACTTTTCTACTTTTTAGAAGGATTTTGTAATGTGTTTGAATTGGCCACCTGGCTATCTTTGGCTGTGATGTTAATCCTTCAATGTCCCTAACTGATGTCCTTGATACTCTAAGTTAGAAAATATTTTTAGATTATTTTAATTTTTATTTTTAGATTATGCAATGGATATATCATCAGATATTTTTCATGTCAGTATGATTAAAATGCTTAATCCCCTCGGTGAAATGTACAATGATCTAAACCACTGTTAGAATGCATCTTTGAGATTTAAGAGAGTAAAAAAACACGTAAATTTAAGAGGCAGCAATTTTTTCACAAGTTTTTTTCAGTCTCCTAAAATAAAGGGACAGATTTTTTTTTCAGAGGCTAACTCAATGGAAGTGCTATACAGATGGACGGGGTGGGGGATACCTTCTGCACTTATAAAACTGAGTAGCCCCAGGAGTGGAGTCTCAGGCCAGCAGAGTGTTTCTAAGCAGCTGAATGGACTATGACAGCAAAGCAGTGGTGTGCCTTGACCCGGCACTGGGGACAATTGAGAGATTGCATACGTGTGTTTAGGAAGAGTCAGAGTGGTCCAGATCTAACCCTGTGCTCAAGACTGGAGGCTTAATTTGGGATGGGAAGCAGTCTCAGCAGCTACTGCTGCTTTGGTAAAATGATCATAATTAAATGCCAATGAAAACAGTCTTCAGAAAAATCGGTATGGCCTGGAAGGTCTGTTATGCCACTCTGCTTATGGAAATAAATAACCTCATAAAATACAATCTTTGTGTAAAAAAGATGAAGTGACCTAACCAATATGTTATGTTTGCAAAGAAATTATTTCTGTCAATAATTATATCAAATTTTTCCATATTTTTCACTATATTCCTGACTTCTCATCTATCAATATGTAGCAGAACTTATTTATGTTCTTATCTTGATCTTATAACTATTGAGCTGTATTAATTAAACATTTTCAATTTGCCTAGGTGAGGTTATAATTTAGGCCGATGTTTCTCAAAATTATTGTTGATATAACTTGGTTTTAGTATGCACTGTATTGTGTAATCTTTATCAGAACACTCTCCATGGATTTTCTATGGTCTAAACAAAGGGGTTTGTGATTATTAATATTCAAAATATAAAAAGATGCTCTGTTCTTTCTGCATTTTTTTTAATTCACTTGAGATACATTCAGATTCACAAAGGGCTTTCAAGAATATGGGAGTCAGATTTCTCCTTGGAAATGTACAGATAGTTATTTTGAAATCTGAGGGCCTGTGAAGAGTGTCTAGGTTGTTAGAATGAATTGCTAAATTATATGTACAGGTGCTAAATGTTATTACGTCAATGCATAAGTGTAGGAAGTGAGATCACCCAAAGTTACCACAGGCACTGCAATGTTAAGAACTGGATACTGCAGCCCTATTTATCTCTTGGTTTAAAATCGCCGCCTGTTAAAACTGCTCATTAACTATTCTGTTGAATGCTGTGAAGGAGACTAGGCTGGGGTGGAAGGATGCAATGAATTCAGGCTGAGTTTTCAATTAAAATCCACAGTCTGTTCTGTTTCTGATAATCTCTAAATTCTTTTGAAGAAATGGTCATTATAACTGTGTTTAATCTGTTTTCAAAACAGACTGTGAAATAGCCATTGTGTATGCACCTTCTGTTTTTATAACTTCTGTGCTTTGATATTGTAATTGATGCAAGTGGGTGCAATTAAATCTTTATTTGGAAACTTGCACCAAAGCAAGTCATTCAGAAAAAAAGCCACCAATGTGCTTTGGCTCTAGATTCTCACACATATTTGCACTTACAATCAAAGCTTTTGTTCTGTTAAACTAACAAGGGCTGTTTAGCATAAGAAAGAGTTAACACAAGCTGCCTTACTTTGTGCTAATTTCAGGAATAACACTTGAATGGGAAAAAATGTGCAGCAAGCTATGCTGTCCCAATAAAAATGACCAAATTTTATTTTAACAAGTAACTCACCACAAGTGGAAATGTTTATTGTTAAAAATGACAGAGGATACTCTAATGATTACTATAATTCAGTCATCAAATACTTCTCTCCTAACTGAAGGGTTACAAGACAGCAGAGCAGATCTTTAGCTCCAACTACTTCTAAAATAGTCAACAAACTCCACTACTTTCACTTGTTGAGCTTTTACATCAGTGCATGAGACAGGCAGGGTTCAAGATCGGCAATTAGCTGTAACGTGGTTTGTTATCATGTCTTTATTATTAGAGCTGTGACAAAGCTATTGATCAGCTGTCACATTACTACATACGATTCAGGTACTGCTGTCTTGAAACTTCTCTGTGGATTCATTTGCTTGAAAGAATATTTTGTAGGAGAGTAAGTGTGATTCATTTTAGTGGAACAATCTGTCTGTTTGGTCCCACTGCAGGACCAGGCGGTAAAAGAATGAAGCTTAGTTCAGGCTGTCAGCTGTTTCTGGAAAGACTACAGATCAAACACTTCTTTGATTTTACTCAGAGAGTCTCAACAAAAAAGTAAAACCTTATATGCAATAAAAGTTGGTGTATGTATGTATGTATATATTTACATATATATAAAATATGGTGTCTTTTTCTTCTCAGGAAGTTCAAGCAGATCATTTTACCACCTATGAAGCGAAGCACATAGTGGGTGTAGTCAGGTTTAAAAACCCTTATAACAGATTTAAAAAACTCTATATTTATCTATGTGGAAGACACCTTCTTGAGACCCAAAGAAGATGACTTCAAAAGCGCATTCTGGCAGAATACATATCTAGCACAAGCCAAGGCTATGTATGGAATTTTCACATCAGGCTTTCTTTGTGACAGGAAAAGTCAGCCTGCTCATGTCTCTCAAACAAATATGGCAGAGACACTAACCTCAGTCTAAGTCTATGAGGAAAGCAAACTTAACTTCACTGAAGACTTCTTTATTGTCAGTGAAACTGGTTTAAATAACACCTGGGCTACTGCCTAAAAAAAAATTGCCAGTTTTCTAATGATTGCCTCCTGAGTAATTGCGCATCTTGGAGACAGGTATCATCTCCTGTAGTAGGACAATTGCCCTTTAATAGAACTCTTTCTGTCACTAGTGCCATCCTTCAGTAGATGATGGTTATAACGCTTCTCCATTGTGACTTGCCTAGAGTTTGCAAGAGTTCTGAAATTTCATTTTAACATCAGCTTAAGCCCATTTAACATGAGACTGTCTCTGAAAGGAGACTTATTTGTTTCCTCTCTCCCTCAGCTGTATTTTTCTGTGCTAGTGTCAGCAGTAGCATTTTCATAGCTTTATGGTTTGATCAAACCTGAGAGAAATGTAGCCATTTAAAAAAAAAATAAGTGGTTGGCTAATGTTTGTGTAAAGGGGTCAGAAGGAACAAGAACTGGCAGGAGCAGAGGATGGATTGTTGCTGGATGTGAACCTGCCCTCTGAAGCTGCGTCATCTGCAGCTGGAGTGCAGCTCCTAGCTGCCTCTGTGGAGCTGAGTGTTGGACTGCCTTTCAGAGCACAGCCCTTACTACAAGTATTTCACAAATTCTTATTTTTCAGTGTAAAAGTGACTCTCTGATAGTATTCAGTGTGAAGAAAATGTTAGAAAGGCCTTCAATTTATTAAAGTATGGAATGAAGACAAATTTCGAAACTAGTTGCAAAATGGCATTTCTGTCCTTTTTTAGAACCATGTGTACAGCCTTGGGAGGAGAATGAGTCAACTACAAAAAATATTCTGAATTCCCCAGGACTGTACAGAAGTAAGAATGGTTCTGCCTTCTGTACCTGTCTAACTAACCAAGTTCTACCCTCCCACTGATCAATACCAGAAAGAAGGAAGAGGAAAAATATTTTTCCTTACCTCAACCAAATGTGGAATTCAAATAAAAAGAAAACAAACCATCCAGACAAATATTACAACTTCCTGCTCCAGTCTTTTTAAAATTCAACTTCAATGACACAAGCTTGGAAAAGATTCAGTGCCCTAAATTACCACTGAGAATAAATAGTAATTATATTTGCCATAAGAGGATGTTTTGGGTAAGTGTCAGCCTAAGGACAGCAGATGGGACTATCTGTTGGGAGTTCCTTTTGCTGCTATAGCAAATTTTACTTGGAAAGGAGAGAAGAGGAGAAGAGAGGAGAGGAGAAGAGAGGAGAGGAGAGGAGAGCTGAAAGGCTACTCAGGTCTACAGTGGCATCAGGAACAGCAAACACTTTTTCCAGCCAGACTTCTGTTTTACCCTTTTCAGTCCTGCCTCTTTGCTCTCTCCTGTGTCCTTTCCCCTTTAGTGGTCACAGTCTAGGAAGTGCCAAGGGACTTCCTAAGCAGAGACAGAGAGCATGACTGGTGTGTCAAAGGGCAGTGGAGGAGAGCTGTGGGTACTGAGAAAGAAAGGGGGAAGCCAAGAGAATGAGGAACAAGATCCTCCTGTGTCACAAGAGTTGAAGAGAAAGTGCAGAGAGAAGTAAACCGGGTCAGGAATCTCTTTTCTCACCTTTCAGAGATGCCACAGCCAGTGGGCACTGCAGCCCAGTGTCTTTTTTCCAGACTGTCTTCTGTGAAAACCTCCCTAAAATGCATCCAATGCAGTTAGCATCCCTTTCCTGCAAGTATTCCACTAAAATATTCCCCTTTCACTAACCCCTCTAAAACTTTTCCCCTTCTTTGGAGACCCTCCAACTCCTTGCTGCCCAGCTTAAATGCCCTCAACCTCTTTTGCTCTCCTGATAGTTGACTAACACCTCCTTGTTCTCCAAAGTACTATGACTCTCTCAATTCTTTCTCCCCCAATTTTTTCTACCATTACTACAACACTATTCTTTCTTCCTCCTTGGGACAACACAGTTTCATCTAGTCAATACAGCCAAAGAATTTGCTGCTCGGTAGACCCCTCAGATGGCATCACTCACATGTGCCTAAGCTAGCTCTGCTTGGAAAGAAATGAGATCTCTCTTTATCACTGAAGACCCCATGAATGTCAATAAAGAACCTGCACAGATTCTTGGGACTATTTATGAATCCGGAGGGATTGTTCTGACCTGCAAAGTAACCATGATGTCTTCTAGCAGCTCTCCACCCCAAATTAACTGTTCCCTCTTGGCCTTTTTCAATATTACATTTCCGTTTTTACTCTGTTCTCACTTTTTCAGTCTTTCCTACAATGATTTTTTTTATTGACACAAGATGTGAGCCATAGATGTTTGCAGGAGGTGAACTAGAGCTTTTAGCAGTAGACCGAGGATATTCTGGGATTTTGACACCTAGAAAGGAAATGACAAGAGATTAGAGTTTGTGAGATAAGTATATTAACTGTCTTTTTTTCTTGTTCTATCTTAAAGTAGCTAGCTATTTTTGAATTGTGATGTAAAGGTCATGTTTATGGTGTTTGTATTTGGTTTTCAGTCTATGATATCCTTAATTTAAACCCAGCAACAAGAATTTAGATGTAGAATTCTATACATACAAATCCTATACATATATTTTCTATTGTGCATATAAATTTAATTCTACATATCAATATTATCTATATGTGTCTACAAATGATTTTTTTAGGGATAGACGCTGATATTTAAGTCGTTTCCATGTGTAGGAGAAGGTACTAGTGGCACCCAAGACAATGCTAGGAAAACTGGGCTCCAACAAATGTGTTCTCCCATGCAATAAATATTACCTTATTATTCTTTTGGTGACTTGGGGCTGTATAATGGCTTTACTATGCGCTTACCTTAGGTGTTACGACTACATCAAGATTTATCACCAAGAGGGCCCTGAGTGAGCCTGCCAGGTATTACAGCTGCATTAGCCTATCTGTTTACTCGTAGGTGCTTACGTTAGGTGCCAATGTCCTTGAGGTTAATTGTCTGTGCAGGTGCAACTTTTAAGTTAATTATATATGAGAGGTAACCTAAGTGTATTAGCCTGTTTTCTCAGTGAGAAGTAGTGAGATTGAAAGTTCCCTGCTGCCATATAAAAATTGATATACAGATGTATAGCTGATCCTGCAACATGTCTGGTCTTTTTTGCTCCCCAATATGCTCATGATTATGTCTGAAATGAGATCACAAAGGGGTTAAACGAAATATTTTGCTGAAATGTTATGGGATTTGCTGATGCTTTGTTTTTATAAAAATAAAAGGGCTGCAGAGGCTGTTGCTTCCATGACTCTCTAGGAAAAAATGAATCTGTATGTTAAACTATGTGTATTCCCACGCTCTGTCCCAAACAGCATCATGAATATAGTTGTTTTTTTAGGCAAGTGGAACCTTGACTATGTGCAATATTAGAGGCATATTGAAGGAGGGAAATGGTAAGGCTGAACGTTCATAATGAAAGTTTTACCAGTTTTGGTGAGTTTAACCTAGGAGTCACTCAAGTCATTCATTCTTTTTCACTGCAATTTTTTCATGCTAGAAGTTTTGAGTATGGGCAAAGATGAGAAGGCACTTAAAGATGACCATTGGTCATCAGTTTACTAATAATTAACATTAAAAGCTATGAGACATTCTGGCTTCTAAATTGTTGGCATTTTTTCAGCTTTTGTTAAGTATTGGATGGTTTACCTCAAATTTTTTCTGTAATGAAATTGAACTCTATCCAAAAATGTGAAGTCAGCACAAGTTCTGAGAGCACATTGCTCTCCGAATTCTCACACTTTGAAGCCTTATACACTCCATATATACTCTCCCTGTAGCACTTTCCCCACTGCTGAACATGGAATCACCTACCTTGTGCTGACTGATTAAGTCTGCTGATTTTCCTGCCTTTATTTGCCTCTATTTTCCAACTGTCTGGTGTGTTGAGCTCTTCCCAGACTCACTGATCACTTGTTTACTGTGCAGAAGTTGGAATTCTTGGCCAACTGGCAGTTGAGAAGGCAAGAACCACAACTTCTCAGTGCATTAAATTGTCATATTAGGCTCTTGCTTGGAAAAATATTTGCTGGCTTTGTTTTCTTTTTCCCTATGTATGACATGACAAATATGCAGAGTTTTCATTTGTTGTCATTTCCCTTCTTTTTTATTTTAGGATATTTTTTAAATGTTTAGCTATGACAAATCTAACCAGCTCTCTTGCTACAGTAAGAAGCATGTCTCTTTTTTATTATCACAATGGCCTTGTTTGGTACCGAGATATTATGCAACGACTGATAAGGGAGCTACCTTGAAAGAAACAGTAATTGAGGAGAATGAGTATTTTGGGAGGGGATGTAGGCAAAGCAACACAAATTTGGGACTGATGACCACTGCAACCATTAATCTTCTTCTTCTTTGCACATGATGGCGATGACAACGATCTGACAAATTGTAAAGTGATGAATTGAGTCAATAATGAACTTTTGCCTGTCCCACCTGCACTCTATCCTCTGTTCTGATTAACCCTTGGGATACAGACCTAATCATTACAGACCTAAGATAAATTGTAGCTGGGTATAACTTCCATACCATCTGATTGTGTTGCAGGGAAGTTAGAGCAGGGCAGAGATCTTCCTTTAAAACCTGAAGAAGGCTTTAGTTTCCATCTTCCCACAACAGCTTTGAGCCGGCAGCTAACTGTGAGTCTTGAACTGCACTCTTAATGCATTTCTAAAGCCGTCCTTTTGTATCTAGCATATGTACGGGAGATTATATGTATATGCCCATATTTAAAAATACATTACCCTAGAAAATATGAAAATTATTCTGGAACACCTGAACTAGCATCCATACTTCTAGGATACAGAATCCTGCAAGTTCATTTTCCTGTACTTGCACTGTGTATGATTCACTGAAACCTTCAATGTTTTTGAACACTAACCTATCATATTTTTACACAGAATAATCACTGTTGAAATACTATGCTTGAATTAATGGGTTTGAAACAGGCACAGTGAGGAGAAAGCTACCCCAGTGGGTATTTAGTTGCATGTCCCACAAGTTATCAATTTTTTTCTTCCTCTAGACAGGTTTTAGAAGAAAGAACTGATCCTTAACTACGCCACTTAAAGCTCTCCAAGTTTGGTAGGTGCAATCTGAGAGCCAAATGAAGCAATTCAGAAGACTGAAGGAATGCCTGACTTGAATCTTGTTTGGCCTTGGGCATGGGCTTTCAGCATTGAAGGATGCACAGAAGTGCTTGGAGAATGCTTTTAAGAGACCATATGTCTGTGGAATTTTGGTGGCTCCAGGTTAGGAAACATCTAAGTAGAGTTTTACACAGAATATAGTTTTGGATTTAGCACCCAAATTTTACATGAACCCATGTCTGGCTTTGCAATACCTACATATGGAGAAAAATAAAATTAACTGCTGACTTCAGTAGCAGCTTCTGTATACTCAATACTTTTGGTCAGACCATTTTTACTTACGTTCCTGAATACAATTTATGAGCCAACCTTTAAAAATTTTGGCTGAAGTTCTTAAAAGAAATACATGTCTCTTACACTACCCACAGTGAGGCCCAAAAACTACCAATGGCTAAATTCTTTAAGAAAGCAAGAACAGCTGCACCACACTAAATCATGGGTATACTAGGCTCGGCACCCTCCTGTAGTGGGAAAAAAACAGTAGATGCTTGGGGCGAACTTTAAGACTAGGGCAAGCACAAAATATCCAGAATCCTCTCCAGGCAGTTCATGGATACCTGTACCAGAAGTTCTGTATTTGTATTTAGTAGCCACGAGTGGATTTTTTTTCCAGGATCTTGCCCAAACACTTGAATAAGTGTAAATTTTTTTCCTCCAATGCATCTTGCAGCAAGGAGTTCCAAGTCTTCACTGTGCTCCATTTGAAGAAGTGTATATTTCTATGTTTCTTTGAACCTGCCATTTGCTTGGATCTTTAGAGAGAAACATTTATTGGTAACTCATTATTTATGTTTTCTTTGCCACTGAGGATACTAGAGGCCTCTCAGCAATGTATGTCCCAAGCTCAACACGAACCTCTGCATGTGTACGTTTAAGGCTAGAATTTGACCATGGACTTGTCTGTGCACACGCTTATGTTCTAGAACCCCTCCTATTCCAATACAAATTCTTCAAAACTCATTGAATCCAGAGTAGACTTGTAATGATTTGAGGAAATAAAATAAAGCAGATTCTATTCATGTTGGCAGCAGGGATAGACTGAAGTAGCTGCTTTAATTACTTTTGAGAGGTAAAAATGCCAGAGTTAAGAATTACTTGAGATTCTTGAGCAGAAGTGCAGGTGCGTGAATGTGTACATATGTCCACACAGTCACACAGAATGGCCAAGGCCATCTGTGCTGGAGGAAAGGTGTTGAGTTTAGGTTAGGCAACGCTGAGTGGAGCTCAGTGCTCTGACATAAAGGCACTGCTGGCTACCATGGGTACTATTTTGAGCTAATAAGCAAGGGACATGTTAACTGTGGAAACAAAACAGAACTGACTATTTCTCGATATCACAATTACCTGCAATTAATCTTGCATATTAGGATTGTCTTGAGTCTTGAGTTTCTTGAGTGGAGCATTATTCACTTTGCTACAAGTCTTACCTAAGTGGGAACAGTCTGACCTTAGCAGGAGTTCATAGGTTTGAGAGTCAGCTTGGGAGCCTGTTCTATGATGCATCATTTTAACAGTATTTCAGGTGCAGCTCTTCAAGTGCAGTTCTGATTTCAGCCTTTAAAACTGAAAATCTTTGTAGATGGTAATCTGGGTAGAGGTGAAATGGTGGAAAAGTCTGTTATAAACTATCATAGCAAACTCAATGTGGCCGCAGTCATAAGAGTAGTGGTTATATTGTCCCACAACTTCAACAGTAGCTTCTATGTGAAAGCATCATCACATGCAATTCAGCACAATCATTGCTAACATTGGTTTTGGAGATGAACGTTTGTGTTTCAAGTTGTTGAAGCGTCTTTGAAGATAAGTGTGTGCATGTGTGTCTGTGTACAAAACATGTAGTTAGAGGTCCTTTTAACCATGTCAATTTTACACTATCATGACTTGACAGGCATCAGCAAAGGCATCCCTGACTTAAACAGACATAAAAAAATAACAGAAGTGGGCCTGTACGTCATATGAATGTACACTGTCTCGCTCATTTATATTTATACACAGATATAAATCACAACATTATATAAGCATAAACACAACACAACATAAAATAGTAGTACTGCACATAACTGTCATTCATGTTGTTTGGAAGTATCTAGAGGTTAAATCCTGTTGAGTTTGCATCTCATCTCTCCAATAGCAAATAGAGCAGTTGTGAGATCAGATGCATTTTAGACAATGAGTCAGTGTACAGGATGATGCAGTACAATTTGGGGGTCTTTTTTATATTCCATATCTCTGATTACTGTACATTTTTAATCCAGCGTTACTAATACAGTACTGGTAAGAAGTACAGCTAAAGAGAATGCAAATGAGTTTAATAATGTCTCCGGGGCTTTCTGAGAGTGTAAGGTTATCCAGCCTGTTTAGAGACCACATTCTGCTAGAATAAAACAAAATTGAGCCCAACCCTTGCCCTGAAGACATAATTTGCAACGTTAAGAATATTACGATACCCCAGGGACAGTAGCTGCATCTCTACTTCACCACATGTTATTGTCAAAAATATCGTTTGATTGTTTATTTATCTGTAATTGGCAGATTAGGGAGCAGTGTTTTACTGAGTACCCAACATCTGTCAAAGCAGTTGCATTTTAATAGGCTGAAACAGACACCATATAACAACTTTTCAGAAGAATTTGAGCAAATGTAGTGGTGACTACAGTTTTTTCTTTTTCCTTTCTTCTTCAGGTCAGCTTTGATAACAGGTCACTGTATACAAACCACAGCTCTTGAATCTCACTTTTTATTAAGTATTCACTTACTGACTCAGAAATAGCCTTGAGTAAGGTATTAAAGAACAAGTAAGTCAAAACAACATTTCAAGACTCTCTCATATGGCTTTCATATAGCTGGGTAGAATGTGCCTTTTCACAACTGCAAACCTTTCTTCAAGTTGGATGTTAACACTTTTAGAGTAACTCTTAATGCCAAAACAACGTTCCTCCCTTTCAGTTCAAAGAAAACACAACATTTGTCATAATGTAAAATGTAGATTTAATGCAAGTGTCAAGTCAGGCACTGGGTAATGAGGTAAAAACCCTCGAGATTTTAAGTCTCTCTTCCATGCTATCCTGTTACAGGGAGGGGAAAGGAAAGAACTATTTATTTGGATATTAGCAGCTTTTCTGTGTCTCTTATCTATCCTTCCCGGACATCTTCTGTAAATTAGTGTATTTTTCCTGGCAGTGTCCCCGAGAGGGAGGAAAGTGTGATAATGGGGGAAACTGAGGCACGGGCTAGACACAGTCCAGACCTGCCGAGGCAGTGCCCAGTGCCCAACAGCCCCCAGCCCCGACTTGGAGGTGGGGAGGGGGAGACCAAAAGGGAAGGGCAGCGAGCCTTGAACTACCCGGCTGCATCCCGCGAGAAAGCCTGAGGGGAGGTGGGAAAGGGGGAAGTAACAGGCTGGTGGCACCATTTCCCGAAGGGACTGGGCTCGGGGAGCGAGTGCTGATCCCGGTGGCGATGCCGGGGCGCGGCGCGGCGGTCGGAGCTGTCACAGCAACGTGGCGGGCTCGGCGCGGGCTGGACGAATGCCCGGACATCCACACCGGGTGCGGGGAAGCGCGGGATCGAAGGAAGGGTTTGTAGATATTTGTGCAGAAGTATAAGTATTTGCCCTTTGGAACTCCCCCCCTCTTCTCCTCTCCTCGCCCCTCCCCCCCCCCCCCCCCCGGTTTTCCTTGTACCTCTCTCCGCCAGGAAGGCTGGAGGCAGCCACGGGGTGATCACGGCACGGTAAGGAGCGGGGATTTCGGGATACAAATGTCACATTGCAGTGGAAACGAGTCCCACATTAGCACTTTATCAGGATCTCAAAGTATATCTTTTATCCCTTTTAGAAAAGCGTCTCTCCTATGAGATTGCCCTCAATAGACCCTCCATAAAAAAAAAAATTAAAAAAAAAGATTTCAGAGTTGCTCTGTGCTTCTGTGCATCCCGCTGTGAGGGGGTCCCAGTGGTCCCTTGGGAAAACAAGGAGTTGTGAGAAGTAACACAACTGGCCACCAGACTAATCCACTCCCTCTACCTTCCCGTTAGTACCTCCCCCTTCTGCTCTTTTTTTTCAACAGCAGCCCGTTCTCAAAATCTCAGGTTACTTTGCTAAAGAGTTCTCAGCCCTATAGTTTCTGCCCTTGTCTCTGCCTCCAGCTCCTTAAGAGCCACCCAGCCCCAGCGATTGGATTGGGCAGCCCGTCTTGACACACCACTGTGCTGAGTGCTTGAGGACGTGTTTCAACAGATGGTTGGGGTTAGTGTGTGTCATCACACTCGAGTGGGGATTAGGGGAGAGAGGCAGCCTTGCTGGAGCTGTGTGGTCTTCCCCAAGTGTGAGCTGCAAGCAAAAGAAGAACTGCCTAGCTTTGGGGGAGAAGAGGGAGGAATCGTTTCCAGCAGCTCAGAGGGAAAAATAAAACCCCACACTTTGTTCAGGTAAAGTAAAAGGCACCTCATGCCTCTCTCTCTCTTTTTTTTCTTTTTTTTTCCTTCACGGTTTTCAGAGGAATGCTAGCACAGCACACTTGTCAAAGCCAGTTGCTGCAGCCTTATCAATGCTGCTATTGTACGGCTGACAGATAACAGCGAGCACAGCCTGATGCTTGAGTGTCTTCATCGAGCCATCACTCCGAACGCAGCTAAGGTCACGCTTTTGAAGGTATAGATTAGAAAATCTCTGCTGGAGTGGTGTGTCCTACCTCCGCGGGTGCTGCCTCTCCCCCTCTCTCGCAGGCAGCACTCTCCTCTCACACACACACGTGCTGTGCCCAGACCTCCGGCACAGGGGAAGCGGCAGACAGATCCCGTTTGTTACTGTTCCTGCGGGTGTAAATGCCTCAGTGTCTCCACAGATTCGTGGAAACTGCGTGGTCGGGCGGGGGAAGGAATCACGGTAGAGTATTTCCTAGATTTGGAGGAGGATGCTTGAGCAGTGTGCAGCCTGTCTGGGGCTCAGCTGGGAGGCAAACCAGAGTGTTTTGAAAGTGCATTTGAGATGTCTATAAAGTTTGAAGACTCCTTTTATAGAGACCTGACTGAACTTCTGATGATCGGTATAGAGATGGTTTGGCTTGCACATGGGCTTAAAGCTAAGAGAAATTCAGGAAAGTGGAGAAAGTCAGGGTACATTGTAATGCTGCTCTTGCAGCTACAGCAGAGCAGATGGATGTAATTCATTTGCAGATCTGTTTGTGAAAGTTTTACAAGTCATTGAAAACTAAGCAGCATCACTATAATGCATCATTAAAGTCTCACTACATTTACAGATTCTGAACTAGCTATCTGAAGTGTTAATCAAAAGTAAGCAAAAATTTATGTTTAGGAAGGAAGAGGGGCAGAAATGTAACTAGAAATTAGTTATGGAGGGACTGTGCTATCATTTTCATTTAATTCTGCTATTAAGTTCATTGATGATTGGAGCACGGGAAGCCCAGCAAATTAGCTAAAAAGTCAGAAATGTTATTGCTAATTACAGTATGTTAGCTTATCAGAGAATTAAGATGTTCCATTGTTTTACAATAAATTACCTAGATGGAGAAACTAGAGGACGGATTATTTTCCTTTTTTTTTTAATAATAGTTTTACTATATATATGTATGCTGCCTTCCTGTGTAAAGTAACAAAATTTTTGGTTTCTTTCACACTATAACAGATCTTCACACTAACTCTCACATACCTGTGGTGCTTATGAATTATTGGCCTCCTACTTGTGAAAGAAATCTAACACTGTCCTCACCGTTTACAGGTGAGAAATTCTATAAATAATACTGTATATAATGAGTTCTGAATAAGATCTGTTTAGGAGGCTGAACAAAGGGATTTATAGCTGGTGCTTTGTGATTTTAGCATTCATCTGTGTAATGACACCCATAAAACCATGCTTCAGGTTGCACATACATTTTTGTCTCAAACCAACTTTTTGAACTTTTTTTTTTTGAGCAGGTTTTTTGGCCCCTTTACAGGTTTTTCTCTGTTTGGATTTTCAAACACACTCTTCAGTAAGAATGTGTCCTCAGAAGTGACCCACAACAATCTGAAACAGAGAATAGGCTAAATCTCTAATATTCCAACATGAGCAGATCAGGAATAATGTGAATAAATTTGACCATTTTGATTTTTCTCTCAGTTCACTCGTTCTTATTGTAAAAAATAATCAAAACTTTTACAGGCTTAAAAATTAAAAACAAAACCAAAGAAAATGCCCACTATGACTCTGTATTAAAGCCTTGTATATTGGATTTCTCCTCTTCACTCTTCCCAGTGTGTCTTGTGAGAAGCCCAAGAAGCCAGCTTCGGTGCACAAAGGTTTAGTCTTCCAGCCAAGCTAAGGTGCAGCACTGTGAATTGCATAGCATGATGCAGTCACAGCCTAACTGAAATGCAGCCTTCTCTGTGGGTATCATCAGATCTTAGATCAGATGATCTATAAGAAATATATTTTTCATGAAAGAGCATAGCTAACTACACATGCCCAACTTGTTATTCTTTTACTAGAAAAAAAATCAAGTTTCTCTAGCACTGCCAGAAAATCTTGCTGAGAAACTAGGAACAGCAAATCATGTTTTTCCTTCCTTTATAATGATGGGGCTGTTTAAAAGACAATGCCCACAGGGCAGTCCAGCTTCTTGTCAAAATGTAATCTACTGTTCCAGATGGTAAACATTCAAAGACATATTTATGGTGACTTCTACATACCTTCCTTTGACATTGGGTTTTTTTACCCTGAGAGCACTTGTGCTGGGTACACACATGAAGTTCCCATTAGCATCCTTGCAGCTGTAAAAGTGTTCAGAACTCACAAAGATGTTCCTCACCGTGAGACAAAAATAATTGGAGCAAAAGCTCTGAGACCAGTACAAAATTCAGTAGATCCATGATATGCTCAAGGTAGAAAATTCCAGAGGTACAAAAAGATCCATAAACTGCTGCAGGAAAGCTGTAATACATTTTTGCTGCAGCTAATTCATCTTTGCTTGATATGGAATGTTGAACATACCAGGCATGTCTGTACTATCAACCGTGTTTGTGATGTGAGGGAATCCACGCTGCACAAAAGCTGATTTTTTTTTTCCTGCAACTAATGAAGACTAGGTAATATACCAATTGTATTCAAAGAATTGTTTCCAGTATCACCTTTTTTTTTTTTTCCCCTTACTGCTCTGAGCAGTGAAACAGAGCCCAGGAAAATCTTTTCCAGCCAGAATGTGTTCTGCCCTGGATTGTCTTAATTGTGTGTCAATTTATTGCTTGTCAGGAGCTTCCTCTTCTTAGCACTTCATAATCTAGATGGGTGAGCTTCTTCTATCATAAGATGCAACTACAGTTTCTGTTGCTCAGCATGTCTCCTTGGCCTTTCATTGATTTTTTTTCTTCTTTTCAGGGGAAAAAATAATTATTATTGGTGTAATTTCACATTGAAAAAAAAACCTTGGTGAATTTCCAAATGGCATGTAAATACATCTTCAAAAAATAGGTTAAGTAAGAGGTCATTACGGAAAAAAAAAATGCGTATAAGAATCAAGAATTATCCTAGAGTTGGCAAGTATCAGTGCGAAAATTATTGTAACACCTCTCATTCCAGTCATAAACTGATAAAAATATTTTATTAAAAATGTTGTGATGCTGGGGACAGTTTTTCCAAATGTGGAAGACATTATAAAACCCACACTCTGTGGAATTTAGACAGCTATGGTAAAAAATATTTTGAAATATTGCAAATTTTCTTCTGATTAAATCACTTTATTGTAGACTATTTTGAGAGTTTGCATTTTATTATTTAACTCACATACTACTCTTGATGTTATATGTTTGCTCATGCAGGATCAGGAGTTTGAGCCTTGTATAATGTCAGGACTCATTCTCACCCGGGGAGGCCGGACATTTGTCACAGATGTCATGGGAGTCATGGGTTCCATCATTTCCTTAGCGTTAGAAAGGGCTTTGGGGGATTTGTGTTTGAGTGGGAAGGCAGACCGATGCGATAACAATTGAGAAAGCTCCTCTCTGAGTGCCTTGAGAGCTGCAGCGTTCAACAGAGAACGTGGGTCCCGTGACAACTCTGCGGTGGCACAGAAAGAATCCAATTAGTGGCCACTCCTGCTGTTGATACTAGATCTCTCCTAAAAAATTTCCACCATTACCACCCTCATTGTAATCTTATCCACAACACTGATAATAGGATCAAGAGTGTGTTTTCAGAATGGCTGTTTAAATTTTAACCACTGTCTGAGGAGATTGCGAGGATATTAAATTAGGAAGCACTGAATAGCACAGCTCACAAGAGAGCTATGTGACACACGTGTCACCAAGCAGTTGTCTCTCTCTTAGTAGGTTTTCCTAACACCTCCATCACAGGTAGAGCTCCTGTAAGGGAGCTACAGATGGAGTAGGGGGGCTGTATGTATGTAGAGAATAATCCATTGAGTTTTTGCCATCTCTGTACTACAATTACCTTTAGACTGTGTCCCTGCGCAGATACACGTATGGAAAGCAGCAAGGGAAGGGAGTGGGAGGTGATAAAATTCCCTTTGATGTGTCCTGGTAGTGGCAGCAAGTCAGCCTGCTTCTTTCTTTAACAAGTCCTAAATCATCACTCTGCCTTCCCAGCTGGAGCAGCAATATAATATTCCCCTCTGCCCCTCTTTCTTTTTTTTTGTCTTTCATTTTTCTTGCTCCAACATGAATTCACCATTTCCATCTGAACAGAATGCAGTAACTCTCCTGTTGTTCTTACCAAGTAGTGTACATTCAACACTGTTGTGTGCTTGTGGGGGACACTGAAGTGGAAAGACTCAAAGCCTTCACCAGTCTCACCTCAGAATGCAACACTAATATACGAATTGCCAGGTCAGACAGTTTTAAGCTGAATTATTTTAGCATATTTCAGTTATGTCAGTAGATTCCTTTTGAAAACCCCTGCAAGGTCGTTGATTTACTATTGCTTGTTCATGCTCAAAATTTATTGTTAATTGGTGAGAATAACTACTTTTTAATTTTTGATGTCTTAAGAGTTTTATTTTCTGAGAGAAGTAATAGTTGTTTCATCTTCTCATTAAGGCATTGCACACAGCAGATTTGTTATCAGTGATTTCCCAGAAGTTTAATTCCCACTTTCAGAATCTGCTTAAAGATTTGGTTAGCCTTTGCTACTGTGCATGCTCTATTAAACCTGGAGTTCTGAGCTTTCCTACCTCTAAGCATCACTGGTGATTTGGTTAGAATGAAGTATTTTTTGAAGAGTTGACCTGTCTACCCAAAATTTCATCATTATTTTCTTAAAATTTTGGTTTGAGTTGGTCTATTATGAACAAAAATTAACCTATGACTGAAAATGACTATAATTATACTTTTTAATTTTTATGTCTTCCTGCAAAGTTGATAACATTGCTAGGTCTCCAAACAAAAATACTCTTTTTCACCAATTTTATCACAGATTAATGTGATGACACCACCATTACATTCTGTAAGATTGCTAGATGTGGTAGCACACTCTGGAAATCCAGACTATTTTGTAGATCAATCCTAAATTATCCACAGAATATTTCATAGATTTTCTAAATGGAAGCAAAGCATTGAGAGTCAATAATTTTATGTTCTGAAAAAAAAAATCTCTCCTGATGCTGTTTGATTATGTCACTGCATGTTGCCATTTCTCTGTGATGGGACTCTAACCCATCTTAGCAAGCAGAGAAGCTGCTCCACAACAGTTGTATTTTTGTGGCGCTTCACAGAAGGTGGACTCTGGTTGGAAAGCCCAGAGAGAAAATGGGGAAGATTTTGGCACTAGAGTTCTGGAGAACAAATGTAATGGGGAGCTGAACAGAGGGATTGTTTTTCTCAAAAGCATCCATAAAACCAGAATAGTGGTGTGCTCCAGTATTGTAATTGCAATATGCCAATATGTTCATTATTCTAGCATGTGTGCTGGTTTGTCTGTTTTCACTTAAAAACAGAAGTGTGTTAGCAAGCCCATAAATGTCTGCAGAACTGCCAGCTCTCCTGACTTTTATCAATGGTCTCATGATACTTAGCCTTCTTTGCAAAGCTTCAAGTGTTAGAGTCAAAATATAACATGAGAAGTTCAGATGTCTCCATTCTGTTTTCAAACGTAATCCTCCTGGTTGCTGAGGAAGCTGCCTTGCATGCAGCTCCAAAAATGTGAAGAAAACTAACAGAAACTCCAAATCTCACTATGTAAATGGGTGCAGACTTTGTGAATAAGGTGCATTTGTGTACATTACACCTGGCAATTAAAAAAAAACCCTTTTCTTTTCCTGAGGTTTACCATAATCATCTCCCTTTGGAATTTCTGATTATTTGTCTGATAACTCCCCTTTTGTTAAAGGGGTTTTATTGCAATGGAGGGTGAGGCTCTTTGACTCCACTCAGACAGTGGAATAGCTTGCTGCCCTGGAGAAACCCATCCTTTATCCCACCCTCTGCCTCCAGCAGTGTGTTCCCTGCTCTCCTCTACCTAAAAAGATTTGTCTCTTGGCTCACCTCCTGAAGTGCAGCATGAGCTCACTGGGGCAGTGAGATGCTGCATTTGCCGCTAGCTTATTGAGTTGGTTCGACTTAGCAAGGGATAGAAGCTCCACATGGTGCAAGGGAAGTGTTTTGATCTGGTGACTTGGGATGAGAAATGTGGCCAAACTTCAAGGAGATGTGAGCTGTAAGATCACTCAGCTACCTGGAGACACTGCATTCTGTAAACCTGAGCACAGTGAGTTTCTGCAGAAGAAGGTGTGCAGGCACATGTGGCTGTGCCAGCTTTGCCGTGAGCAGAAGGCTGAATGTGTGTGCTTCTAGCGAAAGCATATCCATTTTTATGGAGAGGATTGCTGCAGTGTCACTCGTAATATGGAATGACCCTGCTTACTGTTTTTGACTTTTAAAATCAACAAATAGGGTTTGAAGTGAAGGTAATAAGAAGTGCAGAGAGAAAAGAGGAAAGGAACACAGGTGCCTGCTGAGATGCTTCTTCAAAAATGTGAATGAGATTTTGAGGGTGGGAGCCAGTCTGCATAACCAAGGCACTAGAGGTGCCCCTGAGTGTTAAATACTTATACAGCAGTTACCTAAAGGCATGTTCTCTCTCTGATCGATGAAGAGAGTCCCAGTGAAGACCTCCAGGCAGCCAGGATTTTCTCTTGGAAACCTTCAAAGACACCTGCTTCTTTCAGTTGCACATGTAGGGATGGAGCTTACCCACTTGCTTTATGAGAACTGCTAAGGAGCTTAAGATGGAGGGACTGGATCTAATCTTGAGTGTCTTGGTTAGCCCACAGATGAGCAATGCCATGGATGAACACTGCCTGTATTTGAACAGCTGTAATGTAATTCCTATACAGCTCTTTAAGGTGACTTCTATACTTTCCGCAGAAAAAAGCATGAAGCAGGTCTTTCACTGAACACCAGGAGCTTCAGTTCACTTGAAGAGACTAGGATGGTATTTTAGATTAAATATAATTAAGGTACTGACTGTAGAAATGGAACGCTGTGCTCATTCAAAGTGTCATCTGTTTCAGTGCTGAGCTATGCTCACAAGATGCCTAGGCTTTTTTTTTCCCTAAATCATTTAACTTACAGAAAAATGTTCTAAAAATCGTCCAGTGTTGTAATTTGAAGGCATTTCTTGAAGGCCTGTGGGTAAAGGGGATGAGAGATGTTGGTGGCTGCAAGGACTAAAGGTGTAGTGAAGAATAATGGATGATCTTAAAGGGAGATGGTGTTGGACAAAGAATGGAAGAAAGATAGAACTGTGAAAGACTGAGTAGCCATGTTTGTGTATTTAGCTATGCTAAATCTTTTGAGGATTATCTCGCATTGACTTGGCTGCCTCAGGGCGTGCCAGTCACAAATTAGAGAACAGTAGTGCAATAATAAACTGAACACACTGTAAATAATCATCACAGTATAGCTTTTAACTGTCATTTCTCTCATGGACTGCAAAAATGCTAACAACATATTTTAGAATAACATTCGGGAGTTGATAACTTGGTAGCAATAAAGATTTATGCATTAAGCCAGCCTTTGTAGTAATTTTTATCTAAGATTCTTTAGGTGTCATTCCTTACTATTTTATTGAAAAGAATAGCTGTAATACCTGAATTCCTGAACGTGTCCCTAGTAAAGCACATGTGAATTTACCTTGTTGTGATCTATTTTATATCTAGAGCCAATTTATGAACTGAGACTGTAACACTATCTGCTTGGCCACTATTGTGTAGGATTTAGGGAGACCATTACCATAGTTAGACCAATAAAAATGTTCTGAAGTTAACCTAAGTTTATCTGCCAGGCATTCCAGTAAGTTTCTTTTATCTCTGTATCAGTAGAAGATCGGCTCTTATCTCCCTACAGTCCATTGCTAGTATATAGGCCCACAGAGGAAGGCTTCCTGTGTTCTACTGCTCTGCGACTCAACTGCTAAGTAAAAGAGACTACTAAGTCGGTTTTTTGCTTCCCTTATGCTTGATCTGGAGAATTCCTCTAAAGCATGGCTTCTCTGAAGTGAGGTAGGATAGAATGAAGAGACTTTGAGGTATGTGTATTTAGGAATCACCAAGTTCCTCAAAAAAATAGCAAACAGTTCAACACAGGAAGATGAGCAGCCACAAGAGTGTTGAAACAAGTATGTTCCCTTTTTAGGTCTTTTTCATCTTATGCAGTTCACATCCAGTTTTCCCTTTGCTCCACAAACTTTTCCTCTCTACCGATTTTGCACCTTTTTGCACCTTAGCAACTTGTGAAGGATTTGAGATGCAGTATAACCATTTCTTAAGAAATAGGTCTGTGTTTCTTGTTGCTGTGATACTTGTTTTGATCTTGAGTACCATCGGTACCTTTAACATAAAAAAGAAATCTGTCAGATCCTGTGAATCCTTTAGAATGGAGAATATTTGCCAGCATGGGCTGGAAAAGTCAGGTAAAAAGAAGGGTATGGGCAGCTAGAACCAAGGTCTTGGTCAATTGTAGAATCACAGAATACCAGGTTGGAAGGAACCTTAAAGATCATCTGATCCAACCTTTCTTGGCAAAAGCATGGTCTAAACAAGATGCCCCACCACCCTTTCCATCCAAATCTTAGAAGTGTGCAGTGCTGGGGAAACCACCACTTCCCTGAGAAGATTATCCCAATGGCTGATTGTTCATGTTGTGAAAATTTTTCCTCTTGTCTTCAATTGGAATCTCCCCAGGAGTAACTTGTACCTATTACCCCTCGTCTTTTCCATGTGACTCCTTGTTAAAAGGGAGTCTCCATCTTCTTTGTAGCCATCCTTTAAATACTGGAACATGATGATAAGGTCTCCCCTAAGCCTTCTTTCTCAAGGCTTAACAAACCCAGCCTTTCCTCATACGGCAGGCTTCCCAGTCCTTTGATGGGCATTGTGGTCCTTCTCTAGACCCTCTCCAGCCTGTTCACATCTTTTTGTAGAGCAGGTAACAAAACTGAACACAGTATTCCAGGTGTGGCCTGACAAGTGCTCAGTAGAGTGCGTTAATGACTTCTTTATCTCTGCTAGTGATGCCCGTGTGGATGCAACCCAGCATCCTGCTGGCTTTCTTTGCTTCAGCAGGACATGTTCACTCACATTGGGTTTACTGTCTACTGGGACCCCTGGACCCCTGTCCACAGAACTTCTCCCCAGCCAGGTAAAACCCAGCCCGTGCTGCACTCCCAGCTTATGTTTTCCCAGGTGCAAGACTTTACACTTGTCCTTTTTGAATTTCATAAGGTTCTCGTTAGCCCACCCTTCCAGCTTATCCAAGTCTTCCTGCAGCAAGACTCTCCCTTCCAAAGTGTCCACTTCCCCACTCAGTGTGGTATCTTTTGTAAATTTTATCAGGGTACACTTGGTCCCATCATCCAGATCACTTATAAACTTTAAATAGCGTTGGGCTCCACTTGTGACACGTTGCCAGTTTGAAAAGAAGCTATTTATCACCACTCTCTGGGTGTGGCCTGTAAGCACAGACCACTTGTCTACACCAAAATGCATCAGTTTCTCTAGGAGGAGGCTGTGGGAAACCATATCAAAAGCCTTGGAGAAATCCAGGTAGACAATGTCTAAGCTTGCCCGACATCAACCGAGCAGGTTACTCTGCCATAGAAGGCAATGAGATTTGTCAAGTGTGATTTGCCCTTGGTGAATCCAGGCTGGCTTTTCCCAATGAAATGCTTCATTTGATTTGTGACAGTCCCCAGGAGGATTTGTTCCATAACTTTCCCAGGGACCGAAATAAAACTGATTGGCCTATAAATTCCTGGATCCTCCTTTAAGCCAAGTGACGTTGCTTAATCATATCCTGACGTTCTCCATTTTGAGGAACCTTGTCCACCTTGTATGTAAGCCAGGAGGTTCTTTCTTCTTTCTAGCTGCTGGACAGCACAAGTAGCATGTGAAGACCATGCACACTTTTTGTAATTCTCCTTTTGTGTGCCATGTACAAATCCCTGATTGTTATCAGAAACCCATGGGACTATTGGAGAGAAATATGTGCCAAGGAACTTGAATGCAACCCCATGTTGAATGAGTTCTGCAGTCATACTCTGGAGTATACCTACCACACTGCTGACTTTCTGTTGCTTCTCCCTTTGGGTGCTGTTTCGAGGTTGCTTTGAGTAAAGTTGTATTCTTTATACTCTGCACTATTTACTGAGGTCATTAACATGAGCATCAGCAGCTCCAGTTGGGATGAGTGATGCTACAGCTGTGACCTGCTTGCTTCACTCCTCTGCTGGAGATTAATAATGGTGTGAATGCACACACCTCCAGAGCTCCAGTGCAAAGTCCAGTGCAGAACAAAATTTTAATTTGCCACAAGAGTATTTGCCCTTCAGTCAGAGACAATTCAGTTAACGTGCAGCAGTGATTCAGCCTTTCTACATGTGCTGCATTAAAACACCTTTGTACTGAAGCCGGAACTGTGACACCAGTGCTACTTATGACATTGGAAAAGAGACACGGTGAGCATCAGTTTGTTGAATCTGGTAGATATTTGAACTATCCACTTTTTTTTTTTTTTAGTTTCCAACTAAATGCCAGAACCAGTTGCCAGAACTGCCACTTTTCCATGCCTGCAATAAAAGAATATTTTGGGCTTCTCAGTTTGGAACTGTTCTCAGTAATGCATGTATTTATGGGTCTGAGGGTTTTGATAGTCATACCTTACTGTCAAACAACTCATCTTGAGAAAAAGTGTTGCAGTTAGTTTGAATGAGTCTAATACAAAGCAGAGCAGGTCTCCAAGAATGCCTTACTCCTTTCTTCCAGACACCTTGCTGAGTCACATCTGGCATGAAATGAGGAGCCCATGTTTCAGCCTTTATCTTCAAAGCTGTTTGTGGGCCACTTTGAAGAAGCTCTCTGTTCCACTTCATTATGAATCATTGGCATCTCCACTTTATAGGAACAAAGTTACTGAACAGTGTAGGATGAAAATTCAGGTGGGCAATAAACTGCCATGCTCACACTATAGATAAAGGCATCACAAATGAGTCTGAGTGCAATGTCTGAAAGAGGCAACTTCTAAACCAGACATAGTAGTAGTCTGAGTCATGGCTGATAGATTTCCCAAAGGAATGTAGACGAGATTTGGTGAGTGAAGGATGGAAAGAAAATACATTCTCTCCCTCTCTCATTGGCATCTCAATGTGCTCTTTGCATGTATCTATTGATCCATCCACATATCAATCTGCTCAAAGGTATACTTATCTTTTCTTCCAGGAGAAATCCTGAGCATGGTATTGCACCATCAAACATTTTTAGGGCATTATACCATGTACCATGTTCTACTTTCCATTAGCTGTAGTTGCTGTACTGGACATGGGAGGTGGTAGTGTCAAAGAGGAGCTAATCTGTATTCTCAGCTGTTTGGAAATCGCGTACCTGGAGACCTTAGTTTCAGTCTTACTTTTTTGTAGTGATGGAAAGAAATTCTTTCTTTCTTAAAAGCCCCATGTAAAATAAAAATCTACTACTTTGTTAAAACTACATATGCACTAGGAACTGTTTAGCTTAAAGTACACATACACAGGATGGAATATTATATTGGGCACCACATGTTATATAACTTGCAAAGGTATTTTTTTCTAAGTTATTGTTAAAGTTATTATTTCTCTTTGCTGTTTCTTATGTGTCATTAATATTTTCCCCATTTTGTATACAGTATAGAAACTGTTTTCTATTTTCTTTTATCTTTTGATTTTCCTATTTTAAGATCTTGTGTTCAATTCTGTGAGGAAACCGCTTTAAATGAAAGTGTGGAGTGATGTGGAATAGTTTTAATGAAAGCCAAAAGAATGTGAACTTAATTTTTTTCATAGGAAGTTTTGTTCTCTTCCCTCCTATGCCCTGGTTAAACACATGGGCCTTTTTTGACCTTTTCCTTGATGAAGGTTAAATGGGAAAATCTTGGCTGCAGCCTTTCCAGCTTAACCAGAAAGATTTTCCATAGTTCATCTTTACTTTTTCAGCTATGGGCATTCATCTTTCTTGAATTAAAATTGTTAAACTGTATTTTCAGAGAGAAATTAATATCTTGTGGGAAGGATGATGAAGAGTCAACCTTCCTGTCTGGTGTCTCCAGCTCTATTTCACTAGTGATAATTTTGCCAGTCTTTTTGCTACAGATTAACAAATCTCAGGAGCTAACAGATCTCAGTTTGCTTAATAGGTTCCTCCCAATCATCTTCTTTATTGGCATTAAGAACAAATGTAAATAATTGCTACATTTGCCGTTTATGAATACCATGTGCATTGCTTCTGCAAAACCCCTGAAATGTTGCCATGTTTTTCATGTCTATCTGGGTATCTTTTGTGCCTACTGTAACACACACAGCATGAAAGAGACTACTTTTGGCTAGTGAGGGGGCTTTTTCTGGTCCTTGGTGTGCTTGATCCAAAATACTTTGGCAGTTTCCCTGTAACACAGTGTCAGAGAGAGCAGCATTTGTGTCCTCAGGACACTGCTGCTTTTAACGGAAAAGCTGTGTTCTTCAGCTCTCACACTGTACTGGCTTTGCGTGTCAAGGCTTTGTTAGCAGGAGGGGCTAGAGGGGGTATTCTGTGAGAAGATGCTTATAGAGCCAATGCCAGCCAGCTCCAAGATGGACCCACTGCTGACCAAGGCCAAGCCAATCAGCAACGGGTAGCAACTCTAGGATAACGTGTTTAAGAAGGGGGGAAAAAACCTATGCAACAGCAGCCAAAGACAGAAATGAATATATGTGAAAGAGACAACCCTGCAGACACTAAGATGAAGAAAGAGGGGGAAGCGGTGCACCAGATGCTAAAGTAGAGATTCCCCTGCAGCCTATTGTGAAGACCATGTTGAGGCCGTTGTCTCCCTACAGACTATGGTGGTCCATGGTGGAGCAGATATCCACCTGCAGCCCATGGAGGACCCCATGTCAGAGCAGATGGATGTGCCTGAAAGAGACTGTGACCCCATGGGAAGCCCATACTGGCAGAAGCCGTAGACCCATGGAGAGCAAAGCCCACGGTGGAGCAGTCTGTTCCTGAAGGACTGCACCCCATAGAAAAGATCCATGCCGGAGAAATTTGTGAAAAACTGTCTCCCATGGGAGGGGCCCCACTCTGGAGCAGGGAAGAAGTTTGAGGAGTCCTACCCTTGAGAAAGGAATGTCAGAGAGAACGTGTGATAAACTGACTGCAAGCTCCATTTCCCTGCACCAGTTTTAGGGGAGGAGGTAGAGAATTCATGAGTAAAGTTAAGCCTGGGAGGAAGGGAGGTGTGAGGGAAAGGTGTTTTAAGATTTAGGTTTTATTTCTCATTATCCTACTTTGATTTGATTAGTAATAAATTAGACTAATTTCCCCAAGCTGACTCTGCCCATGACAGTAATTGCTGAGTGATGTCGTTGTCCTTGTCTCAGCTCACAAAACTTTGTGTTTTCTCTCTGCTGTCCAGCTGAGGAGGGGAGTGATAGAGTGACTTTGGTGAGCACCTGGCATCCAACCAGAGTCAACCCACCACACACACTCTTGAGAGGAGAAGAGCTAGGTCTGAACTTCTCTCTTGCCCTCAGTCCCAGTAGTAAACATTGCAGAATTTTGCATTTTGGGTTGTCTCCATTTGTTATGTCACAGCAAATTGTGCTCCATGGAGATTTGTTACGAAAGACACCACAATGTGCAGAGACAGTATGAGAACTGACTGCAGTACAGAGAAAGAATTAGACATTCTTTAAAAAAAAATCCATTTTGGTTTAGTTCTCAATTTAATCAAGATGCTTCTTTGCCCCACAAAACAAAATTGCATTATCAGGACTATATTCTTCCATAAAAAGTCTGAATGGGGTTGTTCAAGTGAATTCTTTATCACTCTGCCAAGAATAAGGAAAGTCACCCTTTCCTGTGAAGAGAAGATAGTTACAACCAGGCTCCTCACAAACATATTATTAAACATTTCATAAACTCTCAGAACAATCACTGAAAAATTCACGTTGTAAGGGAGCTCAGGAGGTCTCAAACTAGACTGAGGTCTGAGATCAGATCCAGCTACAGTATCACAGTATCACAGTATCATAAGGTTGGAAAGGACCTCTGAGATCAAGTCCAACCTATAACCCAACACTAACACCAACACCAACCATCATCTAAACCATGGCATTCAGTGCCTCATCCAGTCTCCCCTTAAACACCTCCAGGGTCGGCGACTCCATCACCTCCCTGGGCAGCGCATTCCAATGGCCAATCACCCTTTCAGTGAAGAACTTTTTCCTAACATCAAGTCTAAAATTTCCCTGACGAAGCTTGAGTCCATGCCCTCTAGTTCTGCCACTGGTCACCCGAGAGAAGAGACCAACCCCTGCCTGACTACAACCTCCTTTTAGGTAGTTGTAGAGAGCAATGAGGTCTCCCCTGAGCCTCTTCTTTAGACTAAACAGCCCCAACTCCCTCAGTCGCTCCTCATAGGGCTTGTGCTCCAGCCCCTTCATCATCTTCGTTGCCCTCCTCTGAACACATTCCAGTATCCTAACATCTTTCCCAAACTGGGGAGCCCAGAACTGTACACAATATTCAAGATGAGGCCTGACCAGGGCTTTGTCCAGTTGGATCTTGAAAACCCCAGAAAATGAAGAGTGTACAATGTCTTGCTCAAGTTGTTCTGCTACATAACTTTGTTCCAGGGAAGAAGGTGCTCTAGGTGCCATCTAATGAGGTCTGAGCAAAGGGAAATGATCACATCTCTCAGTCTACTTGATACGTGACTGTTAATATTTAGTCCAGGATACTGCTGGCTGCCTGTGCTCCCTGGGCACACTGCAGGCTTTGGTTCAGCTTGCTACATCGCCTCAGGTCCTTTTCAACAGAGCTGCTCCCCAGTGAGTCCCTCTGCAGCCTGTATCATCCCAAGAGCCTCTTCCTTCCCAGATGTAGGATTTAACATCTGTTCTTGATGAATTCCGTAAGGTTCCTGATGGCTCATTGCTCTAGCCCACCAAAGTCCCTCTGAATGGCAGCCCTGTCTCAAGATCTGCTGCACCCCCCAGTATGATGCCATCCTCAAACTTGATAACAGTTGCTTGCTTTGTTTAAAACACCTGCCCTCAAGTTGTTGTTTTCATTATTTTGTTTTAAATGAAGTTTTATTCTTGATTTTTGTCCTAAGTACTCAGTGTCTCTGAGCAAACTGGGTATTTATAAAAAGTGGCATATCAAAGCAACATTGCATTCCAGCTTGTAATTTGTTCCTGATATATGTAGTTGTTCTTAACTCACCTTTAAATAGCTCTTCCATTCACAGAGAGCTGCATGACAAATATTTCTCCAAAATATATTCACGTGGCATGTTCTTCTTCCAGATTTTGACCAGGTCTGTGACAATAGACATGTTTAAGAAGATCTCCTTCAAAGAACCTCTTTGGAATTCAATGCATTTCTGTGAGCCCTACTAAACAGTGTTGAACACTACTATTTAAAACACATATGCTAAAACCATGCAAGATTTTTATTTTGAGTTGAGGCTGTATTTTCAGTTATTTTTTTTGTTGTCTTTACCAGAAGTTTGAGAGGAATTTAAGTGAACTTTATGAGTCCTGAAACAACTCCATTTCAAACAACTGCAGACCACAGTCTAGAGCCCTGAAACAGTCTTAAATGCATCTCTTATTGTCAGTGATGTTGTTCCCTCTGAATTCCTTGTTGCTATTTAGCAGCACTGGCTATGCTGCCTTCCCTCATCTTCACCTTGCTTGAAGTTCTTCCTATAACTTCATTGTCAGTTCTCAGTAGTAGTGGTTCTTATACATCTCTGTAACTTCAAAATCTGCTAATCAAAACAATCTAATTTTAATTGCTGTGGTTTATCCCAGCTTCCAACAAAGTACCACATGGCAGCTTGCTCACTCCTCTGCTGGGATGGAGAATCAGAAAGAGAAAGGTAAAACTTGTGATAAAGACAGTTTAAAAGAACAACAAAGGAAGACAAAAATCATAATAATAGTACTAGTAGTAATAATAGAATATACAATGCAAAAAATGCATAATGCAATTGCTCACCATCTGGAAACTGACGCCCAGCCTGCTCTTATGCAGCAGGCCCCCACCCCTGGTCAGCTCCCCCTGTTCATATACTTAGCATGTTGTCATACGGTATAGAATACCCCTTTGGCTTGTTTGGTTCAGATGTCCTGGCTCTGTTACCTCCCAGCTTCTTGTGCAACCCCCACCTTGTCCTTAGCAGGTCAGTATGAGAAGCTGAAGAAAACAAACTCTGTCTCAGCCAAATCCGGGAAAACCATGCATATCTTATTGATGCATATATTGTCCTTGTACAGTTATTTTAAAATTCTGTTTGTTGCCAGATAAGGAGTTAACTGACACAGAGGAAATGTACAAATGCAAAACATGCAAGGTCCAAAGCCACCCTGGTTTAGTGATTATTCTGGGTAATTTAATTTCCCAGTCAACCTGTCTGATTTCTACCTGAATTTACTCATACCTGCCCGTTTAAAAAGCTCCCTGCTGTCCAAGGTTAAGAAATTTGTGAATGGCACTGACCATTGAATTCATTCAATGCCAAGTGTTTCATTAGAAACATGTCACTTCTAAAAACCTCAGTCCACAGCTGAGCTATCTTTGTCAGAGTTTCACAGTGTGAGGGAATAAGGAGGAAGGAACTTTCATGGATTTTCATAGGGTTGGGACAAAGGAGAAAATTTGTGTCTGATAGTCGTTTATAATGTTTAGCATTTTAAATACTCAAAATAACTTAAACTACAGTAACATTTACATAAAATCTGGTTCCTGTCCTGCTATTTTTTACCTTTTCACAGAATTGTGTTGCTAGCAAGCAAAGTCTGATTCAATTTTCATCCACCCGTCTTCATTCATCCAGCATCTTGTAGTTTCTCATAAGTAACCAATGTGTGATAGCAATCATCACCAGAAACCTGTAAACATCTCTGAGAAGGCTAAGGTTTCTTTCTTGCTAGATAATTAGGTCTACTCTTTGCTTAGCACGGTGATGGGTGTGAAATGCCGTCTTAGAGTCCTCTGTTGCAGTTTGGAGCATCAATGTGGATCTTTATTCTGCACTGATGTGTGCTCTCTGATGTCTCAGAGCAATTTCAGAATGACTCCTCCCACCTGTTGTTCTGTTAATCTTCTGAATACTACATGTCCCATTGCAATTAAAGCTGAATGTGCTCCATAGCATCTCCTCATCTACTCCAATCCATAGCTCTATATCTTGATGTAAATTGAAGTAGCCATTTTTTAAATGGTAGTTAATATGCCAGGCTATGAACAAGAAGCACTGGGGAGCTCTCCCATCGGAACAGACCTCCCATTCTGCTGTCCCTGTTTAGAGGGTCAGTTACCTTGGCCAGAGATAGTGGTACAGAAAATGGAACAGCTGGAAAAACTAACTTTTTAATTCAACAGAGTATGAATTTCCAAAATCATGCATCAGGGCCTTGAGTTTTACTGGTGTCTTTACACTCTGCTAACCTACATATCATGATTTTAAGGGAAGACTGCTGATACCAATTTTCCAGCTTTTTCTCTTCAGGAGAAATTAAAAATATACAATACAAAAACTGAATAAAAGAAACTAGACCCAAGTTTTTTAAGATCTAAAATAGCTTTTATAACTAAGAGCTTTCATTCCTTCATATTGCCAGAGACATTCAAAAGATACATGTTTTAGGAAAATCTCATTGGAAGAGACTTAATGTAGCAGAAGCTTTACTCTAATCTAATTTAGATTTTGTGAGTAGGATGTGGAAAAAAATTTTTTAGTAAGAACTAGTTCCACCACCATGTTTTAATAAGGGAAGTGAATGTTTGTTCTGTGTGTTTGTGTGTGTGTGCGTGGGAGGCACAAAACAGAAGTAAATCCCTGTATCTCTAGTGTTAGAATATTTAACTTAGCTTTCATTGGACGTATTTTACTTCAGGAATTGCCCATTATTGCAGTTCTTGATAAGGACAACCATTAGCATAGCAAATTAAACAGATATGAGAAAAGCAAACTACAGATCCCAAAGAATCCACAAGTACAATTACCTCCATCTTTAATCCAGCTATGCAAATATGGCAATATAATATTTCAACAAAAGAGGGTTTTTTTCCTCAGAAAAAAAATTCACTGGCATTCTGTGTTATATAATACATAGACAATGCAAAACGTCTCTGGTTAGACTGACAAGTTGCCTTTTTGACTGATAAAATGTACTCCAACTGATTAGTAAAGCAGTGTTACTTAAGGGTAATGGTGCAATACATACAAATTCATCCCATAATTCCTTTAACCTCAGTAAATATATTGCAAATATTTAGTATGTATTGTGGTAACATAAAGCAGAAGTCTTAATTAGTCTAAACAAAACAAATACACAGGGTAGTTTTTAAGTGAGTTTTCAATTTCAAAAAAATTTCTCGTAGATTCATCATTTTGGTTTTTTTCACATCTTGATTCAGACATGAACAAACGTATTTGTGTGTGTTTTCCACAAAGCACTAAGAATGCTGTGTGTGAGTTATCTTTTCCATTCACAGTCACAGTACTATTTGGTCACATTTCAATCCATTAGAAGAATAAAAGAAGGTAGCAGGAATTGAAAACACAGCAGAACTGCCTAAATGAGTTCAAATTTCAATGGCCCTGCTACCCTTGTTAAGGCAGAGCTCAGCTGTGTCTATGGAATGGTTCCACATTTGTCAAAAAAACCTCCTCTTAAAAAAGACATTGACGTTAACAAGATAATCCAAACTATTTACTACTTATAGTTATTTTCATTTCTTTTTCAAGTAAACATATGCCTTCTCAGAATCAGAGGGGCAAAGTTTCCAGCAAATACTTCACAGTATCACAGTATCACAAGGTTGGAAAGGACCTCTGAGATCATCAAGTCCAACCTATAACCCAACACAACACGAACCCATCATCTTCCTTGCCTCTTTCCTTGCCTTCACGTTTCACTTTCCTAAATTGCTCCTCAAATATTTAAATTAAAGTCATCTTGCCTTTTGATTCATTGATTGTAGTGACATTGTTCTTTATGTTCAGAAGATGATAAGGAGTAGTCAGGTTTCAAGTCACAGTGACTTTGTTATTTTAACTGCTGAAATATAGGAAAAGTCTGCTTTATTAACCCGAGTTATTTTTCTCTCTGAAGCAACCTTGTCTGTAGTTTGTGTTTATCGCTAAACAGAAGGCTGTATTTGGCTGCTGAAAAAGATAACTCTGCCAGAACAGTAAGGCAAAGGTAGATGCTGATATGTTATCAACCAAGAGAGCACACATATAACTGGGGGCTCATTAACCCTCATCAAGTCCCATCTAAGAAATTTCCTTCTCCACCTCCTCCTTCATGTATTTTGAGTATCAGCCTATTTTGGGGCTGCTAGAGTCTCCCAAATGCCTAAACTGAGACAGATATCCCTTTAAATTCAAATTATTTATTTTCTTCTCCCACAATTGCATAACAGAAACACAGAAGTACCTTACACCCTGACGAGTTACAACAGTTCGTATAAAAGCCATTTTTGAGTAATCAGTGCCTGTCAGGGTCAGTCCATTTCAAGAAGATTCTGCCATCTTTTTGCTGTTTCTAGGATCAGTCATATTTGCTTCCACTTTCCTCCATGATTAATTTCATGGGAAAAAGAATAATGAGAATATCCCCAAAGCCTATATATCTATTCAGTATTGGTACGCTTACCAAATCAAATGTTCTGGTTAAATCAAAGTAGGAATAACTGCAAGTTAAATATAAAGTGACTTGCTATGTCAGAGCTGAATTAAATATTTTCTCTTATTTTAGAATATTTATTATATTTATTGCCTACTAAAGTTTGGCTTTATTGTATTTTCTTCACCTCACTTAATGATCAGATTTTTTTGTTTGGCTTTCTATTTGTAATTTAGAAAGCAAAATTTGCCCTTTGTTCTTTTGAAGTGTAAGAATTGTGTCTAGTTTTGTCACTAGCTATCTAGGGAACCTCTTGGAAACAGACTTAAATCCCATAGCCAGTACATTTTTACAGTGCAGCAAAATAGGTTTATGCAGCGGGCTAACACATTTTTGCAAAAGAAGGATCAAATGCTATGGCAATGTTTTACTCATAGCCACCAAAATCACAGTGAAAAATTAAATACACAGAGACTGTTGTCTCTAGGAAAAAAGATCAGTATACATTTGGTTTATTTAATTTAAAGGTTTTCCTCATGGATGTTAAAATAAGTAATTCATACTTCAAAAAGTGACACCAAGAAGTTTTCACTCAGAAATGAAGGACAGGAGTAATTTTCTGGCTGATGCTGAATTGCCCCTCACAAGTCCAATATATTGATGATGGAAGTTCTTTTACCAAGGAGTCTTCAGTGACAGAAGTGATAGAATCTGAAGTGATAGAAGTCCTTTAGAAATAGTCTATTGAGATAATCTCACCGAGTTATGAATATCTAGAAGTATACGAGATTAGTTTTAACTGGTGCTGTTCTGCAAATTGAAATAGATGTTGCATTAATCTGCATAGGCTGACCCATTGTTTTCTTAAACAATGAATTTTTCCATTGTTATGGCAATGCTGCTGCATGAGTAGTGAAGTCAGTGATGTTCACAAGTCGCTGACATTTGGTTCTTTTTTACTGCTCTATCTTCTGCATCTATTATGAGCAAGTCTACATGATATTGTAACAGTGCCAGGCAGTGGGAGAGCCCTGTGTATGCTGGAGCTCCCTTACGTGTCAGTAATGGAGCGGCAGTTCTAAGAAATATGAGAATATATCCTTATTCAGAAATACTTCTTACATTGCCTATTGAAGGCAATGAGAAATACAAGGCCAGAGAAGAATCAAACACTTGCATAAACTGTGGTTGCTCAGACTGCTCTGCAATTGTTCCTATAGATGGCCCAGCATAAAACTCTTGGATAACTGGAACTGTCCATTTTTTGGCATTGGCATTTGTGAAATCACCCACCACAATGTTTTCCAGGTCATTCTGTTTTCAGTGAGTTACAACGGCAATCATCTTGCACGTGTAATTTGCGTATGGAATATTTAAACCCTGGAAATGCAACAGCACTTTATGCACACAGAAATCACTGAGTTCTCCATCAGAATAAAGTGGTTTCTAGGTGAAATAGGAAGCTGCTGCATAAGGACATTTTTATACAGCTTTGGTCTAAGGAATTAATGAGCATGTCTCTGACTGAGCCTGTAGAAAGATGTAGGTCTAGTGTTTTCCTGTTTTCTGAAAGAACTCCCTTCTGGCATGAAACTGAGCACATAAATTCAGGGCTGACTCAGATGGAGTGAATCACGCAAAAAACTCCCTGCAGTCCTTTGGATTGTCCTTGGAGGCTTTGTGACCGTATTTCTTTTGTGGGCTTATGCAAGATCAATGCAACCCCAAGACATGTAAACAGTCCTGCTTTACCACTTCTGGAATGATTCAGAAAGCTCTTTATCACCAGTATGTCCCAGGTGTGGAAAAAGTCCTGCACATAGTAAAACCTAGTATGTTTTATTGGTTATCTGTTTTCTATAGGAAGGATTTCTCTCACTGTCACACATACACCTACAGTCCCCAAAATTCCCAAAGAATACATCATCCAGCAGTACCTAAACACCTGCTGTTCAATGGCAGAACAGTAAGTACTAATTTTGCATCGCAGTATGCTGTAAAACTTCTTCATCGTGGGATGCTGTTAAGTGTCCATCTGTACCACAGGTCAGAAAAGTGTTCTGGCAAGGTTCCTGGCTAAGGCTCTATTCAGAATTTAGATAGTAAATGGTGCACAGAAACATGAAAAACAAAATTGAAAGGAAGAAGAAAAATGAAAATGCGCCCACAATTTTTAAAAAAAACCAGCAGCATTTAAAGAAAATAATGGGTCCTTTTTCCATGGAATAAAATTATGGCATCACATCCTCTCTAAAGTTAAGTCATAATGAACTTGTTTGCGCACCTACTGAAGAGTATTGTACACTCATGAGTATAGAAAACAGGGATCTGGAAACTTTGATAATGGCAGGTACCACCTCCACATATTTTTTCTGCTCTGTAATTGACTGGATCAATGCCCACTAAAGTGAATGGAATTCCGGTGCTATTGGATTCATTCATCTCACTCTTCTTCATCGTCCTATACTTTTACCCTTTCACATGTGCAGATAAAGAGATTCCTAAAGCCAGTGTTTCACTCTAGTTGGTGCTACTAGGTGATTCTTGATTTTGCTTTGTCATGTGTACTTGAAACTAGCATCTAATGTGCAGTGGTGAGCCAGAAGGAAGTGGTAAAAAAATCATGGATCTCTCACAACGAAAGGAAGAGCTGGGGAAATAAAGAGGTTTGTTGAACACATGCAGTCAGCTTATTGATGATGAACAGGGATGATTTGAGGATTGTTTTTTAAGCATCTTCTCTCTGTTTAAATTGCTGTTCTAACCATTGTTTTCTTCATTAGCTTATTTTCATCTTCATAATTTTTTTCTTTATTTTCTTTGCTATTTCTTTATTTTCTTTGCTATTATTTCTTGGCCATTAGAAAACACATTCCTTCCAAAAGTTCTTTGCTTAAATTGTTTTCTGTAACAACAACAATAATGGAAAAAAATACTCCTTTTTTATAGCAAGTTAAGGGCAAATATCCATCCCTAAGTACTTACATACAATCACCCTTTCAGTAGGATTTGCATTCATGCAAATGAGGCTAAAAAGCTGGGCTGTGCATCACAGTCCAGCCCTCCAAGTAACTAGAATAAGTAACTGTAACAACACATTGTAAGACTTCATTTATGCTTCAAATTTGAGGGAAAGATTGGATTAATCCTCTTCTAGTGTTGCAAACCTTTTCTTCTTCACATCCTCTTGTACTGTTGCTGATTGATAGCTAATCTTTCATTGCATGACATGCTTAGGACTTGGTCTATATGCAATAAGTGGAAAAAACATGTCAATTGTGACTTCTTGGACTTTCATTTTATTACAAATTTTGCTGGAGGAAAAAATTGCTGTAACTCTACTGTGCATTCATTCATCTCCCGTGCAAAGGGGCTTGGTGCACTCATCATCCCTAGCACTGATCACCTGAGAGTTATTGCACTCAGAATGTTGACAGGACCTTGCTGGCTCCCATGACGTGGAGGGCTTATGAGACCATTTGGACAGATAAGTTGTGTTGAGTGTGATTGACTGTGAGAGTACTTTTTTTAAGTCTTAGCCTTTTGCCCCAAGTAATATACATGCGCAAGAGTGCTGAGGGTATCCAAAGAGAAAGAAAAGTCTTCATTAGTTGCCCATAATTTTATGTGACGTTAGTGGTGAGCTAAAAGGTTCAGTGGTAACGAGTGAGAATCACAAAGAGACGGTACAGTCTGATTATCCTAGCTCTTACAGCATTGCTAAAAAAATTGGAATCTGATCAAAAAAAAAAATTATTAATAGCTGGAAAGTCCAAGTTCTCAAAGAAAGAGAGCCAAAAAATGTGTATTAGGTAACACAATAATAAAATTATTTTCAGGTCTAAAATTGTTTCATACCTATCTATTTTTTCGGTACATTAAGAGTGTTCAATCTAGATTCTAAGCTTAAATTTTCAAAGTGGAATCCCAGAAGACTTACTGGTTTTCATGGCCACTACCAACTTGAAAACCTAATAGCACATTGTTGGGGTGGGTTTTTTGATTTATTAGGAAGCAGGCTTAACTGAATTTACTGGCTGGAATCTAAATGAGTCTTGCTGGATTTCTACTTTGCACCTGCAGAAGCAGCTTTAGAGAGCTACTGCCCTCTGTAGATACTGTACCCTATTAGCATAACCTTCTTAAGAAAAGAAGAAGAAAGAGAATTGATGATAAATGAAGGAAATTGCAGTAGGAATGTACTTTGCTGTAACCTTTCCCTGCTGAAATTACAGACAATGGTCCTAGTGAGGATCATGGGACAGCTCAAAAAAGCATTACTTTATGCAATATCTTTCTTATTGTGTTGATATATACTCTTTTTTCCTTTAAAAAATTATTAAATTTATTGCCTAAAAATTACTATAATTTTTTATTGCTTTATTTATTACAGCAAAAAAAAAGAAGACTGAACTGAGGAAGAGTGGAAAAATAATGAAAATATTTCTTTCTTCTATACAAAAAAATTGAAAGACCATAGTATTACAGGTACTTATTATATAACATAATAAAAACTGAGAGGGAATTTGTTAAATTCCCAAATACTGTCAGCTTTTTATTTAAACTTATCCGGATCTTCACAGTCTTGTCCACATAAAAGCCGGTGACTTAAAATTCACAATGCTTTCTGATTAACTGAAACAATGAGTCCACTGCCAGGCACTGTATATGCCACTGTACTGACCTCTTCTGCTTTAGAGAAGCAAAGGTTACATTTCATTCTTTAGCAGAGTATTAGCGGTGTATGTATTTCAAGTTCTTTGATTTACGCTATCTCCATTTTAGGTTTGTTGAAGGAAGGTTTTATTCTTTCCTCTTTTTTTCCTCCCACTCTATTCCCTGGAAGTTATAAATGCGTCAGTTTTTCCTGGGATTTCATTTTTTTTGGTCCCAGGTACCCAGCTGTGTATGAAATAATGCTCCCCATATGTTTTCCCTGTTCCCGTCACTGGTGTCTGTGCAAGTCACCAGTTTTCCTAATAAGGTTGGGTCTGACCTTTCAGAAGTTCTCAAATGAAGAATCTAACTGCGTTCATTATCCTCAAAACAGACAGGATTCTTTGCCACTGCCCTCCCAAAACAGCTGTAAGAAACAGTAAATCATGCTAGTTCCAAAGTCAAACCCCAGAGCTGTTCAAGGGTGCGTAAGCTTCAGGCAGCCAGACTTTTACTGGTCCTTCCCAGAAGGGTGGTGCGCCAGATGGGGAGCGAGCCCAAAGAAGGGGAACAGATAGATTGACAGAGAAAGGGACTTCACAAAAGAGGAAACTAAAGCCTAGAGAGAGGCCTTTTCAACTGATGGTCTGGCTTAGGCAGGAAAACCCTGTTCGGCATTTTTAGTGTTCCCATGTCCAAAGCAAGGGATCCACCATGTGCGTGCTGACTGCTGGAGTGGTGGCTCCCAGTTCTGCTCCTTTCTTGTGACAGCACTGACAACAGTGTGTCAACAAGGGGAGTCATATGACAGACCTCACCCATCTGAAAATCAACCTGTTTACTGGTATATTTTGGGCTGGCAGGATTAATACTTGGTTGGATTAGTTCCTTCACCTGCCTTCCCGCAGCCCCAGGAGCGGACATGCTGGACGTGCTGGAGACACGCTGCCAGAATGAGAGGGGAAGGTGATGTCTCTTTTGTCAGAAGTTTGTGACTTTAGTTGAGATTAAGGAATGTGAAACTGCAGCTCATGCCAACAAAATATTTCCTGTGTTCGTGAAAAAAAATTAAATACAGCTCTTGTTTTGACCATGAAACTTTCTCCTAACTGGAGTCACCTATGAGCTCGAAAGAGAATAGGTATGAACTGATTGGTTCCTGTCAAAGGAAGAAGATGAGTGAGGAGTTTAAATTAACATAGTAGACACTGATACTTATATTTCAGTTGCCTAAAGACAAAATGGAGCCTTTTGTTCTAATTTATATGTGATTTTAATATTAGCTTATTTTAGAAAAGAACAAATAAATGAAAGAACAATTATGAAAGCTAAAACAAGTATCTCCAAAACTGGAAATTCTATTAAAATATCACAAATACTCTCAGAAAATATTCTGACAAGTTACAGAACTTAACAATGAACATCTAGGATTTAAGCCGTCCATTATAATCTGAGACTGATCATGTAAAAATTTTGTTAGCCAAAGAGAAAGACTATGCTTAACCTGAAGAGATATAATTCTGTTAAATTTGATAGAGTTTTCCCACAGGGAATGCAAAAGGAAAACACTGATTTTGACAGCTAAATAAAATGTAGTTATTTCTGTACAATTGTTTTACAATAGTCAAAATGATTAAATTATTCCTGGGGGGGGGGGTTCTCATGTAGAAGGTCATCTGTCATAAGTTTTCTTGGCTGTATTAAGACATTGGAAAAGCAGGTACACATTGATAGGTACTTTAATAATGAACAATACACAATGACATCAAGATATTTAAAAATTAATGTATGCTCTCTGTTTCAATTATTTTAACTGTGGCAGCTTGCTAACTTGTAAGCAAGGTAATTAGACATGTATAAATTTGGTTCTTCAGGGTGATTCAGCAAGGAAATAGGAATTAGGAAGTTCAGTTTTGCAAACAAGTTCTATCTCTAGTTTGAACAGAGCTTGTGTTACAACTAAAATGTGTGATTCGTAGCAGCTATAAGTATTAATGTGTTTTCCCCCTTTTTGCAGGTTTTGTCTATAATAAATTCACTGAACAAGGCATACAGACTTCTGTTCAATGATATGAAAATTAACCAAGGCACATTAACTGCAGGAAATCTTCAAAGGTACAAAACCAAAATGCTTATTTAGTAATTAATTAAACCAAACAAGCCATCAACGTGTGCTACATAGCCTAAGTATTATGTCAGGTCAATTATTAAGCTGTAGTAAATCTTCTGGAGGTTCTACTCTGCCAGACTTTAAAGGCTCAAGACTAACTCAAGGACCAGTAACATTTTAGTGAGCCAGTAAATGATTACACAGATAGCTTCTCAATCCAAAGTTTGCTACTATTAACTTTCTATATGTCAAGACATCCAGAAGTCGAATGGTTTGTGGTTGTTGAATAATATCCTGTGAACAAAATGTATGCATTTCTTAAGCCTATGAAAAAAAATATTTTGTAGGCTTGAGTTACGTCAAGATAAAAGTGTGCTTTTCCTGCAGGGAAAGTTATACGTTAAGCAAAAAGTAATGGTTTGGAATTTTCCCTTGTTTATGTGAACACGCGGATTATGAAAACGTAAAGCTAATCTCACTGTATGCTCATGGTAAAGTAAAGCAGCATGCAAGCTGTCTTATGAGACTGCCAAAGCAATTCTGAAAGATCTGCAGTAGTTCTATGCTTTCAAGCCCTGGTTGACTTTTAGGTGGAATTATGAGGTCTCAGCAAGTTGTGTGGTGACCTTGTGATGTGGGAATTATGGCACTGAGCTGAGTATCGAATCATACATCTCAACAAATACAAAATATAAAGCCACATGACAGAGCATAGAGCGAAGCTTGAAATGCTCTGAAATTCATTTTTTCCTCATCTGTACTATCTTCTGTCACCTCATTTACATAGAATATTTCTGTCTAAATAATTTACAAATGCATGTGATTTAATAGCAAATATATATGTGGTAGAGGTAAATTTTGGTTTAAAATTAAGACATTAGTAGCAATGAAAGACAGCTGGTATACATCAAGTTTATTTCACATGCAAGTCTTTGTATGGAATTTTCATTGGAACCAGTTACTACTCGACATATTACGTCATACTTTATTTTAATTACAGAATATTTGAATTTTCATCTGTTCAGATGAAGTTTTGTAACAAATAGAATTATTCAATCTGCTTTATTTTCCCTTCAGATATGTGTCTGTATATAAAGCATATATAGTTTGCTTGCATACAGCATATGAGGGTACTCAGGCTGTCTTATACCATCAATCTAGTCATTGTCACCAGCTCTAGCTTAATGTTCTCTCCCAGCTTTATCTAATTTTTCCTAAGTTTATCTATAGTTTTACCTGTATTTTTCCTAGGTTGCTCTTAAAGATGTTAACTAGAGTAGGGCCAAGAAAATGTATGCCTTAGATTTCCACAAAAGTGGAAGTTATGAAATAACATGATTTAGATGACTGATCTTGCTTTTGTTGAAGAGAATGAATTGAGTTATTATTTGCAGTGTCTTCCAGTTCTATTTGATGAAATAACAAATGATCATTTTGGTGATGTTCCCAGTCTACCAAAGGCAGGAAGCCCAAAGAGTCATATGGAGGACTTTATATTGGAAGAGTTCCAAGCAATTTTTGCAGGTCCAAAGTTTACTTAAAAAAAAAAAGCAAAAAACTTGGACGGTGTTTATTTAACCTGAAACTTTAGAGGTTCACTCTTCATTGACTACACCAAGTGCTGTTGTAGAAAAATTTCTGAAGAAAAATTTATAAACATACTTTTTCTCTACAGATTCAGGGTCATGTATCTCATACAATGAAACCACAACTGTGAAGTATGCATAAATGTAATTCATGTTTGTCAGTATTAGTAATGCCTTCAGAATATTTATTATAAAATAAAGTGTTATCACTTGCATCATGGATAAAATAGTTGGAAAGTTACAAGAAAAATGAGAAAGTGGCTTTTTGACCTGAAACTTAAAGATCATGTCTGTTATGTATATAATCTATTAATGACACTCTCACTGCAAAGACTTTCCTGGCACATTATCCACTGACATTCCAAAAGGCAACTTCATTTAATTAAGTCTAATACAACTTAACCCTCAGGGTCAGTTTTTTCAGAAATGTAGTTCCATTACTGAACACACACATATCTCAGTCCCAGTTCCAAACAGGCTTTTGGACTCAGATTATTTTTGAGAAGTGTAAGAGCTTGAAAAACCCATTTAACTTCATCTATAATGAGCATGATCTTGAAGCAAGAACCAGAGAGGCTTGCATGATGACATTTCAAACCAGGTTATAGGACTTCAGAAGAGTGTATCTGCCTGAGGAATCTACAAGTCAAGGCTACTGGGCTGACCAGTGGTGTCACCAAGCACAAAATACAGATAGATGGTCATATGGGTGTCACAGAATAACTCAGAAGAATCCTAACAGGCTGTAGATTGTTAGGAGAGGCTGGGAAGCTGAGGAACAGAGACATATGGCAAGGGCAAGTAACATTTTTCTTACAGTTCACTATATCACATTTAATTTTACTGTATGCACACTGAGATGACAGTCACTGGCCTATTAGCAGAAGGTATTGTTGGGCATCCTGTGAGAAGGTATGCAGTAGAGCTATGATCTTTTTGTAGGGTTTGTGCTTCTGTTCTGTGGTACTTCAGTGTTATTATTTGTCTACACAGGATGCAGCCGAGTAATGCAGAATCTGTAGTCTCCCAGCCTTTCTCTAGCCAGGATCATGTCAAGCATTTTCATCTCCTTGTGTAGATGCTTTTTCTTTCTCTCCTGCTAAAAGGTCACCAAAAATAAGGAAGTCCCGTGGGAAAAATACTCTAATATAGAAGTACATCTTTGTGATGCATACACGTACAAGTTCTGACACACACACACCAACTACACAAAACTTATCTACTAAGAAGCATGTGCTGAACTGTTTGCTTCTGCATCTCTCCCAAGTGATCTCTGCCATCAGTGACCTTATTTCTCTCATTACTGTATTCCAATTTTGGAAACAAAACTGTTGAATTCTCAACACTTTTTTTCCTGTCACATTGTCAAGTTTCTCAGTTGGGGAAAGAGGATTACGTAGAAAAGGATTATTAGCTGAAAGATAAAAGGTTTTGCCCCTAAATGCATTAGGGAAAATGTTTTTTAACTACAATAGATATAGCTGATAAAATGAGATATTCCGAGGAGACACGAATTTAGCCCTTCATTTCCTCATTATTTTGTGACTTTCTTGCCCACAGCATGTTTTCTGATCTGAACAGGTAAATTAATGCCTTTTCCATTTGGTCTTCTTTTCCATCACCCTCTCACACAAACCTTTTCTGTGTTTTTGTAGATACACCATTGATTAAGATCCAGATGGAGTTTTTTTAGTGCCTGTCGATACAGTAGAAAGTCTGTAATCATGGAGTTTTCCCTTTAGAAGCTGTGAATATGAAGATTCAGTTTTAGTATATCCATAACCTACCACATGTCACTTTTATGAAGAAATAGGCACTTGTTTGCCTTTGTGGCTGCTCATCCCTATTAAATTAGTTCACATCAGTAGAGCTCCAAAGAGGAAACATGAGACTTTTCTCCTTCGTTTCCTCATGATACTTAGTGGAAGCGGTTCTCAGCTGCTGATTAGGTTGCTTCACTGTTTTTCTTACTAGCGTGTTTCTCCACACTGTGTGCCTTAATGAGAAAGTCATTAAGAACATTCTCTTAAGGTTTCAAGATGAACCTTTCAAAATGCCAGTCTCTGGAAGTATTTTTTAGTCTATTCCCACATTTAGTTTGTTGTTTGTCTTTTTCCTGTAAGAGCCAAGTCACTTCCTTTGTATCCAGTATCAGTTGTATTACCATGCCTTCATGGAGAACTGGTGCTGTGCAAGGGCATCAAAATAAGACACACATAGTCTGATAAAAATACTTCTAATATTTCATATAGGGAATGTTTTTAATGTGGATTTTGTAGAAGATTTATATGTGTCATTACTTCCTCTACTCCTTCCTTCAGACCTACTTCCAGTCTGAATTCAGATGGACATTTAAGAATGGAGATTTTTTTTGGGGTACACACATATACCACTTGATACTGCTTCTCTTGAAAAAAATGCAAGATGTCTTTATTAGGAGGTAGACCTATAGAATCAGTAAGATTGTAATGATATAGTCAGGGAATGGAAAAAAAGAATACTAGAAAGAAAACTCTTTCTTGGCTTATGTATTAAGACTAGAATGACGAGAGAAAACAGCTAAAGCAGAACCATACAAACAAACAGAACTGCCATCAGTGGTGAGACACAGTAATATTAAAAGTGTAAATACTTTTTTAGTGAAGTAAGTAAATGGATAAGATTAACATTTCTTCACAGAGGAGTTTTTTGGTCATCCAGAAAAAAAATTACATATCTTCAATTGCTTAAATCTACTTGCAGTGAGAAAAGCACTTGTGTTTATATATGTATATGTGCTATTGACATAGCAATGAAGCAGCATACTGACTTGGGGCCAAGAAACATTAATGGGAAAACTTCCCAGCATTTGTTGTCGGCTTGCAGATTTACAGATGTAAGAGAACATTTCTTTGCTCATTGTTGCCTCAAGTTGCAATCATTCTCCCTATTGCCTCCTCAATCTGTTCCCAGAAGGAAGAAGAAAACGACCTATTTTCTGTGTCACGTGAATGCATTGTAGGATTTGGTCTTGACAAGCAACCAGATTACGTACTACTGAAGTGCAGGTTCTCACCTAAAGAGGTGCTGAGAGTGAGGATATTACTTCTGGGGAAGAATTCCATCATGTTTTACACTTCATTCCTTACGTGGAAGAAAAATGCATGGGTTTCCAGCCAGTTTTACAGTTCTTAACAGATGGGAGTGTGTACAGATGAGAGAGGAAGAGTACATGTGAGATTGTTTAAGTCATCATACTCTTCTCAGCTCCTTTGGTGCTACACTGCAGTTAGCTGATTAACTAGCTTAGAGGAATTTAGTCTCATCTCCTTGCTCCAGTTAAGACTTCTTATATAGCAGTGCTACAGTCAGTGTCACAGGGAAAACATTGCTTCACTGTCTCAAAAGAGAGCTAGGGAAATAGATACACTTGAGATTACAGAGTTCTTGGGTAATGCAGTAATGGGATGTTCATAAATGCCATAGAGAAATCCCAGGCTTCACGGCTCAGCAGCTGTGTGTCAAACAGTGGGCATGTTTATCTCTAGGACTGATCCTGGAAGCTGCAGGCCACACCAGTTCCCACTGAAGGCATTCTCAGACCCCTTGTTGATCAGGTCCAGAGCTTCTATGGGATTTTTAAATCCTGTGAGAGCTAAATTAAGAAGATTTAAAGCAATTAAATATAACCACTGATTAACAAAGCGGGTCTTTAAAGCCATTAATTCTATTTTTGCAAATAACAGGAGACATGACTGAGTGACAATGTTCAACCACGCAACTAATTGAAAGCAAATAAAGATATGATGACACAGTAATTGTAACTGAAATAAAAACATACTTCACCAGCATTTTTGGATTCTTATATACACATTGACTTTTAACTTTACGTAGGAGGATTTGCCCACAACTTTTACGTAGTTTAAATAGTACCTAATTAATCTATCATGTACACTGTGTGTTCCTGAGTATTAAAGTACATGTAACTATTGAAATCATCCAGAATACCATAAGACAACAACAGAATATGTCTTTTCTATGGAAACCTGGACTTTGAATTAGATTGTGATTTAGATAAATTTGTAAATATCCAACCTAGTGATGATGCCATGGAAGTGATAAACTGTGTTTGCAGGGACTTATGCTTACGTTACACTTAATATTCTAGAAGGATTGTATTCTGTGATGATCAGAACAAACATAGTGGGTGACCCTCACACCACAAGATACTCAACTGGATCATGATGAATTTTTAACCTTATGAAAGAAGTATTTTGCGAATCTTTTGGGGTGGTGATTTTTGTCTTTTTCCCATGATTTCTCTGCAAGTTGCTACTAAGTACCACTTTCTGAATGAATGGTCTGATTCTTGGGTGCGCTGAAAATTTTCTACTCAGTCTCTGCTGAGAGACATTTCTTGCAGTCTGAACATTGTACCACACACAAAGGATGGGCTGCAATAGAAATAAAGGCAAGTGATACAGAGGTGAAGGTAAAGTGCGATGCTGAAATACAACAACAATGATTTAAATATTAACTCAAAGGATATTAACTCAAAGGATATTAACTGGAATTAATGGCACAGGGATGCTTATAGGTGTTTGATGAAAAAATATGTGATGAGAGAGAGCTGAATGGATCTGTCTCATTCCAGGTAGAGCTGTTCTGTTCAGGCTTTCAGACTTCTGAAAATTTTGTGGTGATTTTTATTAACATGCAGCTTTGTCGTAAGACCAGTATCACAAGGTTCCCATGTCTTCTGTGATTCATGATGGTTACAGTGAGTATATTAAAGTCAAGCAGCTTCTGCTATCCTGCAAGCAATTTTAGAAATGTAACTTCTATCTGGTACTAAAGGTATATAGGCTACAATAGACATATTCTTTTAGCAAAGATTTGCTGGATGCAAATTTTAGATGCCCTATATAGATTTACACATTAGATTATTGCTTTATAACATCTGAACAAGCCATTTTCCTCTGAAGGACTTGCCTCACTGTATCTGACAGGAGTGTAATTGACTATTGAGTTAATACACAAGGTGACATAAAAACCTGTTTACATTTTTGACATTATTGTTCAAAAAGAAATAACGGGAAAAATACTAAATTTTTTTTACTATTGCATTAGTTATGAATTTTTTTATTCATTAAACAGATATTGCTGAATAGTAAAGTATCATTTGGAAAACTGAATATTCAGTTAAGAACAGCAGTTTATATGTGTTCTTGATCAATACATTGAATAGCAACAAAATGATCAGAGTTTTAAAATAGAAACTTGAAATAGTTGTACTCAATGGTTTTGAAGGTCTTTTCCAACCTAAATGGCTCTATGATTCTATGACTTTTTTTTTGCAGACTTGTTTCTTTTCTATCAGTATAAATAGGGAAATAAATTTTCAAGTAGCACTGTTACTTCACTATATGAAGAAAATAAGAGGGATCATTACACCCATCAGTGAAGTGCAGCCATTTCAAGGATGTAGGAAGTTGATTGCTGCTAGCAAACTAAACAAGAGTTTACTGAGGACTAGAAAAATATATACTGTTAAAACTGCAGTGATTGATAAAGTAAGCAGAATAGAACACTGCTACTGAATTAAAATATTTTCTGTGTGTCTTAGAGATGTTTATTTTAAATAATGGGTATTTTCTTTACCTGTGTGAACTCAAATGCTGTTTCTATTAAGGAGGATGTTTGACCTGCTTCAAGCTGTAAAAAATTTGTGATTCTCCTAAGTCCACATGACCTAGATTAATGTTAGTGTCAAAATGATTCTGTGTTAAGCTCATTTAATGTACCTCTTGTCTATAAGATGTTACTTTGCCAGCAGCAAAGGTCACAGGTTTTCAGGTATTGACAGTGCAAGTAATGACAAGTTATTTCTGTGTTTGAGTGGATCAGGGTCTTTTTAGTGTTCATTCAATGAATTTGGCAAACTGTAGCCTCTGCCTAAGAGGGCTCTGTGCCTTTGAGCATACAGCAGAGGGAATTGTTAAACATCCAGCTCTGAAATCTATAGTTTCATTTAGATCAGACCTCCCAAAGGAATTTTTATGCCTTTGGCTAAGTAGCAAACAATTTTGAAGCTGACTTGCATAGGTAGAAAATTTCTTCTTGATCATAAAAATAAATGGAAAGAATAATTTATATTTTTACTCAGTTTTAAGGACATTTTTTGTTTAAATATATTTAGGTACGGTAGGTCAAAATAGCCTTACAACTGCAGTTATAAAAAACAACAACCTCTGCGAAAGTTTGCAAGCATTTGTCCTAAGGAAGGAAGCCTGATTAAATAGCTGAAATTCAGGAGCAGAACTAAAGTGCTGCTTTCCTGGTTCTTTCCCAGGTTGCTGAATGACAAAGTAAGTCATGTAACAAAACCAAGATTTACACAGTGTTGTGAGTCATCTTTAACAGGTAAACAGAAAATGCATTAGGCTGCTTAGATGGGAGCTTGACATTTTCCAAACAGTCACAGACTACACATGACTTCTCCTGTACATTTTTGTGGTGAAGAATGCTCGGAGAAAAGTTTTGTTCTCTAAGACAAAAGGCAATAGAGGGAGTTAAGGGTATGATACTCTGGAAATAGAATTTGTCCGGTGTTATCAGACATATGCTACCTGTGCCATAGATTTTGTTCTCCTAGACTGGCATCTGAGCAAGGGGAAATGGAATCAGTTTATAGGGGCTAACCTAGATATCTGTCTCTTGCGCAAATGCAGAAACCTGGGTCAGGGCTACAAGTGTCTGGGAAGCAAACACTTGGAGCCTGAAGTCATGTCCTCAGTCTCAGTGCTTGCTCCTAGACTGTTTATACATTATCCCAAAATTGCCATTTGATAAAGAACAGAAATGTGTCAAGGATGTCAGCACTCCATCCCCACATCAAGTGACCTAACCTGCAGAACTAAGCACCCCTTCTTCTCCTCCGCACATGGATTTTGCCTGGAGCTGCTTTCCCAGGAGAGGTAGACTGAATCTTTTGCCACCATTGCCTGGTGACTGAGGAACTCTCCTGAGAGTGGAGCTGGGGCTCCAGATGTCATCAGGAGGAGGAGGGCTTGAAACTCAGACTTCAGTTTCCTGGTGGATCCCCAGTATCCCATGAATTTTCCATGGCCAACATATGCCTCACAAATTAAGCTCCTCTGGAGTCTTATGCCTGTTTTGCATCTCCCAAACAGCTTTAGCTGAAAGGCAGAATCTTAGGCAATTACTGCGACGACGACAGGGTGACAACTGAGCAGACCCAGAAGCCTAGCATTAGGTCTCCAAGGAACTTCAGGAATATGCTATCTGTGTAGCATGCTAGGTATAGATTATTTTAATTAGTCTTCTGAAGTTAAGCTCCTAAGTTTCTCTGAAACTGGTGTGATTTGCTGCATGCTTGCTGAAAAGCACATTGGTTCATGCTGTAGTGACCCAAGTATTGTTAGTTTGTTCATTCGTTCGTATATGTGTCACAGTTCCCAGAGGTGTCTGTGCAGGGGTTTAACTGAACCTGATTAGCTTAATCAGCACAGATTTGTGCATGGACATGCCTTCTCACATCTGTGCAATTTGTTTCACTGCCTCCTTTCTACCTTTCCTCTCGTCACATTTTTCCTTATCAAAGTTTCCCTAACTTTAAACACTTCCTCAAACCTTTTGCTTTTTATTCTCCTCCCAGTTGCCTTTTTATCTTCGTAGAAAGCTGTGGAAGATGTGAAAACTGGCAGATAGAAGATGAGACTAAATATGATCTGAAAATGCAATAAAGTTTGCCCCCAGGCTCTTCACAACAAAATCTGGGACCTGAACAACTTCTTTAGGTTGCTTAGCACAGCTGATCAGAGGAAGGAGAACAGGGCATTGTCAAGTATGATGGTCTATTGGGCTTTAGGAGAAAGTTAAAAAGCATTAGAGGGCAAAATTCTGCCAGGCTTTCCCTCACAGCAGCATTCGGTCCTCAGGCACAACTTCCCTAAAGCATAAGGAAAAGCAGTAAACGAGTATTTTCAGTATTATAAGTGAAGTCTTATGTCAGTGCCACTCTTCCAATGGTAACAGTATTATATTGGCTTAAGTTGTTAAAATTCAGGATTACAATTGATGCTTTTGAACATAAGTCTTACTTTTTTCCTCCCGGTTGCAGATTACAGGACAGTAATATGCTTTCTTCTACCATTATGAGGAAATAAGCATATTGAGTTTTAAATGCGCATACAAGAAAGGAAAATAAAGCATATATAAATATAAGTGTATGTGTCCCTGTAGGTAGATATAGATAAAGGCAGAGATATAATCTCTAGCTTTGTTTTGTTGTGGTGATTCCGCAAACATAAGCTGGAAATCATGAAAATTTAAGTAAACTTCTGCAGTGTGGATATTACATCATCTTCCTCTTTCTCTGCAGCTTTTGTAGTTGTACCTTTAAGTATAACTCAAAGGAGCATCTCCAGGGAGGTTTTAGTCAATGTATGTGTAGTAGGTTGATTGTATCCTAAACTAATTCACAGTTGTGATTTTCAATATAGTTTCAGTAAAAAGGGCTAGGCACTAAATTACATAATTTACCTATTTACTGGGGGGGATTCAGAGAACTAGATGCAGATTTTAGTGTTTGAATATATAGTCTCTCATTACAGGAAAATAGCGTTTGTGTCAATACAGACAGTGGGGCTTAGAGAGCTTTGCCTGGACAGCCAAATAGCTTGCAGGTTCCCCTGACTGTACAGACTAGTTTCCTCTCTGATTGTCATGGGAGCTTAGACACCTACCTCATGTACTGAGATAAATGTTTTGAGAATTAAATCTAGATATCTACAATGTGGAGGTGAATCCCACCTAGTATAATTATTTATGTGGATGCAGATATTTGTGTGAAGTAAAAAGAGTGATTGGATTAAATGCTGTGATTTAAATATTAATAAATTCCACCATATTTTATTATGTGGCACTCAGGGGTAATTAAATTCGAATGTATGGCTAACTTATTTTTATGTGCATTTACCTGTTATAAAAGGGATACATAGGTCTGCATTCATGAAGCAAGAAAATCTAGGGTATCTTTCTCATGATTAAGATATTCAGGGTGCTCAGTAAGCATTTAGTAACACTAACTCTTGTTAAGCATTGCAGAAGGCAATTACACTTATTCATTTCCAATGAAAATATTAAAACCAGAAGTTAGAGAGGTAGTCCTGCAGAGTCTGAACAATTCCAAACAATGATAAGTGTCATAGATTAAGAGCATTTACCACCTTCAGAAACTGTTTAGCACTAAGCAGGGTGGAGTCCTCTGGGGCACATTTGTAGCTTTTGAGAGTGGCTCAGCCTAAAACCTAAGGAGCACTGACAAGTTGTCAAAACAGACCGGAAATTATGTGTAGATTTTTGTGCTTGATCTTATGCATGCCAGTGAATCTGACTACAAGTAATAAAATTCCTTCCTTTAAATATAAGATTCAGTCTTGTTTTTCTGAGCAAAACAAGTTTCTGTCAGCCTAGACTTAAAGGTTTTGAGTTTCTTTTAGGCTCAGAGCTCTTAAATTCTTCTGTCTCAGCACTGCCTCACTAGATATTTTGGTTGTGCATCCATTTAGAAAGACAATACAGTCAGAACTTGGTTATCCATGTGTGCCAGATTATTCATGCCACGGATATTAGCTGAAGTTCAGAGCCACATGAATGTGTCTGCACTGCTTCCAGGAGCATCTCAACTCCATAATCAGTACAGCTGCTATTGCATTACACAGAGCTGGAGTTAATAAGCCCATACGAAGCTTATCTGGCTCCGTGGTAAGCCGGTTCCCTGGGAAACATGAAGGCTCTTGGTGGTGTCAACCTATATCCAGCTGGACCTTATTAATTTAGGCTCAGTGCTGCTCTGCCAAGCCCATAGTGGAGCCAGCAGTGGTGGCAAGCCTGAGCCTGGCAGGTGACAAGGGGAGGGGGAAGTGAAGTAGTCGCTTCTGCAACATAGTCCATTTTTCTAGAAGAGGAGTTTGTGGTTTATTAGTGGAAGCAAGTGCAAGTGCAAGCTTGTGCTGCAAGATTGTAGACAGTTTGCACAGTTTGTTTGTTTATTTGTTTAATTTTAACTACTGTGTCTTTCTGAAGTCAGGAGGAGTTATATGGGTTCAGTCAGAGAGATCTATGTGTTCTAAAATACACTCTGGATATCTATAGATTGAGGGGGTTTTAGTACTTAGATTTAGTAGGATGGATGGTTTTAAGCTGTCAAGAAGAGCCATTCATCTCTAAACTGTACTTGACATCAGGGTACTTTAATGCATCAATCCTAGACTAACACTCACTGATTCCTTCAGTCCCTCCAAACTTTTCACATTCATATACATGTGTGTTATCCATATGACAGTGAGACATGTATATCCTAGAATAGTCTTGAAAGCCTAGCCTCATATTTGTTAAAACCTTAGTGGTTTATGATGGCTGTGAAAGTTGCTGCAGCTGAAACATGCTGTCTCCATGCCTGACTGAGGCACTTCCAAATTAAGTTGTTCTTAGCTGCCCTTGAATCTGCTGGAGCGAAAGCAGAGAATCCCGGACAATCAACTTCTGTGATATTACCCCAGCTTCTTTATATTTGTATATCCATTTCTTTATTTTCACTTTTGTATTCAAAAGTCCTATTTCAAGTAGTGGAGATTCCAAAATGATAAAGTACAAATGAAATGAAGAAACCTCGAACATGCTGTTAGACGATGGAAAACTAAGATCCATGAGCAAGACTGAAACATAATTAGAGAAAATGTAACAAGAAAAATATCTTAAATATGCTGAAACAAAGGTTTCTATGGGTTGCAAGTATTTTTAATTTCTGTAGCAACTTCTCATCAAGAAGTTTCTAAAAATATGAATTAATTGAGACTCACATTTAGAAGTTGAATGAGAATTATATTGAGATGGTCCTGTTTGTCACTGGAGTACAGGCTGATCCATTTGTGATTGATACTTGACAGTGTGTAGCCCTGTGGACCCAGGTAGTAACAATCACATATAGCAAGTATTTCTAGATTATAACTGTAGACAAGATTTTGACCCAAACTTCCCTTTACTGATGTAATTAGTGGCAAAATTAAGACGCTGCCTTAACTGAGAGGAAAACTGCTGTCGGTATTGTCTGATGGGAACTCACGTAAATATATGTAGTTCCAACCATGTCTTGCTACTTGCCTGTACAAGTCCCTTAATCTTTTCTTATCAAAACAAGGACCAAAGACATGCCATGTGGAACAGATTCTGAAAGCTCTGTGGAGCCAGAAAAATCTGTTGCCTGGGACCCCAGAGAAAACTACATTAAGGATGTTTGGTAAGACTTCAGTTTACTTGTATTTCTTTGAGCCTTTCTGCTAGAAGTGTTGAATTATTCAAACTATGTCAAAAATTACCCAAGTTTGTCTACACGAGCTAAGTCATTTAAGAAATTACTTATGAAAGTAGTGAATTTGATGAGCATATCAGTTTGTCATGGTCATGCAATATGCTGTGCTTAGGGTCACTAAGTAAGAATATTGTATTGAATGTGAAACTTTGGGGACATTTCTCTTTTATTTCACTGTGATTGCGCTAGCCTACAGACATACTGTTAAGTTCAAAAAAATGCAAAACCCGATGCGTTTTGTGCAACCTCTGTCCTTCCAGTAGTGTAATCCAGACGCTGTATTCTTCAACTGAATTTCCTGTTCGAAGAAAAAGGCCAGATTGCAGAAGTCCCTGTGTCACAAGCACACTGCTTGTTTCCTTTTCATAAACTTTCGTCTTTCCTTAAAGCTTCAGAAACTAATCTGTCTTCAGGGTGTCCCCATTGCAGGACTGCATTTCAGGTAAAGATGTGATCTTTTGGGTACAATGCTCAGAACAATTTCTTTGTAGATGAAAATCAGTGCTTATTGCACCAACCAGAAACAGCTAACCAGGACAGTTTTTGGTAGCACATCATTTCTGTCCTGTAAGTCTCCTGGAATCGAATGTTCTGCAGCAGCCTCAAAGCCTTAGTGTGTTCGTAACAACTCATAGCCACACGAGATAGTACTGTAGCTGAGTGTTGATGGGGCAAAGATTTTGATACTGATAGTGGGATTTTATTCAAGAGGAATGATGTCATTGTTTTTTTTAACAGAAATCTTAAAAAAAATCTTCATGGTCTCTGCTGTGATTTTCACTTTTAAGGCTCTACTTTAAAGGCAGTTCAGTTAACTTATTTCACATGGCAGACCTGTGGCATGTCCTTTGCCACCAGTGCTTCCCTGTCTAGGAAGGTCCTTTCAGCTCACCTGACTGGACATTAAGTGCACCTGAGTGAAACTCTACCTGAATTGTAACAAAATTAACGGGACTGAAACCAGAGCAGTAACTAGGAATTAAGAAGCTGATAATATCAGTGTGGCCAAAGATACTAATTTAAAAAAAATAAATAAAATTTTAGTGCTTGAACAGCAGCTTGTTTGCTATGCTAAACCAGTTCTGTATTTTCTACACTCAGTTGAAGATCGAAGAAACTTCTTTTTTCCAGGGGATGATTCAGTTCATTCATACCATAGCCATAGGCAAAATTCCTTAGTACCCTATGAGAATATTCATGTTCTAAAGCCAAGCTCAAATGTTCAGTCGCCTCAGCTACTTGAACAAACTTATTGTTTAACATTTCCCATCACTTTTCAAAAAAGTCCATCTCTATGCAAAAATGCTCCTGGTTAATTCCTGAATTTGCTTTGCTAGGCCAACTGCACTGAACTCTTGAACACCCAAGGAGTAAATGCAGTAATGTGAAAGTACAGTAAAAACACATTACTGTCTTTACCTTAGTAACATTAACTGCATAAGAGGCCCTGCATTAGTGGGGTGTCCAAGGAACTTAAGGCTGTTATGTGATGCAAAGTTGTAGTAGTGATACCAACGCTTCTAACCTTGCCAGCACACGTTAAGGAGACAGCAGGTCTTTCCGGTATCTGGGAGAAGAAGCAACTTTTCTTTCTGTCTTTCTCTTTTCCCGTCTGCCCTGTCAAAACGAGTAGAACACGGTCCTCAACAAAACAGTTGCCTGTGTAGTGTGATAAGGGAAGAATTTCATGCAGCTCACGTCTTGGTAAGGAGGGCTACGGAGCTGGGGAGAAGGGCTGAAATCTCAGCTTCATGTGGTTCTGTGGCTTCTTAGATGGATCCCCACCCTTACAAATGTGAGATTAGTTTCTTGTAAAGGAGAGAAACATAGAATTACAAGCATCAATATGAAAACCATGCTTCAGAAAAATGAAGTTTCTTGGCTCAGTACAGAGGAGTGTTGCCTTCTACTCTCTATCTTTAAAGAAGCCACCAGGGAGCATGGATTAAATGATTAAATCAAATCAACTAATTGCATTAAAGCACTGATTTAGATAAAATTATTTGGTTTTGCTTCACAATATAGTGAAGACAAATTCCTTGTACAGCTTCACACATAAAGTAGGAAAGAATCTTATTTAATGGGACTTGGCCACAGGAGTTGTGCAAAGGATCAGAGCCAGAAATAGCAGTCAGAAAGAAATGATACTTCAGAAAAAAATGGAGCAGTATTCCCTGACAGTTTTGCCAAATCTGTTAATTTATTTTAATGATTTTTTAAGCACTGAACGACTCTTTGTTTCAGTGTAGGTAACCTGCCCAAGCTAGCAGGCTACATGACACAGAAGTCATGTTTTGCTTAGCATCAAGATTCCTACATGACTAAATCAATTCATTGTGCAAAGGTACAAGAGCCAAAAAAAGTAATATGCGGAATTAATGATGTTTGGTCATCCATTCTCCAGTGAGACTGGAGACACAGATGAGTGTTGTGCCCTTCCCATTGTGTGTCATCAGAACTTTACCTTCCTTAGGCCAGAAGAAAACACATTTTTATAACAGCAGTGCCAATTCTCTCTGCTTTATCAGACAACTCATTTTTGGTATCATATTATTCTAGGAAAACTTATCTCTCATTTGGAAAACAAAAACGTTATTTAGGATTATTGAAAAGACTTTCAAAATGCACAACCATAGATAACAACAAAAGATAAGTAATGTGAGCACAAAATTTATTGTTTTTTAAAATGTCACTATTTTGAAAACAGTTTCTTGATTTATGTTAGAGATTTGTCTCAAAATTTATTTTAATTTAATTTATTTTTCTTTAATGCTTACTGTTGGTAGTAGAGTCTTTTCATTTTTCAGTGATTCTACAGATTTCTACTGTTCAATAACTTGACATCTCTTTCATTTTCATCTGCATGGATCACCTTCATTCTTTAATGCTATTTCTACTACTAAAGTCAGTGAGAGCATTGCCAATAACTTCAGAATGAAGCTTAGCAAAAATATCTTTTGGGAAATTTCAGCCGAGGCCTTCAGACTGGACCTATTGTGCAGCATGGTGAAATCATTGTTATTCTTTTATTCCCTCCATATAAATAAAAAATCTTTTTGATGTCAAGGATAGTGTATGGCATCACATAAAAACTAAGGGGGTCTTATAAGCTGATTAAATAAAACCAACAAGAGTCACTGGAGGGAAGGAAGGAGGGAAAACACTTGTTCTCCTAATCTGAGCTGTTTGCAAAAGCTGCAGCAATTCTCCACAAGTTAAGGATTGAAGTTTCCCTGGTGGACTGATGACCTTTGATATGTTAATTGCTGGTTTTCCTGAAATGCCGAAAGAGAGCATATATAGTTGGGTTAGAAGAAAAAGGGATAAATATTAATGAAGCATTGGATTTTCGTTCATGAACAGCAGGAGCCAAGCAGTTAAACGTTCCTTTTCATCCCGTGAAGCAGGATAGAAACTAAGATCCCTATAATATTTGCCACATAACCTACGTACCTTAATCTCCAAGCAGTTTTACAGAGTACTGTGTATCTCTGTAAGAGCTTATTCTGTTGTTGAAATGAGTATTCATTCTGTTAGGTTTTCCTTCTTTTGAAATTCACGTCTAAAATTTAATTTTAAATATTATTTTAAGTATTATTAATTTTTTTACCTCCAGTGTAACACAAAAAGATGCGTAAGGGTAATAATTTTCAGTTATGCTGGCCTTAGAAGTTTTCTTCTTCATATCAGTCTGGGTAAGGTGCCATAGGACAGGAAAAAGATGAAAGTGTTATCCTTCTTTTGTTGCGATCCACTGTAAGCAAGACGATGCTGAAAAATAGTAACCTAGAATCCACCAGACAGATAAAGCACAGATTCTGCACTTTATCTGGTAGATTCTAAGTTACTATTTTTCAGCATCATCTTGCTTACGGCTCACCACCATCACATTTGCTTGATCACATAAAATAACAGGTAAATGTGCTATAGTTAGTATGCAGTTTACTTGCAGTCTCACAAGCTGAGTGTAAAGAAAAATGTTTGCAGAGAAAAACAGGGCAACATAGTGCATTGCATACTGCAAAGAATTTTCTTTTTTTTTTTTTGTAATAGAGACGCAAGAGTTTTTTTTACCTGGTGAACTTACCTTCTTCTGGAGTTAGTCGTTGCTTTAGTTAGTAAGTGAAAAGATACTTAGAGTTTGCCGAAAGGGTTACCATTTCCTGTTAGATGTAAATTTGCATGTCTGATATGGCTTGGAAAAGATTAAGTATTAGCCTTTCTTCTAGCATGTCAGCTGTATTGTGTTGTTATCTTGAAGCATTTTAAAGCCAAATAAAATTGAAATTTCCAGACTGATTAGCTGATGTGAGTGCAAAGGCATTTTGGTATTCAAGAAATGCCTTTGTTATAGCAGCCATCATATCTGACCTGCTCCCTAGGTCAATGAAGTTGAAGGGCTCTTGGTCTGTTGCAGGAGGAGCTCATTGTGGGCCATGACTAGGCCTGCTTTCATATGCATACACTTACTGCAAACCTAGCAACATACATGTTCTCTTCAATTGATTAATATAGCATCAAATGAGACATACTGTTTCTCTGGAAAACATCCTTGTAAAGCTGACTGAAATGGGAGGTTAAATATCAAAGGGCTAACACAAAGAAAGGGAATGATCAAACAACTAGACTGTTTTGTGGTTTACATGGGTTGTTTTGCTGATGATTAAGTAAAGAAAAACCTGCTGAGAGGAGGAGTAAGCAATTACACATTGAGGAAACTCTCATACTTATTGCCTTATTAGCAGTATTCGTAGACTGAGAGACCCTCCACAGGGTGATCGCTTGCTAGTTCCTCATAGCCAACAGCTTTGATGTGCTTACATTATGTGCTTTTTCTCGGACGAAGGGAAAAGGCAGGAAATATTCACTGAATGCATAGCCACTGAGCATTAGGAAAAAATTGAGGAATTCGGGAAACATTTCTAAATAAAGAAGGCTGCATGCTTATTAATGACTCTATCCAAACTTCAACTGTCAACGCCCTTAAGGCCAGTTAATAATATGATAATAATCATAGCCACTGGTTATTGATAGAGAATAATTCCCCAAAGAGATACTTTGTTGTCAGCACAGCTGACAACAGCAGTAATAACTGGCTGTGGAAGTAGAGAAAGCTTTGATTACTAGATAAAAAAAAAGTTTCCTTTTACTGAAAGTTACATGTACAGAAAAGACTTGGGAAAATGATATTTAATAACCTTTTCTCACTAGAATAGTAATTCTTGGTTCCTCCCATCTTGGCTTTCCCATCTACAGTATGGCTTCCTTACTGCTAAGGAACCTTGCCTTTATGCTGACTATCAATTTAGGCTTCTTTTCTGCTGCTATATGCTTGAGCATAAATTAGGTTCAGATGCCAGCTGATATCGTTAGGTTAAAAAACAGTTCTAGTAATGGTGGAGAGAAGAAAACACCTTACCTGTGTCAATAATGAACCAACCATTAACAGATGGCGAATACTGTTAAATCCTTCAAATGCCAGCAAGTGCTGTTTCTTGAGGCACAAGCATGCTGTGAGGACTTTTTTCTGTATCTGTAGTCCAGGGACCTGTGAACAAAGTATCAGGATAAAAACCTGACCATGGAATCAGCAAGTTCATCTGCTGGTACAACTGTGCTAACTTACAGCTGTTCAAGATGTGCTGCACTTGTCCAGTTAACAGTGGTCCACAACATAGCAGAAAGTAATACGTCTTATTTTAGTACCTGCTGGTACTATTATCGCCAAGTCTGAATGTCCTGCAGATTATGCAGTTTTAATTCCCTCTGTCTTCAGAGAGAGAAAAGCATGGTGTTGAGGAGTGTTGAAATGTAAGAAGTCTCATGTATTTACATATGGCAAAGAACGGTAACACAGATGAATACTGTACCATGAACCAATTTGAACATTTGGTATTAGTAAATAAGTAAATATCAGTAAATCTTTGCCATTTCCCTTACCTAGCTCCTAAGGTAACATGCACCATAAATTAATGAAGAAATATAGTATGTGTTATATTCCTACAGTAAAGAGCAATGAGTGAAACTGTGTTTTTACTTTGAGCATTGACTCAAGTATGCCAGTGTAAGCTTCTCATTTCCCTTAATAGTAACTGAATAGTGTGTGATCAGTTTACAAGTAAAAAAAGAGATGAATTAGTTTTAGACAGTCATAGCTCAAATGCAAGGCTGATGAATGGAAAAAAAGCCAGAATACATCTTTGAGGAGGCTTACCTGGATGGTCAGTAAGGATACAAGCTCATGGTCCAGTCCAGCTTGACAAGTCATCATCCATAATAAATTTCAGAATTATATTAGTTTTAGAAAGTTCTTCTGACGTAACAACCCTAGTAGTAATATCATTAGGTTTTAAGGGAGGCCTTGTACTTAAGACTGTTGTCATTTAATATCATAGAGATGTATGATCTGCACTATATCTTTCCTTAAACGTAGAGCCATAGGATGACAGTTCACCTTTCAAGTATTCAGAATTTTTCATTTCACACTGCAATGAAAACAAAACATATCAAGTGTTTTTTGGTTTTGATTTCCACAGCATGAAATTCTGTTGAAATTTATTTTCAGGTTAAAAACTTAAGGTTTTTTTCATCTGAGCATTACTCTAATCACAGAGTAACTGATCCCTCTCTGTTTTAGTTTCAACGTTGTTTTGTTGATACTAGTGATTTTCACTTAGCTAACAATTTGCAGAGTGCATCAAGGAACTTAAGTGAAAGATATTATGTAAGAAAACATGCAAAAATATTGACTTCGTTATATACAACATATAGTTTACAAACAGATAATGACACATTAAAAATTTGTCCAAAAATTCTATTCAACAGGATGTTTCCCTAACATATGGTACAAGTAGCTTTTCAGCCATAAGCCTTAGTAGGTATTAGACGCTAAATTGTGAAATTCATCATGCTGCCTAGGAGATGCATATGATTCACACTAGTCAATCAGCTGCCTTGTTTTTAAGCAATTTCATGCTAAAAAGAAAAACGTATTAGCAAAGGCTCTTTGCTATTTTGTTACAGTTATTTGCTTACTCAAATTGCCTTCCCACCGTGTTTTCACCTACAAGCTAAACCCTGCATCATTTGGCTATTAACAACTGGTACATATTTTGTATAGACTGCTGAACTGCATGTTAAACCACAGAAGATAGGATAATTTATAATAAAAGGACCATTTATAATAAGTAGACCACTCCTTATCATACTATGATGTTTTGTGACGTGGTTCATTCTACTGTATGGCAATTTTTGTTTGTTTATTGTTGTTTACAGCCTTCCCCACAGAATGGCTGATTCTGTGGATTTATCCATAACAATTTCCTGGAGAAATGTACTCATCCATTGCAACTTTTAGGACAACTTTTCTGTATCTATGGATAGTGGAGTTTGACTCACTCAGCTGGACAGATACTTTTTCACTCCTTTACAATAGACGCCTTTGCTGCCTGTGCATGCCGTATCCATGAAGCACCACCAGGCCTATCTCTGAGGGCTTCGCTTCCCTGCCCACAACCCAGGACCCCATTCCAGCCCCCTGGGCTCCCCCTAGCCCTACCAGGACATTGGCCCATGGCCCAGTCCAACCCAGACCTCTCCCCAGTCCCAGGGAGGTGCTTTCCTATGGCCCACAGGATCCACTCTGTGCCCTGAAAATGTGGTTATAGGTGTTACTTTAAACACAGTAGGATTTCATTTGCAGATGCATGAGATTACATTAGTGAATGTAGCAAACACATGCCAATGCTCAGGCATTTATCTATATATCTGTTTCCCAGCTCTATTCCATGAAAAGCTGAATATGTAACTCAATATCGTAATAAAGGCCTAATTTGGGGAGAGAAAATCATGCAAAGAAATGTGGAAGAGTCTTACAAGTAGTTACAGTGTTAAGATTAATGCCTCTGACCAGGGGTCAACAGACCTTTAAATGCAGGAGATAATGGAAACCTAATCTGGTGCCATATGATACTTCAGCATAATGCATTTTTCATTTCAGATCCTTTCTCTCTCTTTATACCCTGAAATGTTTGGTATACTTTTGTCCAGATTTTAATATGTCTATAATCTAAAGATACTTTATCATAGGGAAACAGTAAGTTTCTAGAAGCTTTCAGTAAAACAGGAAAATGAGAAGGTAGAGTAACTTGAGGAGGCAACCAAGTGGTGGCTAATGCCATGTGCTATAGGGGTGCTGTCATCCCCATCCTGCAGGTATGGGGAGGGGATTTTGGTTATGCCCTCTTCTTGAAACCTTTCTGCATTTAAAGGAGATGCTAAGGAGAGCTAGGAATTTCATAGAAGTGCATTATAACAGTGAATAAAAGAATAGGTATAGGAAAATGTTGTATTTTCAGGCTGGTCTTCCTTTCTGTAGCATGGAAATCTTTTGCACTGCCTCTTTGTTTAACAATACCACTGCAATAAATGAGTTTTCCAAAGAACGCTCATGTTTTTCTTTAGGTGCAAGTTACATTTTCCAGAAATGCATCAGGACGCTACACAAGAATAAGAGAGCATTTTCAGTCTGGAAGTTTTTCCATGTCAAGGTTTAGTGTTGATTTCTTCTGCCAAAAAAGAAAACATATGGGCAGAAAACAGGAGGGAATGCATCACGACCTTCTTGTAGAGCTTTTCTGAATCTTCTGTCCAAGAGGCTTTTTTTGCTTTTCATTGTAAGCCACAGAAAGCACCTCTAATTTTGGAAGGAAGTTATCTGGAGGCTACGCTAGTCTAAGAAACCTGTGATCCTCAGTATCTGTTACTAAGAGCTTATAATCAGAGCTGCCTACATGAGTAACTTTCACTGTGGGAAAGATTCTGGGGAATACATGCAAGTTAATGATTTCATTTCTACTATAGACAAATCTGGGAAATACACTGATCATTGTGATGTTAAAAGAGCATAATGATATGTTCCAGAATAATGTGGTTTTGATAGTTTGTAAGACATTAAGGAATAAAAAGGATTTGTAAAATTTAATACATGCAGAGATGGTTATGATTAGTTGTTTTTCCAGGAGACTTTTCCTGTGGAAGTGTTTTATTGTGGTTGTAAACCTTCTGTCAAATTTTCTTAAATTAGATCTAGAAATAGATCTAGATTCTGCAAATGCAATGCCATTGTAAATAGAGGCTTTGGAAAATTATCATTATTCACTGTATCCAGCCCTGTGTTTAGAGATTTACAGTCTTCTAAGAAATTAATAAGTCGCCTGAATGATATTTGCAGGAACAATTGGAACTTGTTGACAGCCCTAAAAATTTGAAATTCCATATTTTAAAGCAGTAACTGCTTTGCATAGTGAGACATGGGGTGTAGCATTTAAGATGCCTGCATTTAGACTTTAAAATCAGCCATAAGGGGCAGAAGAGGTCCCTCTGGAAAAATGTTCGTTTAACTCCTGATAAATTAGTCATTTTTGCTTGTTTATTTTAAAGGACAACATACACAGGAATGTATTCATGGCAGATGAATTAGCTCCTATATTATGAGTGTGCAGTGTGGTTAGTATGAAACATTTACACCAACCAACTCATCAGAAACCAGTCAGATCATTTGTTTCATTCTAGCTGTGCTCTTTAGATTTACATGGGGCCTGGGACAGAGGGGGGTTCAAATCTCTCTTTTCTCATATGTAAACTTGTGCTTCTTTTCCAAATCCAGACTGCTTTAATCACCCTGTTTGGTTTTATTAACAAAAAAAAACAACCAAAAACCAAAATGCTGTCTAAATCAGTTGTCATTTCTGCTAAAGCAATGATCACTGAAATAATTAGACTTCTTCCCATTTCAAAGGATTTAGGTCAGTCTGTAACTATAGCAAAACCAGCTTTTTTTAATAGCACTATTCATTTTTCATCCCAAGAATAATATGAAAAATTCAGAAATAATCAGAAATAGAAAAATCATGTTTTCAGTCAATACAGCTTTTTGAAAATTGTCACTGTTTCATTCACTTTACAAGTGAAAAGCTCTGTGCAATTTTTGTTTCACTTACTTCAGCTCACTTCTCTCTCTTTAAAAATTAGGAATACTGCTTTAAACAAATATTAAAAAGATTTGTCTCAGCAGTTGTTAATATCTAGTAGTTCTGGGTCCTGAATACAGGAAAGACATCAATATACTGGAGTCATCTCAGCAGAGGGCTGTCAAGATGATTGGGAGCATTTGCTGCGTGTGAAAAGGCTGTGGGAGCTGGGTTGCTCAGTGTGGAGCAGATACAGCTTCAATCTAACAGTAGCTCCTGCAGTGTTTACAGGAGGGTCACTCAGAAGACAGAGACCCATTCCATGTGTGACAGGAGGACAAGAGGCAATGGGCATAAATTGAAACAAAAGAGATTCAGACTGGATATAAGGAAAAACAAATTTCACCCTCAGGGAACTCAAGCAGTGGAATGGTACCTCACAGCATTAGGGCAGTGTCCATCCTTTAGGGTTTTCAAGGCTTCACTTAGTAAAGCTCTTGAACAGCCTGGTCTGACCTCACAGCTGAGCCTGCTAAGGACAAAGTGGATTCTCTGTATGTTGGTCTAAGCATTCCTGAATTGAGTCATTGATGCAGTTTATGAGACACCTTTCATATAAAAACATCTCATCTACATTTAGGAAAAAACATCCAGTAAAGTAAGCATTGATGGTTTCCCCACAATAATCACTGTAAACTGGGATACCTCACAAATTCCTTCCTACTAAACGCGAAGAAAAGCACTACAGTTCTGTCCTTTGCCTTTCTGTCTTCTCCCCATTATCTAGGAGTGATTTCCAATACATCCTGGTCCTTGGCATTCCTGATCCACTCTGTATTATTCAGAAGCTTCTAGATAATGATTGTCAGTTTCCATTCCTGTCTTCCCTCTCTATGCATATTGTGCAGTCAGGTGTTAGGACATCAGTTTGACTGCCTGCTTCAACACTACTAGAGAAAATAATGCAGTATTTACCATGTCAGGCATTTAAGTACAATCTTGTCTCATAAGCAAACTTAAAATTATCTGCCTCTAAAGATACAAGATGCATGTAATATTTATAAAGATGACATAGAATCAGGTCTCTTCATTGCTAAATAGGAACTTTGCTTAGTAAGAAGTGCATTGGAAGCAAAAATATGTGTGCTTGAATGTATTCAGCCTCAATTCCATGCTTTAAAATTGTTCTTTCATCTACAGAAGCCAGGACTGTGAAACTGAAGTACCTCTATGTGCACTTGAAAGATGAAGAAGGTCTTTCTGCAGGCATTTTCACTTGGAAAATGAAGGCACATTTATATGTGCTACCCTTTCAAAATGTTTTCTGAGATAAAGTTATTCACAGAATAATTTCAACAAGTCATTCTTGAGTCTCTTATATCTCAGACTGAGATTATTTTCAAACAGCTCTTTGAGAACGGGTTTCCAGAACTAGGGCTGAGAGAATTGTTATTCCTTGGAGAGATAAGCTGTATATGGTATATTCTGTCCTTCAACAGGGTACTATGACTCTGATTTCAGGCTTTTTTTGATAGGAATGTTAATTTTCAGATTAAATTCAGTATCCAGGTACTTTGCATGTTTTAGCTTTTCGTCATGTGCAGGTGATGGTTAGCTTATTTTAAAATAATGAGCGAAGATCTTAAACCATCCTTGCGCTCGGGATTTATTGAAACTTGCAGGAGGCTGTTTTAAGGAGGTGAGGAATCCTGTTGAATCCAGCAGACTTATTTATTTTCACTGCTGAACACATATATCAGGGTCTAAGTACGGACTTGTACTCCTGATTTGGCAGTAAATGCTATGTCATATCCTTTCCTCAAATTTGCTGCCATTCCCGTGCAAAACTGGTAGGATGTGGCTCCTGTAATGCTCTTGGCACGCAACATGGAGATGACTTTTTGAGTCTCCCCATAGTGGGTCAGTCACAGGTCACCTTGGGAATCCCCCCATAGCATATGCATGTGTGTACTCGAGTGGAGACTGTGGGAGAGTGAGGTGACAGGAGGTGAGGGTACTGGAAGTACTACTGTGATAGCAGACACAAATCCCCCACATTCCTGGGCTAGGGCTGTACCTTGTGCCCCCCAGGTAACACAGCGTGGGGAATACTGGAATACTGAGAGCCTCCTGATTACAAAGGCAAATAAAAGTAATATAGCTGGCCGGGATGATGTTCTTCTGTCAGAGCCTCAAATCAGTGCAACTTCCTCGCTGGCTAGTCTTTATGGAAAAGAATATGAAGTATCTGGTTTTTGTAACAGTTTGTTTTGTTTGGTCTGACTGTCTGTTTACTATTATTAGGAGACTGGTTTCTCTATTGTACAGGTTTGTCAGGGAGGAACTTACTTAAAAGTGCATTTCTTGGTCTTTCAAGAAGCTTTTACTTGTATATCAATGAAGGTAAAATTTTCACCTTGCCAGGACTGGAAAATATGCTTGACAAAGTGAAGTTACCTAGTAAGAAAACTCTTGCTTGAAAATGGTACTCAGGACCTAATCCATTGTGTGTGTCTTAGTAGTCCTATTAAATTCAATTTGACCTTGCCAACAGTAAAAATCATTTGAATGTAATAGGACTACTCAAAAAAAATTTACAAGGCTTCATCTCCAGACCTGCAAGTGAAAGAGAAAGTCAGCAGATACCATACCCAGTCTGCAGTAGATCTACAGTCATATAAGCACACTCCCTGTGCATGTAAGCACACAAAGTACTGATATTACGAACAAGTTCACTTTCTGCATTGTAGGATAATAAAGAATGTTAAAAAAGTTAAAAAGGTCTTACAGGAATAACCCAATTCTCCTGGTTAGTCAGGGGATGGCACCTGTCTAAATTCCTGTGGTGTTCGTAAAAAGTCCATCCTTCTGTATTATAGCTGAGATGTACATCTGAGATCCTTTCCTAGGAGTAAAGGTGCTTATCTGTTTATATACACACACCTATATAAATTCATCTTGCCAGTTGCTCACGCTTCGGTCCTTACATAGACTCCTTCAGACTCCATGAGCTCCTGCTGCTTCCCCTGTGCAGTCAGCAAGGAGTGTGGCCAGAGCAGCTGTGTGTTAGGCCCAGCTTCAACCCAAGACCACCCACCCACATAACTGCGCAAGCTACCTTAACCTCTCCCTGTGATATTAGAGTTGTATAGATTTCCATGAGGAAATGGGCATGTTCTCTGTCTTCTCCTGTATAGATAGATCCATATGTATTCTGCGCTAATGATGATTCAAGCTAATCTTGCCTATTTATTTAGGAAAACAAACTGTTTATCAAATTAAAAAAAAATCTCTTTCAAAATAGATTTGCAGATCTTTGAGATGAAGTAAACATATATAGGAAGTTTTTAAATTGAAAGAGTTCTCTGTCTAAAGAAGAAGAGAAAAGATTTGCTCCTGCATAGTTTCTAAAGCCAGCCGACTTGAATAGGAAACAAGAAATGGGGAAACTATGTTGGTGTTGTTCACCTCTGATATGATCACTCAACTCAAGACCACTTACTGAATCAGTGAACCATCAGTGTGTTATTATATGGTATGTTTTTAATGCCCCACATTGCTGAAGTAAGCAGGGATATAGCACAGATATGTGTATTTTAAATTAAATTTTAAAATTATCTTAAATTCCTTCATACACAGGAGTTACTCTTTATATGTAAAAAATACTTAAGAGTCTTTTAGCAATTATATTACCTGGTAGCTTGAAAGCCACTTTCTTTAGAGGTAAGAAAAATCTGATACCATAAGCACGTTTGGAGCCTAGTGCACATCTAATTATCTTTCTCAGTCTTAATTATTTAGCAAGTGCTAATAAACTGCACGTATCGTGACACTCATGTTTAATAAGCATATAAATTTAATTGATTTTTTTCCCCTCTCTTTGAAGACTAACAGACACGAAATTCAATCACAAGGCAATGGCATTATAACTTCCAATATAACATCAGGTTTTAATAAGCCTCCTGTTTGCTGCACACATGTGCTTAAGACTGCCTGGAAACCAAATCAGTAGAGAAAAGGGATTACTTTAGATTACTTTGAAATGTGCATTGTTTGAAATGGCCTCTGGTGACCAGCTTTCATGAATGGCTGATTTTACTTGTGGGGCACATCATCTGGCTCAATTATACCAGGCTTTTTTGTATGACAAGTGCACTTCTTGGCTGTGTTGAAAAATTACATTCTAAAACAAAGTAAATCAGATGGTGAGAAATAAATTTAAGTAACTGTATATTATTAGAAGTTTCTAACTTATCAGTAGGCACTCTTCTTACTGAAAAATATGCAGTACTTTCCTTTTAAAACTTTCACAGATTTGATGTTAATACAAAATATTATTTTAAATTTTCTTTAATGTTTTTTCAACTATATTAACAGCATTGAAATCAAAGGCATATTTTTCTTTTCCCAAAACCAGATAATTTCTTCTACAATTATGTATTTTTAAAATGGTATTGGAGTTTGTTGTTTTACTGTTGTTTTACATATGAAGTGATGGAAACTTTTACCTACTATGAATATCCCTTAACCTGTACAAAGTAAAAAAAGTGAGTTAGCAAGTGTGCTTTATATTTTAAATATTTCAAGTCACTGCAGGCTTTTTCCTTTCCTGTCTGTAACTGTTTGCAAAATTACAATGTAAAAATATTATATAAGGTTGTGATTCTCCCTGCCTGCAATTAGATTAAATTATAGTTACTTTAAATTAATCTAACCTGAGGCACTGATGATACATCATTATAATACACATTTGGAAGGTGAGCAGACAACTGATTGATTAGTAAAGTGTGTTGGAAAACCAATAGATAATGATTAAACTAGAGCCAGACAGGTACTACGTTCTCTGTGTTCACTGTAAATCCTATACTAAGATTAAGGGATTAACCTTTAAGAAGAGATGGTAGGTCTTGCTTTTTCCTGACTTTTGCTGTACTGTAAATGTGTTTCCCATGGCTGCAGGCTGGATATTCCCACAGGAAACTGACCTGCAGATTTACGCGGTCGTGCCTGGTAGTCTGAGATTGCAGTGTTTGTCTTTTAAATACAAGATAGAAGTGTAAGACGTGGGAAGAGCATTAACATTACTAAACTTAAACAGTCATCTGTCAACAGCTTTTTCCATTGAAGTGCTTCACTATATTAGTGAAACTGAGAGCTGTTATTCTTGATGTTACAGTCCTCTAGTCATCGAGGCAATATGATTTAAGGAAAGATTTAAGACTTCTGAACCACTAGATTGCTTCGATACAGATGAACATGTCACTTCCCTGGCCTTTTATCACATGATTTTAATCTGTCTGCACAATCTTCATGCAATTACTAATTTAATGAAATTGCTAATTTTGTTGGGTCTCTAACCAGACATCTGCTATGATTCAGATCATGTGAAACTTTGACAGGTCCACTTACCCTTTGATAGAAACATCAGATTCACAGAAGCTGTATGTGTCTGACTGAAAAAAACCCTTTCACTACCTTTCATCTTGAAGTTTCCATGTATGCAAAATGTTCATGAGTACAGCAGCATTGCTAGATTGACACATTTCACTTTAAAGCAAAGAACAGAAAATGGTGAGCATAAACCACTGAATTTAACCTTTGTAGGCACCCTGATGGGTGAAGCCACCTCCAGTTAACATGATGTCAATGACATTGATTTCTGTCACTACAGACAGACTGGCAGGTTTTTGAAATTATGCTGACCAGGTGCACACCAATGTGACCAACCTCCAAAGTCATATTGGAAATTACAAATTCTACTATTAATAAAATAATCCTTGCTCTGATTTTTATGAATCATTAGTATTCTTGTTGTCTTTTCCTTTTCTGCTTTTCTTATGGAGAGTCTGATATGAAGGAAACAGAGAACTGGGGTCATATTCCTAAAAAAAAACCAGTCATCAAATGTAAAACTGGCAAGTCAGTGGATCATAGGTAAAATACATAGGAAGGTAACGCTCCTCTGCTTGGGGTGAGGAAGGAAGGCTCATTTTCTTGTGGTAACTGATGTCTTCGATTTTGCTTGTTCGAGGGGTTTTTGCAATTTATTTATTCATCAGAGAAACCTATAAGAAGAAATTATCCGAGATAATCTTTTGCCTAAATGAAATGAGGCAACTTATCACTTGCACTGTCAAGGCCTTTGCTTCTTTTCTGTGCTTTTGGTATGTTTTTGTGCAAGTTCCTAGCACTTGTCAGCATAGCTCAAAAATGTCCTAAGTAGCAAAACGTTTGTTTGTGGACTGTATCTTAATTATATAGAACTATGTCAGTTTTTGGAGGGAAGGAAATCTACATACAGATAGATAATCTGTAGGATACTGGATAGTGATGAGGAACAAATTACGTAACCACAAAATTACTACTGTCTTAGGAGTTTCTTGATTTGAAATCTGTGTAGTACATTGCATTCTCAATTCACTGGACACATTTGTTGCTAATATCGGGGAAACAGAAACTGGAATTCTGGTTCTTAAGCTCCACAATCACGATCCACATTATTAATAGTATTATTATTGCTAATCTTTCCTTTAACAGCCAGAATTGATCTTTTTTATTTTTTTATAAGGAAAGGTCACTAGAACAGCAGGCCTTAACCTCTGGGTTTGGATAATGTGCTGCCCTCACTGGTCACACTCAAAAGAAAAGACCAACGCTGTGGTACAGAGAAGACAAATCCTTTGTAGCCACTTGGTCATGAATTACTGATGCGGAACATTGCATAGCCCGTAATATAGGAGACAGGCATATGTCCAGTAGCCTTTACTCATTATTCCTGCCTTTAATTACAGATTTACAAACAAGAAAGAAACCCAGATACCCTATGCAAGGATATGTGGAAATCTCATTTGTAGAATATTGAATATGAAGAAGTCAATAGATCTTCAAAGCTTATAATAGGGCATACTTGTGGATACTCAGCACCTCGTTTCATAAAAAAAGTATATGATTCTGGACAGATTTTTATTGATCAAACACAAAATGATATGTTAAGTGAATATTGTAAAAAATGTGGACATGCAAACAAAGTGTAATCTCAAAGGGAAAATGTTATTTTTTTGAAAACTGGCTGTCTTTTGTTGTGTTTTAAGTTATGCACTTTCCACCAGTGCACTGAAAAATCTTAAACACTTCTTGGCTTTACATGAATATAAATAATATGTTCACTTTATATGATTATAAATAGCAATTTCCTAATCACTGAAAGATATTCTCTTAAGAGACCCAGAAATAAAGCCTCCTAGTTTTATGCCACTTTTTACATGAAATGGCACTGTAACCCTTCCTTGCAGTGCTCTGTCAATGTAATTTAAGTTTCACAGGTAATTAATTCTCCATGCCAACGAGTCCTTGAACTGCCTGTTATAATAGTAGCAGCATAGAACCAACTAAAGCTCGAAGCTTTCCAATTTTATTCCATGAAATGTGAGTACAAACTATGAATTTGTGCACCTCTGGAAAAAGAAAAAAAGGGTGACTGAAAGAAAAAATTACATCCAGATGAGGAAAAATAACTTCTTTGGATTTCTCTGGCTTAATTTGTTCACTAACAACTACGGTTGTCATAGTTATGTTCTCTTGAGAAATTATAATTTAAATTTTTCAAATATCATATATTGAAGTTATGATCAGAACTTTCTTATTTGGCTAGAGAAAAGCATTTTATAGTACTGTTTTGATTTCTGAACACTGCATTAAAAATTTGAATTTACTTCCTCGTGTGGCTTTGGAAATGTCCCTTTTAGAATTTCTCCCGGTTTTGTCTCTTTCTCAAGACAAATTACAGTGTCTGTAGGGGCACTTGTGGACTACTAGCCAACATCCAACACAGACGTTGCAGTCTTGTCTTCCCTATCAAGCCTATATTTTGACAGTTTTCTTCGCTTCATTTCCTTCTATAACTGGGAAACAGGCTGTATGAGGACAAGTTATCAAAGATCAACTTTTAACCAAGAATTGTCACATGCAAAACTGAAATAGTTATGATAAAAAAGACTGGCATTACTGTGCTCTTGTGCAAGAACCACTAAATGAAATTGGATTAATTTTAATTAATTAATGAAAATAAGTAATTATATATCCTTGTATTTTCTTTTATCTACCAAGGAGAAAAAATAACACTTGGAAAAGAAACATTTCATGCTCTTTTTCCTAGAGGAGACTTACCTAAGATGGCTCTAAATTACTAAAGCAAGAGGATTCTTTATAACTAACTCATGTAGTCCAAAGAGAGTGAAATGAAGAATACTTGTTAATGTTCATTTGGATTTGTGTAAATTTTATTAGCACTGAGGTGTAATTGTCAGGAACTTACAGTTTCATACTCTAGGGAATTATTCAAACATGTTGGTGCCAAAATTTACTCAGTGCAGTCAGGATGACTGCACTTTCTGGGTCAACATTGTCTGTTCGGTACAATTGAGGTAAGAAACTAAATATTGAGTCTCACTTCACGTAGCCTTTCATGCTTTGTGAAGTGAGTCAAAGTTTTGCTATTTAAAGATCAGACATTTAGAGAAATTGTATTTCTGCTTTTGCACCAAGAGCATGTGGTGTCTGGTGTCTGTCAGAAGAAGGCTGACTTCTAAGGTAATCCTGGTCTTCAAGGCTTTTGTCAGCTTTTATGTGACTTAGAACAAATAAATGGAAATTTAAGTATTTTTAAAAATCAGTCTAGGTTGATTACAGACTTCAGTTTACTTATCTGAAATCACCAAAATAGCATTTAACATGAAATGTCAGTCTGCTATATTGGCTTTGCAGTACTCTAATGCTAGTCAGAGATTGGACTGTTTGTTAGTGCAGAGACAATGAAAGACAGGATTTCTCTGCAACAGACACTTGGATTTTCCTTTTAAAGATGTTCACACTCTTCTGGTGTAATTACAGCCTGCCAGAGTGAGGAGCATGAAACTGTTTAGCTTGCGAAGCTTAAAATAAAAGGTGTATGTGAAAACAAGAACGCAATCCTTTTTCTAGCAGTCCAGCACCAAGTGACATCCCCTCCCTCTCCTATGGCTTCTTCTTCCCCTGAAATTAACAGCACCTTCCTATTAAAGCATTTTTAGGTGAGTGGTGGGGGTCTTTTTGTCCTATGTGCTGCTCTCAATAAACTATTTCTGCTTTTTGATCTGTTTGTAGTTAATCTTGCATGTCTGAATATGAAATCTCAGGTGTGGGTGCACAGATCTCCTCATGAATTATGCTCCAGTCTCGTTATACAATGTGCGGTTTCCGTGTGGGCTTCCCCTGGGCAGTCCTTTTGAATGTTCTTGGGCTTGGGTGGGTTTCTGTGGTTTTCCTGTTGACCAGTGTCACCATGCTTTATCCGTAGTCCCAAAATAAAACCAGAAGGAATGTATGTGACAGGTCAATACCCTGGAGGGAGCAGGCATGACTTTGTAGTTTCTTTCCCACCTCCTTCCTTATTGCCCCCAGGTATGCCCTCCTTTCCCTTGTGTAACAGCATGGCTTTGCAGAGCTCCAGTCAGTAATGCCAAAAATGTTAAAGTATAAGCAGCTACCCTTTCCTCCCCGGGCCAGCCAGTCACTTTCAGTCACAGGTTTAAATCTGCTGCAGCAAAGCCAAGCCTCTGTGCTTGCATCAGGTCTTACAAAAGCAAGGCTGTTTGACTGACAGGCACAGAGCAGGGGTTATGATAACGTGCTGAGCTGAGTCTGGAAGCGGAATATCAAGGACAAGGCTGTGCCAAAGGTACTGTGCATTATGGATGAGGCACTCGGGTCCATCATTGATTGATTGAGGGACAGTTACGCTCTTTCACAATGCTGGGTAAGATCATCTGGACTGTCATTTAATATGAGCTTTTTTGTCAGTGGGAAGATGACTTTTCACTCAGTGATCCAATGCAGATTGTAAATGACAGCCACGGTCTCCCCTCTGTTTTTGTAAGGGTTTAGTCGCTTGTGCAGGTGAGTTAACCTAAAATAGCTTTATCGCTTGCCAGGTGCCATACGCTGGAATTAACTGTTACTCTCAGAATCTCAGGCTGACTACATCTGTTGGAAAAGCACCTGCGTTTAATGACATGATATATAATGCCCTTTATCTCTAGCAGCCAAGGTACCATCAAACTGCTGTGTAGGTATGGTATTAAATTAAGTGGGGAGTTGGGGAGGTATGCAAATTTTTTCCTCTCTTTTCTTTCAGGGCGGGGAAAGAAGCTGGAACAAGCAGTTCTGGAGACTTTGAAGCAGAGCCACCGTGTTAAGGTCTTTGACTGACAAGGTTTCTGCTTTCTCCTTCTTACAGGGCTCCTCCTACAGATGTTCTGAACACGTCTGCATCCCAGCAAGTTTTTACTGTGCCCAGGTACTGAATGTAAGGAACAAGCTCCATAAGAAGAAGCGTGGGGTGTAGGAGAAGGAGCATTGTGAGGAGTGTACCAGAAGTCATGCCTGTACAAAATGCAAGCAGTGGCATGATTTCAAGTAGAAATTATTTGCAAAAGCCTAGTTGCAGAATGACCAAGTTTATTCTTAGAAAATGACAGAATAAAGCTTTTATTCAACAATATGACTTATAATCATGTTAAATGGTATGTGTCAGGCTTGACTTCCCTAAGTGTCATCTTTTCACTATGTGACTCCAAGCTTATTTGTTGCTTGAACAGAATTTATTTTTCTCCCTACAGGTCTTGAAAACTACTGCTCAGGCACTTCTGGATCAGTCTTCTCATTGAAATACTGGAACTGCTATGAAGTCTTCCTGGTTTGCAGTCATCTTGGCAATGCTTGGTACTGAATTGCTAACAAGTCACTGTTCCACCATCAAGTCCCAGAGGTTCAGAGGACGTGTGCAGCAAGAGCGAAAAAATATCAGGCCAAATATCATTCTTGTGCTCACGGATGATCAAGATGTGGAGCTAGGTGAGAAAAAAATGTTATTTGCTGCTTCATTTTGTCACTAGTCTTTCAGTAATTTCTGCCAAGCAGAAGAGTTTGAAAAATGAGTTAACATGAGTTATTTAATAGTATTCAGCACGTTTAATTACAGACTTTAGGAAATATATGCTTATCAAAATGTGCCATAGAAGGCTTTAATCACCACTATAAAAGGATTTAATAATACATGCAAGGACATACAGGCAAAAAACTTGCATCAAAAGCTCTTTTCCATCTTATGACTTTCTGTAGCATTTAAAAATTTGAGCCTTATTAGGTTAACCTTTCCCTCAGTGTTATATTGGTTGAGAACCTGTATTCTCCATGTATTTGTCACATGCAGGTATGTCATATGGCATGTTTATCTACACAGACAAACTAGTCTGGTTTCGGGACATAAGCTTAGTATTTCTATGAATTATTAAAATGTTTTAAATCCATCTGCTTTAAAGCTATGCTATGTGTATAAAAATAGGATAGTTTTGCTTTCACGAGTATACTAAATATCTGAGCACAACATGGATATACCAGCCCGAAGTAATTTTCACATATTTTTGTTAGGGTGAAAAAAGTTAAAACACTTGGATGATGTTCCAGGAGTCTTTTGAATGTTTTCCATTAAGTAAGTTAGAAAGATATTAGTGGTAGTTATGCATATAACTGATTTTTTGGTTCACTGCCTAAAGTGGAAAATCAAGGAGAGAAAGAGGATCCTTTTAGGTTACCCCCAAGCAAATATTTTAAGTTTAGAGATGGGAGGTAACATCAAAAACGTGAAAAAATAGCAAATCAATTTGAAATTAAATGTTGCATTCTTGGTGTTTTTTTAATGAAAGACATGTATTTAATAAAAGTATAGTGAATTTCCAAACAAAAAGCCATATGACATTGAAAAATCAAAATGCTTCACTCCAGAAAACTGACAACAACATAGTTAATTTGTTCTAAAATCACTTACTTTCAGGCAGAAAGTTGTCAGCAAAAAGTGGTCTAGATCAAAAAACAGTTCTTTAGTTGCTAGCATTTTTGTATTTGTTGTGATGTACTTATAATTTACATATTCTTTCAGAGCTGTTATAACCTAATTAATAAACTGTATTTCATGACTAAGACTTAATACTTTTAGGCAGCAGAGCCCCAAAACCAGGCCCTTAGATCTGAGCATATCTTATCTTTTTTATTTCTCAGTCTTTCAAATGTCTGCTCTATTTAGCCATGCTGCATGATGGATGGATACTCCTGGCTCTATTTTTGGCCTAAAACACCACTATTACAATAGGAATGCATTTCATCTTGACAGAGTTGTTCAGAAAATTTTGTTAAAAGGGTCAAGTCTCTTTTTCCTTTTTGTGGTCTGAAAGAGCCTACTTTCTCCAGGGCACTGGGGAAGGCAGGTCAGCAGACGCATCTGACCAACATTAACCGACTTGCTGTCTTCACTCTTGCAAGAGGGTTTGCAAGTGGTGAAAGAGGAGGAAGGATGTGGCAAGCCACTTGTTCATATTGTGGAACTCCTCTTTTTGAAAGCTGCTCTGGAGGTTTGCAGGATGCTCTGGCTCGTATTAGCAAGCAATTGAGGATGTGTATGTGTTCCCAATGCACTGAATGAAGACACAGGTTTCCACTGTCCATAGATCATTTCAGAGGAAACAGAATTCAGTCTCAAGACTTACTATGCTGTGTTATTCACACTTCTGCTAATATATCATTCTGCTTATTTGAAAAGTAAAACCATACTGTTTTCCATGTGTGAAATATCCCTTCAGCCTTCAGTGATTCCTGAGAAAAATCTTGTTTCCCAAAGGTCAGAGGGAAGTAATACATTCCACCACAAACAGAATAAAGCTTAGGCATTGCTATCCAAAAATCACAAGAATAGAAGTCTCTCAGTATGGATTGTTTGCTATTGTATTCCCAGCACGAGCATTTCTAAAAGTTCTTCTAAAGGAATTCTTGAACATAAAAGCATATAAGGTATGTTATAGAGTTCAGTCAGGAAGGATTTGTCTTCAGAGCATGTACAAGCATTGAACCAAAATATTCAAATTTCTGACTGCTAATGATATACAGGGGAGTTATCCAAACTAAAATTTGCAAGAGGCACGGAGTTTGCATTTATTTAATGCTCAAATCATAGAAATATACACATCTTCCTATTGATCTGCACCATCCCCTGGAGTTTTGTGTTCTAATGCAAAGTTCAGCAGAGCTGCTATCTCATTCAACTTATCAAATAAAATCCACACATTGCTCCACAGTTCCAGTCAGTTCCTATCTATGCTGGGAGGAATGTGGCACTGAGGAAGGATATTAGTGCTCAGCTGGTGGGTAGCAGATTAAGCAGTATAAAGCAACCTGTCCCACATCTCTCCAACTCAGCAAATATTTGAGCCCAGAAGCTGGGAAATGACTGGTTAAATTATGCCTCTGTGTACTTTTTATCCCCCACCAAGATTCTGAGAGTAGAGAAATAACTGCCCAGCACTGAGGCAAATGGTCGTTTTGCTCAAGGCAAAGCACCAACTGCCAGAACACAGAATTCCTCAGAACTGCTGCCCCCGCTGGAAATAACATACTGCTGTTCTTCAGGGCAATAATCCCAGCTTCCACTGGTGTCAGGTCTGTACTCTGTTCTGTGTGAGTACAGATATTTCCAACTTCTTGCTCATTGTTTAGTCTCTTCCCCTGTCTTCCGGCTTCTCTACTGCTTCCATACATCAGTGCCTCAAACCATGACCCCCAATAATTCTCATAAACCTCACTGTGAATAATACCTTGCATAATGTCAGAAAGGAGTCAAAACTAATGCACACACTGGTAGTTCAGTGTTTCTAACCCACAGTGCTTTGAGACATCAGAGAAGTGGGAAAAAATGTTAAAAAATAAAGAGGGAAAAATCAATTACTTTTTTTCTGTACCCTTATTTACAGCCTAATACACCACCCAGTGAAATTCATATAAACGATCCACTGAGTTTTGCAATGGGTGAAGAGCAGCATCATCTGGGTGCATCACATCAGGCATAAGTTGCCTGATTTTCTTCCCATCTTCACTAGAACTAAAGCACTAGAAAACTTAAGCTGATAAAATGGGGATATATGCTGAGATCTGAGAAAGTCCATCACTTTCCTGAGTCTTGCATATGACCAATATAAAGACTGGGCAGCCCTAGCTGTCCCTTTGTAAAGATGCCCACCTGTGATACGCCCGAATGAAAGCCCATAGGAACTTAAAGACTTGTCGTGAAACCTTGATTGACAAACATATTTCTTGATATATGAGAATAGACTGAGGTTTGACACTGAGTTTCTTGTCTGACAAAACTTTCTGATTTCTGTATCCAAAGTGGCCGTTCCTGGTTATCTGGATCCCCTCAGGTGCTTCCCAGTCTCTCATGTAGAGTATGAGTGTCCTTCTGTCAGGCAGTGCCTGAGTACATGTGCCCTGAAGACTGTGGGCCAGATGGTAAAGAGCACACACTGTGCGGAGAGCTGCAGACAGCAAAGGATTATAACTTATCAGCAAGTTTTATCTCCTACTTATGCTTTGTTTTCTAAATGAGGAAGTTTCACCTGCTTTGAAGTGCCTATTCCAGAATTTCCAGAGGGGCTAAATCTATTATCAGTGTCAGTAAGTGCATACCTGGAGGAAAAGCTTACTCATGAACTGCAGGTTTGCAAGAGCAGGGGGCTGACCAAGCAGAGGAATGAGGAAGCGCTCTAACAGCTACTCATTTATAATGCATAGAGGCAAGAAAGCGCACATCAACTCTGCTGCTGTTACTGTGCATTACTGTTACCGTACTTTAGTGTATCTGAACAGAACACTTTCCATCTGAGGACACACAAGCACTTTACAGCTGAACTCTCAGTAAGAAACTGTGGCATTTCAAAAACAGGAGAGCGATGACAAAAGCAAAAGAAAGAAAAACAAAACCGAAAAACTGAGCTTGGGGTCCAAGATAAAGACAGGTAGAGTGACAATGATTTCTCATTTGATTTCTACTCAACAATCGGCGAAATGCCCCGACTCATACAAATGGAGACTTTTCATGTTCAGGGGCCGCTCACTCTCCTACTTTGTATCTTTAAACACATGGGTTTTGTCTGTATTGAGTTCAGGAAAGCATGAATGCAGACACTCTGCATTTGAAAAGAAGGGCTGGAAAGAGGAAGAGTTCAAAATGATGGTGGCTTATATACAGGGCATTAAATGTATCCTTAAAGACACGTTCACTGGGGCTGCACCAGGAAATGCTGAAGAGATAACTGCCTCTTTCTTTGTTTAACCAAATAGTTTTGATGCAAAAGATTTTATATTCAGCACTGATTCCTTAGCTCAGAAACAAAACAGAGCATGCTTAATTTAACTAGCAAGACAGTTTGTAACATTTAACTACTTGCACCTAAAGTTTAGCCTCAGTGGCAGTTTTGTGGTTTTACATCCATTTCTTCAGTTGTTTTGAATTTTTTTTAATTGTATTTGATTTCCAAGTGACTCAGATGAAACCACTCCAAAAACCTCTTATCGTATCAGTGACATAAATAAATTTAAATTTAACCCCCTGACTGTCAACTGTGCAAAATTATTTGTAAAAACTAACAAGCAAACAAAAAGAAAGAAAAATTCCAGAAACTGCTTTTTACCACCAAAATTGTCCAACTATTACAATTCACAAAGTTGTTTCCTGAACATGTACTGACATATCCATGGTTCGCTCTCACCCTTCAGTCTCTGCTCTGTCAGATAACAGAAAGAGCAAGATTTGACAGCTGTCAGCAAACACTGACAGACTCTATCAGGAGCTGCTCGGTATTTCTGCAATGAGAAATCTGCAAGCTCTGCCTATCTCACCTTGTTGTTCATGAAGGTGTTTTGAAGGATGCAAAAAATTTCTTCTTTAAACTGGATCAGTGCAGTTTTTTAGAAAGGTGCTGAAATTTGTCAATATTTTTTGTGTACAGATTCATCCCTAAAAGCTACCCTTGAGCACAGTGCTTCAGTATCAGAGCCAGACATGCTGATCCTGTGTTTAGAGAACCTTTCCTCTAGGAAAATTTTTACCAAGTTCTTTCTCTCTCCTGCCATCTCTCCCTCCCTCCCTTCCTTCCTCCCTCTCTCTCTCTTCCTCTCCACCTGATTATTTGATAAAATGGAAAGATTCATTGGTAATCTCAGCATTTTACGTATTTTACTGGCACATTTACTAATGATGCAGCCTGTGTAACATACTGTTTTCCTACAGCTGTATTTGAAGAACTATTGACCTACAAATCTGATACAGCTCTGGAGCTTTAATATTTATTTTAGATCAGTCTGTACTTTAGCTTTGTTTTGAAGCTGGAGAAGAAAGAACTCAATATTTCTGGAATCCTGAAAAATATTTTTGGTGATATCATAAAAATCTTACCTTTCCTTTTAAAATTATCTGCACTATGGAGCAGTATAGACTGACGTCCAAAGGCAAGTTAATCACTGATACTTTACTTTTAATGGCATAATAGCAACCAATATGCTTTAATTATTTTTTGCAGCACACTGAATATCAGTACGTCTTATTGCAGGATCCTTGCAAGTGATGAATAAGACCAGACGGATTATGGAGAATGGAGGGGCTTCTTTTATCAATGCATTTGTAACCACCCCGATGTGCTGCCCATCGCGTTCCTCCATGCTCACTGGGAAGTATGTACACAACCACAACATATACACCAACAATGAAAACTGCTCTTCTCCCTCATGGCAGGCTACTCACGAGCCACGTACCTTTGCTGTGTATCTCAATAACACTGGATATAGAACAGGTAAGAGACCAGTCAGCAGTAGTTCTTTGTTTAAAGTGAAGGTGGCAGATATTCAGCCATGGGTCTTGAATCACTGCCTGTAGTGAAGCGGCTGTTGTCCCAAATTGGATTTACAGAGAAGAGGTTTAGTGTTATGGAGAGGGAGGGTAGTATTGCCTGCTGGTCCAGATCCACAGCTAACAGCCATGGAAAGAAACTCACTTGTAATGGAGCAGCATGTTTTCATGTTTTGGGTATCCCAGGTGGGAAATAAGTTGTTGGGCAGTTACACCTAGTACAAAAGAGGTGCATTTTAGTGGCACTGTGGGTCTGAACTGGCAGTTCCAGCCGTGATTATGGTCAGTATTATGGCCTGCTTGTGGGCAGCTGCTAACAGTTATGGGATATGTCAGGGTCAGGCTGGGGAGCGGTGCCAAAGACCTCACAGGGAAGAGGTGCTTGTCATGGGAGTGAAACAAGGTGAATGGTATAGTTTAAACTTTGCCATGGGGCGATATTTCATATGTATTTTCTGAAAAGGCATAGAAACATACCTTTAAGAAGGATTGTTCTGCTGTGCGCCAGTAAGATTTGATAGTTTTCTTGTAAATTCCTGGTGGTTTTCCGTAGTCAGGAGATCTCTTCCTATCTACAAAGAACTCTTCTTATTCCTCCCATCTGTGCTTCAGCTTGATGTAAAACCTGATTCATTTCTGCATCACCTATCCCCTATGATTCAATCTGTAGACAAGTTAGGCTCCAGCCTGACTTCCCCTTTGCAAGGTACAGGAGTTGGGCAAGGTCATTAGGGTGCAATTTGTTCAGAAGTGTCATTCAGCTACAAAGACTCCCCTTTACAGGACCAATGAGGCATAGGTCTTGGTGCCAACTGCATTCCTTACAATGTAATTGGCAGCAAAGAAATTTGTCTCTATCAGTGGCTCATGGACAAGAATTGATCTCTTTTAGAACATATAGCAGGCAAATATCTTCATGCTCTCTGCTTGTTCTCTTAATGCTGCTATATCCAATGCCTCAAATTTATCTGCCTGTTTTTCATCTTTTCTTCACCTCACAGACAGCTCACTCTCTCTGCATCTGTAGTTCTGGAGAGTTTCTGCATCCAGTGTAAAAAGCAAAACCAGACAAATATTTAACTTCTTTGGATCTGGTGTTGGCTCTGACACATGCACTGCATAGTACTTCAGTCTCTGTTGAACCAGTTTCAGTGAAGGTGCCATTCGAGTACAGTGCTGCTAAACCTGAGTAAGGGTCAGTGTCAAGGCTTTGGAGGAGAAAAGAGGGGTGGATAACTGACAGTCACTGCTAGAAAAGGTGCTGAATTGTCCCCAAAATATAAGCTTTGTCTCATGGCTTATGTCTCAGAAATCCTTTCTGCTTGATCTATGACTGCATTATGTGGGACTGGGCTTTCCTGTTCTTAAAAAATTTAGTGTCTTATTATTTGTAATCTAATACTTGCACAACCTCATTCATAAACTGTGTAGCTCCATCACTAGCCCATTCTGCTCTTCTGGGGATAAACACTCTGCTTTGGGTATATCTTCTGCACTGCCTTGTATTATGAAGGCATGTGGAGGTGTCTACTAAATGCAGGCTTGACCCTATTAAATAGAAAGGAAAAAGTGGTCAAAAGAAAAGGGAAAGGAAAAGAAATCCCTTTCCAAAGGCAGGCAGAGAGAACATCAATCCTAAAACTGTTAGAGTAGATGAGTTCTAACAAGGGGCATAAAGGAGAAAAAGGAAATGGAAACAAAGGAATATATTTGTATGAAACTCGATTCTGACCAAGGTACATTGTTTGACCCTATAATAATATGGCCCGGAAGAATTTATCCATTTACTTCTTTTAAGATGATTCTACCTTCTAATTACCCCACAATTATTTTTTGAAGTGAAGGCTTAATTAACGGCAGATCTGAAAATATATTTTTCAAGGACAGCGTAGCCTCATTAAAAAGTCATCAAAAGTCAATCAGCCAACTACTAATCTACACTTCACAGCTAGAAAGTTTAGTAAGATTGTAATGACTCAATAATACCTGGCGGTAAAGAATAATTGAGAGTGAAAAAGAGGGAAATGGGAGAGAGAGTGGCTACATGCCACAAAGTTTAGTCGTGGCTCCATATGGATATTACAGGCACTATGGGTATATACCCTGTGCATTTCTACATGTTTCAAAAGGAAATCAGTGTCCTTCTCAATGGGAGACTTAGGTAGAGAAAGAGGCCCAAGGCCACTCATGGTTTGGTGGCAGTCCTGGTAAGACACTCGTCCAGAGACCCCAGTCCAGATGAGAAGATGTGCAATACCTCCAGCCTGGTTCTCTGTTTGAAATGATGAGGATTTAGCTCTCACTTTTTACATGAGATCAATTATTATATAAATTGGTGGAAAAGAAGAGATGGGGAAGTATTTATATAATGTCCTTCCTTCTGTTCACTCCAGATAGTTTCCAACATCTATAAAGCATCCACTGTCTAAACCTGCTGCAGCCTTAACTAAACCCTCTACACTGCAACTGATCACATATGGGCAAACTGCTTATGAGGGGACTCCTGCTGAAGCTACGAGAACTCCATTCAAGCACAGCAGGCAATTTAAAAAGTGGTCTGAAATGTGCTCTAATAAACTACAGTCGTAATTAGAGCTCACTGGGAAAACCTGGCAAAGAACAGTCCAATTTTTTTCATTCCTTTTTCTGTTTTTACTCTTCTGCTACTGTTCTGCTCTGATGTGACCTAATGCAGACATGGCATTTCATGGAAACATCCCTTTTGAATGTGCTAAACCACAGGCAGGAGGTGTGCTGGGTGCTAGTAGGGCAGGAAATATTCAGAAACAACATTACAAAACTAAAATGACTTTTGCTTCTAATTATCATTTAAAAAAATCCCAAAACAATTCAGGATGTTTTAATGTTTGCAGTTTCCCTTACTCACAAGCCGTATGCCAATCTATCAAAGTGTCAACTGCACAGTTTCCTGATTGTTCAAAGTCCACAACATTAGTAATATGAAACTAGAATTTGTAGGAAATACCAGGGAAGACACAGTAAATAGAAAGAGAAAACAAAGCAAGCCTGGAGAACTTCAGAGAAGTGAAACATTTGTTTTAATTGCATAGGGTCCTGCTGCTTGTGCTGGGGTGGAGAAAGTGTCACTCTGTAGTCACTTTCAAATTTTGTGGGAATGGTGAGAAAAGCTTGAGAAGTTTTCTTTTATCTTGTAGTTTTTAACATGAGTAGACATCCCTTCAGCTATTTAGATTCAGAAATTCTATTCATAAGATCATTAGATGCAGAAGATAGAGGTTTTGCTTTGTGGCTTTGTGCTTTCCGAAGTATTGGCTTCTCAGTTATGCACTGTTATTGTCAGTTCACCTACAAAAACCCAAAGGAGCTCTCCGGGAGTACATTACCTCAACCTGGGCTTCCTCCAGTGCAGAAGGAGGATTATGCTACATCTTAATAACCGAGCAGCAGCCAAGCATTGTCCTGGTATTTTAGAAAACAGATCCATGACAGCAGCACAACCAGTATCCTGGAAACATAAATATAGCAATTGTTTTATTGCTAAATAGTGTGTCATACTTTGTATATGGCAGGATTTTACATTTTTAACAGCTGAGGTATCATCCTTTTGTAAACATGAAGAGAAATGTAAGTTAAAAATTCCCACCCTGACTTAACATGCGTATGCATTCAGATTCCTCTCTGATTAGTGTTATTTTGTACAATTACTATCTTTGAATCCTTGACCCTCTTAGCCTTTCACAACTGGCGTAACCATACAGGAGGAAACAGAAGTCTGCCCTGGCTCAGCCACTTTTCACAGCCTCACAGTAACATGTCAGACTCAGGACTATGCTCTCCCCTTATGGAACCTCCCCTGAAAGAATGAGATCGAGAAAATAGGCAATTATTTGCTGACATTTTTGAGAATTGTATTTGGGAAGATGAGTTTCTCAGTAGTTTATTTCTTGCTTAGAAACATCAACTGACCAGAATAGCATTCAAGATTCATGCATGCAACTGTCCTGATGATATTTTCAGCCTTTCATGGGGTAAAAATGGTAACGTAGAAAGGTTAAGCAACTCAAACATTAATTTCTAAATGCTTGCATTTGTAAAATTAGAAACTCAAGAAGTGACTGGACATCAAACATTATCTGACATGTTTTGACATTAGTCACAGACTTCTGTGTAGTGATAAACAGAAATGATCACTTGGTTGACATCTAGTTAATATTTTCAACAGTACACGTCCACTTCCGATGCGTGTCAGTTGACATGTGTCACTTATGGGTACATTTCTTACTGTAGTGACCAAAGAACTAATAAATTGCTGAGATGACAGGAAAGTGAAAGCTATGGAGTGTTTAAACTGTGCACCATTCCCTGCTGACACACAGGGACAAGTTAACGTTTCACAAAGGGAGTAAAAGCTCTGCCTCCTGAAGGTGTGACAAGACAAAACGTTTCTTCTGGAGGTAAAGCCAATGTGTGGCCTATTCACAGCCTTACACTGCCAGCACACACTATTTTTAATCTGTATCATTTCAGTGACCTAATTTGTATCCTGCCACACACACCCTTTCAAAACAAAGAGGGAAACAGACTATGATAAAGGGATGGGAAGGAGTGAGCAGGGAATGAGTCCTGGTTTTCAGAATATTTCTAAAGTGAAAATAAACAGAAAGAGAACTCTAAACTTTCAGGTTCTTTCTTAATTGTTATCAAAAAAGGCTGGGGAGCATCAAATATAATTTTACTTGCAAATAATTTAAATAATTAAAAATATGTCTCACTTTTTGGAATAAAATTCCAATTTCAGTCAACTTAAGAAATGTATAAATGAAAGTGAAATATGCTGAATATAGTCAAATAATCCACCAAAAAATGACATCTAGAAGAGGGAAAAAAACTGAAAAGGATAACATGCAAGATTTTCTAGTTCTATGGTATCATGTATAGTGAAACTTTTTTGGTTTCTATCCAGGACCTCGTAAAAAAGCACATCATGTTTGTCTATTTATCTTTAAAACAGAATTCTGTGCCATTAAATATTGCACAGAAAACCATACGCTAAAAGAGATTTGGCAAGTTTGCGCATTCAAGTGCTTCATTTAGGAAAATCTGGGTAGAACACTGTGCAAGTATTTCATCTCTGTTGTTCACGTGGTAGTCTTTAACTACATAAAAACATATTGCTTTTTAGAGGGTGAAATTTCCTCAGTTTAAAAAGATAGAACAGTTCTATCAAGTGGAATGACAGAAGAAGCTGTATCAGCAAGGATGGCGATCTTAGATCCTCTCTGCAGAACTCTACTGCTTCCTTACAACCAGGAGGAGCAGTCTCCACTCTTCAGTTTTCTTATCCTAGTTTTCTAGTGCTGCAAAACCTTTCCTTGGCCTCTGCTCTGAGCCTGGTCTCCCTGCCTGTCTGTCCTCAAGTCATTCCAAGTCATTCCCACCCTCCCTCCCATCCTGCGTCCAGTCAGTCCTTGACAGACATATCCTGTTCCCACTGTTTACTGTTGGGGATCTCCTTTCCCATCCAGATCAGCAAATCTGCTTCTCCCACTCCCGTTGCCTTGTCAGTCAGCTGTTTTCTCCTTTCGGCACTGACTATCCAGTTTCTTGGTTGACATTGCCAGTCCTGGGGCACTGAGACCCCATTGCTTTCTACCCTGCTCTCAGTTCCTTTGCTGGATCTCCTGCCATTCCCCAAAGTGCTTGTCCTTATCTGGTCACCTGCTGCTCTCTGCATTTCAATCAGCTTTCTCCTACCTACTGACACCACTCACAGATGGACAGGAAATAAATTCCCGAGGTGCCTAGATCTCCAGCATGTACATACTGGAGGGCTTTTTTCAAAACTGGGCAAACTTTGGACAAATTTTCAGCAGGGTGAGAGAAGATGCCTCCTTGACAGAGTCTATCATGTCGGACAGAGTTTGTACTCTCAGTGCAGAGCATGGAAGTACTATCAATAGAAAGCTCACATAATTTTTTTCAGATGTTAAACATAACTCCTTTTCCATTACTGCGGTTCTCAAAGATGGCTACTGTTTGGGCTAAGAAGTTTCAAAAAATTCAGCCTGAGGCAGGCATCCAGTGTGGAAAATTTCAATCCAAATATGAAAAGTTATAAACAATTGAAAAGAGGGTTTTATAATGAGAAGTGTCAGACAACATCAGTACTGGAAAGTGCTACCAGCTTAGCCCATAATACAGGCTTTGTTAAAAACGTCACCCAGGCTAGCGATTGCTATATCAAGTTATAGCTAATGCCTTTTGCAACTGCTGAGTTATAAAATCTTTAATGCTCTTTTTGGTTACGATGGTAGATCTGGCAGCAACTGGGAAAGACCCACAAAGCGGGAGAAAAAGTAGAAAACCTGAGGTTTTCTACTGCGGTTAAGTTACAAGACTGGGAACTGTGAAATCTGAATAATATTCTTGGCAATGCCAGAGGCTTCCTGCATGACTTACATCTAAGACTTAGGTCTAACTGAAGGTTAACCTCTTGGTGCCTCGGTTTCCTCACCACATTTTTGGGACAGTGCTTATTTCATTTCCTAGGCAGTGCTGGCATACTGGCCTGGCTTTCTGCACTTTAATGACGTGATACAGTAATCCTCTGTAATTTTTCAACAGAAGGGAAAAATCAAACTTCTCGGGTTTGAATCTATATCATCTCTTGCATAATGGGAAGAAAACAAGGAGGAATTTACTGGAATAATCCGGAAGTTGCAGTTTTGTTGGACTCTGTCCCCAGAAGCACTATGTGTCAGTCCTGAAATGTCATATAAACAGTGCTTCACAACTCCTGTAAATGGTTTCCTGATTTTGTTAAAGGAAGTGGGCTGTCTACTTAAAGCTCTTGTCTGGGTCACAGTGACTAAATCTTACTGCAGCATGCTTTTTTAAAGGTTTGGGTTTGTTTTAAATCAGAAACATTCCCATAAGCCTCAACAAATAACAAGGGCGTAGAATATAATATATGTCCTTTGATCCATGGAAGTGCAGAGACGTCTCGCCAGTGAATGTAGACCAGTTCACCTGTACACTAATACACTAATGCTGATTTAAGGGACTAATTCTATTGTGTAATATTGTAAACATTAGTCATAACTGCTTGCAGAAAATACGGGGGGGGGGGGGGGGAAGTACTGGAATTATGAGAATCTGAATCGCATTCAGCTATAAATATCCTGGCTTCAAACTCCAGAGATCCCCTAGCTCAAATTCTCCTTGTCTTGCACCCATTGCAATCCCCTGTATCTCTCAGTCCAGTTCAGGACTCATTAGCTAATTGCTAAAGGGAACATAAAAACCTATATTAAAATGAAAACCTATATTAAGTCATCTACTCACGTTGGGTAACAAACGTGTATATTCTGCAACCACTCCTGAGATGCATAGATATCTCTATAACTGTTCACCATGCCATGTGTTGTTTTTTGCATAAACTTAATTGAACATACACAAAATACAATTATTCTGGTGTGATAAGCTACTCTACATGTGATTAAAAAATAACAATGTGTCCTGGGAACAGTTAGCAAAACTGCCGGAATGCAGATAAAAACTATCTTATTAAAATGCAAAAATCAGCATTTATCTTTCTGAGGATCCCTGTGGGGGCAATTACATGCAATAATGAAAAGATGTCCCTTGAAATGGCATTACTTTTAATGAGGCTTTTACCCATTGAATCATAATTTCAGTTTTATTAATTACAAGCAGAAATAGCTTCCTAAACCCTGTAACTGTTGAGTGCAATGCCTTCTAAAGCTGAGCATTCCCAGTTAGTATCCTGACTTTGGTAATTCAGCAAGTGTGGCTGAATTTAGTGGCTACAGCTTACTTAAGGGAGTGTGTTGACTCTACAAGACAAGCACGTGATGATCCAGCAAGGTCATTTGCACATCACTGTGTCAGCTACTGGGGAGTTCCTTGACAATGCCCTCAGACACATGGTGTGAATATTGGGATTGTCCTATGCAGGGATAGGAGTTGGACTCGATAATTCTTGTGGGTCCCTTCCAATTCAGGTCGTTCTATGATTCTATGATTCTATGTTCCATAATACTTTAATCATTCACAATCCTCTGGTTAACAAAAAACAACTAGAACACCTGTCATGGTTACTTGCTGATTATTTTTTGGCCCTATGGACATTAATGTGCTTTCCTTTTACTGCGGCTCTTGTCCTCATTCAGAACTTGAGGAGCCAGATACTAACTGCTGGCGCTGGGCTCCAACTCTGACTCACTTGCCCTATCCTGTACTCAGTGGCAATCAGAAAAGCCCATGGTAAAGGGACTGAACTTTTGTGTTTCAGTAAAAGCCTGGCTTTTCCATTTATCTGTCTAATTACTCATATGCTCCTGAACTTTCGACCAACAACACACTCTTGGTTAAAGCAATTTGGCAAATGTGATCTATCATCATGGCTACCACTGCTTCTACTAGCATTTAGATCTTTGCTATACATTTGACATGGGAACTGCTTTATTCTACAGTGGGGGAAACATCTATTTCTGCAAACTGTCACTCAAGGAGCTACTTAAAACTTGACAGCTCTGAGATTATTTTTGTGATAAAATACTAAATCATTGCCAGCACAAAGGTGAATGGTTCACACTGTCAGTCCGAAGTCTCATAACACGCACTGAAATATGGGGTTCAGGCAGCCAGAGGGGAGCTAAAAAAACATTATTAAAGTTGGAAAATTAAGTAATCTAAAGCAAGGAAATTCCAAGATGAATTGGCCTCTGCCAACTCCACGCCTCCCTTTCCTTTTCTAAACTCAGTTTATCTTTTCTCGTCCTTATGCCCCAGGTCATTTCATCTTTGCACTTTATGTTGATGGCTTTCTCTTGGGAAGAGAGAGAGAGAAGGAGAGAAAGAAGCTGACTGTTCTTTGTTTTAGTGCCAAAACTGAAACAGTGGGAACATTCTCAGGTCTGTAAGGGAACACCCTATGGTCACAATAAACTGAGAAGCTGTAGTACATCTTTCCTGATTTTCTATGTTCTACAGTTTTTCAGAGCTTAGCCATTTTGAGAGAGATTTTCATAGCCACCTCTGTTATTTACAAAGGTAGTACATTAAAACCTACAGACATTAGAACTTCTTAGAGAAAATTTTGCCAAAGATTTTTAAATCAGCAAACTCATTTATTTTTTCCTAGCCTTTTTCTTGGAAATTGCTGAACTCTTTGGCTAAAAAGTTCCATAGAGCAAAATGCCGTCTAAGTCAGATAGCATGGAAACTATCATCACTAATTATCGAAGTTTGGCAAGACTGTAAATAGCAGAGATCAAGTCTCAGTATTAGTCAATCTTAATTAAAGGTGGGGCTATCAAACCCATGATAAACTGCTATAACTTCCAATTCAGAGCTTGAAAGTCTCTGATCTTTGTGGAAGGCAGACTAGCAGTAGAGTCCTTTACAGATGAGCGCAGCACATGGCAGTTACCCGAGGTCAAACAGTAGCTGCTGGTGGATTGGGATGGCATTCAGGAGGTCTGGCCTCCAATCTCGCCTGTAACCACAGACTGTCCTTGATTTTGCTTGGCTTGGTAATGCTTCCTCTCGGTTACATCACTTGCCCATACTTTTCTTCACTGTTGTCTCTCTCTGACTTCTCTTCTGCTTCTTCTCTTTCTTTGGTTTCCCTTCCCACAATATTTCAGCCCTTGCACTTTTCCTGAACATCTGACTCTAAGAATTTAACCCAGTTTGGCTGCCACAGAGGAGAGATATGCTTTCCATTTTGGGAGGCAACAGTGCTGGGCACGTATTCCCTCCCCACAGTCACCTGCTTCACCTCAAGCTTCTTGACTTCTGGTTGACCTCGAGAGAAAAAAAGGAGAAAGGCTGGGTTGCTTTCATTGAGGCTGTGGGAGGAAGAGCTGGAAACCTGGTCAAGCGTCTGTAGGACTTGTTTATATGTCACATTCCACGTGGTATTGGAAAGTAGTATTATATGACTGTAAACTCTGGTTAGTGACATTTGGCAGTTACATGATTTGATTGCACCATATTTTTGTTGCCTTAGGAAAGTCTTAATTTTGAGCATTTTGATTTTTCCACCAGTTTTCCCAGGAAGTTCACCATGCCCACATCAATCAGATCTGAATTATTTAAGCCCTTCCACAAATGTGCTCTTTTGGTTATATTGAATGTGTCTAGGTTGAATGTGAGGTTTTCCAAAGTGACTTCATTTCCTAGTAGGAAACAAGTACGGGGGGTTTGACGTGTCCTGAAGCCCAGCTGAGGAAATGATGCTGGGCAGCACCTCTCCACAGGCAGATCTGGCTGGCTGAGCCGAGGCCAGCAGCACGAAGGGGTGCAGTGAAGTGGATGGCTATCACGCAGGGGAACCCTGTCCCTGGAAAGGGAGAGATCTCTGTTGTTCTCTCCTCTTCGGGGGCATCTCCTTTTGTAAGCACCAAGAGTACCCTTGTGCTGACTACTGGGGACATGGGTGACAGAAGAAAATTAAAAAGGCAAACAGTGAAGTTACTCAGACACCCCAGGTACTTGCTGGGGCTGAACTGGAGCTAACAAATCCCTTATAACTGAAGTTGCAGGTCCAGTCAGGTGTTTTCTCACCACAGTCCCCAGGCAGTGGAAAATCAGGGCAGAGCCATCCAAACTGTTTTTTTTAATCCAAGTCTCAAAAACCATACACAATCAGCTAAAGAGCTTTGAAATGTATCTGTCCCTAGTAGCAAAATGGCTGCATGTGTCAAGTTGCCAAACCAGCATTAATCCACTGTCCCAAAGCCAGTTGGCCAGCTTTTGGTGTCTGTGTATCTTTGGCAAAAGCAATTCACAATTCCCAGATAGCTGGGAGCCCACCGTATTAGGAGATTATTTTTCTTTTTACTTCCTTCCAGAGGAATTGGCAGGAGAACCAGCAAATCCTTCTGAGCCCAACGGCAAAAGCTGGAAATTTCAGTTTGAGTGGTTTCTAACCTATCATTTGGAACTAATGGGAAAAAATACACTTATTTTGGCAAATTAGGTAGAAGTAGTTGACCTCCAATCTTTGTCGCTTCATTAGTCTTGCCCTAGAGAAGCTATATTAGTATAGAAGGTTGGGGATTCTCTCTTGCTTTACCCAAACGTGGTCCCGTGGGATGGAGATCTGGACTTCCCAGACCTTTTATCAAACCACCAAATGTAGCCATGTTGCCAGGACCAAACTTTCAAAAGTCAGAAGCCAAGCTCCAAAACATCACAGGACTTGCTTAAAACCACAAGGTGTTTCTCAGATGTTTCTTTGGGGGATTGAGCTTTTATTCCATTTTCAAGTGGAAACCAAAAGAAACATACTCATTCCAAAAAGAAAGAAACCCCAAAATATTTCACGTGAGCACTAGATTCAAAAAGATTAAGGAGAAAACCTAAAGTCATGAAGGCTTTCAGCACTCATAAAAACTCTGAAAATAACTTATTTTCATTTCAAAACCCTCTAAGTTATAAAAAGACCATTTTTGGTAAAGCAACTCTGACTCATTCTAACGCATTTATCTTCATTCATGCACGATTTTGTCTCAAACTAAAAGACTTGGATTGCAAAACTCATGTGTGTATGTGTGGTTTGTTGGTTTTGTTTTTGCCTTCACAGCTTTTTTTGGGAAATACCTCAATGAATACAATGGCAGCTACATCCCTCCTGGTTGGAGAGAGTGGGTTGGATTAGTGAAGAACTCTCGCTTCTATAATTACACCATTTCTCGCAATGGTAACAAAGAGAAACATGGATTTGATTATGCAAAGGTACTTTCCAGACACATAAATCAGCATCATTAATCCATATAAAAGTCACTTTCTGATAACTAATTAACTAGATAATTAATTAATTAACCAACTACAACCAAGAAACGAAGGTGTGATTTTATCTCCAGGGCATTGCAGATCAATTTCTGCGGCAGAATATCAATTGTGCAATGGAAGAAAGTTTTCAAGGGCTCTTCAGTGCAGCCTTGTGATTCCTCTCTCCATCCCTCTCTCTGCTAGAAAGAGATGGTTCAGTGGCAGAAGCAAATAGTAAATAAAGACTATTTCCCAAAATAATTGTGGCCTTTATGCAACTGAACTTTCAAGTTAGCTGAATGTTGTCAGCTACTGCCCACATAAGAAACCTTAGTTAATGCTGGTTTTCCATTACACTGTGCACATCAGAAAAAAGACTGTGTGCCTGTGGTGTCAGAGTCCGGATATGACTATAAGAATAGATAAATGCAAAAGCATGGCCGTTGGAAAACTCCAGAGCTTGTTTATGCTCTTAACAAAGTTTGGAAAGTATGCCAAGGTGACCTGCCCACTGCCATGAAGTTTCTCGGAAAGGCGTAGGAGCACAGATTGCAGACTTCCCAGCCTGCAAAAAGCAATCTGGAATTTCCTCAGACTGTAGCTCACAGAAGATGGTACAGATGTTGCAGCTGTGGTTTCTAACCCAAGTAATGAGATTTTATTGGCAGCTTGCGATGCCTGTTTCTGATTTCCTTACCTATAGAAATTACATAGTACTGATTATGTATTTATATTGAGTAAAAAAATAAAATAAAGAATATTGGTTAGTTATGCATTCCTTATATACCCTGTGCATGTAGCTAGAATAAATAGGGAAATGGGAGGGGAGTGATTGCTTTGGGAGAGCAGTCATGGAGGTATTTCACTTGAAAAGGCCACAAACCCAGAAATTATCACAACCCTAGTCCCTCGCTCTTATTACCCATTTTGCAAACCTAAGGGTCACTGGCTATCTCTTCCATATCCTTGCAAGGACTGTAGCAGCCAGGGTTACCACGTGTGCTCTGAGTAGGCTACAGGAGAGGGGAAGGAGCAGGGAAAACAGGGGGCAGGTGAGCGAGGTGGTCACAGCTGGTTGGCTTGTCCTAGCACTGACACACAACACAGACCTTGTCCCTCAGGCTCTGCTTTTGCAGCTGTTCCAGGCCTTGAATCCACAACATATGATTAGTCATGCCTGGAAGTGCTTGAAATTACAAACATTGTCTCAGCACTTTCTCAATGAAGCTCACACTAGACCTCCAGGCCAAAAGCAAATGCTCCAAGGTGGCAGGTGGTTTAATTTAAGTTTTCATCTTTTTTTCCTAGTTCCATTTTCTCCTTTCCCCTTGTAGGCTTCCATTTGCCACCTTGGCTGTGGGTTAAACTGGTTTATTAGCGAGTCATAACCTTAATCTCAGCAGCTGCGCTGCTTGAAGTTGCACAATTAAATGAACAGAGCCTGCAGGAATTCAACTGCTCCCTGCATTCACGTTTGCAATTTCTTTGATAAAGATTTTTGCTGTTTGTTGTCTGTTGTAGCTTTCTTCCACTTTTTGCATATGCAAAAGTATACTCTGAACAGAGATCATGCAAGAAATTTCTGTGCAAACAGAAAACTTGCATAACAGTCAATGATTTCTTGCAGTTAGTAGCCCTTAGTGTTTTATTGATGAAATTCAAGATATATATCTTTGCCTGTAGTTTTAAATGTTACTTAGCATTATATTACAAAATCTGATAATCACATTTACTTAATTGCATCTGTTGTATCTGATTTGCAAAAAATACTGTCTCATTTTATGTGACATTGCCTGCTTAAGAGAGCAATTACTGCTCAGTCTCCCCTATGCTCCCTCGAATCATACATCCCTTTGATAATGTTTTTACTTCCTGATCTGAGCTTTAATGAGGGCTTGAAAATTACATAATAACATGATAGTATGTGATCTATTTAATCATACACTTTGTAACTTTTGCTTTGTGTTAATCATGTGTTCCAGGACTACTTCACAGACCTAATCACTAATGAAAGCATTAATTACTTCAGAATGTCTAAGAGGATATATCCCCATAGGCCCATAATGATGGTCATCAGCCATGCTGCACCTCACGGCCCTGAGGATTCGGCACCACAGTTCTCAGAGCTCTACCCCAATGCTTCACAGCATATGTAAGTCAAAACCCTGCTCCTTGCATCTGGTTCTTGTGAGATATTTGTTTATGGAGATATGGAGACATTGTAGGGACAGAGAATTCAGATAGAAAAAACTCGTAGCAAGCAGCTTGTTTCTTCTGCCGTACTTGCTCCTTTCAGGGATGAGAGTGACAGCTCTGAGCATTATTAAGACAGAGAGAAGCTCTTTTCCTCCTGGGAAGTTGTGTGAGATTAAAAGGTCAGTATTTGGCTTTGTAAGGGCAGCTTCTTACAATACCCTGAAAATAGGTAGACACAGGTCAGGATCTGTTGGAAAGATATTGCTTCCTTCGTCTTCCTCGAAGATATGTGCTTCCTGGGCTCTAACTAACCAAATGCATTGAGAGGAGAAAACACCCTTTTGTAGCTTTTGAGTGCACAAAAAGACTATGTGTATAGACTAGATACTGACTGATTCCCAAAATAGCCTATTAGACTGCATTTTAAATAACATGCTTAGTATTTTCTAGTCATTATATCATAGTTAAAAAAAGAAACTCTTCATTTTTCTTCTTGAATGGAAGCAAACTCCAGGTGAAAAACTGAGTGTAGTCCTAGGTTTAATGGCTTGCTTTATAACTTCAATATTCTGCGTCCTTTTCCTTACAGTGAGATGATAAGGAAGCTTTCCATTGCCCTTGTGTCTACTGTGGGCATGCAGGCCTCTCTTCCCATTTGTGCTGAAACAATGTCTTTGCATCTTCTTCCACATAGAAAAAAATTAATAAAATATTTGAGCAGGATTGTACATTGATTTGGCCTCTGAAAATGAGGAGGGATCAGCTTCATCACACTGCAGAAAAGCTGCATGGTTTACAAATTATATTTTAGACTCTCTGCAGTGGCTGACATGCAAGGATGTGTTTGGTAGTTAAGTTAACTAGTTTAAAATTGCAAGGAGTAGCAGTTACTGCATAAACTGCATGCATAATCTGATCATTAGTTGGGGCCAGAAAGATATGTGCTGTTCATGGCACATGGTTAAATATTTGTTAGTTTCTATTTTTTCAACCTCTTATTGGCTCTTGCATTCTAGATATGCTACTTTCCCTGACCTTACATTCTTAACTATATTTTTCTCATCCTACTTTTTCAACAATCCCACATTCCTGAGACGAGACTTTGCAAGCAATGCGATCCAGTCAGAAATGTTTCAGTTATTTAGATATTCAGGGTAATTCCTACCTGTACACAGAAGCGATGCGATTGATATTTTAGTTTAAATATTCACTTGAAAAGGTAGCTGGTTCTTAAGTAATCATCCTGGACAATTACTGTTGCATTATTGTGTCCTAAAGATAAAATGATAGACTTCTAAACATGGAAACTGTCATATTGGGTTTTATGAAAGATTTTTCTAACTCATTATCTGGAATTACATATTCCAGCAGAAAGCAGCAGGAAATGCTAACGGGGCGGGGGGGGGGAAACAACCAAAAAAACTTCTGAAAATCACCAGTTCAAGTGAAGCATCCACTGTGCCCTATTCTCTTCGCTTTGATGTGATTTCTTTTTGAGCTGTGATGGCAGTCCCATCATCCTGTGGCAACAAGTTCCGCAGTGTCACCCTATGAACTGGGGACAAAGGAACACCTTTTCTTTCATTTTAAACCTGGAACTTACTTGTGCCATCAGTGTCTTCTACTTCCCTTCCTGTGAGGAATAACGAATAGTCACTACATCAAATTTAATAGACCTCTCCTATGTCTTCTTTCAATCACACCTTTTCACAGCAAGAGAGTTATACCTATTTGTTCTCACTCTGTTCAACAGACTGCTTCCCATTTAGTGGCACAGATTGCCTGGCCTCAGGCAAGCTGTCCTGTTTGCTGGGGGACTATCCATCATACAGGATGGTAGGATTCAAACTGTTTCTGCTTAACTGAGGAGACCATGTCTGGAATAAAAACACTGAATCATAGTATATCACCCTACCTCTCCTCAGGCCAAAGAACTAATTTTAGGCTCCAGGCTCAGTGTTGTCCCATAAAAGAGTGCTTGTAGGGACTTACGTTGGTTTATCATCCTCCTGACACTTTCTGCTGCTCGGTGTTTTCAGCCAGCTTTTTTTTCTGGCTTGTGCTGCTAGAACCAACGGGTTTAGTTAGTCTCCAAACTTTTAACCACCTCTTACCTTATACGTGTTGCATATCATCTGCAAAGATCCTTGTTATCTGTTCGCAGGCTTAGTTTCATTTGAGAACTTGTGAAAATTAATTTTTATTTGTGGGGACTCCTGGGACCTAAATACCTTTCTCTGCTAGGCTACTTGTGAAATGGCTCAGAATATGAGATTCAGTTGCACTTCATGTTTTCTGGTGTTGATGATTTCCTGGCAACCTTCTTGCAAAGAGTGTTTTCTCTAAGTGACCTCAAGAGATCCTTGCTGGGTTGTTTTGTGTTTCTTATTCTTATGGCGCTGACTGACTGCATGTGTTAGAGTTCAGTCTGCAGCCTAAGAAATGAGACAAATTGAAGATTAACTGCCAATTTGGGTGGATGAAGCCTCTAAATAACCAGTTTCTCTAGCAAAAATATTAGCAACATGCTCTAGAAGATGTAACAAGATCAGTTCTCAGAGAAGTATTCGGTGCTTCCTGAGAAAACAACAAAGAACAATAAAATCTCTCCTGCTAGGGTTTATGTAACTAACTTAAACATTTAACCCTTAAGTTTGCTTCCTTGGTGGTCAAGCACCATTTGAACCTCTTTCTTTCTGACCTTGGGTGACAGCCATCTGACCTTGGATTTTGTTTTTAAAAATATAGTTGCTATATCATGTTACTGTAATGCATATCTCCAATAAAGAAGGGAAACCAGGTCAAAAGCTACTTGCTGGCTTTACAAACTGAGATGGAAGGTTATACTTTCAAACCAAGGATTAAAATAACTTGTCAAGCACATATTAAGGGAAGCTTTGTTGAAAAAGACAGTAGCTGAAGAAGACCCTCCAATTACATGATGATTCTTTGCTGGTAAAGTGCCTTTCATTTGATTGAAATACTGCTTTTATAAATTTTAAAAATACACAAACTAAAAATTTGTTTAGAAGTTTTCCACACGCACATATGAAGAGGGGAGCAGCTACAGCAGGAAATACTCCTGTTCAGGGAGAATTCTACCCTCAAATGTAGGTATCTTTTGGTCTCATTTCCTCACTGAACAATGCAGAAAGAAGAAAATCAAATGAATGCAGCAGAAACATCCATAAGATTCATGAAAATCCCATCACAACCAAAAAGGAAAAGAAGGATTACATACCATCATTACCTTACAATCTTGTCCTCCTCTGCACAAACAGCCTGCAGGAGTGGCGTGAAAAGTCTCACAAGGACAAGAAAGGTAATGATGTGTGCACTGTTTAATCATTAATTTAAAATTATCCCTGTTAATTCTTACCAGCTCCAGTTTAACATGAAACACAGACTATATCATACTGGAAGCAGCACACACTCTCTATTGTTTTCAAATGTTTGTTCTCCCTCCCAGCCTCCCACCTCTCCTCTCCTTAAAATACATATATCCTACTTCTGACAGCTGAAAGTGTTTCTGAAAGTTTATCCTGACTGCTATCACCCAATGAGTGGTATATTTTCTGAAAATAAATCATACTAATGCTGTGCCCAGAAGCTATTTCTGTGGAAGAAAATGGGACTGGGAAAGATGTACTATTTGAAAGCAATACCTAAATTTTTGCTGTGGCAACAAACATAATTTGTTGACGAGAGAGGTTTGAAAATGCTGTTGTTAAATATGAAGTTATGACACAAGAGATGGCTCTCTAGGTGTTCCTGGCAACTGTTACAGGAGAATTTTGTTCCATCAGACAGCTGAGCAGGAAAGCTCTGACTCAAAGGATGCTCTAATGAAAGCCTGAATTCTCAATTATGCTCAGAGCCTCTGGCACTTTAACTTCCCTTCACTTTCCAGTGTGAACCAGTCTTAAGGGAACTGTGAATCAAACCTAAGCTGTTTATAAGCTGTGAAGTAAACAAACATTAGAAGCAAAAATCTGAGGGAGACAGGTTTACTGAAAAATGTAAAAAATGGAAGTCTGAAACGCTGCTGGCTGTGCGGAGTTAAAGATCCTGGGGCTAGCAGGAGAACTGACAGCCATATTTCATGGTTACCTGGAAGCAATCCTATTACCAGCCTAAAGATCTTAGGAGGAGCAGCTAGAAGAGCTATCTGGGACGAGATCAGAAAGCTTCCCAAGGTAATGTGAGAAAAGGTAAATGGTACAAAAGCTAGAGCTTTATATTTCCATTTAAAGATAGTATGAACAGTGCTGAACGACGAAGTCTGGCAGTAACAATGTGTTTGCAGTAGTGAAGCATAAAGAGCAATGCTGTTGCACCTCCGAATCTCCAGAGCAGTCTTAAGTGTGAATTTTAGGTGTGAGATGGCTGCATTCAGGGTGCCTTGTAGTCATCAAGGCTAAGTCTTAAACATCTGCTAGTTATGATGGTATTTCTTGTCATGTGGACACTTACCCATTAGAGTGGGATCATTCATTTGCATCAGTGATAAATCTTGGCATGTCAGGGTATCTTGTCACAACTGGCCTGAGGCCCACTTGGGCTCCTGAGTTAGGGATAAATTATCAAAATCAACACACACATCACTGCAAGTGTGACTTTAAACAGCACTAGAAAAAACAGTGTGATATAGAAATGTGATAAGATTCTAGTCACACAATTAATTTCTGAACAGCAAGAAATATTTTTTCCTGAAATAAGAAGGTGTTATATCTAACGGGAAACAACTCTTTTTTTCTTATTTATTCTGAAATACAGTGGTTGTGTTATACTTCAGGAATGAAACTTTCATACTGCACATCCCCAGATATATAAATATCCTTGGATTTAAAAGATACCCCTTTTAAAATGCAGGAAAAGTAGATGCAGAATTGTAATAATCAACTTCACATTTATCCTGACCATGCCACTTGTCATGGATTTTTTACTTTTAATTTTGTCCAGAACTTATACTTCCTACTTTGCAAGGATGTCTAAACCTGGAAGTCTACTTTCCGTAGAAGCAAAGAATTGGTTCTTTTAATTACACTTTTTCTGAAGAAACATGAGCACTTGCACAAAGTTTGCTAATCATATCTCAAAGGTGTTAATTTTATGAAGAAACTATTCATTTTTCACAATGGGTTTTACCATAGGTATTATTTTTAAATGTTGTTGACTTTTATTTTTATGAAAGAATAGTGTTCCTGGGGCATATAAAGTACTGTATTATTTTCACTAACTGGAGGACTCCCAACAGAAATAGAAGATTAGCCAAACAATTCTGGTATAAAAAACCCTGAGAACTCTAAGGAATTACACACAATCTATATTTTTAGGCAGTATTTTTGTGAACATAATTTTCTTTTTTTGGATAAAAATAGGAAGGAATTAGAATATTTTAAGTAAAGGCAAACCCAGATATTTAGTATGAGCAATTGAACAAATGTTGCTAAACACACTTGTTTCTTTCCATGTTAACCCATCTGGAAGAGAAGTGCATATATTTAGATCAAACTTAGAAAAAAATGTTAATATAACTTTGCACTTAATTCTGAGAGCTCTTAAAACTTACTGTACTCTGCTGTATTTCTTTTCCACACAGATAACACAGCTGCATAAATAACATTAGTCAAGCTGAATCTCCCATTCTTTTCTTAATTTGTAAAGTATCTTTTTGTAATAATGATTTTAGAAGGGCTTTATTCCATGTGTTTCATTGAATATCACAAAAAGCAGTTCAGAAGATAGTAGGAGACAGTGTAATCCATTTCTGAGTTATTTGCTACTTGAGGACCCCATTTCAACATGTCATACAATCCTCCATTATTATGGGTTGTTGGGGATTTTTTATTTCTTGTCTAATTTAAAGTTATTATGATAACTTAGAAGCCAAAGGAGATGTATTCTCTATTTTGAACTTCATATTTAAATACACAAATAGAGTGAATACATTGTCAGAGTAGCTAACATGCGTGATATGAAATGCTGATTGTTCATGTAACTGAAGGTAATTGGGACTGTTTGGATTCAGGCCACAAAGCTGAATGTTATTCTAATTCCTCTCCTCTAAACATAACTTTAAGTATGAATTTGAACCAATGTTTACAGGTGAAGAGAGTATAGATTTCATGGTGAATCTTTCTTTAAAGGGAAATACAGACTAGTGCTTATAGGTATTAACTCCTTCCATAACCTGTAGAAAATTCGTTATCACCACTGTGGGCTTTCCTGTTGCAGTTTAAGTGTGGTAAATAAGTAGTGAATGCAATTTCTATGTGTAGCATGAACAAAACAACAGGCATTGATGCAGAGACATTAAGTGCTAATAGAACCCAAATCACAAGTCATTGCTGTCCTGAGGAGAATGTAATCTAAAGCTAGACAAGTCCAATACTAATTTAGTTTTTTGGTTTCTGCAAATGTGCCCATAAAATTGAATGACTTCTCTGTGAAGTTATTCACATAGGTGAACGATTATGAAATCTCAGGGTGAATTATTTTTCTCATTCTGAGAATGCGTTTGTGGGACGCTGCCTGGCTGTGTTCAGTGTTTGCTGTTGTTAAGTATTTGAGATTTTTTTTGTTGGTTAAGCCAGGGGTATCAAATTGAAATTTTATGAGCCAAGACATCTTCCTGTGTCCTACCCACAGACAGAAGCAGCCTGTTGTGAAGTGCCAAGAAATCTGTGTATAGTAAGTTCTGCATAGTATGTGTTAGACAAATGTAAGTTGTCAACTGAGTGATCTAGGTATGCCAGATCTAGTATAGCCTACAAGAATGACAAACACTATACCTTTTTAGTAGAGTAATCATTTGCTCTTTCAATCCTTTCCCTCTCTACAAATTTAATGTTCATATAATAAGTTGCTGGTCATTTTAGAACTGACCCACATTAAGGGTAGAACTTTTTCATGTTATCTATTTTTGTAATGTGCAAAATGAACTCTCAATCAGTCTCTGGGCACACATTCGGATGTTTTAAGTGCTTTACTATTTGCTGATTAACTTGAAAGAATGACCTTGAAATCAGAAACTTCTCCTTACTGTACTCTGAGGCAGCATCTGAACTGTTCAGGGACAGTTCAACAAAGACCCACAGGCAGGTGAGCAGTAGCTCCTTGCCAGGCTTAGAGACCATCGACAACTTGAATACAATGAGGCACCTGGCAGTGTCTGCCGACCATGAATCAACAGATGCGTTCAAGACAAGAGAGCCTCCATGGGTGAGAAGAGGCAATAGAAGACACAGCACATTTCTTCAGTCTCCTACTCCCAGTGTTAAGAGGAATCAAGGAAATATAGATATTGATGTTACTTTATAGCAATTCTTGTCAAGCCAAAGCTATGCCATTCCCAAAAATGGAAGAATAGTAACAGTGACCGACTCTGCCACGATGAGATTCAGGAGCTGGTAACAGCTGAACACTTAGCTGATATCTCCTGCTGCTTCAAGAAAAAAAATGTTGTGATAAACACTTATCACTGACAGTGAAGAGGTCTGTCTATTTGGAAAGGTTTTCAGAAATCAGCAATATTCTCCCCAGAATTCACCTCTGTTGCATTTGTTTTGGCATTCTTTACGCCCAAAAAGGTAGAGAAATCTAAGGGCAATGTCTTGTGGCTGCAAGCAGTGCTCTTTTGGTGGATTTCTGCAAGGTACAACAAAGACAACCATAGAATGCTGGGTTGGAACAAACCTCAAGGATCATCTGGTCCAACCTTTTTAGGTGATACATAGTTTAAATGAGATGGCCCAGCACCAGTGTTTAGAAGTCTACCACTTCCCCTGGGAGACTATTCCAATGTTTAACTGTTCTCATGGTGAAAAATTTTCTTCCGGAATCCAATGAGAGTCTCCTCATGACCAACTTATACCTATTACCCTTTGTCTTTTCCATGTGATTCCTTCTATAAACAGAGTGTCCATCCTCTTGGTAGACACCCTTTATGTACTGGTACACAGTAATAAGGTCTCGCCTGAGACTTCTCCTCTCAAGTCTGAACAAACCAGTTCTCAGCCTTACTTCCTATGGTAGGTTTCCTAGTCCTTTGATCATCTCAGTAGCCCTTCTCTAAACTGTCTCCAGCCTGTCTACATCTTTTTTGTATAGCAGGGACCAAAACTGAATGCAATATTCCAGATGCAGCCTGACAAGCGCTGAAGAGAGGGGTATGCAGGGAATAGACAAGTTGTGGAGTTTTTTGATTCCTTTCTGTCTCTTCCCTAGTACTCTTTCCCCTCCACTTTAGACCCCTGTTTCACCTTTTTCCATCAGCCATTGGCACAGGATTTTTCACAGAAGGACCTGTTCCTTGAAATGTCTGGGAGAAAAATTCTACTCCCTCTCTGCCTGCTGCGTTTCTCACCCAGAAAATTCAAAATGCATTTGCAAAGTATCTGTGAAAGGTTTTAACCGCCCTGCTAAACCCTTGAGTGCTGCTTTTAAAGACTTATCCATTATGTGGAGGAGACTTCTGACAATGGCCTGGGAACATGGGAACTGAGCCTGTTTCAGCAGCTGTCTCTCCTTCCTGACACAGCAGCAGGCTGTCATGGTGCTGCTAGCTGACTGTGACTCACAGCCCCCTCATACCTCTGTGGCAGGGGCACTCAAGACAGCAGGGTTTTGCTGGAAAATACTGATTAATCGAAAATGAACTCTTTCATGGGAAAACATCTCATTTGACAAACTTCCAAAGAAAAAGAGGAAAGTTCACACTGGAAGTACCCTTCTTTTCTGTCAATGTGCCTAATACCTGATAGGTAAGCAAAACTCCTAACTCCTTATTTTTTCTAGATGTGGTTTAGCCTCAGCTGGCAACAAAGCACCATGTGGCTGCTCACTCACTTCTCCTTGCCCTAGTTGGGATGAGGAGGAAAATCGAAAATAACGCACAGTTCATGGGTTGGGATAAAGACAGTTTAGTAGACCAACAAAGGAAGAGAAAAATAACAATGAAAGAATATACAAACTAAATGATACACAGGACAACTGCTTACTGCCTGGGAAACTAACACCCACTCCCAAGCAGAAATACATCTCCCAGCAATCTCCCCCAGTTAAATACTGAGCATGATGTCATACGGTGTCAAATATCTCTTTGGGAATATTTGGGAAAATATTTTTGGGTAAGATGTCCCAGCTGTGTCCATCTTCAGCTTCTTGTGCACTTCCCATCTTACAGGAAGAAAATCAACTCTATCCCATCTGAAACTAGCACATTATCCACCCCTTATTCTGTACCATTTTCATCGTGCCCAGATCCTACACTTTCCAATTAACCACCACCGCCACTTTTTCTGTGTTTGAGATATGTGTATGTATAGAAAGAGAGATATACACACAAAGATATCATTCCCTTAGTCTATGGGCCATCCCTCTAAAATGTTCATTTAGTTCATTAAATCCGTGACTTTGGGCTCCATACCCATAGTCTGTGAGTTTAAGATATCAATCTCACAGAAGGTGCTGCGTGCCAGTTTCTGAATCCACTTGTGGTTCCATCACAACTGCACTTTGCTTGTTTTCATCAAAGTTTATTCTTCATTAGTTTGGGTGATTCTTACTGTAATGATATGGCATATAGCAATTGTAGTAGTGATGACATTCAGTGGCAAGGTTATTTGGTTCTTATCATGCAGTTCATATCATTGACTTTTGTGACCCAAAATTAAATCCCCTTGAGGTAAACTTCAGACTTCCTCATCCTTCTGTGTTACCCACTAAGTGCATCCATCCTCAAGCAAAGCAATCCCATGGATGGGTTTTGCCTTTGCTTGAAGCAGGAATAACCCACACTGTCTTCTCTAACAAATGCACGTTAGAGAAGTGCTCTACAGGGACTTTATCCCCTTCTACAGTACATGAAGTTTTGATTCAACAGAGCCAACTCAATTACAAGATCCCCTAGTTTTAATTAACCAGGAGACTTCTGCTAAATGTGTATCCCAATATTTGACGGTCACACCACCTATTGCTCTCAGTATATTTTTTAGCAGTTGATTGATCATTCAGCTCTCCCAGAGTCCAATGCATGATGATGTGATATACTCATTCAGTCCCATCCTTTACCTAGGTATCTGTGAGGTTGTTTCAGATATTAGTCCCTTTGTTTGACTCAGTTCTTTTGGGGGTTCCAGGTCACCATAGGACTTGCTTTTCAAAGCCCAGGATAGTGTTCTGGGTTGTGGCATGGGGCATGTAATATGTTTCCAGCTATCTGGTGGTTGCTTCCTCTATGCAAACACATAGATGTTGCCTTAGCAGGTTTGTGACATAATCAATCCACCAGGGCTTCTCATGTTTATATTTCAGCTATTGCCCTCCGTACAAGAGAAGCCTTAAACACTTTGCTCGCTTGACTGCAGCTCATAATTCACATTCTTGCATAACCTGTGTGATAGTGTCCATGGTCAAGCCCACCCCTCGATCATGAGCCCATCTACATGTTGCATCTCTTCCTTGATAGCTTGAGGTGACATTGACCCACCAAGCCATAAATAATTCCTCCTTACAAGGCCAGTCCAGATCCACCTGAGCCACTTCAATCTTAGCAGCCTGATCCACCTGCTGGTTATTTATTCAGTAGCCCAATCATAGGTACATGGGAATCTACATGGTGTACTTTTACAGCTAGATTCCCTAGCTGGGTAGGAATATCTTGCTACAATGGGGCAGATCAGATGGATTTGCCTCTGCACTGGCAGTTACTTTGCTTCCATTACTCTAACCATGCTCGCAGGGCATTTGCCACCGTCCATGAGTCAGCATAGAGGTAAACTACTGGCCATTTTCCTCGTACAGCAATATCTACAGCCAACTGGATGGCTTTCACCTCTGCAAACTGGCTCAATTCACCTTCTACTTCAGCAGTTTCTGCGACTCATCGTATAAGACTCCATACAGCAGCTTTCCATCTTTGTTTTCCTACAATGCAATAGGACCCATCAGAGAATAGGGCATTTCTTTCCCCATTTTCTGACAGTTTATTATATGGCGGGGCCTCGTTGGCACACGTCACCTCCTCCTCTGGCAATATTCTGAAATCTTTGCCTTCTGCCATGATCCCTTCCAAAATCCCTGGGTGACCAGGATTTCCCATCCAAACTCACTGTGTAGCACACTTACTCCACATAGCATCAGTTGCATGAGGTATGGAGGGAATCCTCCCTTTGAACATGCAGCCCAGCACCTGCAGTCGCTGGGCCAAGAGGAGTTGTGCTTCAGTACCAACCAGTTCCAAAGCTGTTTGAACTCCTTCATATGTTGCAAATATGTTTTCCATTTGGAGTATTAGATCCTCTGCATCCCCAACTTGAAAACCCTAAGGGTCAACCTTGAGACTCTCCTACTGCTTTCAGCCATGGTCTCCAGATAAGACCATTCTCCCCAGCTGCACTGCAGAGCACATTTTTAACATGGTGTCCTGCCTGGACTGGCCCAGGGGCTACTGCATGAACTATTTCTTTCTTAATTTGTTCAAAGGCTTGTCGTTGCTCAGGAAACCCTTTACAATGATTGTCTTTCTGGGTTGCTTGATTGGGAAGGTTTAGAATTAAGCTGTAGCGTGGAATACGCATCCTCCAAAAACTCACAACACCTAAGAAAGGTTATATTTCCTCCTTACTAGTTGGTGGAAATAGAGCTGCTGTCTTGCTGATCACATCCATTAGGATCTGACAATGCCCATCTTGCCATTTTATTCATAAAAACTGTATCTATCTCCTATGTAGGTACCTTGACCTTACTTCATTTTATGGTAAAAACAGCTTTCAGAATATTTAGAACTATTTTCTCCTCTTTCTCAAAAAATTATGCCATAGGATAATGTCATCAATGTTCAGGAGCTTCACACTGTTCCAGTGCAGTCTGGATGAGTCTATGGCAAATGGCAGGGCTGTGTTTTCATCCCTAGGGTAGTCAATCCCAGTTGTCCTGGATGTCTCTCCAAAAGCAAGCTGTGGCCTGTGCTTTTTTGCTAAAGGGATTGAGAAAACTGCATTAAGGATATCAGTTGTGGCTGATTTGACTCCAATTCATATTGAAGTTGTAGCATGTTTGGCATGACAGCCCTCAGAGGCAATGTGACTTCATTCAGGCCACAATAGTCTACTGTTAGTATCCAGTCTCCGTTAGATTTTTGCTCTGCCATAGGGGACTGTTAAAGGGTGAGCAGGTCCTGCTGATGACTCCTTGACTGTCCAGGTGATGAATCAGCTTATGGATGTGAATCAGAGAGCCTCAGCTGGTACAATATCACTGCCGATGCACTGTTGTGGTAGCAATCGACACCTGTTTTTCTTTGACCCTCAATAACAACACAACGGAAGGGTCCTCCAAGAGACTGGGTAAGGTAGACAGCTGTTTAATTTCCTCTACCTCGAAGGACACTATACTGAAAGCCGCTGAAGTGATGTTTGTTGATATTTGATATTAGAAATACCAGATACTACATGAAATTTGTGATTTAAGTGTTCGTTGGCTATTCCTGCATCAGGGGTGTTTCCACCTTCCTCTGGTGTTTGTGATGCTGCACAACTTTTCAGGCCCTTTCTTTCCTTCCCAGCACTCCCAGCTATAACTATGCACCAAACATGGATAAGCACTGGATCATGCAGTACACGGGGCCCATGTTGCCTATCCACATGGAGTTTACAAACGTCTTGCAGCGCAAAAGGCTTCAGACCCTGATGTCAGTTGACGACTCTATGGAAAGAGTGAGTTCAAGAAAATGCTATGAATACAATCTTATTAGTTGATAACGAAATTAAATTAATTCCTTCTATACATTCAACAATCACAGCCCGGGGAATGCCCTTGGACTACCAAGAATTACTCCACATATCCCCAGTAGAAATGAATTCTGATTCTCTGAAACTTCTGGTTCTCCTCTCTTGCTTCTTTAATTCCTGAGTGAATAAAATGATGATTTTTTTTAAAAGAAAAAAGTCACTGGGCCTAATATAAATCTTGATATTAACAGAAGATGCATCACGTGTGTATACATGGATAGACACAGGTGCGCACATGACAACTTCTATTTATTTCACACACTCCCTTCACAGTTTGTCCTGCAGCTGAAATGTGGGAAGTGGCAAATCACAGCAACTCAGGTGTCAGTCTGACAGTGATTGCAGAAGTTAGGCAATGCAGCGTACAGCTAATTATAGGTAAAGTGATATGCAAACTATTAGGTGTACTTTGCATGACTTTTTGATCCAAAATCAAGCACCATGACCAAAGATCTTCCCCCAGAGAGATTTGTTTAAACTTTAATAAAAATTTACAGCCTTTTCCCAAGCTCACAACTGTAAGGAATGAGAAAGTTGTAGACTAACACAGTGAATCTAATCTGAGTACCATTTGCCCTGAAGCTGTAACAGACTATTTTCCCAAGTTGTGTTTGAGTACACAATGGCTTTTGGATATACTAATACAACTACACTAGTATTATCATATTTTGCTATTCTGATTTTCTAGAGTTGTTTAATTTTCCCCTCTGCCAAACGTGAAACTCAACTTGCAAGTTGATTTTTTTTAGCAGCACAGTAAACATAAGATCTAAAAATGTTGATCCTCAGAATGTCTGTTTCAAAAGCCTCATCAATATAATGTTTGGTTCTGTGAATTTAAGGGAGTAAAATGATGGTTTTACATGATTGTTATGCACAAAACATGCTTTACTACATAAAATTCAGAGTTTTTCCTGTGCTGTGTTGCAGTTATACCAAATGCTTGCAGAGATGGGAGAACTGGAGAATACCTACATTATTTACACTGCTGACCATGGTTACCATATCGGGCAGTTTGGACTGGTCAAGGGGAAGTCAATGCCGTATGACTTTGATATTCGAGTTCCTTTCTTTATTCGTGGTCCAAGTGTAGAACCAGGATCAGTGTACGTTCTCTTATGTCCGTAGCACAGCTGTTGAACTTAATGTGAAATGTTTCTAAGAGCATGTGATTATCACTCTGTCTAGTTTCATTTCATAAAGCATGCCCTATTTTTACAGGCTAATGATTCCTAAAAAAGGCACGTCTTTCATTTTGCATATTATTCATAAGTTATAAAGCAGATCAGAAAATTGTGCAATATGTAGTCCTGTAAGTTTAGGCTTTGGGGTTTACATTTGGAAAGTAGATGTTCATCTTTACCGTTTGCCTTTTGGTTTAGCAGAATGGATAGCATCAGACCCTCATTGCCAATGAGAGAAGAGTAGTGTGGCTACAGCACTTGCTTGTTTTATTGTGTTTATCTTTTTCTTTGTGATGACAATCTGCAGTACTGCCCTTCCATTCTCAGAATTGTAGCCTTCAAAAGGGATTTTCTAAACTTAGTACTTCTATAGAGCTTTACATCTTCAAAGCCCCCATAAATATTAATTACCATTTTATTTCCAAGAGAAATACGTAAGAGACTTACATATTGAACACATGACAACTATGACCTTTTCTGTTGATTTGCAGAGTGCCTCAGATAGTTCTGAATATTGATCTCGCTCCAACAATTCTGGATATAGCAGGACTTGACACACCTCCGGATATGGATGGCAAATCTGTCCTAAAACTTCTGGATTTGGAGAGACCAGGAAACAGGTGGGTCCCATCATCTTTTTTTTTAGCCAGATTAGAAGAAGAAGACACCTGAGTAAATCAACAACACAGTGGGAAAAGATTTTGTGAAAATGAGTTGTGTCACGCAAACAACCACAGCTTTCGTGTTTGAAGAGTCTCTTAAATAGCAGATCTATAAAATTGCAGGTACATGTAAGCAGAGCTGTGTTTTTTAAAAAAGAAGTTGTTAACACTAGGAGTGCTGTACGTAGGTGCCAACAGTAAATATTATTATTTTGCTTTCAGGTTTCGAACAAACAAGAAGACCAAAATATGGCGTGACACATTTCTGGTGGAAAGAGGGTAATTATTAGGGGTGAGAGAGTTTTGGGAGAGCTTGCCTGCTGGGAACACCCTCTTGTACGTGCTTTCCTTTTTGCTCCCTCCTCTTTCTATTTATGGTCAGTCAAGTAGTAAATTTTGCAAGTTAACTTACAAGTCTGACTTGTTTCCTCATTTCCACCCATTGGTTTTGCAAGCTGCTCTGCTCCCAAAGCCCTGAAGAAATTTGGAGGCGTGCTTTTCTAGTGACTCTCCTATACTGTACCTCCTCTTTCTCTAACATTTTTATTCAATTCTCTGTTTCAAATCCAGCTGTGCAAAATCCCCTTATCAACTGATTTTTTATTTTCCATCACATACCGGAAGCATTCTTCATTTTTGTTCTAGCTGAGAAAAGACTTGTGTGTAAATGAGATACATGACTATAAATGCTCCTCTTTTCACTGCTACCTCTTTGCACCCTCTCACTTTGTCAATTACAGCTGTGAAAATTTTCTCTCAGTAAAAATTTTACAGGAATTTCCTTGTGGCACATTATGGAAGTCTTATGTGATGTAGTACAATACAGTGCACAAGACACGTTGTAATATGTAAGATAGAGCCAAGCTAGTGCTGAATAGTATGGATGCCCTGTGGTCTTCAGCTGGGCTTTTCAGCCAAGCGAGTACTGACTCAGTATGTTTTGCTTTGTGAAAGAACATACATAAACATATGAATGGTTCTGAACTATATTTGTTAGACACATTTCAGCAGCCCTTATTTCTCTTCAGATCATTTCCAGCAAGTCATTTGAGCCTTTTTTTCACTACTTGACCTACGTTGAAGGTCAGTAACAGAAATGTGGGAATCTTTTTTCCCCTGAGAATTACTGAATCTTCAAATAGCTTTGATTTTCTCATTAAATTCATCATCTCTAGAGTTTAGAAGAATGTATCTAAAATGTTCAACTTTATTTTTGTAAGCAAATTTCTGCGTAAGAAGGAGGAACCCAATAAAAACACTCAGCAGTCTAATCAACTACCAAAATATGAGAGAGTAAAAGAATTATGTCAACAAGCAAGATACCAGACAGCCTGCGAACAACCAGGACAGGTAAGCCACAAGCAACTTCAGTCTTCTGTGTGTCACAGGGAAATACCTGTTTTTCTCTATGAGTCAAAAGAACTTGAAGAATATGGCTAATGGACCATTATCCTGAATGTCTTCAGATCAAAGAAAAACAGATACAAATTGCTCTTGGTAACGGTCCAGTTTAAGGTGCTGGAGATCTGATCCTTAATCTGCTTATGGTAAAACTCTTATGCTGAAGTGCAACATTAGATGACTAGCCTTTTTTTAATTATGTGTATGGCTAAATATGCAAGAAAATTCAATGATAATTATGAATTAGAGAGAGAACCTTTTTGAGCAGTGCAAGTTTCTGGGCTAATTCAGAATTACTGAAGTAAACTGGTTAGTCCTATGGTTACGCATGATTTTGTTTGCTGGGATGAACAGCTGGACAACATACTTGGTCATCATCATAGAATCATAGAATCTTCTGGTTGGAAAAGACCTTGGAGATCATCGAGTCCAACCACACCCATCATCCGCTAAACTATGTCCCTTAAGAACTCATCTATCCTTCTTTTAAACACCTCCAGGGATGGTAACTCAACCATCTCCCTGGGCAGCCTGTTCCAGTGCCTGACCACCCTTTCGGTAAAGAAATTCTTCCTAATATCCAGTCTGAACCTCCCCTGGTGCAACTTATGGCCATTTCCCCTTGTCTTATAACCTGTCACTTGAGAGAAGAGATCAACACTCGCTCTCCTACAGCCCCCTTTCAGGCAGCTGTAGGCAGTGATGAGGTCTCCCCTCAGTCTCCTCTTCTCCAAACTGAACAACTCCAGTTCCCTCAGCCTTTCCTCACAGTACTTGTTCTCCAGCCCCTTCACCAGCCTCAACACCCTTCTCTGGACATGCTCCAACACCTCAATGTCCTTCTTGTACTGAGGGGCCCAGAAATGCACGCAGTATTCGAAGTGTGGCCTCACCAGTGCCGAGTACAGGGCGACAATAACCTCCCTTGTCCTGCTGGCCACACTGTTTTTGATACAGGCCAAAATGCCATTGGCCTTCTTGGCCACCTGGGCACACTGCTGGCTCATATTCAGCCGGCTGTCAACCAACACCCCCAGGTCCTTCTCCTCCAGGCAGCTCTCCAGCCATTCTTCCCCCAGCCTGTAACGCTGCATGGAGTTGTTGTGTCCCAGGTGCAGGACTCAGCATTCGGTCTTGCTAAACATCATCCCATTGGTCTCAGCCCATCGATCCAGCCTGTCCAGATCTCTTTGCAGCACCTCCCTTCCTTCAAGCAGATCAACACTGCCACCCAACTTGGTGTCACCTGCAAACTTGCTAAGGGTGCACTCGATCCCTTTTTCCAGATCATTGATAAAGATATTGAACAGGACTGGACCCAGCACTGAACCCTGGAGAACACCACTCGTGACTGGCCTCCATCTGGATTTAACTCCATTTACCACCACCCCCTGCGCCCGGCCATCCAGCCAGCTTTTCACCCAGCAGAGGGTGTGCCTGTCCAGGCCAATGGCAGCCAGTTTCTCAATCAGAATACTGTGAGAAACGGTGTCAAAGACTTTACAGAAGTCCAGGTACACCACATCCACAGTCTTTCCCTTGTCCATTAACCAGGTAACCTTGTCATAGAAGGAGATCATGTTGGTCTGGCAGGACCTGCCTTTCATAAACCCATGTTGACTGGGTCTGATCACATGGCTGTCCTGCATATGCTGTGTGATAGCATTCAGTATGATCTACTCCATGACCTTCCCCGGTATCGAGGTCAAGCTGACAGGCCTATAATTCCGCGGATCCTGCTTCTGACCCTTCTTGTAAATAGGAGTTACGTTTGCCAGTCTCCGGTCGAGCAGCACTTCCCCAGTCAGCCAGGACTGTTGATAGATGAGGGAAAGGGGTTTGCAAGGACATCCGCCAGCTCCCTTAATATCCTTGGGTGTATCCCATCCAGCCCCATGGACTTGTGGATGTTTAATTGGCCGAGTAGGTCTCTAACCAAATCTTCTTTGAACATTGAGGGTTGGTCTTCGCAATCTTCTGGCTCAGGAGGGTTGGAGCCCAGATAACATCTTACCTTCCTATTAAAGACCGAAGCAAAGAAGGTGTTAAGTGCCTCTGCCTTGTCCTCATCCTACTATTCCCCTTGCGTCCAGTAGAGGAGGGAGAATCTCTCTAGTCCTCCTGTTGCTGTTAATATACTTGAAGAAACATTTCTTATTGGTTTTCACCGAACTGGCCAGCTGAAGTTCCAGTTGGACTTTAGCCCTTCCAATTTTTTGCCTACATGATCTCACCTGCTCCTTATAGTCCTCCTGGGAAGCCTGTCCCCTCTTACAAAGCTCATATATTTTATTCTTTTTCCTTAGATTAACACAGAGCTCTCTGTTAAACCAAGCTGGCCTTTTTCCTGCCTACTCATTTTAGGGCACACGGGGATGTCCTGCTCTTGCACCGCCAGAATTTCCTTCTTGAGGAGCATCCAGCCCTCTTGGGCTCCTTTGTCATTTAGAACCATCTCCCACTGGACTTTATCAAGCAGTCTTCTAAACAGTTTAAAGTCTGCCCTCCGGAAATCCAAGGTGGCAGTTCTGCTGACCCCTCTCCTTACTCCTCCAAGAACTGAGAATTCTATCATCTCATGATCACTGAGCCCCAGGCATCCTCCAACAGTCATCTCCCCCACAAGACCCTCTCTGTTCACAAACAGCAGATCCAGTGGGGCACCTTATCTAGTCGATTCACTCACCAGTTGTGTCAGGAAGTTATCTTCCATACACTCGAACCTCCTAGACTGTTTCCTTTCTGCTGTGTTATACTCCTAGCAGACATCTGGAAGGTTGAAATGCTCCCATGAAGGCCAGCAATCGTGAGACTTCTCCCAGTTACTCGTAGAAGAGCTCATCGGTTTCCTCGTCCTGGCTGGGTGGCCGATAACAGGCTCCCACCACTATGTCTGACTTACTGTGGGTTCCACTGATTTTAACCCACAAGCACTCAACCCTATCATTAACATATTTTAGTTCAACACAATCAGAACTTTCTCTAACACAGACAGCAACCCCACTGCCTCTCTTTCCTAGCCTATCCCACCTGAAGAGTTTATAGCCACCCATGGCAGCACTCCAGTTGTGCGAATCATCCCACCGCGTTTCTGTGATGGCGATTATATCATAGTTTTCCAGCTTCACAATGGCTTCCAGCTCCCCTTGTTTGTTGCCTGTACTGTGTGCACTAGTGTAAATGTACTCCAGTTGGGCTGTTATTTCCACACCTTTCCGAAGTGGAATAGGCTCAAGTCCTGCGTGTCCACTATTGATGGTTTATAACCCACTGATAACCTTTGAATTCTGGCCGCCAACTGGAGTGCCATTCTGCACTTCCACTGAGGTGGCAGACCAGGTACTCTCACCACCATGCTTTATTATTTATTGAAACACCTTTAATAGAAGGATCCCCTTACTCAGAAGCGCTTGCTTTTTACGGAATCAGACAGTAATATCCATACTCAAGCGTTACGTATCTTCTTATATCTTCTTTTTATAGCTTTAATGATTTCAGTATGATGCCTGATTCTGGTACACAGATCTAATTTGCCGCTCACAAAAACGGAAGTTACTGCGCCCCTAACTAGTATGCTTTTGCTTGCAGCTCTGTATTGTGTATACCAGGAGGGTACTAAATAAAGGAAAAGTATGTCTGACCCCAAATTCTCTTCAATCTGTTTTGAATTAATGCTGTGCCTACGGTAACATATGAAGATTAATTTACTGGGGAGCTGTATGCCTTCCCACCAACATCACATCCAACCAGGCACATGCTGGGGGCCCCGTGCAGCAGCTCGCGCCTGCCCTGCTCTCCTCCCTCTCTGTCCCTGTCCCCACACACCTCCCCAGAGGAGTGTGAGGCGATTTCTCCCAGGCAAACACTTGCGCCTTTCCTTTAGATGTTTTCTTAGACTGCTGCAGCCGGCTGCAGGCCTGGTGCTGAAATATTGGTAAGCTGTTTTGAACAGGAGCATAAAGCCTTACTGTGCTCTGTTTCCATTAGCAGCCACACAAGATGCTTTTGCCCAAGGCAGGTAGAACTCCACACAGCAAACTGGAGGGCACTGGGAAGAGCTCACTCACGTAGAGAAATGCTCCGTCCATACACTTCGCTTTCTTATTCATTAGAGCATAGTGTTATAGCAAATCTAGCTTAATCCCAGATTGGACTGGAATACGTTTTGGCTGGCACATCCTTGGTCAGGTCCTCTGCCGCATCAGTCACCTCACACATGTTTCTTAAATACGATTGCTTTTGAAGGGATATACACAATATTACAGTCTCACCCAAGGGCAAAGTTTTCACGAGTGCAAATATTGCCATAGTAAACAGAGATTAAATTTGAAAAAATAATCATTTTTATAAAAACTAAAGATCAGTGCAGTCATTTAGACTGTTAGACTCTAAAATGTTTAGTTTTAAAATACCAGAATATTTTCTTTGCAATTATTTCTTGTATTTATTATGCCTTATGCCAAAATCCAGGTTTAGAATAACTTTATTTTTCTACATGTGAATAGAAAAGGTTAAATGTCTGGACCAGATATCACATCTGAAGCAGTAGAAAACATTGCTTATAGCCCTGTTTCCAGCCTGCTGGGGTAGAATTGTCTTTTCACCCCACACTGGTGAATCCTGTTTGATCACCGGGCAGAGGGAGGAGTGGTGTCCCTCAGGGGTCTACACTGGGATAAGTGCTGTTTAATATATTCTTTAATGATATTGACAGCGGGATCAAGTGCACCCTCAGCAAATTTGCTGGTGACACCAAGCTGAGTGGGGTAGTGGTCACGCCAGAAGGACTGGATGTCATCCAGAGGAAGCAGGACAAGCTGGAGAAGTGAGCCTGTGAGAACCTCATGAGGTTCAACAAGGCTGAGTGCAAGGTCCTACACCTGGGTGGGCAACCTCTGGTATCAATGCAGGATGGGTTGTGATGTGATTGAGAATAGCCCTGTGGAAAAGGACTTGGGGATGCTGATTGATGAGAAGCTCAACATGAGTCGGCAGTGTACACTTGCGTCCCAGAAGGCCAACCGTGTCCTGGGCTGTATCAAAAGAAACATTGCCAACAGGTTCAGGAAGAAGATTCTTCCCTTCTATTCCATTCCTGTGAGACCTCACCTGGACTATTGTGTCTGGTTCTGAAATCCCCAACTTAAGAAGGATATGGAACTGTTGGATAGGGTCCAGAGGAGAGCTACAGAGATGATCAAAGGACCGGAACACTTCTGCTATGAAGACAGGCTGAGTTGGGCTTGTTCAGCCTGGAGAAGAGAAGGCATCTGGGGGACCTATATAGCAGCCTTCCAGTACCTGAAGGGGACCTACAAGAAAGCTGGGGAGGGACTTCATATAAAGGCATGTAGTCAGAGGACAAGGGGGCATGGCTTTAAACTGGAAGGAGGGAGATTTAGATTAGCCATTAGGAAGGAACTCTTCACAAAGAGGGTGGTGAGACACCGGAACAGATTGCCCAGGGAGGCTGTGGATGCCACCTACCTGGAGGTGTTCAAGGCCAGGTTGGATGGGGCCTTGAGCAGCTTCTTTCAACCCCCATGGCAGCGGGGTTGAGACTGAATGATTTTTAAGGTCCCTTCCTAACCAAACCATTCTATGATTCTATGATTCTGTGTTTCTATGAAATGCAGAAGATACAGCAGCTTCACGGAGCCCAGCAGCCATCCCTCATGGTTGAATGAAGTACAAAGCTGAACTGACCTTTTTAAGACCTCTTTTCAGACCTAGCCATCAGTGTCTTTAAATTATCTGCTTAACAAAGAGACCAAATTTATCCTTGATGTTTCTAACAACCTGAAGGCTATTTGCAGGGATGCCAAAGTTAAACATGCCTACAGAAACCTCCTGTCAGACGGAGCAAGGGCAACTTCCCTCTCAGGATGGGCTACATGGGGTGCTCACAGGGAAGTTCATATGGAATAGGAAGGGTGTGAATTTAAAGAGTGGCATTCGAAATAACGTAAATAACATGAGACATTGCAATATGAAATAAATATCTACAGGATTTTTTCCATGTAGAAAAGTTCTTAAAGCAAATAAAATATTAATAGACCAAATAATTTTACTTTAGCCCAGATGGTTTCCAATGTGCAATATGAGGCATCATAGTTTAATATGAAGTTCTTCCAGCAGATTTCCCCTCGTCATTTTGCACCTCTTAGAAAAGACAAAGAGAAAATATTATATGGGTCTCAACTTTGTCCTATCTTTTGAGATTAGTATCTTTAATTTAAATTACATAGGTGCAAATATAGAAAAAAAATATTCATTTTAGGTATGTTGGTTTGTAATGCTTCCCGCATTTGCTCTAATCAATCGCAGTTAACGTCATTTAAATTAAAATGGCCTTCACAGAATGAGTGAGCGCTGACAGATTTTTAAATAATGAAATTACTGGTCCATGGGAAGTTTCTGCTAAGCGTCTGGAACTAAGAATAGCATTTGGTGAATTAATACGCGAATGTACTGTCTAGTACATTTAGAGCTGGTTCTTAATTTTATTTTACTTTAGTCAATATCTAGTTCATTTGAAACAGAGAACACAATTGGGAGTTAAAAAAGAAGAAAATTTAGTATTCCTGTATTAAAATGAGGTGTGATCCTGAGACCTGCTAGTTCCAAAACCTCCAAGGACATGCTACATAGGAAAATAATTGCTTCAGCTTATTTTGTATTCAATAAGTAAAATCTAAAAGAAAAAAAAAAAAAAAAAAGACGGAATAAAAGGAAACAAGTATAGTAAAGACTTTTTAATTAAAAGTTTCAAAATTTCAATTGCCAATGTCAATCTGAAAGCAGATAAATATAAAAAATGAGGAGGGGGAATAAAATATTAAACATTTCTAGAATTGCTATTATTATTTCATATGTTATTAAATTCTAAATGACTATTTACAAAAAGAGATTTAGATTATAGAATCATAGACCAATTGGACCTTAAAGATCATCTGGTTCCAACCCCCTGCCACAGGCAGGAACACCTTCCACTAGATCGAGTTGCTCAACCTGGACTTGAATATCTCTAGGGATGGAGCTTCCACAACTTCCCTGGACAATCTGTGTCGGTGCCTCACCACACTCACAGTAAAAAAAAAAATCTTCCTAATAGCTAATCTAAATCTACCTTTTTCTTTTCAGTTTAAAACCATTACCCCTTGTCCTATCACTGCACTTCTTGACAAAAGAGCCACTTCCCAGCTTTCCTATAAGCCCTCTTTAAGTACTGCAATGCTTCTATAAAGCCTTCCTGGAGCTTTCTCTTCTCTAGGCCGAACACACTCAACTCTCTCAGATTGTCCTCTGATGGGAGGTGCTCCAGCCCTCTGATCATCTTCCTGGCCCTCCTCTGGATTTGCTCCAACAAATCCATGTCCTTCCTGTGCTGAGGACTCAAGAATCGAACACAGTACTCCTGGTGAAGTCTCATGAGAGCAGAGTAAAGGGGCAGAATCAGATCCCTTGACCTGCTGGTCAAACTTCTTTTGATGCAGCCCAGAATACAGTTGACCTTCTGGGCTGCAAGTGTGTATTGTCGGCTCATGTTGAACTTCTCAGCCACCAGCACTCCCAAGTCCTTCTCTTCAGGGCTGCTCTGAATACATTGCCTGCCCAAGCCTGTATTTCTGCAGGTCCTTGCACTTGACCTTGCTGAACTTCATGAGTTTCACACAAGCCCACCTCTCAGGCTTGTCAGGGTCCCTCTTCATGGTATAATTTTCCTTCAGTGTGTTGACAGTGCCACACAGCTTGGCGTCATCAGTAAACTTGCTGAGGGTGCACTCAATCCCACTGTCACAAATCATAGATCAGTTATAGTTTACATTTAGCTGCAAATCAGTAAGGTTTATGGGTTACCAAAAAAAGTCTTATTTTGTTAAGAAAAAATATTTATAAAATGCATATGCAAAATTAAGTTAAACTACTTTCGCCATGATTTTTAAAATTTAAAATTTTTAGCACTGTTGGCAGATTGCATCAATTTCATTGTAGAGCACCCTCCTCTTACTGTTTTTTCACAATCCTCTTTGTGGGAGGACAGCTTCCAAAAGTTCACTCACCTCCTTCAGAATGTATCAGAAATGAAATATGCACAACTGCATGGATATGTTCATTTTTGAGTTATGTGCAGCCGTTCATTAACCTGGGTCAGCAGTGAGCCCCTGTGGAGGAGAGTACTGTGCTTGCTGAGCTCCATTAGCAAAACACAGCTATCGGGTCATGGGAAGTGAGTGCTCGGTTGTCCTTGGTGCTTGTGGGCTGCAGCTGGAGTGTTGCATTTGGGCTGGGACCTCCATTAGCAGAGGGACTTTCACAAGCCAGAGCAAGTCCAGTGGAAGACCACAGAGATGGCCAGGAAGTACTGAGGAGGGGCAGAGATTTGTTTAGCCAGGCAAAGCGGGAATCTAACTAATAGTTAACTAGAGAGAAGACAGCCCCAGGCACTTCTTGGAGGTACACAGCAAAAGGCCAATAAGCAACAGAAAGCTTGATTAGGTGTGTGTAAATAATGTTACCGTAAGAGCCATTAAGCACTGGAACCCAAAGAAGCTGTCGAAGGTCCACCCAGGGACACTTTCAAGACACAAAAATGTTGTTCCTACTTTGAGGAGAAGGTTGAACTAAATGATCTCCAGATGTTCCTTTCAGCAATCGCACATACTCTTAATTCTTTGCTGGACTTCAGGATTTCATGTTTTCTTCCTCCTCCTCAGCTTCTTAACATGGGAAGTGCTGTTAATCTTGTCCATCTTGTGAGTTATGGGTTATCTGCCCATATCATATTTGGATACAGGCTAGATTTTGATTCCTGTCCTGACCCCGCTCTTGACCTGCACTCACCCGCAGCACAGCCAGTCCCATCGCATTTGGGCCAGGTTCACTCCCTCAGCAAAGGGAGAAGCAGTGGGGTGGGCTCTCTGCTCAGCTTTGGGGCTTGGGTGAGGTAGAAGTTTCCTTTGAGATCACTCCTTCACATCCCAGAGAGCACTGCAAGAAATTATGATGGGAACCAGAGGTTTCCTTCATAGTTTATATGCCGAATTTTTCACCAGTTTATGTGGTGTAACTTACTGAGGTCACCTGATTTAGCCCAGTTGGTTTATCATGGACAATGAATGGATTTTAACATTTACATGGTTTGCAAGTCTGATACATATTTCCCCTCTCATCTTTACTGTAATAAGTTACATAGTACCTAAAGATCTGTTCATATGCAACATTGCTATCCTTGCTGTTGTTTTAAAACAGGAAACAATAAGTGTGAGCTTTTAACTAAAACTTTGCTGATTTTCCAATAGAGCGGAATTAATAGCATGTGAACAAATGTTTCTCTGGATTAATACAACCTTATCATGACACAATCTCCTCTCACATTTCCACTGAAATAACCTGAGATGAGAATATATGTTAGTTCAGGAGGTTTAGAGGCGTTGCTCTTAAATCCTCACGCAGGTTATTTTTGTTGAACTCACTCCATCTTCTCACCTATGAAATTGTTCTGGATACTTAGCAAATATCAAATGAAAGCATGTTAACTGTGTTTTCATTTATACTTCTTCTTTCTCTCTTCCCTTACCTGAACTTGTAATTAATGAGTTGAGTTAATTCATAAGTATTTATTCTTTTTCTCTTAACCAGTATGAGTCATTGGAATTTTCCCAAGGCATAATTTTGACTTCAGGGACTATTTCACAGATAGCAGTTACCTTTTGAGGCCTTGTGTCTGGTAGGCTGAGTGTCTCCAGTGTATTGGTCAATCCATTATTTATAATCAGTATGGAATCCATAGCCAACATGCTTTTTTATCCTCTGGCAAAAATTACACAAACCACAAACTTATTTTAAAATTTTCCCAACAGGGATAAAAAAAAAATAAAAAGGCAAAGCCACTGTTCCAAAATGAGGACTGTGAAGTTTTGTATTCAGAATTTCAGCTCTTAGATCGGATGACTCAACAAACACACAGACACAGGTCTGTTTATTTTATGGGCAAACATCTGCTACCATCTGCTTGGCACTACCTGCCAGTTAATGAACTGTAAAGGTCTGAAACTTGTAAAGATCTGTGGTCTGCTGCCAGCTCCAGTGAGCACTGACAGTGGGCAGAACGGAAAAATGTGTCATGCTACCCATGTTTGCATGACATACATACCTATGAACTCAAATCCAGATAGACTGGTATAATGCCTTAGCCACTAACCTTCCTGGTGCTTTTTTTCTTTTGTGCACTCCAACTTTAGAAAGGCAGAGTATTGTGTTTTTGTCTGAGGAAGTGTATGCCAAAACCACCTTCAAGAAATATTGTTCCATTTGGAGAATATGCCTAAAGGCTTTACAGTGAGTTTTCAATTAGATTAGGTCTCAATGTATTTTACAGTGTCTTAAGGTTTACAGGTAGTCACTGGAGAATAGTTGCTGAATCCAAGCATCAGCTCTATGTTAAATGTGCAAGAGTCTTCTGGCTCTGATCCAAAAAGCATGTTATGTAGTCTGTAAATACCTCTTATTTCTCACATATCCTTCACCATTTAAAAAATCTAGCATAAGAATTTATTTTTATTGGTCATATTCATATTTATCCCATTATCATATCAGCATTCAGTTGAAAGCATGTCTTATTTGCAATGCTAAAAGGACACTTGCTATCAATCAGTTTACAGATAATATTGTAAAGGAAATTAGAGTATGGCTTATTGGGTGTAGTCTGGTTTGGCTCAAGTATCTATGTTCTCATAAAACAAGTATCACAAACCATACATTTGTAAAGGTCAGCTTTATGACCATCTGCAGAGTATGAATAAAAACACATAAGCCGGTAACAGCTGGCCAGAAGTGTCAGATGGCTGGCCAGCAACTGACAGCCAGTCTCCAAGCACACACTAAACCTAACTAAAATTATGGTATAGTATATAAACATCACTCATGGATCCTCCAAGCTTCAGAGCAACCTCCTGATGGAGTTGAAAGGCACTTGTGATCAACTTGTTTTACCAGAACATCCATCTGAAGCTGGTTTTCCTTTGCCCGCCTGCCCATTGATACCACCTTTTCTTAATCATATTTCAGCAGAGCTGAACACAGGCTTAACTGGAAGGATATATGTTTGGGATAAGTCATGTGTTAAACCTAAGCACATACCTCAGTGCTTTTGGAAACACTTCTTGCACGTGTTGTTCTGTTTAGATACTGTAGAGTCATTCGTCATAGTTGACAGAAACATGCCTGCAATATAGTTGCTCAAGAATTCATAGGAATTGCCAGAAATTATGTTATCCTTTGTTAAAATGCCACTCTGTTATGAGTTAAAACCAAATATGAGGATAAGTTCTTTTATCTCTAAAAATAATCCTTCAAAGGATGGTATTTCATATTTCAGCCTAAATATTTAAGTTTCCTGTTAAACAGAGGACAGCTCTTTCCAGATTTGACAATTCTTCAAATCTAAGTAATTCGTAATCTGATGCACCAGCTCTATTCTGGATAAAATTCAGAGACATTCCAGTTCGGAAGATCACTGTTTTCACTGGTTTAGTCATTTTCAATGCACAACATTGTGCAGTATTTTTACCACCATGTTTTCAGTGTTCCCTAACAGAAAGACATTTTGGCAGAATGGTACCAATTTTATGTACCAAAAATGTATAGACAGAAAACATAGAATATGCAGGAATCATTTGTAGGACTTTCTGTAGTGTTCTGTTCAGATTTTATTTTCGCGGGATGTCTGTTCTAAAGTATCTAGTGATAAATAGTATAAATTAAGTCCTCTGCAAGTTAAATATTTGTGACCCAATAGTAACTGATGATTCTCAGTTATTATTTTTAACTGAAAGTCTAAATTTATCCTTTTCATTTGCCCCTATTTGTTTGCACCTGAGAGTGGATGTTTATTGGAAAATAATAGAGGTGGTGTTGCAACTACAGACAAGCTAATAGATTTGGTAGAGAACGCTATGAAAGTGAAATATTTGATGTCTCAGCCTAAGTGCCTGCACTTCTAGAACTGACAATGCAGTCCGTGTGTTTTTTGTAAACTGGAGAACCGCTGTAACCATGACACTTAAAATCAATCTTTTCTAGATGTCAGTAATGCAAAATTGCATAATCTGTAGATTTCCTAGACTATTATCTCTTTCTTCCATTTCTTAAACATTGTGATGTAACTCAAATTTGGAAATTTTCATATATTTTTTTCTGTTATGCAACCCTTCATTTCTTCATTCTTTTTTTTTCTCCAGTCTGTCCCTATGTATCTAACTGAAAGTATTTCTGATGTGTCATACGTTTCCCCTTATATTACATCAGTTCTTATAGGGTGAATTTCTTCCGTATCTGTTCAATGACTAACCATCTAATGTTTGAGGAACTCTTTCTTAAGGTGTTAGTCTGCATATAAGTAACCATCTTTGAATATATTCGCATTAGTAGACTCTGGAGTTGTGTATGTTTCAGTAGAAGGTGGACCGGTTATGAGGGAGTGGTGCAAAAATTGGGACCTGTCCTAATGGGTAGCATCATCCCAGTTCTGAACTGAAGGAGGAGATTTTCTTCCAAAAAATGAAGCAATTCCAAATTCCTTGAGCGAACTTGACTCACCATCCCTGTAAACCAACTGCGCTCATGTGCAATATTCAAATACTGCTGAGATGAAACAACAGTGATTAATATTTCCAGGAACATTTAAAAGCCTTGTCAGGACCAGGATTCATCGCTGCTCTGCAGGAATGCATAGAGGACATGGCCTTAGCTCTTAAAAGTTTCTCAGTATTCAGGTCCAGTTCAGCAGAAATAAAGTACTGCTGGTCTATAGTGTTTACCATAGACAGCTAATTACAGGACATTTTCAATATGCTATGTGACACAGCCTCTTTGAATAGCATAGAGAAAGCAAAAACAGGACTTGATTCTTACAGCAGTAGCACAGCCGTAAAACAGACTTCCTTACTGTTATTACCATATTAGGTCCCCTGACACTCACCCAGATCTGCTAATAGAGAAAAACGACATATACACAGCCCCTGATGTTTTTTAGCTAAACTATTTTCAAATTTAGATCATACCTTTCAAAACAGGAAAAAATGGAAATGAGATCTTAAGGACATGTTTAAATTCATGAGGTCTTCCTTTTCATACCATATCTTAACATTCCCTAGGCTGAGCAATAATACTCAAAGTCAGTCATACATTACCAAAATGAAAAAGCACCTGTAAAAATATTTTTGCTCTATTATATTTCCGGTTGCATGTTTTTCAGCATTTCATAGCTTTGTGATAAAATCTGACAAGACATTTAACCCTTAACTTGCCTACTCTTAAGATGCCTTTCATGAATTCTCTAATTAATTTTCTTCCTATATAAGGGGACAGGAACTCTCTCAAAGCTGTCACAGTTTATTAACTAAACAAAGTTGATTTGAAGTCCTGCTTAAGTGGATGTTTACAGTGTAGCATATCACAATGAATCATGCTGAATATTCATGTATATTTTAATATCTTAATTATATTAAGTAATGGATTAGACTTAATTTTATAGACTTAATACTTAATTTTAAGGTAGTGGCACAAACTGATTAATACCAGGAAACTCCCAAGGTAGTTACCAAACCGTTTGCTGTTGTCTTTCTTATGTAGCTCTAACTCACGACTTATGCTGTGCCAGTAGCAGCAAAACAAAGCCATTAAGTACAATATCCTTTTATCCACCCCATTTGCTCTCCTGCCTTTGAAATGACTTTATAAGGGCAAATTTCTACCCCCAGAAGAATATGCATCGTGCCAATGACATCATTCTCAGAAAAGCTCCTGCTGCAATCCTGCTGCAGTCTGGTGCTTGCCTCCCCACTGAGGAGCAGGCATATGTACTTACATGTTTAAAGTTTATAATTGGCAAAGATTAAAGCAGCTTGACCTCCCAAAAGGATAGGGTGGGATAGGATAGGATAGGATAGGATAGGATAGGATAGGATAGGATAGGATAGGATAGGATAGGATAGGATAGGATATTTCAGTTGCAAGGGGCCCGCAACAATCATCTAGTCCAACTGCCTGACACGTTCAGGGTGGCCCAAAATTAAAGCCTGTTGTTAAGATCATAGTCCAAATGCCTCTTAAACACTGACAGGCATAAGTCATCAACCACCTCTCTAGGAAAGCCTGTTCTACAAATTGATCACCTTCTTGGTGAAGGAATATTTCCTAATGTCCAGTCTAAACCTCCCCTTGACACAGCTTGGAACCAGTCTCACATGTCCAATCACTGGATACCAGGGAGAAAAGATCCACACCTCCATTTCCCCTCTTCAGGAAGCCGTAAAGAGCAATGAGGTCATGCCTCAACATTCTTTTCTCCAAATTAGACAAATCCAAAGACCTTAGTCACTTCTCATAAGATGCTCAGTCATTTTACACCTTTACCTCTCTTAAGCTGCCTCTATAATTTCCTGCCAGGGGCAGGGAAGGCTAAGGCAAGAGCTGGCAGGCAACACACGGAGAGCCAACCTAGGCCCCAAATGCATGTGCAGAACAGACCCTGCTCAGTTTGGGGCTGCTGTAAACCAGCAAAGCCCCTTGCAGTGGGATAGTCCCATCCACTTCCCAGTGGGGGTTTGAGGACTTCCTTGGTGTGGGCGTATTAGGGATGTTCTTCCTTGTTTACTTCCTCTCTGAAGTTAAATTGAGGCAGAAGGAAAGTTGGAAGTGCGGAGCTGAGGTGAGAGGGAAATAGTGATGAAACGGGATGAAAGAAAGAAAATATGAGTCAATGACAGGGAAAAAGGCTGACACAGGTTAAATTTCACATGACTCAAACAATATAGCAGCTTGTTGCAACCAAATGGCAGGGTCTTGCTTTTCCTCTCTGATTAGTTGGGCTTTTGTTGTTAGGGTTTTTTTTTGTTTGTTGTTGTTATTTTTAATTCTGAGTTAGTCACCTTCTGCTTAAGGAGAGAATAAATCAGTGCAGCATTTCCTAAGTCAGCATGCAGCCAGAAGCAGGGACTCCCGTATTCCTATGGCAACAGTGGATTATTAGATCCACTTAGGTGTCTTGTCAAACATCATCGTGAGAAGGAAGATAAATATGGGAAAATAAGAAAACATACTCATATTAAAATTTAATGAATACATATTTAGTTTGTGTGTGTGTCAATATTTTTTTTATTGATGGAGAAATGGGGACCTAGAAAACAGACATAATAGTCCTGGATTTCAAAGAATAGTTTGGTATTCACAGCAGAAAGGAAGGTGAAAAACAAGGGAGGGGAAGGGACAGCGGTCAGAATCTTCTTCTATGTGCATTCATGCATTTTATAGATCTACGGATGAGGAGAAGGACCATTATGACTTGCTGCATAATGCATTCTCAGAGGCCGGTTATGCTGGCATGGGCAGGAATTCAGGAAAGTTACTCTAAAAATGCCATCTTAGAACTCTGAGGCATCTTTATAATGACTTTTTAAAGGAAGAAAGGAAAGGAAGGAAGGAAGGAAGGAAGGAAGGAAGGAAGGAAGGAAGGAAGGAAGGAAGGAAGGAAGGAAGGAAGGAAGGAAGGAAGGAAGGAAGGAAGGAAGGAAGGAAGGAAGGAAGGAAGGAAGGAAGGAAGGAAGGAAGGAAGGAAGGAAGGAAGGAAGGAAGGAAGGAAGGAAGGAAGGAAGGAAGGAAGGAAGGAAGGAAGGAAGGAAGGAAGGAAGGAAGGAAGGAAGGAAGGAAGGAAGGAAGGAAAGGAAGGAAGGAAGGAAGGAAGGAAGGAAGGAAGGAAGGAAGGAAGGAAGGAAGGAAGAGAAAGAGAGAAAGAAAACCGAATCATGTTTAATCCCCATTTTAAATAAAGAACTCTTATTGGCTTGTACTAGACACAGAAATTCTTGTTTCAATGTTAGCCTTAGTACTGTTAAAAGTGATTTAAATGGCTATTGAAGCCTCTCCTGGAACCTCTTGCTATAATTAGTGTTAGACAAAGAGAATACTTATTTTACTTTAAAATGGTGCTTTTGAGACTCATTAAGGACTAGTGCCATATGTTTATAAATGTAACATGTATCCAATAAACACAGGAAACAGAGTGGTGCAGTCAGTTCTTATCCTGTAAACAGTCTTCTCTCGCAGCAGTAGGTAGAGCGTAAATGCTATTGCAGAGGAAAATCCTGCAAAGCATTGTAGCTCTCAGACACCTTACTTGTGGAAAGTCACCTTGTCATTTGTAGGTATAGGTTTACACTCAAAGTCTCGGCATGAGTGTAGTTTCTCAGGCAGCCATCAGACTTGTGCACGTCTAAGGCCTTTTACACACAGTTTACTGTTCTGGGATCAAAGTCATGCCAATCCACTGGCAAGGTTTCTGAGCATGGCATCCATCTTTTAGCTCAGCCCACATGTCAGGCCAGAGAGTGCTCTCAGTACCGCAATTCACAGCCACATCAGCTCACTTCTCAGCTTACCAGGTCAGCAAATATACTTGAGGCTTAGGTTTTTTCCTTCATTCACCAATCAGCTTTGCAGCACCCCCAAAATGTGTAGGCTCTGATATTAGTGTCTATTTCAAAAATTAAATTGGGAACTCTGTTTAGGACCAGCACCTGGCTGTCTTCCTGTTATTAATGAGGCTGGAGAAAGATACACTATTTAGTCACAGGAACAGAAAAAGGACACATTATAGGGAAACTTAGCAAGTAAAATATTCCAGTTATCAACAGCATCATCGAGTTTTGTTCAGTACACTATCCAGCCAAACTATTGGTTTGTATGTGAAGTCTGGTCATTGTGGCTGAAGATGCACAAGTGAACAAAACTCACTGGGTAATAGTAATCTATAGTTGTATTCAAATTGTAAATAAACGTAGCTATTTCTGGTTCACCTTGTTGTTATTCACAATACAACTGACATAAAATCTTTACATCTTAGCTTGTGTTGGGTGTAGTGAGTACCAGCTATAATCCAGCAGCCATGTATGGCAAGCTTCGGGCATGATCAGAGAAGCTCAGATCTATCAGCACCTATTCATGTTTTTACTAAAATTACATTTAGCTTTTTTAAGACAGTTCAGTGTGGAAAAGGAAACTAGAGTCCCAGTTGTTTTTAAATTGAAATGTGAAGACAGTGGGATCCACCGGAAAAATCCATCTGGAATCTTCCATCTGGTTCAGCGATGTTGATAATCAAGTCAGACAGATATTGTGCAGACAAGCTGGAAAAAAATCTGTTTCCGCTCATTCTTCCACAATTGCCTTGATTTTCAGCAAACGTACAATGCCTTTTAGATTACAATGCTTCTTCCAAACTGCACATTTTTCTCCCGAGTCTGCTACAAATCTCAAGATTTAGGTACTTTATCCAAGCTAATTTATCTGTTTACTGTCCTCAAAGTTCTTCCCTTGCTTGCACCTGCTGGGTGTAGGCAGCGTGGCCGGGGGTGTTGTACTTTCAGTCTTCTCCCTTCTCACATGAAATATAAAGAGCTGGCAATGTTTGTAGCTCTGAGTGGCATGGTTTGCAGGGCCATGTCTTAGGATGCGGGTCCTAACTCTGGACACTGATGAGGAGATAAATTACATGTTGTTAATTTTTTATGTATTTTTCTATAAATCACATCCACAGTTTCGCCTTTTTCTTTCCAAGGATCCCTACAACTGAACCAGTTCTTCATCTGTGGGGATTTTTTATTTTCCCCTGAATTGTGTTAGAAATTCCAAGTCACAGAACAAAGACAAAAAGGTTGTTTTTTCAAAGAAAAAAAAAAGAGTTGTTGAAAAGAGCCCTGACAGCCATACTCTGTGGCTTAGTAAATTAAGACTTTTTTCTTGCTTTTTTCGGGGTTGTGTTTAGTCTAGATGCTCTTGATTTGTACGTCTTTTTTTCTGGCTGGATTGTATTATTTTATGCAGATTTGCACTGGTTTCATTCAAGCTTATGTTGCCTAGCATAAGAGAGATGTTTAGAAGACTGCGAGTGAATTCAGCCCTTAAAATGTTTCCCTTCTCATTTTGTTACTTAAGGGATAATTTTAAATAATAATAATTTCCTTAATTTTTAAAGAAATTTGCCTGTCTTGTTTTACAATCCACCTGAAAGTAGCAGGATTCTGGAAGGCTGGAAATCATCTTCATTTCTCTCTCTCACAGAAGTGGCAGTGCACAGAGGATGCTTCTGGCAAACTTCGAATTCACAAGTGTAAGGTATCTAGCGACATACTTGCCATCAGAAAAAGGACCCGCAGCATACACTCCCGGGGATACAGCAGTAAAGACAAGGACTGCAATTGTGGAGACACTGATTACCGAAACAGCAGGACCCAAAGAAAAAATCAAAGACAGTTTTTGAGAAATCCTAGTGCGCAAAGTAAGTGTTGTCTGATCTCTTGGACCCTGAGCCGAGGGAAATGGCTAGCAGAGTGTTGACTTACCAGTAGCCTCCTGCTTTCACCTGCGTGTGTAATGAGCACATCCGTAATTGGCAGTCACGCTGTCCATAACAGCCTTTGTAATAGCAATAATAGTAATAAGGTTTATCCATTGGATCACAGTGAGGACCTGGTGGCTGGTGGTGGTGGTGGTGGTGATGCTCTGGTGCCACCTATCGCGTTACTCAGGCATGACAACCTGGCGGCCGCTGCCGTTGTTCGCTAAGGTGGGCAGAACGAGTGTTCTCTTGCATCGTTAACACTGAATTCAAATCCTGTTTGATGATATCCTAAAGGCATCATTTACATGAGGCGCTGCAGTGCTGTCACTGCTCTCAGATTGAACCTCTGCTCGACTGTAACTTTCCAGCAAGTCAGTGCTGGAATCCACGCAGGGATACGAGTGAGATTGCGGTGTTCTCTAGTGGAGCTCGGGCTGAAGGGAATGTACTGGCGGGGTTTAGGACAGCAGCACTCGGATTTGTTTTTGCTAATGATTTCTACAAAGGAAGCCTATTTAAAGAAGTCTTCATTTTAGATGCTACAAGTATTTTCATCTCTCTGCCCAGCAATGACAGCAAAGTTCTGCATGTCTAGCAATAAAAGTGGACCTGGATTTCCCACTGTGTTCAAGGCCAGACTATATTGTCCTGCTCTCTATCTAGAGTACTAGACTGAGGAATGAAATAAAGATATGTCTTTAAAACAGTAAGATAGTGTCATTGTGTGAGAAATGTAAAAGTTAGAAGGTGCTGCACAGATGTCTACAAAATAAGAAAAGAATGTCAGCATAATCCAAAATACTTCCTGATTCAAAGCCTCCCCAACTCTGCATGTGAACAAGTATCCATGGTACTCTTTGTACATTCAGCCACAGTATTTTCTGTCGAGTTGTGTCATTGTTCAGACTAAATGCTGCCTTCCAAGGAGAGATACTTGTCACGTAGCTTAGAAAGAGATACCACCAGCATACCAGCAAGGGCTGAATGAGGATTGCAGCTTGGGAGGGAAGTGACTTGAGGAGAGAAGAAGAAGCATGGAAAGCACCTGAAGAGGGGCATAAGAAGTCCCTTTGTTATGTTTTTCTCTATTACAACATGCTTATTCCTCTTTCCTCCTCTTTATCCAAATCCGCCTTAGCACCTATTCAAGCAGAGCAGAGAAAAACTCATCATGATGTGACATTGTTAAGGAAATTACGTTGTTAAGGGAAAGGTCTCAGTTTTTCAATGACACTTGGATAAGGTGCTTAAATACTCCAAACTCATTCCGTTACTTGATTAATACCTAGCATCATCAGAGACTGTTATAATGCCAGAAAGTGTCCCACCTGACCCTATGAATCTTTCTGAATTGTTTTATTAAGGAGCAACATGGTTATAAATCAGAAAGATGCTTTGAAACTAGAATATGCTCTCATGTGATATTGACTGTGGGCTTTATCAACCTAATTTGGAACTAGTGCATTTAGCAAAAGAAGTAAAAACTGTAAGGTCTTCCAGACTGAGCCCAAATACAGGTATTCTTGTACATAACATTAAAAAAACCTTGAAGAGTTAATTGTCTCAGTTATCTGATCCATATACGCTGCTATACTTCCAAAACTCCAGTAATTAAGGCAAAACTCAGCAACTAAAAGAGCTGTAACCCTACTAGGCTCAGAGCTTTCAAAGGATAAAAGTAACACAATAAATCTCACTGTAGCTTTACAATGCAGCAAGTTTTTAGTGCTCTGTGTGTTGTACACAGATAGAGATATGTGTGTCAAAGCATATATATGTATATGCTTATAAATACATATGCACTCATATATGATGGATTCTTACCCTTTTAATGCCTACTTTTAAAAAGGAGATGTTGCTATGCTTTTAAAAAGTCATTTTTATTTTAAAGTATAAATCAAACTTATGTCACATGGCAATTTACAGGTGGTGACCTTGTTTCGCGGTACTAAATGGCTTTATTTTCTAACGCAGCTTCTAATCTTGTATCTGATTTTTCAGGGTGTGTCTGTAGAGATCTGATTTCTGAGATGCTGTTTTTATTTGGAGATATAAATGCGAACTGTGGCATGAGGTCAGACTAGTATGAAATGCAAACCTTGAAGCAATCAAAATTCATGCAACTCATGCAAGTGTGGGCCCTAATGTATCAAAAAAATCATTAAATATGTTTTCCTGTGTAAAGCCACAGGAAGAAAAGGATGATTCTACTGAAGAGCATTCTTGCTCTTTGGAGTACTTTTTGTGTACGTGGTGTAGGCCATGTATATATATAAATATGCAACTAGGAATGTTTCTTTTTTCCGCTTCAGAATACAAACCCCGATTTGTTCACACTCGCCAGACCCGCTCCTTGTCTGTGGAATTTGAAGGTGAAATATATGACATAAATCTGGAAGAGGAAGAACTGCAGGTGTTAAAGAGCAAAAGTATCACCAAGCGACACAATGCTGAAAATGAGGAAGAAAGAGAGGAAACTGATGGAGCTGCCAGTGATGTAATGATTGCTGATGGCACTGATGATATAGGTCAACCCAGCTCTGTCAGAGTGACGCACAAGTATGATTGTTTTTTCTGTGGTTTTTTTCCTTAAAATAAATTCTTCTTCATTTTCTAATTGTATTTTCTTTCCACTTTTTATGATTTTATAGTTACAGTGTTTAAGAACTTTAAATTATTATTGTAGATTTTAGATAAACCTGACTTGTGTTTGTTAGTAGGTGGAATTATTTAACTTTAGCATGTGTATTTTAAGGGGAGGCATCAATTTAGGTTTTATATCTGAGGAGGAGCAGACATCTCCAGAGGGATGTTCAACCTCCATATCAAAATGTGTATCCTATGACGGATTATTTATCCTGTGAATCTGACACTCCTGCCGTTCTTTATAAAGACTAGGCTACCATCTTAGCATAGAGGCCTAAATTTGACACAACTGAAGTCTCACTCTAAATGAGGACAGTTTATGTAAGATACATCATCTTTCTCAATGCTTAGTTACTGCAGCTGCTAACATTAGCTAAGATACATTAGACTTGTTTATCCCTGAAGAGATCATTTTCTATCCTGGAAGATGTTTAGATTTCCATTTTTAGCCCTACCCTAAATCTGAATGAAAATGTAAAAAATCTCAAAATATTTTTTAGTTTTAAAAAGCTACTGTGATTGACTTGAAAAGCCAGGTACATGCAAGCAAAAAAATCTTCTATTTTATTCTTTTAATTGTGTTTAAAATATAAACAGCATTTCTCTCTTTTCATTTCTTATTGCTTTTCTTTTAAACATAAAGGAAAAAAAAGCAGTTAATTTTGAATAAGTAAATATTATCCTTTTTTTACATTGATAATTCCCAACTGTGGAATTGATCAAGTCTTCAATAGCTTTCTGAAAAGTTATTATTTCTCCTTAAAGTGTTTTGACTTTTTCTGCATACAGTATTGCTTTCGGAATTCTTTGAGGGAAGTAAAAAACATAATGGGATAATATAGGAAGAGATAAGCATCTAAATCTTCCTTTCTGTTATTCTTCTCAGAAGTTAAAAGAAGGGTTCTGATGAAGCAGGACCTAAGAAATATTGTGTCAATAAAACTGGAATGTTTCCATAATTAAGGAATTTCTTGTAGTCATCAGCAAGACTTTGAAAGCCCAGCCTGTATTCTGCTGGATTTTTTATCTCAGTCCAGCTCCTTGGCCTTCTATGTAGGTCTTTTTTCTCTTGGTAGACCTATTTTTTCGAACACTGGTATAAATACTTTTGTAATTGCACCTCTTTTTAACTTGAGTGTCCTGTTTTGTTGGGGTTTTTTTACAACTTATTTGAACTCTTTGCTCTAACTTTGATCCTTGTTAATCTTCGTTGGTTATAATAGGTCTTCAACCCATTGACTGAATGTTCTGGCCTTGACTATTTTGCCTACTTGGAGGATGAGTCACATTCATGTGGCAAGAGGCATATATTTCTCAGCAGCTGGCAGTTAAATAAGCAATAGCATGTTTGGTTAACAAGAGACTCTAAATGCTGAACAAATTTTTATTTCATTTTCAATTTCATTTCTGCTTGGATTAAGAAACTCCAAGGTGGCATTGCCATTGCATTTCACTTAGCAGGCATAGAGCATCTGTCATGGATGAGGATAACTTTTTTTCATTTTGCAGAGAAAATATTTTGAAGCGATTATTAATAAGCTGACAAGAGAGGACCTTGTAGAGTTTATTTATTTATTAACAGAGTATAACAAAGAATTTATTAGGAATTTTGGAGGAAAGGAAATAAATAGAAACCTCTGACCTCCTTCCTATTTGTTAAACTCGTCTACAGATGTTTTATTCTTCCAAATGACACTATTCACTGTGAGAGGGAACTGTACCAATCTGCCAGAGCTTGGAAGGACCACAAGGCTTACATCGACAAGGAGGTAAGAGGTATTTTAAAATCGGAGTGAAGTCTTTGTATTGCTACCTTTTTAAAGGATAATTCTGACTCAGAAATTTTCCCTGCAGATTGAAGCTCTCCAAGACAAAATTAAAAATTTGAGGGAAGTTAGAGGACACCTAAAAAGAAGAAAACCAGATGAATGTGACTGTAGTAAACAGAGGTAAGAGAGACAGCATTGTACACTCACAGCTATGGCAGCTGATAAGGCTAAAAAAGTGTCTCAATTTTTTGAGATGGAAAAGAAAGAATATAAACTTTATTGATATTTTTATAACCATTGTAGGTACTTGTTTTAGTTAGATCTTTTTTAAGAGCAGAAGCTACTGTGAATCAAAAAAAAAAGAAGAAAAATGTTACGATTTCAAGGTTAAATGTGTTTATATTTTACTAATCTGTTTGAACCCAACCATAGTTTTGCTATAATCTAGCATAGAATCACTCACACCACAGATATATCTTCTTTAAATTAAGTGCAAATCATGTCATTCTTTGTAGTTGTTTAAGAAAATGTCAAAGTTGTTATGTTCCTGGTTTTGGTCTGTTGTTGAAAATTATTTCATGACTTGATAATTCCTAGTAATTTTTCCTGTAGCTATTACAACAAAGAAAAAGGCGTAAAGGCCCAAGAGAAACTCAAGAGCCATCTTCATCCCTTCAAGTAAGATTGTTATTATCCTCTAACTCTCACAGCTGGCTTTTTGTTGATTGTAGAAATATAAGTTTTTGAGTTTTGGGATTTGTTTGTAGAGAGGGGAAGGGAGGACACGAGAGAAAGAAAGGTCACATATAGAAAGTTCTCACAGTAAGCCCTTAGTAGCTTTGGACAGAAATGTGAACATTTACGGATAATATTTTTAAAACTTATTGATGGAAATCGAAGAAAATGATCATTTCAGAAGCTGATTGACTTCATGAACATTAAAAAGAACCAGTTAAAACTAAATGGAACCGTTCGTTCCTCATGCTTACTGGAGAGAATGCCTTGTCCTATCATCAGGGGTGGAACATGAGATAGAGGAAGGGCATATTCTCATCCCCTCAGCTTTAGAAAACCAGGAAGATGTAAAAACTGCTAATGCTGTTGTTAACCAAATAAAGACTGTTCTCTGTCAGCTGTGCCCAACTTTCTGTCTGAACAGAGAAGCAGCACAAGAAGTGGATAGCAAACTGCAACTGTTCAAAGAGAACCGGAGAAGGAAGAAGGAAAGAAAGGGGAAAAGGCGCCAGAAGAAAGGAGACGAGTGTAGCCTTCCTGGATTGACATGTTTTACCCATGACAACAACCACTGGCAAACAGCACCATTCTGGAACTGTAAGTCTTACCTCCACATGCAGATGTGAATGAGGTTATCTTCTGTTGTGCAATGGATTTCCCACTTCATGCGATCAGTTACAACAGTATTTTGAAGAACTGGCACTTAATAATGATGCTGCTGTTGTTATTCTGAAGTATTAAGAAAGAACTTGAATCTTCTTTTAATTGTTGCATTATTTATTAATATGAAATTATCACAAGAGGCTCAATGCTAAAGGCTGCAGAAACAAAAAGGAGAGTTGGCCTCTAAAGCACAGACTTTTGTAACCAGCCGCTGAGATTTGGGTTGTCTTTTGGACACTGAGTTGACCAAATATTTCATAGGAATTTTAACTGCGTTAAAGTTTATTCTTCCCATTGCCACAAACCCTTTTCTGAAACTTGACCTTTAATGTTGTCACTAATTTCAGCACATGAAAGGTCTACTTCAATCTTATCATTTTAATTTCAAAGTGTATTATAAGTAACTTACCATATTGTGAAGAAAATACAGATAGTATTCCTTACATATTCTTGCCATTGCTCCCATTTTTTATTTTCTAAAAGAATTTAAAAGTCACAGCAGTGGGACATTCATCTGGTGTATAAGAACAAAATATTATAGCTTGAAAATATTTTATGTTCCTTTAAGCCATCTTACTGAGGCATGCTTTGAGATTTCTTGGTATTCTGCACTACCAAAACAACACCTGACTCATCTTTGAGAGGAAGAAAAGTGATTGAAAATTTTGCTTTCAAAACTTTATTTTCAAAAACTTCAACATCAAGTGATAGTTAAGTTACAATATGTTTTACTCCAAGCAGAAAATTTACTAAGCACTTTTTCATTTAGAGAAAGATGTTGTCTTCTAGTGATAACCTGCTGATTGCACTAGGGTTTCTGCTAATTTTTTTTTACATTTTAAAATGTTTCTGAAGTAGTCATATGTGTGATTTTTGTTTTAAAGGCAATAGATAAATTGGTTTTATTACTTCTAAACTATGGAGTAACAAACAGTGATGAAAATCATTCCTATATTTCTGTGCATTCTGGCAATGCTCCAGCAACAGTCATTGTGTATTATAAAAAAATATCACTTTGATGGAGTTCATAACTGAAAGAAGAGCTAATGTATTGATTTAGTTTACAGAGATAAAAAGGTCCAATACCATTACTATTTTTAGGAAGCTTGTTCAACACATTGACAACGTTATGGCAAGTCACAGTATTAATAACAAATCTAAATAAAATTCTAAGATGATATTAATATTTTATTATTGGAATTAGAGACCTTCTTCTACATCAAAACTTTGTTAGCAGTTTGTTTAAAACTTAAAAGAGATACCTTTCTTACAGCCTAATCTGCTGGTAGAACATTATTATAAATGATACACCCAGGTCACCTCTACAGCTGCTCCCATCACTGTGACACCTGGATCCAGGTGTCTTCAGTCTGGAGTGGAAGCTGGCTCTAGGTTTCCCCAGGATGAAAAGTGAAAACGTGTAATCCAGTTACACTGCTTGGGATTGTCCTACAAAGGCCTGACTGGCCACACTGTCTTCTGTTTGTGTTAGTTGTATGTTTGTGAAAATTCCGTTAGCATTATTTGTTCTGTTTTAGATGAGAATTTAAGATTATTCAAATAGAAGATTTTTTAAATGGATCTAGTATTTAAGTACATGAAAATCTATAGAAGTTTCACTAGTTTCTACTAATGAAAGGAGCATATTAATTTTTCACTGAAAATTGAAAATATATTTTGTTAATTACAGTGGGCTCTTTCTGTGCCTGCACAAGCTCGAACAACAACACATACTGGTGTTTGCGAACAGTTAATGATACCCACAATTTCCTCTTTTGTGAGTTTGCAACTGGCTTCTTGGAATATTTTGATATGAACACTGATCCCTATCAGGTAAACCCGTTTCCCTGTTACAAAATGTTGTACAGCAGACTCCTCTAGATTCTTTTATTTCTGTTAACAAGTATTTTTTGCTCCGTTCCTCCTTTTCTCAGCTCACAAATACAGTGCACACAGTGGAAAGAGGCATTTTGAATCAATTACACATACAGTTAATGGAACTGAGAAGTTGTCAAGGTTATAAGCAGTGCAATCCAAGGCCGAAGGGACTTGAAACAGGTACAAGAAGTATAGAAGTGCTTATTTCCATTTTATTCTTTTTTTTTCCATTCTGCTTAAGTACTAATTGTATCCATGAATCTCACTCTTCTAAGTGTTGCTCTGAATAGTTTGGAACGATCGACATGTACCATCCTGCACAGTCGCATGACCAGAAAACCTCCTTGCAAGTTTGCACAGGTTATTCTAGACAAATACAGATGGCAAACAGCAATGATTGACAGAAATGCTGCAGAAAGGTTATCATGTTGTTTGAGCTAATCAATAACAAGCATATGCAGATCTTCATAGTCGTAACTCTTTTCTCTTTTGCAGGGTTTATTTGGTTAGTTTTTGCCTCCCAGTAGTAGGTGAGATATTAAATCCTGTGTTTGTTCTGTTTTCTGCCTACTCAAACAACCTCAGGCTCTACACCACAGCTGACACTTAACATTGCAAATTTCTAATCAGCAGTAGTCTCCTCCATATTTAAGGAAAACAAAGTTTCTTTACAAGAGTCTCTGAGTGCAAAAATATCTGGTATTTATATTTCATAAGTCTGGAATTCATTGCATTTAAATCCGATTAATCGAATATTGTGATTTTTTTTACAGGTATATTCCCTTCTATATATTTTGTGTTGGTTTATTTTTATATCTCTTTCTTCACCTACGAATGTTTCTCTTTTTTACATTATCTAATCTTTTGAGGGTTTTATTATTTTTGAAAAACACTAGGTTTTCAGTTCTTTTGTGTAAATCTTCCAGGAAATCTTTGTTGGACTGCAGCTCTGTCTTTATTTAACATAGTACATTTCTTTTTAGGAATTAGATGCTGTGCATGGAAAACTACATTGTGAATGGTTTTACAAGTTCTAAACACTAACAAAAGTTACTCTTGTATTTTCCTATATCAGGAAATAAAGATGGAGGAAGCTATGACCCACACAGGTATCCACACTTTTTTATTTTCCCCAGCAGCTTCTTTCCAAATAATTGCATGACTCCAGTCCATTTCAACTAACGTCTGTATCCTGCCATGTTGCACACAACATAGGTTTTGGTGCATGCATTTTCTAACTACACTGAACTTGACCATTGTTTTTCAGATCTACCATTCTGCATTTAACGTAGCTCATTATCATAGCAAAACTTCATACGGTTCATATTTTGTGCCTGTACTTCTTAGATGTTTATGTAGGGAAAATGACACAAGAAGAGTCACCTCTTTTGGGTTGTTTTCCTGTTGTTGGCTTGACTATGGATGTTTTGGGGGGTTTTTTCTGGTCTTATTTAGGAAATATATACAGCTGTTGTTTAATTAGAAAACAAATATGCTTTGAAAGTTTTCTAATATATATATATACACAGAGAGCCTAATCAAACCTATGCAAGTAAAGTAGAATCTTCTAACTGGTTGTTTTTAGGAAATGCTGGTAGATGCTGCTTTAAGCAAAAGCAATGATCAATTTGAGCAGCATGAGCTCAGAAGCCCGCAGGAGACAGTTCAGTCTAAGTACAGCAGAAAGATGAGGCTCCTCTGGTAGGAAGACCTATGTTTCAGACCAATCGCACATGCATGAAACCAAATTTTTTTAAGAAGCTGTAATGGATGAACTGAGGAAGGGAAGCAGGTGAGGGGTTTTTTATACCTAAAGCTTGAACCTGAAGTATACATGGAAGACTGCTGTTTGCAAGTGTATTTATCACATCTACATGTTTATCATGTAGAGCCCAGTTCCTGCTGGTGGACAAACCATTCAAAGATAAAGCAAAAGCGTGAAGACTCTGAAAAACTCAGGTCTTAAGTACTACACTTCCTGTTCAGTGAGAAATACTGGTACCCAGGAAAACAGACTAGAAGAAGTCTGTCAAGTGTCGTATTTATTAGACTATGTATCTTCTCACTGTGTATGTTTTATATATTTTCAACTCCATGCAGTTTGGTGGAGTAGCTCCTGGTATTCATCATGTCTATGAGATGCAAAGTGGGTCCAAGGAGTTTACAGGTCTACATAAAACTTTTCCTTCACAGAGTCTTCTGAAAAGAACTTTGTCATTAACTCCCAGCAGCCAGTGAACAACTACAAAAATGTATTTCAATGTTTTATAGATTCCCAGTTTAAGCAGCTCATTTTTTTCTTGCAGTCAATTTTGTATTTTCTCACTTGAGTAGTTTTGGGATCTAGGAAAATCATAGGCTTACCTTTGGTTATATCCCAGCTGTTTGTATCGCTCATTACAGTGTGGTGGGAACTGGTCACTAAAATGATAGAAGGTAATCCCTGTAATTATGCCTTTAAGTCTTTCATTAGAAGACATCCTTTTAAGCATTCCTCATTTAACTAAGGCATTTTTTAACTGTAGGATTGCATGAAATAGTAGAGCATATAAGATTAATCTTTAAATGATATCTTGCTACACTATTTAGTAATGAAAACATTTTAACTTCCCATACCAAGTCAATAAACATTATGCTACTGGGATACGTAACAGGTATAGTATAACACAAGTGATATTGCTCTGTGCCAGATTTTGGTTCAACGTTTTGTTTCAAGCCCCATCTTGGTGGATGATGGTTTTCTTTACTGAAAAAAATTTTAAAATAACAAAATCAGAAATCATTAACATTTTCTCTTAGAGGATCCTTTTCTTGATCCATGTAGGGAAATGAGCAGAATAAAAAGGAAAAACCCTAAGCTGCTAGTCATCTGAACTACCCCTTACAATTCCTTCAGACCATGAAGTCCATCCAGTCAGCTCTGTTTCCAGTTCAAAATGTCCTGAGTTATTATGGCGCTGGGGGTTTACAAGTACAAAACTGATACAACAGGCCTGTCTGGAAACAGCCATATAGTGCTGTTTGCTTAACGTGTAGGGAAAGGGCTTCAATGGGGAAGAACCTGTGTCACCTGTGTCCTTTGGTGGACAGAACAATTCTGCAGACATGGCTGATAACTCCTCTCCCGCTTGTTTGAGGTTTTTCAAAACCCCGAGGAGATGATTGTACCTGCTTCTCACTAGAGAAATATATCCAGATTCCTTATAAGCTTTGAGACAATGCAAACATGGATGGCATCATGGGATACTGAGGTACGATAACTGGGGAGTGAAGCTTAGCTGATGCTTGTTTTTTAAAAAACAGAAGATGTTTTATTGTGAAGAATTAGCAACAATTTTTCTTTCTTTTGGGTCTGTGACATAGCTGAGAGATTCCAAACTATTGACCAAGGAAACCACTGCCATGCTATTACTCAAATGCAATTCATCTGCACTTTTCCTTTTTGCACCTGTTTGTAATGAGATTTCTTACAGGGGAAAAACTTTTCTTTCCTCTCTCCTTTCCCCTGTATGCTTGGATTTCAGTGGGAAACTTTCATGCCTACTGCTAAGTTGTGGAATTAAGCTGTAAAGTCACTCAGTCAACCAACATACAACCGGCCCTAGAACTTTAAAGCTTCACTTTCCTATTTGTTTAACATGTATGAATGTCACCTGTGTCCTGTGTGTTAAAAAAGTTATTTTTCTCTGCTTGATATAAAGATCATGTAACAATTCCCAGTGCCTTCCCAGCTGTGAAATGCCTCTGAAACGGCAGAAAGTGTCATATTTAGAAGGGGAAATACAGATCCAGCTCAAAGGACTGTGTAGCTCTAACATTATTCTGAGCTGTTTTGCAGGAATACAGCAAACCCCTTTCTGATCTTAATTCTGTCTAGCACAGCCCTGTTACCCTGCAGCTGAGGCTGATGAGTAACTCTGCTTTTCCTCACCAGACACTACATCGTCCCGCTGCCCATCCTGCCACCCGAGTTTGCCCAGCTCAGCCCCTTGTCCTGCTGCCTAGGAGAGGCAGAAGAGGCACCTTTTGGCCTGAAGGCACCTTTCTGACCCCTTCTTTGCCGCCCACTGCCCTGGCCCATCCCCAAATCTGTTACTGGCCAAACAGCAACACTCCTGTTTCAGTTTCTGCCATCACATACCAAACCACTTTGGCCACTGACTCTTCCTACAGCATTTTGTTTTCCTATATAGGCTCTGATTTGACAAAGAAAAAAACTATGAAACTATGAATATGAATAATAACAGAGCAAAATTTAAATATAGATAAGTTTTCAGTGCTTTTAATAAGTTAGAGAGTTTGCTGACTAAATTCCTCAAAAATGTATCCTTTCCTCTGATTTTTTCTAGGGCTCTTTATGCCCTCTAAGCACTGGAATAATAAGACTTCTTCTTTAGAAACCTCTGCAGTTTTTAATTACTGTTTGTTTCAGGAAATAAATTATCCATAATTGGACTTATGAAGATGGCTGTCATGTAGTCATGCCATGATTTCATTTCTTTTATCTACTTCAGGAAAAGAAAGATGTTCTGTCTTAACCGTTGTATCAAATCAAAAAAGCTCGTGTGGTATCCTGTAACATGGAGTTTGCCAAGTGTTTGCAAAAAAATATTCCTGGAACTTTCTTTAAAAAAAATAAGATATTCAAATTTTATGTTGTAAAATATTTGCAGCTGATGTATTACGTGAAGAAATATCAATTAAGACCAAAGAGTCATTTGTTTCCAAGTAAGGGAAGCGGTCTTCCTTTAGTGGAAGAATAAGGCCCCTCATCATAAATCTCAAGGCTTTTTCTGATGATGGAGATCATTTCTGACTTGCTGTGTGACAGACTATATATTGGAAACATTCTTTCAACTAGGAAGTCCCAAGTTAGTAAAGAAGCAAAGAACGTAGGCTATGATAAATGCAAATTGTGTCTTCTGTTTTACTTGAACAACGAGAAACGGCAAGTTGAAATGCAAACAAATTAACCTAGATGACAAGAACCCACTGCAGGGATAAAGATGTATGTACATATATGTATAGATACATAGAACATATATATATATATAAATATTTGTGCTCAGTTCATGATATTGGACTACAGCCACTTGAACGTCCAAAGTAATTACTTCTTGTCTACCTGCCAGTACGATTTTCATCAAATGGATCAATCATCTCAGTGAACTAACTATTAAATATTGTCTGCATCATTTTTAAGGGCAAATTTGCCACTTTCTCTAACCAGTTGTTGAATTACCTGGTTAAGTTTTTCCTTGTAGTCTACTTTGTTGATAAAACCTTTGGACTGAACATAGTCTGCACAGTGAAATAAATGAAATAGTGGTATTCAGAGTTTCTTGTCAATATAAAATTTCACGCTACATTTGGTAATCTGTGTCACAATAGTCACTGTACTGACTTTCAAAAATCTTTTGCAAATGGGTTGCCTTCATGCCTTTGTTTTTTCTAGCTATGATCAATACAAAACGGAGCTCCCTTGCTACTTATAGACTCATTGCCCCCTTTATTGAAACTTATTATTTGATAAAGCTGTTAGACACTTTCTTTGAAAGCTTTTTTTAATTAAAAAAAAAGAAAACCTTTAGAAAGTTCTACGTCTATGTATGTCTTAACATTATTTTTCTGAGTGGTGTAGTCCTACAATTTAATTCTAAGCAAGATTTTACAGCTTTCATTTCTCCTAATTGCTCCATGAAAATTAAAAGGAATGTTTAAAAAGTAAATAAAATACTACTTTGACTATCATTTATTAAATAAAATGTGGCTGGTTAGTTTGTAGACTATATGTCCCAATCTATCCAAACACTAAATTCCTATGGGTGTTGTTGAAGTTCAGGTGTTTAATGGCTTTTAGAGTTAGTCCCATCTTTACACTTAGCCATTGTTTGTTTAGCCCATTTTTGGTGAAGTGTTCAGCAAAGATGAGTGGATTATTTGTGTATTGAAACACCTTTCCTGCCTTGAAATATCAGAGGAAAGGTCTGTCTCTGACTGTCATCATCCATTCAGACCAGTTTTTACTCTTTTTCACTCAGTCCAGGGATGTAGCAGAAGGCAGGGAGTTTCTTGCTGTGTGTTCAGTAGGAGCTCTGAACACACCTGAGCCCAGAATCATTAATATGGTGACAGAAGACACAGAGCATCTTACATTTTGAGCTACACGTGTTATGAATAGCAGTGTTTTCAAGTAAATTGGTGTAGAAACACATGCTGAAGCTTTGCTTGCGCTTTTAAGCTCTTATTCACCATTAGGCTTTATTCTTTCTTCCAACAGAGGACAGTTATGGGATGGATGGGAAGGCTAATCTGCCCACTTTCACTGGTGATGTCAACTGGCAAGGACTGGAAGACTTGTACAGTGTGAATGAAAGTGTGTATGAATACAGATACAACTATAGACTTAGTCTGGCTGACTGGACTAATTACTTGAAGGATGTAGATAGAATGTTTGCACTGCTGAACAGTTACTACCAGCAAAATAAAAGAGACAAGGGTAACACTGCTCGAGGCAATGGGGACAAATCATCCACGTTGTTTACCTTGGTGGAAATGACTTCTGCCGAAGAATCGAGTGGTCTCCCTGCAGAAGACTCGCAGCTTATCGTGCCAACGGACTTCGCAGCCGTCGCTTCGAGCACGGTGAATTTAAATCGGGAGAAGAAACTTGAATTAATCAATGATATTCCTGAGAAAAGTAGTTCGAATGATGCACACTGGAGACATAATCATCAAGCTGAAAAATGGACGGAGGAGAAAGAATTGGACCATTTTGATATGGATTTTAGTGGAAATGGTTTGATAGAGTTGGAGTCTCGGCACAGTTTCATGCTACAACCAATCAGTATTCCTCAAAAAGACACTCATCAGGACAGTGACATTGTGGAAGATATATTTGAAGATCAAATATATCTTCCTATGAGGTCTGATGAACCCCTTGTCCATCAGGCTGTAAATTTATCAATTGGAGATTCATCTATCAGTACCCAGGAAACAGGAACTTTCTCGAAAAAGACGGAACGGAGTCTTGCAGGGGAAACTTCACAAATCCTAAAAGTCGAAGGCAGTGCCTCAGCTCCACTCTCCTTGGATTAGATTGAGTTGTAAACCATTAAATAAGTTCTCCTTTTCTTAGTAGCAAACTAATAAAGGTAATCATGACAACTGACATTCCATGTTTAATGTAGATACCTTTGCAGCTCTAATGAGCCCAGTTCAGTATTTGCGTGCATTTGTTTTATTCACACACAGGTATTTTCACAGTAATTCTCACTACAGGGAAGCAAGATTTCCAGTTTTTGATGAAAAGGAACAGTATTAACTTTCAAACATATTCTCCAAAATTTAAAATTATTTCTTTGAAAAGGACATTCAAGGTACTTTCTCTATTTCTAAACTATCCCACCAAGAACGAATGTTTCAGTCCACCCAGTCTGTCTGTCTGAAGTCTTTTTCATAAATTATTTTAACCACTGGAAATTCCTAATGTCACACTTTTGAGTAAAATGCACTTTTAAAATCCGTATGCCATTCCATTCATAAATCTGACACCTTAGATGTTCTTAGTTTGATCATTGTCTGATGTAATTGTGAAACCAATAAACAGAATGAGAGGAAAGAAGTAATCAGCATGATGGTGGAAACTTTGAATATTATGTTATCAAAAATACTGCATGTTTTTTCTATTTTGATTTAACTACATTTACTCTCAGAAAGGTATGGCTAATGATTGTCGACTGTAGGAGGATTTGTTTAAATTGAATTATTTCCTTATATGTTGACATTGTCAGTATTAAAAATCCATGAGGTTTTCCCATTTTTTTTTCTGCTGATACTGGTAGAAACATTTCCATCAATCCATATATGCTTCCGTCACCACATCTGATTTTTATTATCATGAACAATATCTTGAAAGCATTATTATCATTTTGAGACTTAAATTCTTTTTGTTTTGAACAGTCATTAAAGGGAATGGTAAATTCATGTTATATTTACATTATTTTAGATACAAAAGGAACATGGGGTAAAAAATAGTAGTTCAGCTAATTTTTGTTGTTGTATTCAAAATTTTTTCTTGAACTTTACCAAACATTAAATTTTTTAAAGTATGATGCAAAAATGTCTTTGAAAATCTCTATTACTCAAACTTAATATCTTCCCTTACTTTTTTTATACATTTCTAAATAATTAGCACAACATCGACAGTAGAGAATTACCTCAAACAGATGTAATTCCATAGTGTCCAGTTCACAGGTGTGTTTTCTGTCTGTTACATGTTATTTAGTGTAGTATTTTTTGGCTATGGCAAGCACTGCAGATTAAACTTACATTCATCGCATTATATTCTAAGCTGAAACTTTTTTAAAAGGAGATTCTTTTAGTAGAATTTTAATAATTTTAAGAAGCAGTCTTTTTGATGGACTCTGTACATATGTTAAAATTACTAGCTCTTTATCTGATGTATGTGTCACGGGCTGATTGATAGAAAAACGTATTTATGGTCATGAATGATGCTATTTGTACATAGGTTTTAAGTTTCTAGGATACAGACTGTGTTTTTAAATCTTGTATAAAATTTCTGTGATACTTTTATAGAACAATTCTGGCTTCGGGAAAGTCTAGAAGCAATATTTCTTGAAATAAAAAGCGTTTTACTTTACCTGCTTCAGAAAAGTCCAGATGATCCAGTTTTCCTTCTAATTAAGATTTATTTTAAAAATATGTTAATAGTCTCAGTTTTTAAGAATCCATCCGCATTTAAAGAGCTGGGTGACTAAATAATACACCACTTACTTTTAGTGATAAATTATTCCTAGAGTTTGTGAATAATATATATATTTTTATTTGACATGCTGTGATTTTTGATTCCCAATTCATCCAATCCTTTCTTCCTTGAAGTCAATCCACTGAGTTGCACAACCAGAGGTTCCCAGAAGTAATGTGATGTTGCACGGTGGCCACCCCTGCTTTGCTGCTCTCCCTCCTCCCTGCAGAGCTCTCTCTATGACAGCAAAGTACAGCAGACTGGACACGCAGGGCTTAACAAGAGTGGATCATGGATCTCTGGTCAGGAGGAGCATCTCCTGGCACAAGTCTTTACAAAACAGAATTTAGGTTTTAAGGTAAATTCTCTCTTACTGGTACCATTTCTTCGGTGGCCTGTGAATAAGGTTAGCCTCATAGACTGAAATCAGCCTCTGAAACTATGCTTCTTGAACTCTTCTCTGTTCTACACAGTTCTTGGACACAAGTGATCCTGCAGATGTGAACTCACAGGTGATGTCTGTGGGAATCAGGAAAGGGGATCAACCTATGTGTTCAAAATGCAGTCATTGCAATGCTAGATGGACCCCTGAGAGATGTCTCCCCATGGAAAGCACACAGGCAAATATGGGATGTGTTTCAAAACTGGGTGCGGAGCAAGCTGAGCCAGTTTGGGAGAACTTTAAGGACAAAGGGAAGTTGAAGCAAAGTCCCATACAACTCTGTGTCACATCTTTGTGCAGAGAATTATCCAGCACCAACCATGTGCCATCCATATGCTGAAAGTACACTTCTTTGCAATAACCAAGGCAGACGCTTTCTTCTCTCTTGATGCTTGGGTAGAGATAGAACAGGGAATTATTTAATAGCGTGGTCCATCCACTCATCCATCTTATCCTTCCTTCTTACGTGAGATCTTGGTATATTCACTCAGGAAATGGAAGAAATAGCATCTCCCTCAGCTTGAAAGTGGTCAACCTTCCTTCTTCCAGGACAATGCCCAGTTTTCTAAACTATCTGAAGCTTAGATACTGCCCTATCTTCTAAACTAGGTGGGAGCATTTCTTACAGCTCTCCTTTAGAAGTGTAGAGGGAAAAAAATACAGAAATTACTCATTCTGTAGCTAAGAACAGAGCCAGGAGCTCTGACGATCCACTCAATAGTGCCTCTCCTTGGCCCCTGCACCACCCTACTGTGCTTTCAATCCCTGCCAAGGGAGCTCATTTATTCAGTTTCCAATTAGCAATTATATCTTTAATGTGCCAGAAATCTACTGACGATAACTTAATCCACAGCATATTCCTTGTTTAACAGTTCTAGTCTTGGACACTGGTGACATTCAGAGCAATCTGCAAGATGCTTTTTTTTTTGGTTACATGTATTGGAACTAGAAACAGATAAGTCTTATTTTGAACTTGGAAATCAGAAAGGTTCCCATAGATTTCTCTGCTGTCCATGAGTTGCTCCTTCCTGTTTGTGCATGTGCACATTGTCTGAAAATGCACTGCTGGTTGAAGGCTCGAATCTGGTAGGTGTTGTGCACACCACCGCAGTTTCTGACTGTGGTCTGAAACCAAATACACTTAAGATACCTCAGAAAGATAAGCCATGGCCTGAATCAATGCAAATTCAGCTGCCTTGTGGCAGCAAAGTTTTATTTGGTCATTGCCGGAGTGTGGAGGCTCGTAGTATTCACAATACACCAAGAAGAGAGGAAGTTCCATAGAAACAAGTCATAGCTCATCCAGCCATGAAACATGCACTACAGGTCAAAACAAAAACACTTCAAGTATAAAGACTCAGTAATCAAACATGTCTAGGAAAATACATTCAACTTCAACCTGCTGCTCTTTTGATCTTGAAAGACCAGGCTGCCTTGGGGCAGAATTTCCATCCATTTCCACCTATACTTTTAAATTAAAATGAGTGCAAAGAGTAGGGAACCTAGCTCTAAAACCAAATTGTTTGAACAAGGTCACATCCACACGGCTAAACCAGGCTAGTCCCATCCACCTTACATAGCACTTACCCCTGGCTCTCCTCTTGGTTCTGTGCTGATGTTCCTGTGGACTCAAAACATAATTTCCACTTGTTTCCATTTTTAAATGTCTGTGGTACTACGAGGCCTGTGTTGCAATCACTAGAGCCCTTACGGCATGGTACTACTCTTTGTGCTGCAGCTCCTGCAGTGTTGCATGAGGAAGAAGGGGTGCCTGAGGCACACATCCTCTGGTCTTGGGTGGCTGTGGGAACCAAACCTGGCTCAGCCGCTTCTGATATGTGGGAGCTCTCTACAGTAGAGCCCTTTCCTACAAACCAGAGAGGTGGTCTGTTGGTGCAGTCCAAATTAGAGTCAAGGAGTGAACTAAGCACTAAGCAGTGTGGAGTCCAGTCCTTGGATTCTTTTATTGAGCAGCGTAGATGCACTTAGACTTGTATCCTATGTATTTTTCCCAACTGTCAATATCTATTTTTAATTTATGTTTATCATATAACTAATATCAATCAAATTTACTGCTAGAGGAAAAGGTGGAATTTCACAATTTATTTCTGCATGATCAATACTTATTTGTGATTTGGTGGTCACTGAATTCCGTGGAAAGATGTGCTTTTGTCTGGCTATCAACTAAAAGACAAAATAATTCATCAGCTGATCCAGAATAATTGCACAGCAACCCACATACATTTTTGTCATTTTCTTTTTTTTTGTTAGAAATAAAACACACTTGATATGCTATTTTTTATTTCCAAATATCAAGTATTCAAGAGTCTGATTTGTAAACATATGTTTACAACAGATGCTGACAATAAATTTCATTAAATGATGCTTTACACAGCTTAAAAATTATCCTAAGCTCTGCTGAGAAATAAATATCAATTTAAAAATCCCACATAGGAGCCTAAAGTATGCAAAACAAACTGCAGAAACCAATTAGTCTCTTTTTACCACAGCACAGCACCCACACACTCATACAGTCAGACATACTCTATGCATTTCCTTAATATTCTATGCATTTGCTTAATAATGAGTTTTTAAAAAAACTACACAGTTACCAGCAGTGTGCCCACTCCATGCTCCTAATATACTACCCAGACTGATGCTGTTCTGCTTAAATAATTTGGTAGAGGTATGCACTACAGCCAAGGGCAAAACTCCTGTTTGCTCAACTGGGGAAAAGAGGAGGTCGTCATTGAGGAAATCTTTCACTCAGAGACGGATCTCACTGACTCTAAATTCTATTTTTTGTACTGAAACTTAGTTTCAAATGATTTTGTACATTTTTTTTGTTTTGAAACTTCCCTCCATTTTTACAAATACAGCATTTGTTAAAGAGGTAACATTTCTGATCAATGAGTCAGAGGTGTTACCTCTTAGTGCTGTTTAGGATACAAAGGCCTCCTCTGCATGCATAGCCCGGGCACAAGAACACTAAATAATTACCTTGCGGAATTCAAAACAGAAGGGAAACTATTTTGTTGTCAAGATTTTAAAACCAGACCCATCTGTTTCAAACCACAGCTTGCTTCAAAGTTGATTAGACTTGGTCTTTTTCCATTGCTAGAGGTAGAATTTGCTCTTATTCTACACCTTTCTTTCTGGGTATTCCATGGAAAAACATTAATATTTTAGATCTGGATCCTCAATTTAATTCAAACGCTTACTAACATTGCTTGGTTAAGGGGTCCCAGAATTTAGCCCAGTGTTTCTTTTCATTACTATAGAATTGATTTTCCGCCTCTGCTTAAGCAAAGCCACTAAATAAAGCAACGTGCTATAGCAGGATGAATGCATCCTACATAAGATTTCTGTGGTCTGTATAGCATTTACCTTAGCTGTTACAGCTGGGCCAAATCCTGTACCACCTCCCGAAGTATCTTCCCCTCAGAAGAGCTAGGTAGGAACTGGCCCACCAGGAATTACAAACACTGTCTTTACTGGAGCAGTCCAGACTTTAAGAAGAAAAACACATGCAATTTCATCACTGACATGCCTTGAATATGTCACTTAAGTTATACTGAATACATCATAAAATACTTCAGTACCTATTAGCACCACAGTGTTGTTTAGTCATTTGTCCGAAGATTATCAAGTCTCACCCTTCCTCAAGGTGACCAACATTTTTGATGCTTTTTGTAGCCCTTCAAGAATTCCACAGCTTTTCACCAATTCTATATCATGAACAAAATGTTCTTACAGGATAACATTGTGACAACTGGTTTTAGACAGAAAAAATAAGAAAATACAGTACGCACAACAGATAATGTAATAATTGTAAGAGCAGAATGGAATCAAATAAATACACATCTATTTCATAACAATTGAAACGAAGAAAAGTTTGTAGCTACTTGTAAATTGCAGAGTTACTTCTGTGTTCAAAAGGCTGTTTTAAATCAAAGAAAATAGCTTATCTGAAGGACTAAGGGGAAGTGGCTAAAAACTACAGTTATTAACTGCAGTTAATGTAAAGGACACGGTTATATGGGATATGGATAGTGTTATCTGTCCTCCTTATTTTATGTAATAAATTCTCTGTAGAAAGGATAGGGAAAATGTCCTCCCTGAGGATAAGGTAGACTTTCAAACCTTTGGCCACATTATAACATGTATTAGTGATATTCAGCGTAAAGAAGACGATTTTTGTGAACCCTTGCCATAATTAGTCCCACGCTGAAGGTTCTACTCTGCTCTGCAACAATGCTTACGTGAAGCCTTTTTTGTATTGTTATTCGTAAAACAAGATGTTATAAGAAAAATGAAAGCCCTAACTCTATATCAAAGAATTAATCTACCACCATGATGTCAACTGTCCATCTTGTAAGCACTCTATAGAATAAAAATGTCTAATAAAATCAGGTCCATTATGTGAAGAACCTGAAGTGTTGATATACATTTAAACTACAAAAGGCAAACACTCTGTCCAAAACAATGTTGATTCAGATTGCACTCCGGGTAAATCTCTCCCGGAAAGCAACTACAGCTGGATGGCTTCAGCAAGGGGAACTCAGACACTGCAGCATCCAGCAGAGCATCTCCTATGCCATTTTAAAAGACAAATTATTGAGAAAACAGAAAAAGATAAAATGTTTTAGAAAATATTTTGTCTTTGATCTCTGAAAACAGTAGCAGTAACCAGTGAACTAAGTATGAAACCTAAACAAGCAATTTATACCACTTTTTTTCACATATGCCTGCTAAACCATCAACTCGTTAACATCCAACCCAAGGTACTGGCCCAGATTCTTGGAGAATCTGGCTCCAAAATAGCAGTAAGACACTTTGAACCTATTTATCGTCAGTTTTATGTCAATATAACACTACAAAGAGCTGTGGTACCACACACACAGAAAATGTAGTAAGGCAGCAATAATTCAGGCAATTTGGGGATGGAAATCTGCAAGAACAGTACAGAAGGTGCTGACCCCTGTCCCAGCCACGCTGTCTGGAGTTACAAAGAGCAGGCAGCGCTCTGCTCCGTTTGTGCGGGATACTGAAAATTTGTCATCCGAACCTCCAAGTCCAAATTCTGTGAAAGGGCACAAACTGAACCTACAACATTACTTGAGCAATTTCATTGGCTCTAAGCTCAGAAAGATGCCCTTATGCCTCCCCATGTAATGCACAGATTTTCAACCAGAAATTCATAAACGACGTGAATGGCAGGAAAAGCTAGAATGTATCTTTGAGCACATGCACCAAATATTTTGAATTTGAATTCTACTTGAAAATGAAAGCTTTCCTCTACTGCCAGATATCTAAGCAGCTACACACGAGTGCCACAGGGGAGTACTCAACTGCTACTTTGTGCTATTCTGGTTACAATGAGCATGGAATCCATGGGGAAAAAACACTCAGCATGGAAATTGCTCTTTGGGTAAAGGAACTCCTTTTTGAATGCAGATGGGATTCAGTCCAGCACTTACATAAATGCATTATTTTTAAGTGTATTACCTAAGTATATAAACTTACACACATTTAAGTGTTCTGCTGGATCAGAGCCATAATGAACGAACCGTTAACGTTACAAATTAATAGGCTATATTTAAAAGAAAAAGAAAATATATTTTTGAAAGTACTACATTCAAGTATTTGTAACTAATTTAGGGCCTTTCAAACTTGCATTTCCAACTTCTACAAGGATATTTGTGCCCCTACTTCGCTTTCAGAACAGCAAGTTCTAAGGAACTGCATGTTACCACATGCGCTTTTAAAGATAGAATGGCTGTTCAAAGTACTGAAAATTTCCAATTAAACATAAATTGCACCATAATATTCAACGTGTTTCTTGCAGCTGCTTACACTGTACTGAAAGGATATAAAATGCCACCACTTCCAGGTTGTACTGTATTATATCCAGTACGTTCATATGGAAGAAAGGGGAAGAAATCCACAGGGCTTTTGCCTAGAACTGGAAATACGGAGAATCCCACTCTCCAGATACTCCAGTGCCCAAAATCTCTATGAACCAGCTCCTGAGGGTGCTGCACCCATAAACACCCAAGGCCATGGTTTGCCCTTTCTGAAGCCTTTTCCTTTTTGAGGAAACAAGGATGAATGGGAGGCTAAGCAGGGATGATCATCTGTCCAGTCAAGTCCATATATTGGAGCTACTTCCTCTTATGCCCCTCATTCTAAATCAGGAATTAGTGATGTAAAAGGAAATTAGTATGTCCTTGTGATAGCATGATGGCATTTTGTGGACTTGTAGTTCATTGCTGGGTGTTGTTGCCCCACATTGTCCCTAGCTGGTTAATTGCAGGTAGATCAATTGAGTTTGCTACCAATAGCATCCTTATGAGTGAGCAGGCCCTGTGCTTTACTTTTTCTAGGAGTCACTGCTATCCAGCCTTCAGCATTTGGGGATAGAGAACGAAGGTGGCAGAAATTACCAGTTAATGGATTTCACTGCAGGAAGACAGCATGGCCACCTTCACTAGGTGACAGATAAAGTTCCCTTTTTCTTCTTGTGAGGCAGTTTAGCATCACAAGTCAATCATGACTACTGCTAGGGATGCACACAATTTCTCTGGTGATTCTGCTTCCTTCAGCAATGATAACCTCAGAAAATAGTGTTGATTCAGCAGGTCTCAGTCCATATTTCAGTCAATATTGACAACACAGGAATTGACTTCTCTAGGAATTTAATGTGTTTCTCCTGCATGTCTTTATTGGTTTAGTTTAGAGTGTTATAGCTTACTCACAATAAAGTGTCCTTCGGGAATCAATCAAAAGCTGGCCATAGTCTCAAGTTTCTTTCTTTCAGAGGATGTTGATCTAATTCAGTGATTTTGTAGAAACATATTCATATTGTCAAAATTATTTATATTCCAAATTATTAAGAAATCTGTTTTAAAAGTAATAAATCACTTTTTGTTTTGCATATAATTTTGAAAGGAAAATTAAAAGGCAATTGTAAGTACATAAACAGGGCTTTTTCCATATTTCTAAAGTGAACATCTTTCCTTCTGCACTCCAGTTTCTCAAATATCTCCAAAAAATAAATGTTTTTAGAAGCTGGAGTGTCAGGATTTCCTAAGAAACAGGCGGTCTCCATTCCAACAACCTCTGAAGTCCCTTGAAATCAGCTCAGAAGCAACAGCATTTGCAGATGTGTCATTTCTATCAATCACCCTCTTTCTTTGCCAGCAGTGTCAGCTCATGACAATCCTACAAGCCTAATCTGCTCTCCTTTGTTATTCATATGGAACAGAAGCACACATAAAGAATGAAACAGAGTAGATCAGGATAGATTATTCATCTCCAGCCTTTCACAATTCCCTAAATGCTGTTTCTGAGGTTTTTAAAAAGATTGTCACTCTTCACCTCATCCCCTGATGATTAAAATAGGCAAATGATTAGAATGGATGGGTGATGGGCAGAAATTACACTTTGTCCTACCACTTTGCCTCAATTTTTGCCATGGCAGAAAATTCTTGGTGCAAGAAGCTCTTGAGACTGGATCATCTGTTCTGATCTCTATGGCAAAAAAAGCATACCCATTACCTTTGAGCCAAGGAAACTCATTTCTTGGGATGAGAAGTGTAGCATCTAACATCTCAGATGGCACACGCTGACTGAGGATGTATTGTATCTGGTGGATGCTTGTGCAGAGAAAAAAGATTTTCCTGCTTGACCCCAAAAAACCTATTCATATGTACAGAATAGCAGGAAGTGATTAAAACAATATACTTCTACATTGTAGTTAGGGGTAGAAGCATCTGAGTTGGCAGACAGAGAAGTGGGAATTAATACAAGCCACATAAATGGACAGAGACATTCTGAAATAAGCTGCTACCATTTCAAGCAGGGGAACCAGTCCCATGTGCTGGACAAGAAGTGCCAGGAGATGAGAAAAGGCAGCCGGCAAAGGAGGAGAGGGAAATCTACTCTTCCAGAACAACTCAATGCATGCCAAGGACAGTACTGCCTTTAGTTTCAAGGACTTGGTTCTACATAATGTTTGATAAACTTACATATTATAAATTAAAAATTAAACTAGAAATAACTGTTCAAAAATATGAAGTTCTGCTCTTTCCTCTTTATTTTCATGCAAGCTCTCTACATGGCAAAATCCAAACCTGACTATCACTGAGTCCTCTAAAGACTTTCCCTGCAGGGCTAAATACAGCTTTGACTTCCTAGTGTCCACCTGAAATCATTCTCTGCCCTTTGAGACATCATCAGTATATCATAAGCACAGCACTACGAAGCCTCCAGAGCAAGAAATGAAATGCCAAGTACACTTGATTAGAAAGTCTCAGTATCTCCTGGGGAAAAACACACTACAGTAATTTGGAATAAGCAAAGGACACATCTCGTCCCAGGGGTTCATGCTTGCAGGCAATTTCTATTCTTAGCTCTTCCCCTGGAAGGACAAAGGAGAGATGACTCTCTCTTTGCCTTCACATCAATGAAGCTGAGAAAAGGAAAGGTGGCCACGTGTGGGACAAACCATACAACTAGGACTTCCAGGCCTGTCCCACCAGACTGTCCAGCACCACGTAGAAGGAGAGGCAGAAGTGGGGCAGAAACAAGAGGGACTCTGGGTCTGAGCTGGCATCCCCTTGGTGTCCTTGGTGGCAGGGAGCGCAGCACCCCAGCAGTGCCAGGAATGGAGAGGAATGCCTTGTACCAGGCACTGCAGCGGGCAGGCTGCTTGCAGCCCACTTGAAGGTTTCTCTGCTGACTCGTGCAGCAGGCAGCGAGCAGTGCCATCCTGAGGCTGGTGCCATCACTGAGTGCAAGGGGCTCGCCAGGTCCCAGGTGGCTGCTCAGATACAAACCAAGGCCATTAGGTTTCCCTCAAGACTTTTTCATCAAAGCTGAACTAGACTGGCACACATTTTTGAAGGACGGACAAACTCTTCCTATCAAGCTGTAACTGGTTTTCTTCTTCTGTGTAGATTTGGTGCTAGTAATGGCCACCCAAATAACATGACAGAGATGTGCACATATCTGCTCTGATATGTGTGTATGATTCCTACTTCTTAATGTTATTAAAAATTAATACTGAAGTATTATATTTTTCTAGCCTGTGTACTTTGTGAAGAATGACTACAACCCATCAAATGAAAATTAATGCACATTTTGACAGGATAAAGATATTATGACTGAACATTGCAAACATTACCTGATGCATTACTTTTGTATGGCTTAACATGTTATTAACAGTACTTTAAACCTTAAAGTCTTTTTTAACGTAATGTTTATGTCTGAAAATAGTCCCTTTCAAATTCGATTGCTGTAATGTCCTTAAAAGCAAACTTTAAACTTAATTTGTTCCACATACAATTATCCAAATAAGTTGCATAGTTTAAACAAGTTTAGTTGTGCTTGAAAGCAGAACCCACAGTAATTACTCATCTCTTTAAAATACAATTTGTGGATATGAAGTTGACAATACATTTCATTTAAGCATTTTTGTTTTGTCTACACATCAACAATATGAGTTTTCATCACTCTTCCAATGACTTCTGCTGTTCATAATACCTCACCTTTACACTGATATTAGATCAGAACATGAACATTTAATGGACACATCTGAAATAATTACAAACGCGTTTTGTAAAACTCCATTGTTGGGAAGGGAGAAACAAGAACACGGGTTGGTTTGAGGTATCCAGCCCTCAGGAACATAATATGGTTGCTTCCATTAAGCTTTGTTGGTTTCATCACATGTTACATTTAAATTAAAAATAGAAGGCACAGGTGTTTTAAAAGGCGCCACAATTAAGTCAACCAACAAAACTAAATACTACATTACCAAGCCAGGGGTCTACATCTCAGCAGTGACTTCTTCCAATGCATTTTCATTTGAGGAATTTATTGCTTCTGAAAAAGGGCCGGGGTATGTCTGTGCTACGCAGTTCATTCCTTGTGTCACACTGATGTCTCCTCGGGAGCTGAAGGTAGGACAGGATCTAGTTCGTGCATAGTTTTGTTGGGGTCCAGCTTGGCCAACCATCTCACTCACAGTGTTCACCGGTGAAGCCCTCCATCTCTGTCTCTGCAGTTGCTCTTCTTTACATTTAATGGAATACCAGGCCAGGAAAATAAAAAAAAATCCCACAAACTTGAGAGCAGCAGCCAACCCAAAGTAGACAAACCGAAATGAAGTGACATCGTATTCCCAACAAGATCCTTGTACGCCGCAATCCTGCTGCCAAAGCATGCACGTGGTGTCAATAACAGCCCCAAAATAAATTGGAGTGGGAATGTAAGCTGAAATAAACATAGCAACAGAAATAATATGTGTTAGTCTGTAGTGAAAAACTTCTAAAGAAACTACACACCTTAGCCAAAGAGTGTAGGTCAAGAATTTTTGAGATTTCTACACTGCTGTTGTCACATGAAAGGTAAAACGTGGAAAACTAATCAGTTGATCTTCCCACCAACACTACTTATCCCACACATGAAACGTACCACAAATGGGAAAGAATTCAAAGAAGACAACGCAGTACAATAGGTACTGCTTCAATCTGCCATCCTCAGACGCTGTTCTTGAAGTACATGTCCCCAGAACCAAAATCCAATGTTGCTCTCAGAAAATAAATTATGGGAGAGGAACAAAATACAATGTTATGCCCAGACTGTTACTTGCTGAACATCCATTGCCTTTGAGCTGGGAAGAGCAGGGTGTGCTGCTCATATTAATGATAAAAACCCCAAAAGCCTCAAAATCTTTTTCATACGGAACAGAGATGGAAATGGTGAGGTCACTGAAATGGTAAACTTTGCTGTGAATAGATCTTCCTCTGAAAGAGATTTCAACTTCTAAGGCTGCTAAAGATGTAGCCAGCCTATTGAATGCTCGTACTTGCCCCAGCAATATGACAGCTTTAAGGCAAGTTAGAAACATCCTTCCTCAAAGAAAACTTCCAGATGCAGCCATACAGGCTTCTCCTCTTGTTGTCTTAAAACAGTCCTTGCTTGCTTGTTCTAGTCATATGTTTTGTAGTAGCTGAACATCTGGAGTGTTCTTTATAGGCAGGATTTTAGAATTTCAAAAGCTTGAAAGAAACTACTTTTTGGAATAAAGACTTTTAACATGTAACCTTTTTGCTTTGAAACATTTGAAATTAGACATTAAGTAGCAATCACTTACTTTAAAAATGAAAAAAGCTATTGTTACTGTTGAAAGCAATAAAAATCTGTCTGTGAAAGAAGAAAAAATCCTTAGTAAATAATATTTAGTAACTATTAACTTTTAAACAAAATTTAAAACTGTAAAAAATATTTCCTTCTGGGAAAAAATAGTTCTAGAAAGTCAGTAACAAAAAAAAAGAAAATTAAATACATTCTTAGCCACAACATTTTCAGAACCTATTAATTTGATGTTCCTAATACAATTAGTCAGGCAATTAGATGTAGATTTATGGAATTTTAGTATTTTTATAGTACATTTAAGCTGAACATGGCTAGCCTTAACGGAAATGCTGAGTAACTGCAAGACTTACCAAGAGTTCGTAATAAAACAAACTGCATTCCTAGTGCAAAGGGCCGCTCCCCATCTTCCACAGACCTAGCAGACAAAAAGAAGCTCCCCTGAAGAAACAGTCACAACAGATAATCATTGCGGTATGTTCTGGTTCTACCTTCTGACTTTTTTCTGAGCTATAAAAAAAAAATCTTTGTCTAAATTTCTTCCATTTAAGCTTCTAATATTATTAACTCTTATTGTTAGGAAAAACCATAGCCAACCCCTCTGTTAACCAAAACCTCAGTAACATCCTTCAACCTTTCTTTACCTGTGTAAAGCCTGAAGAATTTGATCCAAACCCATTAAGAAAATACAGAGAATCCAACCAAAATGTTCATGGCTTCTAACGATAGTTCCATATTATTTCCTATAATGTCTCGCTTTATTTTCTTAACCTCTTCAGATAAATTCTAATTAGTGTTAAGTTGCTGAAAGCTGGACTCGGCTTCTGAATTTAATAGATCTCTGTGTAGCATAAGCACTTTGGAGCTACTTCAGGAAAAATACCAGTGGAAACATCCAAACAGTTTCTTTAAACATTGTTCCTTTTCAATACAAGTAATACGAGATTTCTTCCATTGATGTCAACGGAAAAACGTCAAGCCTTCAAAAGACTAAATACAAAGTAAAGATATTCCACAATACAACTACAATTTTAGTAAACCACAAATATTCTTCTGATTTAAAAAATATTTTAAAATCTTAACCTAAAGGTCTGAAATTAAGATAGGCAGCTGTAAAATCAAGATGTTGAAGTCAAGCACTCAGTCAGAAATTGAAAAATCAAGGAACCAACTGCGGCCACAACTCTTGGGCAAATGTGCTATGCACAATGTGAATTTTGTAACAGTGCAGTGCAATGACAATGTATTATTATTATTATTGTTGTTGTTGTTAATGTGGAAAACATGGAGACAGAAGAAATAAGGTCCGAAGTGTCTACATTATAACAGTTCTATGTACACATCAGCTGCGCTACAGCTGCACGAGCAACTGGAAGTCTGATGTACCCTATCCCGAGCACTTGGTTTCACAGTCCTAACAGTGATCCTTGCACCCATTTTGTAGAAAAGCAAACTGAAAGCCAAATTCCACCACATGACATGGCACAGTCCTCCCCATTTCAGCAGGAGGCTGCTGCACTGACCTCAGCCACTTAAGCTGAGAAAGCAACAGCAAGAGAATGCTCGTCCTTGCTGGGCATGAGACAGAGGGATGCCAGACGGTTTCAGAGGCCTAAGGAGAGCAAAGTCAAGTGCTGATCTGCCTCATGTTTTCTAAGGTTCCAATGACCTGTTACAAAGATTGGCCATTTTTATTTTTATAGGGGCCTAACTGTGAGCAACAGTAGAATATAAGTATTCTCAGAATATCAGAGTGATGATATAAAGAGAACACCACTGGCAGAAAACGTTCCTGGTTGGGAGGATGATTCTCATGGAAAGAAAACGTCCAAGACTGGTTTAAAAAAGCTCAATTTGAAGAGAGATTTTACACAAAAACAGGTCAAAAGGTGTCTCTATATTTGCAATTAATGCAGCTCAACAGAAGCAGATTTACACAGATAAACAGCTCATGCTGAGGACCTGATATTTATACACCACAAGCATTTCAGATTTTGTAGGGATTTACCTCAGGTCGGCTCAAACCTGGTCCCAGGGACTGAATGCACATTTGCATCTGGATCATTTTGGCTGTGCTTCTGAAGAGCACCTCAAACACTGCAACAGGCTTCCCAGAGGGGCAGTCTATGCCCCACGCCCGTTAGCGTTTGGGCAATGCCTTTAATAATATGCTTTAACTTCTGTTTAGCCCTGAAGCGGTCAAGCATAGGACTAGATGATCACTGTAGGTCCTTTACAACTGAATTATTCTATTCTATTCTATTCTATTCTATTCTATTCTATTCTATTCTATTCTATTCTATTCTATTCTATTCTATTCTATTCTATTCTTCCAGCTCAACCCTGCCTGAAAGAAACTTACTTCTTGAACTCGGAGAGCTCTTCAGCTTCAGATTCCAAACTGAATTGACACCTTTAAACCATTCTCTTTGTCTTTCTGTTACCAGTATAGCCAGTACTTTAGGGTGTGCTTTGTAAATCCTAGTAAGTAATTATTTCATTTTCCTCTAATTATTTCTCCTCCTCTTTTAGTAATAGCAACATATATTATACACATACAAATTTATTTTAGCAAAAGAGCATGTTCTATTTTTTCAGCTCACTTTTCTTTAAAAGTCAGACTGAAGTTCACTTAGAGAAGTCTATCTTAAATGGACAGAGATGTTACAGGAAGTGATAATACTTATGAGACAGAGAGCAGAGATGGAAAAAGTCAATCCAAAAATATGAACTTATTTTCAAATAGACAAATAAATAACACTACGTCTCCCTACAAAGACTCTGCTGTTCTCTTTCCTTAAATCACCACGGTAACAACAACACTACTACTGCAGTACAAGTTCAATATGCTTGTATGGAAAAAAAGGGAAGATTCAAAAATACAGTACGTTGCAAGAATGAACAATTTTAAGATAGAGAAAAGGATAATTTTTAATAGCAAATTTTTCATTTGCATTTGAAAATTCAAACCATTGCTCTAGAAGGTTGAAAATTTCTTCAGCTGTAATCACTTTCTTACATGATGTTTTAACTCGTTCTCTCTTTACAGCACCTGGAAATAGCTGGACACTTCAAGTTTCTGAAAGTAGATTAGCATGTTACATATCCTAAATACATGCAAGTTCCACCCTATCCATGTCAGCCCTACTCTATTTGCTTGAAGGAGTTTAGCTGCATTGCTTCAGCCTCTTCTGACACAGGCACTGGAGATAGTGGGCACAGCAACACTCAAAAAAACATAACTGAGCTCTCACCTGAGTGTCACTATGATTGCTGATGGCTGAGCACATGCTGTTATAAGGGTAACAATGAAGAGAAATATCAAGAATGGGATAAGTGTGTTGCAGGTTCGATCGCACTTCCCGGAAACAGCGTAGCCATTCTCATTCAGGTAGGTTTTGACAATAACCAGACGGAGCTGACTGCGTTGGCCCACCGTTGGCGGAGTGATCACCTGGCGACTCTGGACACAGGCACATTCTGTGTAATTTCTTACCTAGGGAGAGTGAAAAAGAACATTTCCACATGAAAAACCCACATGAAAAAGACATTTCACAGAGATGAGGTAAGACAGTCCCATTATACCTCTCAATCAGGAATCTTCTGCCTCTAGCATCATTATCCCAAGTATAAGTGAAGTTACAACTCCAAGTATTTTTAAAGCTGGCCAGGACTCTCGATGATGGAATTGCCTTTTCATTGCTTCATTTAGGCTGAGTTTAAAAAAAATCTGAAATACCTTTTTGGAAAATTTTGTTAAAACAATTCAATCACTTGGCTGGAGAAAAAGATTTTTTCTACCGTATTACAAAAACTGGAAGGAAACACTCTTTAAGCAGCACTGACAATGCTATATTGGGGAATCTGGAAGGCTGCAGACTTTCCTATTCAGGAGGTATTTTCTGCTATCTCAGTGGAAGTCTACACAGATTCAGCTAAATAGCAACAAGCCACACTTCACACTTGGAGCTCAGGACCTTGCTGCTGGATGTGGATAGAATGTCGACAGGAACAAAACCAGACAATAAGGGGAAAGCAGATATTTAAATGACGAGACTAAAGGATACAAGGGACTTCTGAACAGACAAAGAGGCTGAAATTAGGATGAAGAGACTGAAAAAAGAAGTGGCATTTCATAGGCAAAGAGGACCGTGGTTTGAGCAAGGTGAGGAAGAGCTAGATCAGAATTAGCCTTCTGCAACATTTATTACTGTTTTCAACTAATCTTATGACAGGGACATGCAGCAGAGGAGAATACCTAGGCACTAGAGAAGAAACAGCTCAGGACATATGTGATGTTACAGGAAGGAGTTTTTGATTTCAATGTTTGCATTCACAAAACCTAGGACCACACATGCACCAAAGCTACATTACAAGACCCTGTTAAGGTTGCAAATTTAAACACCTGGACAACGGGAAGTATCCAAATTACAGTTGCTTTTCAACTTTAAAGTAGACCTTTGTAAGTGTTCGTGTTATAACACAGCCTCATATTTTTTTCCCATGGGATTTAAATGAACATCTTAATAATATATCTGTTTATCCAGTATTTTACCTCCCACTTACAAAACGTGGCTCCAGGTATTTTTTTCCTCACAATAAACATTTTCCACTACAAAGACAGAGTGAATCATATTTCATATGGATTTTTCTATCACACTCATCATTATAGCTTAAGTCTTCCAAAAAGAAGTAATTTATCTTCAAAACAGTTATGAGGCGAGGCGCTGATGTTGTTATCTCTATTTTGCAGCTAAGCAACTGAAACAGATCAAAAGTTTCACAAATGTGGGTGGCTAATTTGAGACAATCAAGATCCTATTGTTTTCAGAACATTTTCCATTATATACAACTTAATATTTGCTAAATGTAAATTTTCATGCCTTCTGATACAGATTTAGGCACTCAGTACTTCTACAAATTACACTTCTGGTTATTGCTCACATCCATCAACCATAATATGAAGAATACAAGATTAATGACCAGCTGGGAGAAGTTTTGTTTAAGTGACTTGCCCAACATCACTTAGGAATCGAGGCAATGACAAAATCCAGTTCCCCAAGGCAGCACCCCACTCTTTAATATCACATGAGTATCTGCTTTCTTCCTACACACCCTCACCTTATCTCCTTATTGATTCTAAATGCAAATGCCAAATAGGCATCCTGCAGAAACTAACCTTCTTTAGTACACAATCTTGGGTCATCATCAGAGAAAACAATTCGGTGTGCTAAATGAGACAGACACGACAGAACAGAAATACTAGAGTATAGGAATACATATATAAAGCAGGTATGAACAATCCTTTTCTCCTACTTCAAATTTAAAGTGGTTAATTTTGAAAACACTGAATACTATAAACTTAAATTCAAACATTAGGTTAGTACCATTCTGTGTGTTATACAGTGGCACAAGCTTACGTTTGCTGTACCCTACATAAAGCATTATTTAGTGAAGAAACGCACTTTCCTACCAATGTCAGCCCTATTCTACTCACCATGAGCTACAGAGTTAAAACTTCAGGCCATGAAAGATGTTTTCTTAAGTCATAAAAAGAAATGTTTCAAAATCTGCACTGAAGGGTCCATACCCCAAAAGCAGCTCCCCGCTAAATGAATTAATAGTGCTAATTTGATATCAGGTGAAATGTAGCAAAGATCACATCTATGTCTCAATCCAGCAAAGCACATAATAAGATTTATATAGACACTGAAAGTTAATGACAGACTCATATCACAAGCTTTTCCAATCAGGCCTAAGCAATTTTCAACTAAAAAAGAGCAAGATACTTTAAAAAAAAGACTGTAAAGGAAGCTAATCTTTTCTTTGCAGCAGCTATGTATGAACCTGCATCTTCAGACCATTTTCCAGTCAACCTGAGAAAGCACAGTGCTGGAACCAATATCCTTCTGCTTTGCTGGCTGGCTCAGGATCTCAAATCAGGCAAATGATACATTATAAATAAGCTTTCTGGAAAGCACAATCAAGTCCTGAGAAAATCAATGTTTACATTACTTCCTGTCTTCCTTAATTATCATGTTTTAAAAAGATAGTTCTATAACAAAAGAATGTGAGAGTTTGGGATTTGTACAAAACAAGCATGACCATAATGCTCTGTTGATATTTAGGTCAGATTCTACATTTCAACTGTTTTCTTTGTGCCCAGTCCTGGAAATTGTTACAGTTCCATGATGTGATTTTAGCAGCAGGGTGCCCGTGCCAGTCCAGTCCAATCGGAGACTGGGCTGTAACAGGCAATGCATTTCCAAGAAAGTAAGTGGATTACTAACAATGACAAACACTTCATTTAGTCTGGAAGAGGTTTAGAGAAGGGCTATGAGAACGGCCAAACTATTTTACAAGAGCAGAATAAGCGGGCAGTCTTTATCTGCCCACACAAACCAAACATCTGTCAATACAGTGGTGCAGGTGCAACAGCTACTTTTGCAAAATGTTGATACTGATCTAAACATCTATAGATTTAAGGAGGCCATAACTCAATTTAAACAGGAGTTTAAAACCCTTCCAACTACCTGAAGAGTTAAGGTCTTCCTTCTGTTCGGAGAGGGAGACAAAAACGAAGTATACTGTTCTTATGAGTAACGTAGATGAGCTTGTGGAAAGACAGCATGACATTGCTGCCTATTTTAGCAGAAAGTTGAATTAGATGACACTGACTCAAGATTCCTTCCATAAGTCCTGCACGAGCAATGGGCAGGAAGGCGACTGCCATTAGGGACGTCAGAGTCTGCACTGGAAACACCAGCCCTCTTTACCCCTTATTACTTTGCACCCACTTGAAGGATTCACTTGGCATAGAAGAGCTTGTGCCTCAAATTTGTACATAACTGAAGGGAAGGGGAGTGGGACCATATATAACCAGTCTTTCAAAACATGGAAAGACTCATGAACGAATCAGCAGCAGAACGTCTTCTCCAGAGCCTAAAGACAGGGGCTGATTGCAGTAGAAACAGATCAGTCTTTGATCTGCATCAGTCCTAACGGGCCATTCGCGGGTTGTATATGGGTGGATGGGTGAAGCACTTACCCCTGTGCTATGGTTTCCACCACTGATGCAGCCAGCTAGGCAAGGATTAAAATATGTTATTCCATCTGATCCACAGACAGGCTCGTACTCATGAATCTTACATCCACAGTTAACATTACAGCTCCCAGTCAGATTCCTGTGGGCCATGGCAAGAGTGGGACTGAAGAAAGGAAAAAGAACATGCTAGTAGAGGAAGCACAGATATCCTGCTGTTCAGAGGGAGAAAACATCCTACTCATTAACTCTGGAACTAGAGTTGATTATCAGAGAAAGACTGCATTAACTCTACATTGCATACACAATTTAAACAATATAGGAGAACATTCAAGGCATTCCTGTCATCAATTAAAAACACAGTACAAAAATAACACCAAAGCTTAAAACTTGTTATCTTATTTGTCCAGGTAATAGTTGTATTTTTCCCCTGTTACTTTCTGTTTAATAGTTAAGACACCACTATTTTATATGTCTATCCTAAGCTATAGCAATTTGTTGTTGATTACTAGTGAAGGGTTCAGTGATGAGATGAAAGCATTATACGAACTAATAGGCCTCTCTTCCTACATATCAACAACTGTTCAGAAAAGTTAATGATTGTGTTATTTATATGTATAAGGGAAATATACACTCATCTTTCTAGATCTAGAGGATTGTTGTGCTGTTACTAAACATCTGTAGAACCACTAATCCACTTCCCTGAATGATTTCCCAAAATCTTGCCAAAACACAACTTTCCAAGTCTTCCCCAGAGGTTTTGATGGTATTCTCAGAAGGAATTAAAGGGAATTTCAAAGCCAAAGGACACATACACATCAAAAAGCAAGCTCTTCACTATCTACCACAACCTGCGCCAAACGTGGTTGTAGAAATCTCAATGGCCACAGCAAGGAACAGCAACAGCTCTTCACTGGCAAGAGCCAGGCCAGCCTGGATATGTCTTTCCCATGGAAAGAAAGCACAAAGGGACCCCAACCAAGGTAGCAGCTCATGGCACTCATCTGAGCTCAGTGGCTCATGCAACAAGGCACTACACTGAGGCAGCAATGGGCCTTTCCCAATGGACCCTCTCCTCTAGCTAACTTCGCATGGCATATCTGGGCTGTCATGGAGAGAGCTGGTCATTCAGAAGCAGTTTTGGTCTCCCCAAATGGCACTGCTCTGACTGCTGGCTGCCCCAAAGCAAGACAAATTCTTAAGGCAGAATCAATACCAATATCTTTAATTGCCAATGAGTAGCCTGTACAAACCACTGAGTGCCAGTGTGCAACTCATGACTGGAAATGAGATTTTACAAATATATAATTGCACTTTGGTTCTATTTACAGTATCAGTTGTACAATTGCAGCTCAATCCAGAAGTGACAAAGGCCTTAGAAATAGTAGCATCCATATCTGTAAGATCACAGACTTCATCAGAGTATCATAAGGGAAAAAAGTGACAAGGTGACACTGGACTTTTAACATTCCTGGGGCTTGGAGTATAACAGAAAGGAGGAAAAGCATTAGCAGGCACAAAGTCAACCACACTGAAAGAGTTAAAATGAAAAACTTAAAAAAAGAGAAAATGGATACTAGTTTGTTTGTTCCTAAATTTAAAACAGACAGGTAAAGCAGGACCCAGCGTGCATGGAGCTAGTACCAGAGGATGTAAGCTATCAATCTCTAATATCTAGAGGAAGTAGTTGATGATCATATCACATCTTTCTGACAAATAACTCAACTGAAAAGCCACTTACTTTTAGTGGGCATATTTTCTTGAAAATCTCTGGCTAGTTTACAAAGAGTTACTATACTACCTTTGGCCCTTTCAGTTATTGGGATTGCTTAGATGAGTTTTGTAGCATTGCTGTTTTCCCTTGACTGTCTAAAGATGAATGGAAAACTCTTTTTTTTGGATGTGTACATTTTCTGTGAAAACCTTAGAAACATATGAAAATGCCTGTTGAGACCACAGTTGTCCTCACCAGTATCCTGTCTCTAACAGTAACCATAAGAAGATGACTTATGGGTAGAGCATGAACAGAGCAAGTAACTTCCCCCAGAAAAGTATTCTCCTGGCCTCTTATGAGTCTCAGCCCAAAATATTTTCTGACTCCAATGTGGTTTTTTAGTTAATAAACTCCAATTTTTTTCACTGTACTTCTTGCATTAATATTAAATATTTTGCATCTATGATATCCAACAGCAATGATTTTTTTTGACAGTCCACAGCCTATTACATGAGCTGTTGCTTGTTTTTAATCTGGCTTTTACTTTATCTATCTGACAGCCCTCACTTCCACTAATTTGCTTGTAAATTCTGACCACATGAAGGTTCCTGAAAAAATAAACTTAAGGAGTTCCTACAGTCAACATAAAAATATCTGCAAGCTCTAGAGAAATCTTGTAGTTTCAATTAAATAAACTTCATCTAATATTAACTAATCTAATCGAATCACATCTAGTATTACCTGAAGGCATTATGCCATAATGCACCTGAAGTTACAGGCATAATGTATTACCTTTTATTCATGCTATTACTGAACTTGCTAGCTCAGGTACCAAAAAGAAAATAACTGTTCTGCTTAGACATACATGCAGACACAATTCGAAATGTAAGCTATTTTCTCCTCCCATTACTCAGCCAAATTATAACAAGCATGAACTTTTAAACAGCCCATATTATATTTATACCTACTTTTACTACACTTGCCATGCTCTCTGTCTTGTTTCAGGTTGCTAAATTAATTTAATAAGTGGAAAAGCAAGAGTCTGCAGTGAAGTTTATTGCTGATTCCATTTTCCGCATCTCCTTTGGAATTTCATCTGGGTTTAAAACACTGCCAGCAAAACATGCCATGAATTAAGTCAATGGAAAAGTTACTTGAATGACCTTATTCATACCAATCTATTGCCAAGTGACAGGGTTGGCTGAGGCTATGGAGTCTAGCTCTTATTTCCTAAATACTTGTCTGTCTAAATAAATCACAGTTCCTAAATTCTGAACCTGTGTTCCCTCTTCAATACATAAGGCAATTCCAAGCCACTGAAAACTGAAAAGCAGCAGCCGATAACATTTTTCACCTGAAGCTTTTCCTGTTACTTAAGAACCCCCCCACTTTATTATGTTTTCAGACTGCAATCTGTAGTTACATGTGATGCTTAAATAGCTTTCTTTTTCTAGAGTTTACTCATTAAAAGTCCTACCTTCAGTCACAGTTGCACTCTAGGCTTGTAAATGCTATTTTGTGTCTCAAAGTATCCAAACGTTAAGCACTGCAACATTCTGATGCAATACACAAGTTTTTCCGATGACAGAGAGCCAGTTTCAAACCATACTATGAGTTGTAACCTAATCTTTTTAGTCCTTACAGGTGCCAAAGTCATAAAGGCAAGATCTGTAAAGAATAAAGACAGCTGACACTTCTAAGACCTCCAAAAATCCAGAACTTGGCAATGAAGGCCTGACCTCCCTCCAATGACTTTTTGGCTGGCACACTGGCCAGAAAGTGTGAGATGGGTGCCAAGAGTGATTACAAGACCAGATCGGAATTGGGTGCGGAGACAATGATTGCAATTATCAGTCCAGTGATCACAAAGCAAGCCCAAGAGAAAAGAGAAGCAGATATACACCTCTAGTTTTACTAACAACAGCTCCTATCGATGCAGAACTAACCCTGGACTCAGCCAGCTGAATCCTCAATTCAGGTGACCAAGATCCTAGAAATGAGGAGGATGTGCTCTGCACCCTGACACTGTATAGGAATATTGGTGCCCACTACAGACAGCTCAGCACAAAAAGTTGCCCCTTTGTGCTGACAGCCTTCTCCAGAAACCCTGTACTTCACAGATTTATAACTAATCACTTCTGAAGTGGAGGAGGAAACTTCCTCTCCTTCAACGGCTTTGTGGTTGCCTGAGCTGGGAACACTGGGGTTCCAAGACCTACTCAACCTGAAGGGGTTCAAATCTACATCTTCTTGCTGGTGTTCTTATCAGCAAGCTCAAGAACGGCTTCCTGCTGAAGCTGGACATAATCCTAATCCTGTACATGTCTCCTTATCAATGACTCTTTAGAGCCATATCTATAAGCAAAACCTGGAGCAAGGATCAGGACCAAAGCCGTTTCTTCCAACGTACATCACCTTTCGAAAGATTTTAAAGTTATTTCTCTCTTTTGCTTACTCTTTTTTCTTCTTTTGTATCTCTATCCATTCCTCAGTTTTTCTCCTTTCTTCCCTTGTATCCAACATTAATTTTTGCTGTGGTTACGGTGCTCTTGGGGACATGAGGATTTCAGGGTCATTATCTCTGACTAAATTGCCCAGTAGAGGATACCACACATAAGGTGAGCAACTCACCTCCTTTTGCAGCAACCAATTTCCTAATTTCATAGCAAAAATACACTATCAGGCCATTCTTCTCCATTGTGACTGTTAAACATAGTGACCAGTGCTAATAAAGTGGATATCAATGGGAAACATACATCCTTTGTGGATCTGGACATATTTCAAATGCTTCCTTCCCAACTCTGAGTCACAGCAGCTTAAACGCCTGCACCTACCTGGCTCCCTAAAACCACATAAGAGTCTGTTTGAGAACTTTGGCCAAAATACATACAATAGCTTATTTAATTTCCTTGAAAACAGATAACTATACAATTCTGAGATTGAAGAGTCCAGAATATGCTTATGTGGGTTTTGGAAAATATTCACATATTTCAATTTCCCTTGTTCCTCTTCCTGTCTGATGCTTACAAACTTGCTGATATTTTTTTCACAAATGGAAATGAAAAGTGTCCTCTATTGCACTGTTTATCCAGTAGTCTACTGATTAGATATGAAAACCCAACTTCCAAAGAATATCTAAGCAATCCATGTAATGTTGAATGTGATGAAGAAGAGAGATTACAAGAGTGAAATTTGAAGGCCTTTTCCAGAGGCTAGAATGTATGTATGAAAATCCTCAATGCTATGAGAAGAATGCAACATTTGCCTTCTCCTGAGTGGTAAGCAGAGATGCAGGCACCATGCTATGGTCTGTGTGCAGTCCAATCCAGCAGACCTGAATTCAGGAAACAAATGCCAGTTTGATCCCTGTAGAATCTGCAAAACCAGATAGATTTTAAACATGAAATAAGTACTGAGCTCTGCTGAGGCACTAGTATTTGCACATATGCCATAAGCAAAAATCTCATCTTGGGAATTATGTTGCTATGCACCACTTCTCCACGCTAGGCTCTGCAGCATAATATTGAATTAACTGTGCTGCCTTGTTTGCCCTGCTCTCAGTATTGCTCAATGGTGCCACAGAGAGGCCACTGCTGTTTAAAACCAGCTCAAGTATCTCTGCTCTAAGCAGATCAGTAGATATCCAGGGAATTTTATCACCTCTTCAGCCAGGCAGGAGCTGAACAGGAATCTGGATTGGGCTTGCAGCTGCATCCCCAAGATCCTGTACACACACTCACAGACTGCCAGGGTTGCAGAGCCACACAAGGACTGCTGTTTTCTTGTCTTCAGATGTGTAACGTGTGGGCAGAACCACCGTAAAGGTAAACAGCCAGCATCAGACTTAATGACCCCACAGACCACAGGAGATGTTTTTCTGTTCCTATCTTCCACAGCCAAATAGATCAGAGACTCAGTTTGGAAGCCACTCTACTCACAGCGACCGTCACTCATGTCATCTGTCACCTCACCTCCTGTCATTAGTGACATTAAGCAGTATGACTGCTACTTAGTGGCTTTCATGTGACTCATTTTTAATGTATTTACATACCACTATTTGCTTTTGCTGAATATGATGTCTTTCCAGCTAGGCACTTTTGCAGCTGATCAAATGTTACTAAGTAGCTCTTAAATATTTATTGACTGTCTACTGATCACACAAATCGAATTCACAAATTTAGCTCATGGAGCTACTTTACACTTTACGGTGTAATCGGAAGTTAACCAAAGCCTTTCTGAGTGTTTTGTTTCTTGAGCCATAAACAAACAAGTCACAGTTTTAGAAACAAGTTGCAGCTTGAGCAGGAAATTAAATATCCAAGACTGATACTGGTTCTGTCGCCTTCTCAGCTATCAGCTGAAACTTGTCTTATTATATCACACTAGATTCCAGAAAGCTATATGCAGCAACACGTAATACAGCAACTGGCAGATTTTTCCAGTAATCTCTCAAGAAAACATTTTCTCTGAAGGAAAACACCAAATGAACAAAACATTCCTTGGGAGCATACTGATTTCAGCAGCAAAGTGACAGAGGTTTTTCACACCAATGGGAGAGGCAGAATTTTTGGAGTTTCACAAGCTACTTGGCAGTCTGCTGAGCCAGATGTCCCAGATGCCTGAATACTCGGGGCAAGCAGTGGATCCCTAGCCTGCCTCATGCCCACGTCACAGCTGCCAGCAGGGCTCTACCACCTTGCACACAGACAAGTTCAGGGTCAGCCTAAGCAGCCGGGAAAGGCACAGCTTGGGTTTCCCTCTCCAACCTCTCTCATGCTCTAAAACGCTGCCTTCTGGCCTCTTATCCCTCCATCACTTAAAACCCTTCTCAGCAGCAGACGGGTCATGCTGTTCCACAGGCAGCAGAGCCCGCAGGCCAGACAGCCCCCTCCCCAGCGCGCTCCGCAAAAATAGCTAACTCACTTCAGCTGCATTGTTGACCATTACCATGACACAGAGATTAGGAAATGAGCTTAAAAATAAAGGTGAATTAAATCAGGCATGTAAGAAATGAGAAGCATGAAACTGGAAAATTACCTGAGACCACTGTGATCATTTAACCTCAGAGGCATTTTTCCATTTCCCAGAAAAGCCTTAAGTTTACAGATACACCAATCAAATATGTTCAAATTAATAATAAGCTACTACAAGCTGTGTCTCTCCAGCTTTCATCACCTTTAGTACATCAGCAAATCACTGTGAGGTTTATTTGTTGTTTAGAGAAAATGCTTTGCATGCAAAGAGATTTTTTTTTATCCTTTCAAGAACATGTGATACACAAAATCATCAATTAACTTTATTTACAAAAGTTCATTATCAGACAGTTGTAAGAGGTTCATGCTTTCATCTTTATTACCTTCACTGTTCGCTTATTATTCACTCCTCTTTCAATGATGGGAAACTAATGAAGGACAAAAGAATATTCAGATGCTGGGGACATGAAATCTCTACTGACACTTATCTACGTAGCCACAGTTTCACTGCATGTTATCTACCACATAGCACATATCATAGCAGATTTCTATGAACATTTTTGCCATTAGTGAATCATTTTTTCTTGAAGGTATGTATTTTTCCAGGAATACGATGAAACAAAGTACTCTACTAATCCTAATCTGACACTGGGAAGCTGCCTACTCTACACAAAGCAAAACAGAGTGTTGATCCCTGAATTACTGCAGAGCACATTGCAGATAGAGCAGGCTTTTACTGTAATTGCACCAAAGTTAGCAAGTCTTGCTCATGAGCTGGCCTGCAGGAAAAGCAGCTTATTTTCAATGCATCCACTGCTGTAGACACACAGGATAAGAGTCAGTTGCCCCATTAGTTTCAGCCAGTGCAGATGCTGCCAGCTTGCAATGCAGCTTCACCTGAGCTGCCAGGGACACCCATGATGCACAAGCACACTAACAGAAACCAGCCACAAATGACAGCGCTTCCTGAACTATTTTTCCAATTACAAACAATGACATTGCTCCTTTCATTAATAAGATTCAACTACAAGTTTCTAAACGTGTGCTGGGACAAAACCCAGAATCACATCTGACAAATTGCATTTGTTCACTTCTCTGGGAGGCTGCTCTATATCTCCATGACACAATGCTGGTAAAGCTAATAATGGAGCGACCCTTAATAGATGTGAATAACAATAAAGGGTATTCTAGTTCTCTTTTTTTTTTCCTAAATTCCATTCTCCTCTCCAACTATTACTCTGTGGAAGGCTTGTGGTATAGGAGTAAAGTAAGAAAAGGGAAAATATAAGGCAAAAGTTATTGCCTGGAATTTTTAGAGCTGTGACCTTCTATTTCAGACACCCAGGCTTGGACTGAAACCTCACTGTGCTGGCAGTCAATGCACATGAATTGGAGAAAAAAAGGTAGACCATTTACCCATGAGGCTACAATCTAAATGAAATGCAGATTTTTTTAAAAAAACCCAAACATTGCTTGACTATACTTTGGTAACATCTAAACAAAGAATTGGTTTGCATATAGTTCTATTCATACTTATTTAAATCAGTGTAGTAACGTACAGGACCAAGGAAATACAAAGGAAACAAGATAACCTATCACCATATAATTTCTATAATCTTAATACTGGGCTATATGCTAAAAAGTATTATCTTAGTTTGATAGAAATATTTTTAGCTTGGTATTGAAGGGCATTCTGGATGGCAGAGATCTGCAGTCTCCTTGTTGGCAAGCAGCTGGAATTGCAGCAATGATGCAATTTTTGTGTAGCTGTCAAACAAGGGACCCTCTCTCTGTGTTAGCTGGACTCCGTCTTTGTTTTTATTGTTCTGATCCAATTAGTCACTGCTTTCAAGTAAAGGGATCCAACTGACCGAAAGAGATACAAGAATAACAGAAATCCAAACTGGTAGTACAAGAGGAAGAACAGGATATTTTTTTTCATATGAAGTGCCTCAGTAAGTCAATTGCATGCTTTAACTAAACCTTAATTGCACCAAAACAACAGAAAGCAATCAAAAAGAGTCTCTTGATTCATTACATACAGAAATGTGAGAGATGGAACTGAACTAATCCAGGAACTTGTCACTATGAGTAAGCTCCCCATGGAGCCTGTTTTAGTTGCCTTACACCACAAAACGTGGAAAAGACAGGTCCACAAACAACCAAAGCAGTTGATCTCTGCTATTTCCTCTTTATTCAGCACTGATAAGGACACATCTGAAGTGCTGGGTCCTTTTCTGGACTCCCCAGTAAAAGAGAGACGTGTACATGGGATCTCATCCATGTATATAAATACCTGACGGGAAGGATGCAAAGAGGACAGAGCCAGGCTCTTTCCAGTGGTGCCCAGTAACATGATCAGAGGCAATGGGCACACACTGAAACACCGAAGTTCCCTCTGAATCTCAGGAAGCATTTTTTCACTGTGAAGATTAATGAGCACCGGCATGGGTTGCCCAGAGAAGTTGTGGAGTCTCCTTCCTTGGACATCTTCATAAGCTGTCTGGACAAGGAGACAATCCGCTGATTAAGGATTTCCTATGCCAATGCTGGTTACGATGCAAGAGAAGGGATACCATGCCATACCATGGTTCCACATAAGGCTCCTTACACTGTGTTCAAATATCAAACATGTCTTCAGAGACAAGGCTGGGGCACAGAACAACAGGTCCAAAAATGATGAGATGCATAATACAGTTCTGCCCTTGACCTTCCTGATAACAGATCTGCAGATGACACACAACAATTACAAAACTGCTTGCGCTCAACATAAAACATCAGAAAATCCTTGCAAAAGTATTCTCATCTGTGCCTGCCTCCAGGTCCCACTCACTTCCTTGCAGCTGGTACAGTTAGAAAAACACTGAGTTATGCAACTTACTGAATTATGAAATAGCATTGCCTACTTTGCTGAGTACTGGCATGTACATACTTCTGTGTTGACTAACATTCAGCATATCCTTCTCTGTACTGGTTAATGACTCAGTTCATTATAGAAAAAAACCTACTTTTTAAATGTAAAAGAAAGGAACAGTACAACTGAAGGTGTTTGTCCAGAGAAGATTCTCCTGCACGGTATGTCCACATGCTCATTGCAGCAGAGACCTCTGGGCTGCTGGCAGCACAAGTAGTTCAGACACCAGACCCAGCATAGCCACAGTAAGGTAGAGCATCATGCAATACATTTACTCTGAGCCAAGCAGCTGTATTGCTTCTCCTGTTTGATCTAGCCTGTTGAACTGGCTTTGATGTCCATATGTTGCACTGCATTGGAACTAGAGAATGAAGAATGTGTTTTATTAAACCTCAAAATGAAAGTATGCTTTTTTGTTATGTGGACAACAACATTCTTTGATGTCTGAGTTAGGGAGTTGCCTACCAAGTAAATGATTTGAAGCTATCAAATGATTGACCATGAGGATTAAGAGAATGTTTATCATGTCAGATATTCAAGTTGAATTCATGTGCACTGCTGCTACTTTATTATCATTATGATAATAATTTTAGATTTGATCTCTGCATTTAAAAAATCATATAAGGGCTGAGACTGCAAAGACCTGAAACATACCTTATAACATGCTAGTAATTCTCAATTTTTGATGACAATATAAGCATACTGATTTTTACACTTATTTCAAGCAGTTGATATACTTCAATACTTCCAAGAATTTTGCTATTACCATCTCTCACTTCTTCTCTCAATAAAAACAATTAGTTGAAGGTGGTAAAGAAGTAATGCTACAGCAAACTTCCAGAACAGCTGTGAATAACTCCCTGTTTCAATTAGTGCTATTTATTTTCTGCAAATGTTACTTAATGGAAAAAATATTAGATACTCTTACAATTCTAGTGTGAAGGTTATATGTTACATAGCAATAGTTTGCCTTGTCTTCAATTTAGAAATAGATTTAAATTAAACAGCAGTTTTTCATGAAAAAGGAACTACAGCTCTCTCATTAGCAAGACAGGGAAATTCCAACTGGTCACACAGCCACCATAAATTTATAGTTTAATTCCTAATAATTTTCATTTCTTCATCTACACACACCAGCTGTCACAAACATGAACAGAAGGTGTACAATCAAAGCATTCCACTCCTTTCCCATCCCCATTCTCTTCTTCAGTCCACTATTGTCAAACGAGGATATATCATCATGTTGCTCCCCTCTACAGTCAGCCCTCAACACCAAGCTTTAACTCTAGGTATTAAGAACACAAACTAGTAAACCAGCTTTCCATAAGCTTCTGACTTTCAGTTGATGCTTTTCCTTGCTCTAGGATTAAAGTTTGACAGCAACGTATTAACACCCAGCAACATACAATGTAAAACATTCTCTGCGTAAACAGTGCACATTTTCTTCCTCCCTTGCTTCCCATTTTTCCGTTTTGTTTTTGGCTTGCTCACTGCCCCACTGTAGGATTGCGGGTTTTTTCCCCATTTGGTCACATCTTTTCTTCTACACTGTCTTTCAAATCACAAAATAAGAAAGAAAATAAAAGCCCGTGATCAGGCTTCTGAGGAAATACCTTCTAGTGAAACACCCTCTCACAATTTTTACCACTCTGTCTTCCTTTCAAACATCCCTCATTATTTAAAAAATGCCCTTCCATGCATTTCTTAATTTCACAGCCTAAATCTCACACTCCCAATACCATCCTACATCCACATCTTTTTCATGACAGCCTTCTCCATTCTCAATACACCTTTGAGGGTTATGATCTAGTCCCTGTCTTGATGACCATCCAGCAAGTGCTGCAGGGCATTCATACAACTGGTAAGAGGTTCAGAAGCAGCACACACCACCCATGTCAATAGCACATGCCCAAGTCATTCCTATCAAACAGGGACTGTAGACCTAAGACATTAGTATAGTGATAATAAGCAAACCTATTCAGAAATAATCTTCATAACCCTTTTGGTATTTCCATAATTTTCATGAGCAGAAAAGAAAACATTCTGAAACACCAACTAAACTCTGAACTGTCTACAGAGGATACCAGTCTTATTTTCCTGTGAAAACCACTGAAGTCCACTCTAATGTATTTTCCCATCCTTTCAAAAGCTGAGTTATTACTTAAACCTCATTATAAATAAGATGCAAAAATGAAGGGTGACATAGTAACAGCATGTGTTAATATCACAATAGTCACCAAATACTCATTTGAACATGTGACTTCTTCAATACACGAGCTATCAGCGTTTTTTACATTTCTTTATCAGGCTTATTGAAAAAAGCTGGTTTTGCCAGAGATGATTCTAAGATACTTACCCAGTCGTGTAAGGTATATTTATTCCCCCTAGATTAATGCTTTCACATCCAACAATGAAGAGAGTTGAAAAGCAGAGCAGAGACACACCACTGCAGATCATAGCCAGCTTTGCCGACTCTCTCGCACCAAGTTTCAGTTTTTTTATAATGTAGCCACCTAGGACAATACCAACACCAGCACTTGGGACAATAATCACACCTGCCAGGAAGAAAATCAAGTAACATTAAAACAGGACCTACAGAAATGGTATAAAACATAAATATTGTTTCATTCCCTAATTAGAAGACTACAAATACTGCACTAAGATCTCCATTGTCTGTTCCTCTGCTAGCAAACTGAGTCAGACTTTTCAAACCTCTGGAGTGTTGTCAAGGAATTAATAAAAGCCTCCTTATGAAATTACCAGCAGCCAAAGCACTATAAGGGAACTATTGTACTTACAAGTAGAAACATTGCTTTGTGTTTATTTTAGATGAGGAGAAGGGATATACATTGTTGCAGTGTAATCACTGAAAATTTGAAGATATCCAGATTTGTACACAAACCTTTCTCTTCCTACTCTCATGATTAATTCCAGTGAAGTGTAAGTGCTAATCTCAGGCAAGACCCCAAAAGCCTTACCACTTAGGACTGCACATATGAACCTGAGGGCAAATTCTGCCTTCTGGATACTTTACTCAAGCAGAATTGCACTTCCCCACATCAGCACTCCTGTTCATCTCAGCATAGCCATGTGGAGCGTAAACTGACCAAACACCATTAAAGAAATGAAGATACTAGAATTAGTATTAGGTTAAATTTAAGACACAAAAGAAATTTTCTGCTGCTCTGCTGCTTCAGTTATACAGTGGCAGTTCAACAAAACGTCACCGGGCCATCCTCTCTTCCTGGGGCCTGAGGCGGTGTTGTCAGTGAAGGTCTTGCAGTTCTTAGCTTCCCTTGGTTTTTGCTTCTCACTGATGTAAGAAGGTTTTTAAATAAGGTCTTTTCTAATAAAGATGCATTCCACATAAATACGGCATTTGAACAACTTTTGGCAGCTAGGTAGAAGCAGCTAAACTTAATAATCCAAATCCTTAAAGATTTAAAAGGTCTTCTTTTAAAAGAGGCTGGTAGGGCTATCACTTGCAAAGATCTTTAATATTATTGCAAAGCATTCTCTTTCTCCACTAATTTGTCTGAAGGAGAAGGGGATATTATATTTATCAAAATGTTGAAATCATGAAATTAAAAATAAGAGGTAAAAATAGTTGCCACCTTCATTACACTGCCATCGCCAATGGCATTATAAAAGAAAATGTCACTTCATGAGGAAGTTTCTTAATAATAACACTTTACAGACTCAAAACCCACCTTTCTCATATGAACAGGATTTCAATATGTAAATTCTTCTAGGAGAATTAAATGATTTTTCACAAAGGTCAAAGCTGTTATCCCTTTCAAGGTGTTGTATCTCTCACTTTCAATGACTGAATATGATTGAGGGAAAGAACTAATGCAAATCCTTCCACTTACATTGAAAATGTTCTCTCTGAGTGAAAATAGTACCAGCCATCTGAGTCTACTAGGCATGCCCTGCTCTATGAAATCTGTGTCAGAGAAGGCAGACTGGGATCATTTGGAACACCTTCTAAAATGCTCCTGTAGGGAGAACCAAACTCCATGGACCAAATTCATGGCTACATCAGTTACATGAAGTAAGGATGTATCCCAAGGTGAGGGTTTACTGATGACAAATTAACCTCAGTATTTTATTCTTCTTCCTTAGCTTTGAGTTTTTAACCTATATTTGGACCTGAATTTACCTTTTCTTTCTTATCCTCTTAAGGGCACAGATGTTGGAAATGTCTTTCACTAGAAGTGAGAATCTGTGTGTCTATTTCTAGTACCTTGTCAAAATTGAGCAAGCAAATATTTTGTGAGGCATTATGTTAGCAGTTTTTCCATTAGTGAATTATACTGTGCTGCTGTTTCATCCACCCTATGTCACATCACAAAGATCAGAACATTAAAAATGAGAAGAACATGAGCAAATTGCCAGCCCAGGCTTGCTTTCATTCAGAAGGAAGGAGAGCTAAACGAAAGCCTACACATAAGAAGGTTAAAGACAAACTCCTCCATGAAAAGTGAAGCTGGGAGATGCTGGAAGGGCAGGAGCAGATTTCATTTTTTGTGGTAAAGGCAGCAGAGAGCAGCGCTCATTCCATCCTAATGTCAGGAAGCCTGACAGGTTTTTTTGCCCTAAATACATACTCTTCATCTTTCCACAGGGGATGTGAAATCAGAAGTGATGTAATGTCAAAGAAACGCAGTTACCACATTGCGCTTCCAGACAAGCTTCCAGGGCAAAGCAAAGCATATACATCTAATCATGACATGCATTCTCCTCTTTCAAAGGCATTTAGAGGAATAAAGCTTAAGATCTGATACTAGGCTGTTGTGCTGCACTTCATTTTACAACAACAGTTTGGTTTACAGGAATTCTGTGTCTGCCAAATATACTCCTGGGTACTGTGCTCTCAGGCAATATCAGCTTTCAGTCAGTAATCTTCAAGCTTTGTCCTTTTTGCTCGTCAGGATGCTGCAGCACTTGAGGCTTTTCATAGCAGCAAAAGGTATTTTTAACAGCTACTAATAGTCTGGGAACCGAAAACTGCAATATCTACTGAGCAGGCTACACTTCCAACGGGAACACGGTGGAGATCTTCAAACCAATTCTGTCTGAGATACATGTTATATCTTTTCTATAACGAAAGGTAGATTCAATGTGTTCATAACCATTTTAGTAGAAATTCACAACACGTAGTGTGCAGTTCTTCCATTGACAAGTTATTTGAATTCCATCTCCTTTTTTCACAAGTAAATCACTAGCAAAGCATCTGAAATTTTAACCTGGATTTGTCTAAGATTTACCTGTAACCAAAAGTTAAATTCATAGTTTTTGGACTTGAGGAAGTCTGGAAACTGAATGCCACCTGCTCTACACATTGAAAACAAAACTGCACAAGCTGCACAAGCTCAAGACGTGAAGTTTGGCACATGGCATTTTTGCCAATGATTAGTACCAGGTTTGTTGAAAAATAGAAACATATTGAGACTTAACTAAAGAATTCCTGCTTATGAATCAAGACGGAAAATTATCAATTAAAAATTTAGATCAGTAACATAAGGATATTCAGCAAGGTCTTGTACTCAGCTGGTAATGTACATACTAACTATAGATGCAGCAATACAAGTAACATATAAGTCCTCCTTTTCTTAACCAGAAGTTTGTAAAATGCACATCTTTTACTAGATCAGCCAGTAGCAATCTAGCACTGAATCTTCAAGTTTGCTTCTCCCATTTTTCCAATAAAAAGAATTTATAAAATTAATAACTCTAGACTTTAACGCAAAGTTTAGGAATTGGCGTTGTGGAAGCAGTGCTCACTTGTCCATGTCACACATCCAGCTACAGTTATTTCACTTTCTTCTTCTGGTTCATTACAATAGCCTTTATCAAGCAATTCAGAGCAGGGAAAACAACAATTCATCACTTTACACCCTGGACAGATTCACGGTATTTTTTCCTCTTTCAATGTACTGGCTGTTGAATATTTTGACTGACAAGAATGTTTCTGTTTTATCCTGAGAACAAAGTGAGTTATGGAGCAGCAATTCTATCAAAACTCATTACAGCAAAACTCCCGTGCGTGTGTAGCTAGCCTAGGTTTCAGATAAAATCACAGTCCCATCAATCAATGTTTTCTCCTTATATATAGAACATAGGGATTTCATGCCCTGAAGAAAATCTCATCTCAACAAACTCTCAAAGAGAAGTCAGCCCATGGTGCTTCTCTAATGTTTCCCCTCCACATTCCAGAAAGACTCCTTGCTTTTTTTCCAGCCACTGAAGGTAACAAATGATTCCCATGTGAGGTGGTTGTGTCTTTTTCTCTCTTTCTTCTACTACTTTTTTTCTTTTCCTTGACTGATGTCCCTGGGCAGCGTCATCTCACACCTCACCCCTGTTCACTTAACCCACTCTACACTCCATCACTCCTTCTCAAGTGCAATATCTGTAAGTATGGGAGAGCAAAGAACCCACCTGCTTAGCAATTAGCAGCTAGGCAGCGTCTTTGATGCAGCTAGGAGAGAACTGAGATAATCTGCGTGACATGGGCCCCAATACTGCACAATATATTGGCCTCTTTCCCTAAGGAAGTTCCCATTTCTTCCTTCCACAGAGCAATAAGATTTTGTGGTTCGTAGCTCTGTTAAAAGTGGGACTTGGCTATACATTGCTACGACAGCAGGGGAAGTGCCCACACCTGCAAAAGAGGGGTCTCAGACCTGAAATGACAGATGGGAGAGAATATGGGGAGCTCTTCTGACTATAGATCAGATTCTTACGCACTCAGTGTTAATAAGTAAATAGGGAGAAAACCACCAGCCTGGAGAAGAGACAACTGAAGGATGGGACACATAAGCATCTCCTCACTAGGGAAAAAGAAAGATTAGGATATTTTAAGGATCAGAGACAAAGTAAAATTCAAATTAATTAAGAAGAGCTTTAAAAGATCTTTTAAGGCACACAAACTGCAGTAATGCCTGTGGGGTTTCTGGCTTGGTTTTGCTGCATTTTTCCTCCCTGAAGACTAGTAACACTTAGAAAATGCTTATCTTGGATTATGTAAAAAAAACCCCGTCCTTGATGATATAAATGGGTTCATGTTTTACTAAACACATAGAGCAAACATCAAAAAACAGCCTGAGTATCTAACCACATACACAAAACTTGATCCAATCAACCGTTCTAACAAGCACATTTTTGGTTCATTTCTACACTGATTCATGTCATTAGTCAAAGAATGCCAACCCTTTCAATGTTATACTATGTGGCGATGCCTTACCAGTGTAGATGCTGGCATTGGAAGCTGGGATGCCAAACTGTGACTCGATGAACTTGGGAATGAAGGTAATAAAAGCTGTGACAATGGCACTCTCAGCTGTGTATGACAAACTCACAAAAAGGAATGTCATGTTGCTTAAGATCCTGACAGCTGCTCTTGGAAGCTCTATAAAATGACAAAAATGACAAACGAATGTTAAAAATAATGAGCGAGAAACAAAAGCAAACTGAAACAAAACAAATTGATTTTCTTTGAGATGGACTGGCAATAATGGCTTGCTAGCCCCTGGCTACGTTAGCTGAGCAGAAGGGAGAATGCATATTTGGGATTGCAGTCTTTGCTGTCTACTCTTACCCTATCTCACTGCATTGCCCTGGGGCTGCAGTCCCAAATTTCACAAACACAACTGAGGCCTGTTTTAGTAAATCCATCTGAAAAAACAAGGTCTATGTAGTAATACCGTAAAGGAAAGAAAAATAGTAATAAAATGTAGTGATTTTGGAATTATTCTGGTACCTTAATTTGAAATATTCTATGAGATAATGCATAGCACACTGCTGAACCAACAGTACTGAGTTTTGCACTCCACAGGAGGAAAACAGATCACATACTCCTCCTGTAGCTCTCTGCTTCAAGGACCACACTTGGAAAGCTGGGATAATAATACTATCATCAACATAACTTGCATACAACTCATTTAATATTCTCAGAAGGGATAAAACAATTAAAAATGAGAGCACATCATTAATTTAAATTGAAAAAGTATTCATAGATGCTGCAATTACCCTCAAACCACATATCGAAACCCCATGAAATTCAGCACAGTAGTTAAAAGACACAAATACTTTTAATTCAGTCCTGCAGTGATGTCAAATTATCATGACAATACGATAACTTTATTCAAGGTTGGGGTTTTTTTTCAGATTAGATGGCATGATTTTAAACATGCTTTTCTTCCTTGGGGCTTCTATGATAACAAGATCAGGTTTTCTGTTCAAGTCTTATATTCTAAACTACTATGGTTTGATTTTTTGCTTTTTTACTTCATGCAGAAATCAAACACTGCTTAAATCAATGCCTATTGAATTCATTGACAAGAGCGCTCATTAGAAATACATGTTGAATAAGGACTGAGAGCTTTATTGATGTTAAAAGTTGTCAAGTCAAAAATCTGTCTCACTTTCTCCACTGACTGCAGTAGGTATCAGAATTTAGACTTTTGTCATGTCAAAACACGTCAGGCTGCAAATTAGCAACTAAGTTGTCTGACTGCATCTAGTCTTAGCTTATGTCAGTCGTCAAAATTTATACTCAATTTGTTACGAGTACAGGGCTTATACTTTCAATGTAGTCAAATGCTCTCTTGCTGCCTCTATGAAGAAACATATTAAATGTTAAATACAAAACTTGGTGGAAATAAGTGATGACTAAATAGGATTAAGTAACACCTATATTTGAATATCAATGGCTTTTACCAAATGCAGTTTTATTGTTTTTTTTTTTAAATTGTGGCACTATTTGCAATAAAAGAATAGAAAGAAACAAGATAAGAGGAGTATGAGACCATATAATATCAATAGAAATATAAGGAAACTGTAATGTAACAGTACACCTTAGTAACTACATTACAGTAGCAAGTACAAAAATATAATAGGATCAGTATTTATTGGCAAATATGCTCCATGTTCAAAATACAGTTCATCAAAATTTATCTCAATGTTCAAAAGAAAATGAAAAAAGTGAAAAGTGAAAGATCTACAGTACCATCAGATGCTGGCCCTCAAACCTCATCAGCTTTGGCTTTGTGTCTATTTTTTGGTTGTCTTGGGTTGGGTTAGCTGATCAGGGCTTTGAAGGAAAATGAAGGAAAATGAAGGAAAACTGTAACCTAGCTTTTGCAAAGCCTCTCATGGGGCCAGATGATGTTGTTTAAGAAAACAGCTGCATAGGGCTGCAGCAGGGCAGCTGTAGAAGGATTTCCGCAGCGACAAGGTGCAGGACTGAGTACTTCTTCCCCTGCAACTGGAGCAAGCAGTTATGACTGCGCTGCTGTGAGAAAGAAGTCAGGAAACAGAAAGAGGGAGTACCAGGATCAGTCCTGCTGGAAACAGAGCTATTTGGTGGCAGCTGCTCACCTGCCCTGAAAACATGCAGAAAAAAATAAGAAAATAGTAACTTTTCAGAAGACTGGACATCACAGACAGAAATACCATTTTATTAGAGTCATGAACTAAGGGCTCTTTGTAGAAATGAACAGGAAGTCCTTGGCCATGGGTTGAGCTCAAGAACATTGTTAAATTCATTTTTTTAAAGGGCGTGGTCTAAATGTCATAATACCAGTAACGTTTAGGACTTCCCAGTAAAAATGAGCTTCAGGAAAATGTCTAGTTTAGAATTTTTTATCTAAAGATACTGAAGAACTAATTAGGTAAAGAACTGCAGAGCTAATGAACATTTTGCTCTGGTGTTTTCCTGTAGAGCTGTACTTTCCGTTGACTCCTACTTGCATCTCATCTGAGCACTCAGTCTAAAGGTCATTACTAATTTCACAACTAATCAGTATTTTCAAATTTGATTTCTAGTGATAAATAGATAAAATTCAGTGTCTTGGAATAAGAACAAGTTCTCTTAAAAGCCATATGAAGGATTCTTCAGGGAACAGCTCTGCTGATTGCTGTAATTTTTGGCATGAAATAAAACAGGTTACTCCTGCATGCTGCACTAACACATACCACCTAGAGCAGCTGAGGGCTGAAGCTCTTTGTGGCTTGTAAAAATCAACTGTCTGGCATACAAGGAAAATTTACCATATAGTAAGAAATTTGCAAATAAAATACATATTCAGAATTAGGTTCTCCCCAATTTCCTCCAATGATTATAGTCAAATTCTGTGTGACAGAATCTGTATTACACATCTGAATTTAAAAACCTGTAACAAGGCACTACAAGTATCTCATATCTTTCAAATACACTAATTCAAGTAAGAAGTAAGAATGCTTCAAGGATCATTTGTACTACATCATCAATCATGCACGTAAAACATTTCAATGACACATTAATTTTGTGTAACTAGCCATAAGCCTAGGCTTTGATTTCAAGGACATTATTAAACTTGTCAGGTTTTGATTTTTAGGAGGTCTTCAGAAACACCTCTTGTCTTCACAAGTGTTCATCAGAAACAAACTTATGAGAACTTGCAGTTTCCTTCATTCTGTCATATGAACAAATAAATATATCAATTACATTCCTAAAACTAAAATGATCTTTTACTGTGGCTGCAGTAATTCAAATCTTAAACAACCTCATCCTCTTTTTTTTTTTTAATAACATAATCTGTGACAAAGAATAAATTGAAACCTGCCTTGCTGGACTGGTTTGTTAGTCTACTGGCAATATTCTTCTCCTCATGGTCTTTGACTAGTCAGGTTTTATTTTCTTTCGCTACTCTGATGGACTTCTGATTGACTCACAGTAAGGGAAAAGCATAAGAAAAATCTGCAAGCAATACAAATATTCATATATACTGCTCTAAGCAAAACTCCTAAAGTATTTTAAAGAGAATTTCCATAAAAACTCAAAATCTGACTTCACGTCCTTTTTCTTAAGTTAGTATATTTTCTTTCATCCCTGTTTCTGTGCATCTATCCCAAGGTGGTGCATTGCATACAGGGGAATAAACAATCCCAGTGTACAGAACTGTCCTCTTGAAGTCCACCAGCGAAGTCTCTTGTAAGGCTGAAACAGGTATTAGGCAAAGGACCTCCTTTCTGCTGGTGCTCCAAGGCTGGACAGCACTATCCAAGCATGCAGCTTTGAAGGAGGCTGCCTCCACACCAATGTCTCAGAGACAACTTCTGCTCTCATGCAGTACAAGGCAGAGTAAAGATTAGAGAGAGAATTTCTGGTTTGTTTATGAGAATGGAAATGAGCATTTTCAGCCACACTCGACTACATTAAATATATTCCACATGAAGCTAATCATTAAAATCTAGAATAATATTTTGCCATATATTTCATTTCATTATCTACTCACATACCATTTAAACAACCTCATTCAACTCGATTCCTCAAGCATTTTCAGGACATGCCTTAAGTACCTGGGTGGTGGCCAGATGGCTGAACAGCCCTTAATATCCCATCAAGAATAGGGAGGTTCAAAGTGAGTTTGATCTGGTTATTACTTTTGTTAGCTTGATTTAGAGCAGGCCCTCAAGGCTCCATCTAACACTGCTCATCGCTGCACAGGTTCACATCAACCCTTTCTATTTTAAGCTCTTCAATATGGTCTAAGAAAGGGTGAGGGCCTTTCTCACCACTCAAGGTCACTGGCACAGCAGGATCTCCAGCCCACAGTCTGCTGAACTCTCTGACATTTACAATGCTCACCAAGTGCCCCCACACACAGACCACTGTCTATTCCTCCTCTTCCGAACCCAGCCAACTAATCTTCAGGTACTGCAGAAATTCCGGTATGGATCTTGTGATGGGGGAGCACTTCAGTGGACTTACCCTATAGACTTGGGAACTTCAGGAGTTCTTTTACCTTTGCACATGCCCTGGCAAGCATTATTAGCCTGTCTCCACCAGGGACTGACTGGTAAATGTGAAAAGATAGACAGGAATTTTTCACACGCAAGAAAGGGTTGTACATAGGGACAAAACTCAAAACATTAAAAAGAAAATCAAAGACTACAAAATCTGTATAATTAATTTACAGCTTTCAGATTAGACCAGTACATTTTAGGTAATATATGCACTGGTTTTGTTTCTGCTGCTCCTTTACCTGATTGCACAGTAAGATTCTTCATAGTGGTAAGTAAAAGGGTCTACAGATACAATTTACATGGCACAAAACCCTAAGGATATATATGTAATAAATGAAAACAGTGACTTTTGTCTGTTCAGGTTCATGATTTATCTGCATGTACAGGATTGAACTGTGGCTTCTTCATTATCAATCTCCTCTTGCTCATGTTATCTACACTACCTCTATCTCTCCCCATAAACTACATGCAATTTTCTTCCTCCTATGACCTATTTAATGTTTTATTTAATACTTTTGATATCTGCAAGAGAATCTACATTTCTCTCTCACATTTTTTACTTGCAATATAAATAGGAAAAGGCTGAATTCCAAGTCCTTGCATACGAAAACATGAGAAAAAGCAAAGATATATCTGTACTTTTACGTGATCCCAGCTCTACCATGGGCCAAAATAAAGATCAGGTCACTGAAGTTGGAGGTTTGCAGCCAGAGTCAGTTTGGGCTTATTTCTTCAGCATATACTGGCAGCCACTGCAGCAAAAAGGACCCTGGCCTTCTCTCATCACACCTATTCAATACCTTTTCATTCATACAGAGAACTAGCTTAAGAGAAGTCAGGATGAGTTACAGCAGGACATGAATCATTTTGCCAGGCTTCCCCAGTAAGACAACATTATATCAGAAGATCAATACAAACAGCTTCTTCACTGAGATTTTCCTTACCAAAGCTGCATGGATTTTACAGATCTAATGGCACTGACCTCTGTCATGCCAGACTTCGACATCACTGATATTTATTAGTACAGAACAGAAGACATGACCTACTAAATCATCAGTCTCGCGGCTACTGCCTAAGTGGAGTTTCTGCCCATCGTGCTATAAAAAGATGAAGCCCTGAAATTCAATGGGAAGTATAAAATGAACATTGCATCTCAGAAGAAGCAATACTAAATGATTTAGACACGTGATCTTTTTTTTGCTTCCCATGATAAACAAAATTACCTCAACCGAGAAGCCTGAGGCATGATCTCATTCCATAAAGCCCACTTAAACTTGAAAAATAATTAAATGATAGTGCATTCCTGCTGCAGGTCCTCTTTGCCAGTGTAAATTACACCTAATAGGAAAGCTATTATCAGCTATAGCAAAATACTTTTTTCTGTGTTATCTTGACTCGCTTGGTATCCTTTCGACATGTGGAATACAATGCCGCTTCTCACTGTTTCATGTGGTAAAGTTTCTCCTCTAGAGAAAATTAAAAGTTTTGTATACGATAAGCTCTAATTTGGTGGCTCCACTAAAATATTAAAATAGGATTTTGTAGAAGGTATGGTACACATTTAGGCAGATATATATAAAACGAAACATGCTAAAATGAGATATATACTAGTTTTCATTTCTGTGAACCAAAATCCTAGAAAAAATTCTCCTAAGAGTATACTTGTTTTCTATGTACCTGCTGTGCTTGTAGTGATTCAACATGACCTGAAAGGTGAAATTATGTACAGAAACAGAGAACCAGCATCAGTAATCTCATCCAGACACAGAGTTTGTCTGCATAACTGTGTCTTTTCCGGGAACACCAACAGGATGAAGCAGTGTCTCTGCTGTGACATTGCCTGCAATGATTAGGAAGGAGTCCAGCAAAGAGTAAACTACTCCTCCTGCCTCCCTGAGTAAGTGAGAAAACCTTGACAGGAGTAGCTCTGAACTACTTTTGCTAATCAGAGGCATTAAGTTTGAAGGCCAAAAAACCCCACAACTAGCTTTATGGATTTAGAAGAAAACATTATGTATGAGGACTCACAAGTACAGAGAATAGAGATTCTTCAAAGCAGAAAGCAGACAACATGCTTTTCTTGCTTCTCCACCACATTTTAGCTACTTTGCAAACAAAAGGAGAACGTGGTTCTGAAAGATGGTATTGTAGGTTTACCTTACTTGCTCATACAACCCTAGATGACTGGGTATACAAAATCAAAAGGATTTAAAAATTAAAAATAAACTTCACCTTTTACATTCTTTCCAAATCCCATAGAGGCAGGAACTGCACTGTCTGCTTGTATTTTGCTATTTGTTTTCTCTTTCATGACTTCATCATCACTTGAAACATCATCAGAGTTCATCTTCTTTTTCTTTTTCTTTTTTTTATGTCGAGGAGGGAGCTTTTTCGGAAAGGTAAACATGGGAAATATCACAAGGAGCATTGCAATGGCACAAAGGAGAAATCCACTCCACCTAATGCCAGGAGACAGGAACAGAAATTAAAGCCAATGCATTAAATGAAATAAAAAAAAGCACAGTGATATTACAGGCTGTACTGGTTGGAAAGACATATTTGCAAAATATGGAACAATGACATTTAAGAGTAAAGGATTGGAGTGGGAGAGAGTCTTCACTACACTAAAACTCTTAATTAGATGTTTCTGTTGGCTTGTCTACTGATAAAGCTATTTATTCAGAAACCACCAAATATTATGAAAGTGTCAGCTTTGAGCTCCTGCAAATTGGTAATTATTCAGTGCTGAGAAGCAGATACTCACTTTTACTTTGCCTTTCTTGGATAATTCCCAGTAAAGCAATACAGTATTACTCTGGAGAAAATTAAAAGTTATCCACAGCATGAGAAGTTAAAATGTCCAGATGGATAGATCAGGGCTAAATCCAATGCCTACCTCTCACTGCCCAATTCTTGCCCTTCCCAATGAAGAGCTCCCAAAGCCTGACTGCAAACAAACGATGTGTTGCAGTTCACACCAAGGTTTATGCCCAAAACCTTGCAGTTCTGTTCTGTGACCACAACCTGTAATATCCCTTCATAAAGAATTCCCTTCTTCTCTCCCCGTCTTATAAGAATGATGCCCTGGCTCATATGGAATAACCTGGGAAAATACTCACAGAAGGGGCAATTTACAGAGTGCAAGAAAAGTGCCCTTTAGATTGCAGAAATACAGTTATCCTCCCTGAGACCAAGAAGCTTAATGAACTTTACCACAGCAACACGGATGGGCAAAAGGGCCTTACTAGAAATTACTCTAGAGTTAATCTTCTGCAGTCAGAAGGCTGATAGTAGAGTATCAGCTAACATAATTTCTCCTCTAAGTTTATCTTGCAATGAAAGACTAGAGGAAAACATGGACAAACTCACATACATGCATACATACATAGGGACAACTTCAGAATTCACTCACAGAGTTTTTCCCATCTACTGAAAGAATAATTCTCAATATATACAAATTGTATTGGGCTATATAGCAAGGTTTTGGTAAGCAGGGTGGGGATGCAGGGGTGCTTCTGTAAGAAGACACCATGAGCTGCCCCCATGTCAGACAGACTCGGCTCCAGTCAGCTCCAAAACAGACCCACCACTGCCCAAAGGTGAGCTCATCAGCAATGCTGGTGGCAACTCTGTGGAAAAGGGTAAAAAAACTCTGCACAGCAGCTCTGTGAAATGAATAAGAAAATATGAGAGAAACAGCCCTGCAGATGCCAAGGTGAGAGAAGAAGGAGGAGGTGCTCCAGGTGCTGGAACAGAGATTCCCCTGCAGGCCCAGGATAAGGCCACAGTAACGCAGGCTGTTCCTCTGCAGCACTTGGAGGACTACAGTGGAGAAGATATCCACCTGCAGCCTATGGACAGCCTACACTGGAGAAGGCTTCTGGCAGGAACTGCCACCTATGGAGAGGAACCCACACAGGAGAAGCTTTTCTGACAGGACCTGTGACTCATGGGGGACCCACGCTGGAGCAGTCTGTTTATAAGGGCCACATCCTGTGGAAAGGACCCATGCTGGATCAGTTAATGAAAGACTGTCTCCCATGGGAAGAACTCCATGCTGAAGCAGGGAAGAGTATGAGGAGGAAGAAGCAGCAGAGACAAATTGTTATGAACTGTTGGCAACCCCCATGCCCCATCTCCCTGCAACACCTCCCTAAATCAAGTCTGTTTTGCCCATGATGGTAAGTGGTGAATGTTCTCCCTGTCTTTACCTCAAATCACAAGCTTTACATCATATTTTCTGCCCCTGTCCTGCTGAGGAGTGGGAGTGAGACAGCAGGCTGGTGGATACCTGCAGTCAACCAAGGTCAAACAAACTGTTCTACACTATTATTTGGAATTTTCAGTGAAATCAGTCACATTACTGCCATATCAAACCATGACAGTGACAGGCTGAAGCTCTTTGCTTTCAAATCACAGTTTACAGAAGAGAAAATATAATGAAAAGCTCACGGGTGAAGATAAGGACAGGAAGATCATTCAGCAATTAATATCACAGGAAAAACAGACTCTACTTGGGAAAAATTAATTTAATTTATTGGTGATCAAATCAGAGTAGGGTAATGAGAAAATGAAAAACAAATCTTAAAACACCTTCTCCCTACCCGTCCCTTCTTCCCAGGATTAGCTACGCTCCCGAATTCTGTACCTCCTCCCTCCAAGCAGGAAGACAGAGAATAGAGGTTGCAGTTAGTTCATCACATTATCTCTACTGCTCCTTTCTCCTCATGGGAAGGACTCCTCACACTCTTCTCCTGCTCCAGCGTGGAGTTTCTCTCATTGCAGTCAGTTCTTCATGAACTTCTTCAATCTGTGTCCTTTTCACAGGATGCAGTTCTTCACAAACTGCTGAAACATGGGTCCTTTCCATGCCATACAGTCCTTCAGACACAGGCTGCTCCAGCATAGGTCCCCTGCAGGGTCACAAATCGTGCTGGCAAACCTGCGCCAGCCTGGCTTCCTCTATCCACAGGCCTACAAGTCCTGACAGGAGCCTGCTCCAGCACAGGCTTCCCATGGGGTCACATTCTCCTTCAGACACATCCACCTGCTAAGGTGTGGGATCCCCCATGAACTGCAGGTGGATATCTGCTTCACTATTAACCTCCATGGGCTGCAGGTAGAAAGCCTGCCTCATGATGATCTTCATCACAGGCTGCAGGTGCTCCTGGAGCACCTCCTCCCTATCCTTTGAAGAACTTGGTGTCTGCAAAGTTGTTCCACTCACATATTCTCAATCCTCTCTTCTGACTGCTGCTGCTGTTGTGCAGGGGCAGCACCTCTCCTTAAATATGTTATCCCGGAGGCACTATCACCACTGCAGATCAGCTCAGCCTTGGCCAGCAGTGGGTCCATTCTGGAGCCAGCTGGCATTGGTTCCGTTGGATGTAAGGGCAGCTTCTAGCAGCTTCGCACAGAAACCACCCCTGTAGCTCCCCCACTACCAAAACTTTACCACATAAATCCAATACAAGAACAATTTTTACATATTTCGTACATCCTTTACACTTAAAAAAAGGAAGCTATAACAGGAAGCTACCACTTGTATATTTGTTCAAACTTTAAACATTTAGAAGTATTGAGTAAAGAGGATTATTTGGACAAGAAAAAAAATTGGTCTCTTATTTGTAATGTAAAGATATTGCAAACTATTTTTAAATTAAGGGAAACTCATGCATCTGTAGTGGTTTGTGTGGTAAATGGTTATGCAAAGGGAAATAGCAAACAAACAGCCATGTCTAACACCATTTTTGTGAGAAAGATTGCACAGAAAGCTTTTGCAAGGCAAATCCAAGTGATTTAAAGTTTTGACCAGTTTTGATATTATGTAAACACAAAATCCTCTATTCATTCATTTTAGCTGATAACATACATGGATTAGAAAGCAGACTTTTAGGAGGATTAGTCAGCACTATCAGACAGGGAATAAATCAGTATACTGTAGAAAAATGTAGGAATATCCCTTTCAAAATCTCAAAGGCAGAAGCTGCCAAGGCACTGATCAAAGAAACAATCTGTGGCGATAATACGCAGAAATCCCAAACCACCCACTCAGCAGGAAACAGCAAAGGAGACAGAGGCCTGTGATGCAGCACAAGATGAAATTCAAATCCAAAGGGACCATTATGGTCCCTGAATGTCACTGAATGCAATTATCTGCACTGTCTACACTTCACATCTTTCTGGAGAAATATCAAAGAATTGGAAAACAGACAAAAGACAGTATCAAGAATAATGACACCTACAATGGGAAATGAACAGGATATGTATTAATTACAAAGCCCTTGATTTTCTGGCTTCCAAAGTCAAAGAAAACATACAGGACAATACCTCAAATGCATCTGCACAAGCCGTAGGACCTCAAATAAAAGCAATTAAAGCTAATAAAGGACAAGACAGTGCTGGAGGAATTCCTTTAAACTTCTTGTGTGGTTTGCCGATGAAAGACCATATTGGGAAGATCCAAGTATTAAACAGATTCAGAACAAAGCAAACGCTCAAAAAAAAGTGTGAGCAAAAGAAATTTGATTCAAAGCACATGACAGACTGCCAAGGGCTACTCCACAACTAATGAGATCCCTCTACAACACATTAACAGTTCTCAAATACAACAACATGATGGATGCTTTCTAATAGACATCCCTACAGTTACCGCATTTGAATAAAAAGCCATTTTAAACATTCAACGGGCTGGCACAGACAGCTGGCTTGTAATTTAGCCCAGAGCAATTACAGAAAGCCCAGGTGTGCAAAAACCAGGAGTGCAAACCCCACTTCTATGAAACTCAAGGAAGAATCAGACAGAAATAACCCCAAGAAATAACCGCTTACTTTCTTCATCAGGTTTTGCAAGAGAGAAAGCAACATATCTGTCCTGCATATATGCAATAGACCTCTCAGAATGGAACAGCGTAAGTAAAAAAAGGTTTTACTCTAGTTTTTGTTGCCATATATCTTAGTTGCTGTGCTTACTTTTGTCTGTAATCATTACCTTCTTTAATAATGGAATTTTTCTATTCCCTGTGATAAGCTGCCTTAGAAACCTTATAGCTACAATTAAGGAAAGACGAGAATCAAAGACATTGATTCACTCCAAAGGAGACAAGACTGAGAAATCTCAAATACAACTGCCCATTAACTTATCTAAACTGTGCCCTACTTTTAAGAAACATGTCAGTTGAAGTAAGTGCTAGCCTACTCTTATATTTCCAATTGTTAGATTACATAAAAATAAACTTGGCTACGCAGCACTTCTCTCTGAGGAGAAAATGTCAGAGTTGCAGAAAACGGATTTCAGTGGAATAAAAATCTATACTTCTAGAGCTCTCTGCAACCATCCAGTGAGTAGCAAGGATCAAAGGACCAATCCTTACATTGAGAGTTTCTTCATTTTCACAGGTAGACAAAGCTCCAGAAACAGAAAAGAGAATGAGGCACAGATGCTATGGACAACGCAATGTTTATGAGAAACCACCACAGATTTGGAAACAAAATTACCAGAGATCTTATATCGGGGGGTACTTTCTAAACCTCAAAGAGAAAAAATTTAGAAACTCAAAAATCAAAGAAATAAAATGACCTGAAACACCCTCCAGGGAAAGCCAGTCTCTAGAGATTTAATCAAGGTGATGCAAAAAGGAAACCGAATGACCTTTACTTTTCTATGCCGGCTAGAATACCACTCGCCTGCTGAAATTCTATGACAGCCCTTGCCTCAGTCGTATTTGCACCACTTCTGCTGGCACCCCTGTGCAAAATTGAAATCATCAAGATACTTTGTTTAGGTGACACTAAACATTGGAGATACATAAAATGCACTTAGCAAGTTGACACAAAATCTTCCAAATGCCCAAACTAGGCCCTGTTTTGCAGGGCCTGGTACAGTAGATGTTCTCAAAGCCTGCCCACAGAAATGGTTGTAAGAGGTGACTTCTCACAACTCTTGCCACGGAACTCAGTGGCTACAGCATTCCTGCAGGATGTGGGGGATCCACCCCTGTCACTGGGCACCCATCCCTGCCATTCACTCTTTTGAGGGAGGATAGTTAAATTTGTAATTCATAAGTAACGACAGACATTTTTTTTCCTGATCTCTCTGATGCATTTGGCTATGACAGCATTGCATGTGTATCCAGGCTAGCTTCAAATGAGCAGTAGTGGCCATCCATCTGCTGTGGCACAGAGCTTGGTACAAATAGCCTTACAAGCAGCAAACTAATGTGTCCACACTGCTTTGGTTATTTTACCTTCTAAGGTAAAACTCACACAGATATGCCCACACTACAAGTTACATCAGCAGTTGCATTATCGACAAAGTGAAAAGTAAAGCTTACCCCACATTTGAAAAGGCCCACTAATTTCCATTATTAAATATATTTATGGGCCAATTCATGATTTCTGTTGAAAACTACTGAGCAGACGCTGACTACCACTGCTGATATGTGCTTAAAACCACATGAAATGTAAGAGTTTTATGAAGAATGTATAATATTTTGCTTTCATTTCTAATCTTTTATTCAAGAACACTGAAAGCACTTTTTTAACACTGCAGCACATTCACATGACAATCTTCTCTATGAGATAAGCCAGATATTCATGAGAGCACAGAGTCATCAACCCCAAGGTCATATGTTAACCGAGCACTAAGGTTTGCCTTTCTCTCACTGAAAACTTGGCTAGACAGTCCTGCGCAGCAATGCTCTTGGATTAAGTATGACAAATAAAGTGGCAACAAATCTTCAAAGGCTTAAGAATACTCCAAAGAGAGAATTTTTCACATCAAACTGTCAAAGGAGATCACTGAAGCATAAATAGAAACAGGTACGATCTGGCTGCGAAGGTAGAGTGACAAACACTAATCCAGTGCACGAGAACTGACACCACATCCTACACCTAGAAAGTAGAGGCCTCCTCCTGGATGATGAACTTAAGTCTTTTCGGGACTTGCATGAAAATTTCAAGGTAGATTTATGAATTACCTGGGAAAAGCCAGTCACAGTCGCCTCAAGATCTGCTTCATTAAAGAGACATTTTCAAGGTGGCATATCAAAGGCTGCTCAAAGACATCAGCTAACAATTACAACTGTCTCAGTGCTGCTGGAGGCCTACTATTTACTGGAGAACAACATGACAATTTACATCATCTGCTGCCTAAACACGAGCCATCACCCTGAGTAACAAGACTGGAAAGGGTGTATTGACCCCGTCCTTCTCCTTAACCAAGATCAGGGTAAACAAAGTCTACCATTTCTCATCTGGGCAGCAGAGCTCAACGTTTCGTGATTCCTGCTTTGGAAAACCAAAGGACAGACTAATCTACCTTCCACCAGGAAGAACTCAGCCCCAGGCAGCAGTAATCCTCAATGGCCTCCTGCAACATGGATATTCTGTCCTGCCATCCCTGTGCTGCATGTTGTCAGTCAGTGCTCACAGTGGTCAGAGACAGTCCTGGTGCAGCCAAAAGCAGGAGTTTTGTGGTGCAATGTGTCTGTGCACTTCTGTGGCAAGTGTTTTCCTCTGTCAGAGGCTAGTGCATAGTAAGCAACAGAAATCTGGTCTTCCTTGGCCTCCTTTTACAACCTTAAACAAGACCTCATGGGATACAATTTCCCAATCTGTCTCGATTTCCTGCTGGCAATTTAGAGAGTAATTCTGGAAGATGCTTGATACTTACCAGTTTCCAATGAATCGGGGATCACTCTGGTCAATATAAACAGCTGTTCTAGGATCAACATAGAAACCAATAAGAAGTCCTCCTAGTAAGTATCCAGCTGCAGGACCGAGTGCTCCCATTACATACATGATGGCTGAGAAAATAAAAGGTCAGAGTCATACATCAATAAAATTAATGTTTCATTAGTTATTTGCAGACGAAATCCAAAAATAAAAGATGCTTCGTAAAGAAGGGGTTTGTACCCTAAAACCTTCAGACCCCTTTTTTGCAACCTTCAAAGGCAGAAACTTCTGTATAAGTAACATATTGATAAAAAAATTAGGGCTTTCTGTAGGTTTTCAGTCAAACTGTGGTGGAAGTATATATTACTTTAGTTCTTTGGAAGGAAAGCGTACTTGACTTCGACAATATATTTTATATTTGGTGACATTTCCTTTGAATAAAAAAAAATGTAATACATAAATAGAAAAAACATATAATTAATGGTAAACAAACATAAAAGCAAAGGTTAAAAATTATGTCAGACGCCAAAGAACAAAGTACAACATTCCAACTTAGTTACCATTAGACAAATACCAGGTTTAAAAGAACAATCAAAGTTAAGAAATCAAATATTCCTATTTCAGAGATTGATAGATTTATGTTTTTATCAGTGTAGCCATGGACTTGTCCCTGTTTTACTTACCGATACCAGCAGACCATACTTACCATATTTCCTGCAAGACTCCTGCCTTAGTCAGAACATTTGATCTTTTAAATTCAAAATCTCCACGTTATTTTAAAAGAGATTTCCTAATTTAAAAAGTAATTACAACGAAAATAAGCTTCTTGTGTGCAACTATACAGACACACATCTTACATCATCATCATGGTATGGACATTGGATGACAGCAAAATCCTTATAACTTGTAATAACAGAATAGGAAACACCAATAGAAGGCTCCTATCTGCTGTGCTTTCTCCAAAATACCTTTCAGAGTGCAGTCTCTAGACCTGGTCCTTCAGCCATCCATACCAGGGCACATGTGAGAACACATTACAGCTCCCCTTTGGCTGGTGTGCCAGTGCTGTCAGAAGCAAAGCAGAGACAGAGGCAAGGAAAGACTGACTACATCTTAGCATGCGATCAAGACACAATTGGCCTCGGACTCAAGAAATGTTTCTGTATCTCCCAGTAGAGGCATAGTTATGAGACACAAGCAAAAGCAGACAAAAACATCTGGTCTGCTTGCTGACAAGCACTGAGTGCTGAGATTTAGGAATCCTGCTCTCATGTCCAGGTTTTGAAAGATAGATAATTTAAAGGCTGTCATTTTCCTTGCCCTTAAGTCTTTCCAATTCCATTCCTTTCCTTTTCTACTTCTGCAAATCCCAAATCAACTTTTGAACTAAGCCAAGGTCAGTTATCACAACCTTAAATTCATACACCTTTTACAAGATCCATACGATCTTGACCACAACATCAAGATCATAGCCATCTTCCAAAGACTGCTCTCTTTTAAGGGACCAGCTATATCAGCTGAATGTTCAGAAGTCACTCATGAGACTTCATGATGGGATTCATCCTAGAGTACTGAAGGAGCTAGCAGACAGGACTCCTCTCGATCATCTAGCAAAGGCTTTGGGAGTCTGAGGAAGTCCCTGCTGCCTGGAAACTAGCCAGTGTTATTCCAACCTACAAAACAGTGTGAGGGAAGATCCAGCGACCTATTAGTCTAACATCAGTTCCTGGAAAAAATTATAGAGAAGATTTTACTGGGTAATAATGAAAAGCATTTAAAGAATAGTGTAAACATCAGGCAGAACTAACATGGGTTCACAAAAGGGAAGTCCTTTTTAACTAATTTGATACCCTTCTATGATAAGGTCACCCACCTAGTGGATGAAGGGATGACAGTAGATGTATTTTTTATGGACTTCAGTAAGGCTTTCCATACTGTCTATTGTCCCTCACAGCATCCTTCTGGACAAGTTAATCGGCTGTAGGATGAGCGACTTCATGGTGCAGCTAGGTGAAGAACTGGCTGAGGGACAGAGCTAAAGGGACTGTAGTGAATAGGGCTACATCTGGCTGGCAACTGGTCGCCAGCAGTGTTCCTCAGGGTTCAATTCTATGGCCACTTCTGCTCAATATATTTATGAACAATCTGGATGTAGGAGTTGAATCCACCATTAGCAATTTTGCTGATGATACCAATTGGGGGGTGCTGTTGTCTCTCTTGAGAGACAGAAGGCCCTGCAGGGGGATCTAGATAGATTAGGGCATTGAGGTATGATAATTGGAACAGAATTTAACAAGTTGAAATGCTGGATTCTGCACCTAGGGGTAAAAAGGGATGGTCTCTGGTGTCCACTCACATCTGATACCACTGAAACCCAAGCTCCAGAAGCACAACATTTGCTCAGGTGTTGCAGATCCACTATGTAGCACGTAAAAAACAACTGACTGTCTAATTCTTTGAAAACATCACCTTAACCGCAAAATCTGTATCTCCCCATGGTTTCTGTGGAAACAGTTCTGTGGAATCGGTTATTCCCCATGGCATTGTGCAGACACCACCCTTTTTGGTCCCATCCTCAATCAAACATGCGCATCCTAGACTGCAACAGCCGAGGAAGCGTAACTGAGCTGGTAGACCTTGGATTTCTACATTACCAGTTCAAGTAAATTATATCTCATGGACAAAACAAACAAAATGAAGTCACTAAATCTGCGTGATTAAACCAAAATAACTTGTGCATTTTCATCTTATGTTCTGAAACAAGAGAAAGAAGAAAAAAGTTATTCTTATGAGTAAAAAGGAGCTGCTGAGAGCTATATTGCAGGGAAAAAATTCACAGAAGCTCCCACAAAGGGTAAACTGCCTAAAATGAAAAATGCTTCCAGACTACAAATTGATGAAACAGATTTAGTACTTTAAAGTTACCTTTTCTTAAACACATTTTCAGGTTTAATGAAACTACATTTTCAAATAATTACATTTTGCCAAGTCCTTTTTGCATAACAGTTTCCAGAACTGTGTTCATTATTTAAATTTATTCCAGCCATGTTCCCTTCTGGATTGATTGTAGACAATTCTCTGTATTCTTAAAATGCTCCATCACACATTGCAACACTGTTCCTTAGCAGCAAGTGGTTAGATAAACCCCACGGTAATTGTTATGTGCAAAATCCACAAACTTTGCGGAGGGGGGAGGAAGAAGCAAACAACCTCCCCTCGCTATAATAAATTTTGCTTGGAAAATTTATTCAAACATCTACAGCAAACTTACACCTCTAAAAGGTTTATGAAGGACACACAAAGGAAGCAAAAGAGTGACCTAATCTATTAACCTTAGTATTCAAAAAAATACTTATGCTGCATTTATTCAGCTTAATTTCTACCACTAAAACAGGCAACATGCAATAACTGCTTAGGTTTAGAAGCACTACCCAGACAGTGTATTTTGTACACCTGGTAACTTCAGAAGGTTTTCTTTGTAAGCAGGAATACTTTACAGTAAAGACAAAAGTAACAGTGTACACTGTGCTCCATTACAGGAGGCACTGTTCTCCACCATTTCAAAGGTATTTTAAAATTACTGTATGCTGTTCAGGCTTCAGGATATTTTTTTAATATAACTTACAGACAACATATAATTTTCTGGATCTTTCAGAAAAGAGAGGTTCCATGGACCTGGTCACAGCAGGAGGAAACCTGTGAGCACACATGTTCCACGACTGCCATTTTAAGATAGTTTGCAGCATCTTCCTCAGCACCTAATAATGGCCACTGTCAGAAACTGGACACCAAGGGCAATAAACAGATTTGGACTTCTAGATGGGACTAAACAGAGAGCATAGCAACTAAAAGATTCTAATATTTCTCAATTAGGTACTTCAAAAAAATCTGTCCCAAATCTTGTTGTGGACATGAAAGGAGAGCCATCTCCAAGAATCACCTTGGCATACTGCTCCAGCATTCTGGACCCTTGAAATTCTGGTCACAGCCCTCAAACCTATGCACCCCAATGTCCAGGAATAAAGAAGTTCCTGTTTCCCAAACAGGCCACCAAGATTATTGGACGATACGGAAAGGAAACTAAACTGGAAACACTTTCAATCAGGGTATCACCAAAACTGAACCCACTTCACAAATAAAAAATGCTATGGAGAACTGTTCCATAATTTTTTCCACTAAGGTCACTAGAAGGTCTCCAACTTCTGAATGAAAAGGGTTCTGAAACATGCAGATGATGTCGGAGCACCTTCTTTTCAACTCCCCTGCCTGGCATTTCAGCTAGGTCTGCCTGGTCCTCCCTCTTTGGCCCATGATCTGGAATTTTGATCTAGGGAGTTGTATTGATTCAGCAGCCAAGAAGTTTCAACGAGATGCAACAAACATTTTTTATCAGGGGACGTGCTGGAGTACTGTGATGCAGAAGCAGGCTACATGGTATCCGGATGACTTTTTTTTAATTGCCCTTAAGGAAATACAGGGTTTGTCTTTTAACCTCCTAATCATAACCTTGGTCATTGTTTAGATTTGCAAGCTGCCTTCCAATTTCTTAAGTCATAAAAACCTATGCTATAAAATAGCAGTAGTATCTCCTTTCCCATGATATAATAGAGGTGATGTACATTCTATACCTCCATTCTAAACAAAAAATCATCTTCAAAAGATAAAATGAAGAAACTATTGTTAACATGTGGGCTACAGGATTCACTTGATTCTCTTCTGATTGGTTTTCATTGAAATGAAAAATTGTACCCCTCACACTCACTACGTTAGCCATGCATGCTCAATGCTAGCAAGTCACTAAGTACACCTCTCTGGAAACGTCAATCTCTAAGACAAAGAATGTACAGGCCACCCAGGCCTACCTGAATTAGAGCCACCTGAGAACTACTCACAACATTCAACACAAGCTCAGATTGGACCTTGCAAATTTTCCCCAGAAGCCTGTCGTAGCTTGCTGCTGTGATGAAGGATCTGAAGTCTTCAAACCAAAAGCACTGGTTAGTCTATTAAAATTAGATGGTACTTAACAAGACAGTTTCAAAGACCTTGCAGATTATTTCAAGTTTCCCTTTCCTCTGAAGAAGCCAGTGTTATGGTGAGGAGTTTGCAACAGCAAGCATACCTCTCCCTCTGGGTGCAGCTCCTCATCTGTGATGAGGGGTAGCCTTCTTAGTCCTTCCAAACTTGGGCTTTCAGATTATGGTTCTACCTCTGACAGAAACTGTACATGAGTAAAAATATCTTGGTTCAGACACAGCTATTTAAGTGCCAATTTTCCCCCATGATATTTGGCCATGGTTATTTTAATTCCTTCAAAGTTCTGTACCTATATTTTCAGGCACAACACCATACCGGCAAGGCTGTCTAGTTTTGAAACTACAACTGGCTATGGCTAGCCAAGCTTAGCCACAAATATTCATCACAGCTAAGACATTGGATGAGAGAGAGAGAGAGGAAGTCAAAGAAACAGTAACTGAATTACACGGGAATTTACCTACCAAAGCAAAATAAGATCAAGCAATGTCATTCTTCTACACTGAAAAGTTCATCTTGGGACATGTGGCAATGAATGCTGCCATTTTGAAAACATTTGATAAAATTATAATATTGCCTATTGCTTCTATTCATAGGAGATTCTTCTTCAACAGAAGAAAGCTTTACATAGAGGCTATTCCAGCAAAGTCTCTGTAACTACAATAAGATGGACTGAATCATCTGCAGGTCTGAAAATCCATGTGTTCACATTACATGCATGAAAAAATTTTATTGCCAAAGATTTTTTTTAATCTATCCACACTACAGAAATATACTGAGACAGAGGTCATAAAAATACTTTGAATGTCCTTTTCCTCCTCGAATCACATCAAATGACAACTTCAATACATTTTGCATATGGGAATACATAACATATGGTCCCTATGGCATCCTCAAAGATATACATTGTTAGCCCTCTAACTGTGCCTTTTTATATTAGTAATGCTAGTATCAGTTAAATTGCACGTATCATACTGGGCCTAGGTGAACAGAAAGTACACAACACTAGTGGGCTACAACAGACTGTCTGGCTTCTAGGTTCTAAAAAAGCCACTTTGGTTTAAAAAGTAAAAACAAAGGCATATATTGCTCAGTGCCTCTCATCTGCTCTGTGTGCACACACATGTCACCACACAGAGTTTATCACTGGGCGAGGAGGAACATTTCTGAAAGACCCCATTGTTCAAATCTTGGCAGCATGTCACCGTAGTACAACTGTTCATTTCATACATGTGTAAGACAAGGAGAATTTGACCTTTATTCTATTTTATATTTTTTTAATGAAAGTTTAGAATTTGCAAAATCCTGCAAAAGCTACAGTGTGCATTCTGGAGATTATATATATATATATATATATATATATATACACACACATACATATGCATGTTTAATCCTGTCAGAATGGTATAGCAATTTTGGTAGATTTAGCATGAGGGAACTGATTGGGAAACAGAGATACAAAAGATAAAAAAAATCCCCCATAGTCATGCAGTTGAGTAGAAAGTCCAGAAATATAATTTACTTCACCAAAGCAGTAACTCAGTGTCATACCTGCTGAGCACCACTCTTCCTGAAAGAACAGCACAAGAAAGAATAAAAACAACAAAAAAGAAAACACTCATGAATTTACAAGAAAAGTTTCATGTTTATAAGTTACCTGTCTACAACCTGAGGAGTGAGCTTTATCAGAAGTGGCAAGATAAACTTGATACAATCCTGACTATGTATCCATATGTCAGGAAATTTAAGGGGCTAAAGAAAAGAAGAAGATAGTCACAGGGGTTACCATCTGGGATTTTGCAAGGATAAGAAGCATCACCATGCTATGGTACCACAGCATACTCTCTAGCCCCACTGCAGCACATTCCCCTGGGGAGCTGAGCTACGCTGTCATTGGTGAATAAGCTGCAGAATATTTCTGTAGGGTACAAAGCAGATTTTAATTTCCCCACAGAACAAAGCTGACAGGCAGGAGTTTCGATGGCGAACGTGTCTCAGTACTCCCCTGTTCCTCTCGAGTCCCGTGATGGGGTAGCAAGGAACCATGATGGGGTAGCAAGGAACCAGCATAAAGCAGTTTTCAAAGAAATGTTGTTGCCATTCATAAAGGCATATTTACCTCACCCTGTCTCAATTCACCACACAGAAACTACCCAAAAAAACCATAAGGTTTAATCACTCTTCTGAGCCTGAGGACACAATACTGAGAGGAGCTGTGAGCACAGGTCAGGCATATTTCTCAAAGCTTTTAAGCCAGGAAATCAGTTCACTTCCTTATTTTCTTCGTGAACACACAGCCAAGCCTATCTATACATGGTTTAGGATTTTTTCTTTAATGTGGTTATTTGCTCAGGAAAAAACAATGCTTTGAGCATTATTGTAGTTCACATAACAATGTACATATCAAATCTTTAAATAATTTCCTTTCAAAATGCATTAGTGTTACCATTACTTTAAAAGTCTATCAGATCCAGTGTTCCACTCAAAACAATAAATAGAGCAACAAAACTCCTCCAGTAGTCTCCCTTGATCTTTATATAGAATATGTTTGTCACTGTTAGCACAAGCTGATTCCACAGATCTAGGAGACAAATTTTTAGAGAAGCATAACTAAACTACAATTTTACATGCCTACTATGAAAACTAAAACAAACGGTCCAGCTTAACACTCCATTAAAAAATGCTGAAAGTTAAGTTAAATACAAATATGTCCAATGACTTGCCAATGCCAAATGAAAAGCATAACATTTTTCCTTTTCTCTTACAGATTTATTACTAAGATATCATTTGTATTAAAATAGATATCATTCCTGGCTTAAACAGCTAACCTGGTTTATGCTTTGTGTTCTCCATTTGCAGTCATAGTCTAAAACATTACAATCATTTTAACAGAATCCAATTCTAACATCACAAAATAAAACAGGAAAATAAGCCCAAATAAAACAAGCTAAAATAGGCTGCCTGTCCCAAAGTGTACCTCTCATACACAGTGTCACTGCAATACTGCTCCCAGTCACTTGCTATGCTGCTGAGCCACAGCGACTACAAAGCAATTAATCATAAATTAAAATTTCACAGGACTAGGCACTTGTCTTTAGGTTACACTATCAACAGGTGTGTGCATCCAATCAAAAATATGAAAATATCAGAAGTATTAAAGAAGAAAGGCTTACACGTCTACCACACTATTTCAGCCTTAGAGATAACTTGGCTTAAGAAAAGATTGCCCCAGGAAAAAACTATTCCAGTCCCTGGAGTCATTATTTCTTTGTTTCTAAAACCTAAGAACTGTGGAAGTAGAAAGACAAGGGCCAACTGGAGACTGTCCCATTCTTTAGAGACAAGTGTTTCATTTGCAAACACAAATATTACTTTTTTTTTTCAAAATCTTCCTTTTCTGTCTTACATAAATAAATATTTCTGTCTTATATAAATAAACATTTGCTGATGATATTACCAAGCATGACTTGTGGTTAGTAATTAAATATGAAAAAGACATATCTGCTGTAAGATATTAGCAAAAAACAGCTGCAATTTCCAAGTTCAGTTTTGGTATCAATGTGGTTAACTGAATTTAGACACCACGCATGAGGAAATTCTTAGATCAGATAACTAAGCAAATCAGGCTTTATCAGCTTTATCAGTTCTTAAAACAATCTGAAGGCAAGAACTTTCTGGTGACGCTATTCCACAAGCACATACAACTATCTTGAACTTTAAGCATATGGAAAGTCCTCACTGATGCAAATCGTTTGCGTGACCAGAGATGAGTTTGTCTCTACTTGAATGATCAGAACCTATACTGAAAACAAAGATGCTCTGACACTCTTTCCATGAACTAAGAGGCATTAGTCCCCTCAAGAAATGTTTTCTAAAAACAGAAGTGTCAACAACTGCTTAAACGCATGAATACAAGAGCAATGAAAACTGTCTTTCTCAAACCTCTGAATTTCCACACGTAGGAAATTTTGATTTGGAAATGTACTGCTATTGAAATCTAGCTGTCTGTACAGATGCACATGCTACTTGTGCTGAATGCAGTGAGAATGTCCAAACACTTACTGAAAGGCAAAACTTTGGATTTGGCTGTTATTTTCTAGAAATCAATTCTGAAAAAAAGCTCCACATCTTACCTTCGTGTTTTTCAGCACATGGTATTATAAACATAAGACAATTTAACCTATCCCAATTCACTATTTGTGAGGTCCCAAACCCCAACTTTTCAAAAGAGCATGTTTTTTAAAAGACACTTTCTATTAAGAAAAGGCATTCTTTTGAATACCTTTAACTAATGGAACTAAGCAGAGACATTGACCCTTCATGTAAATATGTACTATGTGATTCCTCAGTCCCTTCTGAATTCTTGACCTGTCAGCATCCCAAAGTTTCCTCCAATGAAATGTCAGCAATATAATGTTCATTTTGATACAGGAAATGAACTACTATATATAACCACTAACCTAAATCCTAAGCAAATTACTACTCCAAATTATCTTAAAAGCCTTTAACATCTCTAATCCAAGAAATAACTAGATAATTTCATTGTCTTATCTCCCGTTCATTCAGTTACTGAAAGCTAAATCCACAGTAGTGAATTCATCACTCACACTAGTAGAATCCTATAAGTTAGTGGGACTACTGTCAAAAGGGATTTGGCACTTATGTCCTACTACTCAGTGATGTTCCTAATAAGAGGACACTGAAGGTGTTGGCTGCCTTTAAGTGATACAGGAATAGCCTCTTGACTCATAGTCATTCTTTCCATTAAGTCACGTCAAATGGGAATATCTCATCTCTGCCTTTTAATTGCTTGGCTTTGTTTTTGTTAATGGTTTGGCAGTTGAAGGTGCACATACACATTTAATTTTCATTGGGGACTGCCCTAAGGCACATGCTTACAGACTCCGTTGATCTCAACTTCTTAAAAATAATTTTCATTTCTTTAGTATTACTTCTAACTAAACTGGAGAGAGGCTGGGTTGTTCATTTGCATCTCATCCCCTTTTCTTTAGGTTATAATTGAAAAATATCAAGCAGCAAAAGCTGAAATTTGACCTGCAAACAGACTTTACCATGTAGATCAGAAATAATCAAATGAAAGAAAGAGACTGTGAATTTAAAATGGCAAGAGGAAAGCCCAGGTCCATAACTACAAGACCAGCAGAACCCAGACAAGAAGAGTATTTCAGAATATTTGCATCTGTCCTAGTTTTATATCATGTTTAGGCATTGTAACAGCATAAGCAGGCAGGAAAATATTGTCCTGGTCCTCTTGTTTCTTTGGTTGGGAAAATGTTTTTCTTGGAGGAAAAGCAGGGGAAAAGCCTGGTGAATTTTTTTCAGGCACAGGACCAGATTTTAGAGTATGTCATCACGTACCATAGGAAAAAACGAATAAGTTTCTCAGCAAATTCTATGTACATCAAATACCTAACGTCTATGGATCTGGGTTTTACCGGTTATTGTGCACAAACTGGGTAACAGCACACATAAATACCTGATTTTCAGAGACAGGTTGAACACACCTTTTGCATACTTTATCATTTTCCAAAAACCGATCTTTTGTGGCTAGGGAAGAAACTGTGAGGAAGAAATTGCAACAGACCACATATCAATTTAAAGGGGAGGTTAGGTGCTGATAGTCAAAGAATTTCTACATATATTCACTTTTCCTTCGTCCTACCAGCAAAACAACAGAATAAAGAAGTAAAGAGGAAAATTATTTCAATCACGTTCCCTCAGAATTAATTTCCTTTCAAAAATTGCTTTCTGCCTAGGAGGCACAGGTTAATTATTGAAAATGTTGGTGATTGTTTTTCCCTTGACTACCTCTCGGTAATATATGGTTAAGAAGAGCAAACCAAATAGCATTTCTTCTTGTTTTCTTTGTAAATTGTACTTACATTTTCATCTTTCAACTGAAACAACAGGAATTATAGTTCATTACACATATCTGACTGAAAATCTGCCTGTAAGCAAAAGCACATTATTTCAGTAATTTGCAGATGACCCGGTTAGTTTTATTAACATTTATTGTGTTGCTAAAGAAGTCATTTTTCTACATTCAAAAAGGCTGAAAGCTGCAATAGCCTCAATAAAATAAATACTAAGTAACAATTTGCAAAGTGAAATGTAGAACCATACAGCCATATTTGAAACCATATTGAAAATATTACTATATATCAAAGAGTCTGAAAAAACATCTTCATCTGTTTGTAACAGTTATAAACAGTCTTTATTTTGGCTACCGAACAATAACACCATCTTACGAAAACCTCCTAAGTTTCTAAATTTGCTCTTTATTCTCATAGGAACAAACATTTTGGGGGCATTTTGACAAAACTGAAATTACGCTGGAATGTTTTGTTTCTGAAAAAAAACCTTGAGCTTTGGGTTCTGGGTAGGCATCTCTCCTTATCTGTGTCTCCATACAGGGATCATAAGGTAGACATGAGTTCATTCAACTCCATGTTCTGCTTGGAGACAGCAGATATTTTTTCTGACTTGGATTGACTGAACTAAAACACTCCTGGGATTTAATACCTTGAATTAAAGAAGAAATAACACTCAGTAAGAGAAAGGGTCATCATCAGTCTTGATGAGAGAGAAATGCCAGCAAGGAATGCCCCAGCACCTCCTTCCTTCCCCATAGTTAAGGAGCTAGTGGGTGCCTCATGGAGGAAAAAATTATTATCAAATGGCCCTGGCACTCTTGACACAGTCCTATGAAATAGGACACACAAGCACAGAGTTGCTGCTGTTGATCTCTGAAAAGGCCCAGCTAAACCAAATAGATCAAGGGATGTGAATTGTTAGAGATACACAAGAAATTTAGAGAAAAAGGAAATTGAGATCTCAGAAAGACAAGGAATAAAGAGGGGAATACCATTTTGTAAGAAACCAAAAAGGAAAGAAAATCATTCATATTTTTGCTTTGGACAGAAAATCACCAGAGACACCATTTGTTAGTAACAAACTGATTCTATAAATATATATGATTGCTTAGAAAGTTTTAGTGTAAGTTAAATATTTTAACTTTATCAAAAACAAATCATTTTTTCTTTGTGAAAAAATATTAAATCAACATATCAAAGAAACAAGACTTAATTGAATCATAATTTGTCAAAGTAAAACCATCAGAACATCTTTATCAGTGCTATGAAACAGCATAGTTTAAACATCAAGAGTAGCATTGAAAAAGTAGTTACTCTTACAAAATGCTCTCCTTAATGATAATATTATAATTACATTTGTCTTCTGTTTTAAAATATAAATTGCCACTGTGATTTAGGGCTCCATTCGCAGCTCACTCCAAGTCACGGTAAGACATGTTAATATGTTAATCAAATATAGACGTATTATTACCTTGCAGTGTTATTATTTATATTATAGGGTTCCTTCCAAGATATTTCAAAACACCAGACATCGTTGATTTACAAAAACTGAAAAATCTAAAATCAGCTATAGTTCCTTTCACTAATTAGGTAATTTAATTATTCAGCTGACATGTTTTGGGGAAAATTGGCCAATATCCTTTTGTTTAGTCTGCAAATTTTTTAAATAAAGACTGTTCATTCTGTTTCTTTTACTCTTCCATGAGCAGAATTAGACATGACAGCTTTGTTTCTCAACCACCTATATTGGCAAATTATTAAGCATATTGTCATTATCCAATAGTAAAAGATGCTTTCACATTCAGCACACAGACATTAAAACATGCTGGCTAGGGGCTACGTACAAATGACTTTCAGCCAACTTTAGGCACACTTTCATAGTGGTAACTTTTTTAACAGGATAACTAACTAGACTACATTCCTAGGGAAGTGACAGACTCTAAATGTGAGTGATTCATTTTAAGCTAAATGCTTTTATATAAATACAGCTTTGCACAGAAATAATATTGTAATGAAATCTGATTCAACACAGATGTCAGAGTAAATGAACATAACAGTCCTTTCTGGCCCAATAAACCATGAAATTATCCTACAGATTCTCTTTTCATCTCCAACACAGTAGATCTTGCAGAAACAGTCATCATCCTTCACAAAGAAGGATGCCAAGAGACAAGAAAACTCTTCACTTTTCCTTCCTAGCCATGCTGCCTGGAGATTCTCTAAAGTCCTTAGACAGGTAACAGAAAGACCAGAGCTGGCCCTGTGCCCTTTGCTTATTTCACCAGCGTATTAGTTGTGCTTTAGCAGAGGTAGCCCCAGAATGGGTGGCTTTGATACCAGCTGAGGCAGCTGGGAACCTCTCCTGAGCCACCCTGCTACATCGCTCTCTAATAGGCTGACACTGAGAGCACCAAAGAGCAAGAACACCTCAGAGAAACAGGAGCTGGTACTCATGCCTGAACACATAGAACGTATGCAACCAGGAGTAGGAAATAAAACATCAAAATATATTTCAGAATTTAGACTTTGCTTACTGAAGCAATTCAGTGCCCTTTTTTTCCTAATATCTTTGTCCACTTGCATCCCTTCTCATAGGGAACGTGGATTTGGTTACTTTCACTTGGAAGATTCAACTGGAAGATTACACTTATGTACATAATCTGTAAACTACCACAGTTTTCAAGCAGTTTACCACAAGCAAGTTATTTGTTGAAACCTCAGGCTTTTGTTTGCAAAGAAAATTAAACTTGAGCCTTAAATCCCACTGAAATTCCCTGAAAGTCAGATCCTTTAACTTCATTAGGCTTCTTTGGAAATCTTAACCTCAGTTATTAAATTATTCTGACAGAGAGAGAAAGAGATTGACAGGGAGGTCCTCAAAGAATGATTCTGGAGTTGCTTGGATTTACCATGATTGCAAGAGTTACCAGTGGTCTCTTCTGCTGTTAGAGCTTTTCCAAGTCTAATGAAAATTGATCTGGCATCTTTTTGCTCTATAGGAGTTTTTTACAACAATGTGACAGAAGAGAGATGTCTTCACACACTACTGGACCCTTAACTACATTTTCAGATTCACACTGAAAAATCTGTCAAGAAAACAAGTGGAAGCACACAGCTCATAGGCACAGAAAAAAGAGTAAAAACATTAATCACCAAAAAAAGGTAAACATCTAGTACTCCTTCAAGGAGGAAATATAAAGCATTCAATATATTGCATACTATACTTAATTGCAATTGCAATCCATTTTAACAAACTATATTGCCAAGACATAGATGGAGTTTCAACATGGCACTCACATTTATTAAACACATATACTTGAAGACACAGTGTAAGCCTTAGTTATACCTCTTGTAAAACAACTAAAGTTATAACAATAAAGTTATAATCAAATATGAGAACAGTGGAAACAAAACTCTTCAGTTTTCAATCAATGTTTAAATAATACTTGCTTCTAATAAACTCCATAAATAAGAATCCAATCTACAATAAAACATTTGCCTTAGGAAGAAAAATCTGATTATCCCTTGAACTAAAATGTTACTTATTAAATGTAAATTATGTATGTTAATATAACATGTTTAGATTCATATTTTATATCATTACACAGATAATTATATTTGACATATTCCTATCCCTGATCTTGCATGTCTATAAAAAATTTCTAAAAACAACCAGTGATTACAAGTCTAGTGCCACCAGTGCTGACACTACACTCAGACCACAAACGGGTCAAACAAAACAGAACAAGTCAGAAAAGGGTTATTGCAGTACCTTCATCTACTATAACCTCTTTACTGAAGCTGAAGTTCTTCAGCTGTTTTATAAAATACATCATGGTAACACTCACACACAAAATACAGGAATCAAACATGGCACAGTAAACTCAACTTTGATATATCTTTTGCGATAGTTTCCTCCTCTCCTCAATCAAGCAGCTCACCCACTGCATCAGTGAGGTCACCATAGGTTACAGTTACATGACGCATCCTTGTCTGGAGGCCAATTTTAACTCCAAAAACCATGTAAAGCCTTGTCAAACGCATCATGGCTGTTCCATTTGTGCTCCCAAACAGCACAGCTAGTACTTTGCTCATCAATTTCTAAGTGCTTCACAGAGATTTTCTGAGCTGGAGAAGTACTTAGAGAACCAAGACTCTTGCTGAATCAAGCACAGTTAAATCTGATGTACACTGCCTTTTCGCTGTTTTTATGAATCCATCCCTTCATTTCAGCTGTACCTTTAGAAGTGTCCAGAAAGAAATTTTTTTATTTAACAGAGTATTTTATTATTTTCTAGTTTTCATATATTCACAAAAAAATGTAATGTTTCAATCATAAAAGAACTGGCTCAGGAGTTGAACTAAAAAATAAACTATTTGCATAAGCCTAAAAAATAAAACAAAAAGTAAAAAAGTTAGCTCACTTTATGGTCTCCTTTATGTTGATGTGTTAGAGAAAAAAAAACACAGAAGTCAATTAAATGTCTTCAGATTGTCACAGGAAGAAACAAAGTTATAAACTAGATTTCTCTCCTTACTGCGCAGTTTCTGGTATATCCTGAAGAGTCTCAGATGGAAAATAAGAGAGCTGGTTTGGAGAACAACTACTCACCACCCAGTTATTAAAATCACCTGAGTCATATATTTTACGTGCTGTCTTTACTGTTGATACTTTATTCCATTCAAAACAAAAGAAAAACAGAAGGCTTTAATTTCTGTAGATATTCTGTTCTAGGAAACAAGCCTTTGCCAAAATTCTAAAACATTGCAATTATTACTATTGAATGGTCTTTTATTTCCTCCCCAAAGTCCTCCACTAGCATAGTGCAACTGCACAGCCCTCAAAGAGGTCCTCCAGCCAGTCACCCAGACGGTGGTTCTCCCATGTCTCAGGCTCTGGCTATCATCATGTAATCAATACAACTTCAGATATCTGCACTGGGAAAGATGTAAAGGAAGGCCAAACAATCAAGTTTTAATCTTGAAGAATGGAAGATATTCCCCTTCCTGCATTTCAAATAAATAAATAAAACAAAACCAAGCCAAAAGCACATGCACAAATGATCACAGCTAGCCCTGTGACACTGGAGATACTGATCTCTGGAGAGACCCATCAGCTTGCAAGAGGAAAGAAAAAATGCAGGCGTGAAAACAAGTCCTTTCCCACCCAGTGGGGATTTGACAGAGGTACTGTTTGGCAGAAGGGTGCATAGTGCTCTGCCCTGAGCCTTCACACAGCTTTACCACCTAACGCTTCTTCAGGGCCACCTACTTCAAGTTATTGGCATTTCTAAAAAACATAATACATTACTGTATTCTCTCTATCTTCCAATTTTATTAATTTTTAAATGAAAATTCTTTGACCTTTCATTGCAAAAATAATAAAAAATACCTTATTAGGCTGTAACATCCAACTCCCTGTGTGCTACTCAGTGAAAGGACAGCACTTTATCTCAAAGGTTATTCTACACTATTTTATTATATTTTTTAGACCAGATTCATCATTGCAGTATCTGAAAGTGTTAGCGGAGAGACGAACACATAATCACTCAGGGGAGGTTATATGTGGTGCTTTATTTCGAGGCACCAGGAACCAGGGGTACGCACCCAAATCTGGTTCGAAGACCGTTACACCACGACTACATTTTATTCCCTACACGTTACATAATCTAATGTATATTCAACAGGTTACAACTAATACATATGCATGTGCAGATTACTTCATGAGCTAATTATAATATCGGTCTTTTCGGCACCAGCTTCCTTCTGTTTTGCTTAGTTAACTCTGGTATGCAAGGTCAACTACAGGCCCAGCCTTTATCTCAACTGCAGGTGCAGGCTTAGCCTAGATAAGTTTCGGATACTTCACACAGTTCTTATAAGGAGAGAAAAACTTTTCACCTAAATAATCGCTACTTCTAATAATCACTAACACACTTAAAGTAATAGAATTTAAAACCACTATTTAAAACCATTATATTTCTATTTCTACCTAATTAATATCAGACTAAATAAAATCTTGTGCCTTCCCAACAAAAGTAGATTACACAGTATGGACACTTCTGCATGAATTTAATTTCGCCTGATTTTCAGAAAAGAAAATGAAATTTTTGAGGTATGGGAGAACAAGGTGAGTTTGGCAGCATCCTGGGGAGATATCTGCTTATCTGTGCAAGACTCCTACTGGGAGCTTCAAACATTCATGACAATAGAGGGAAAAAACCTGCAGAATATATTCCACTGAAAGACGTGCTATGAGGAGTCATCATTCCACAAAGGATATTAAGGAAAAATTCTCTTTTCCAAAGTACTTTTTAGTATTCACGTAAACACCCCTCATTTGAAGGAAGCCTGTGACTAAAAGAGTCAAAGTTTCAAGCAGATGCTAAAAATTAATGCATAAGCATCGGATGTTTCTGCAGCTGCTTCTCTTCAGGCCAGCAGAGGAATCACAGCAGGCAGCCTGTGGTTCGGTCACCACATGTGGTTTCAGCCATCACACCAGGCAGCATGTCTGTGGGCTGCTACCTCAGGTGCTCCCAAAGAGCCTCCCACTCCCCAGCTGCCCTGGTTGTCCCCGTCCTTCCCACACGGGCAGCCACAGGCAAGCCACGGGAGGGAGTTGATGCGGGATGAGCTTGGCCCTGCCTGCAGTGGTGATGTAGTTTGATGTCAGAGCAGCCAGGAGGTCTGCTTCATGCTGCAGTCACAAAATCCTTGAACTCAGTACAAGGGAAGTGGCAGCAGCAAAATCCACAGCAAAGGCAAAGGAGCGGTGCAGCAGGTGACCTCTCTCCAGGCAGCACCACACCCCGACACGAAAACATGTTGCTGACTGACAAAAACTAAGGACAGCGTTCAGGGAAAACAGCATCCAGATCCAATTCAGGTTTACACTAACACTTTTTTTTTTTTTTTGCATTGTATTAACAGCATTTTGATGATATTAAGGGTATTCAGAAGCCCATAATCCAGAATTCAACTCCTTATGTTCATGTATCAGACCTGCAATCTATTACCACAGTACTAACAACATTCAGCTGAGGAGTCCCAGATGACTGAGAAAATGAAGTGCTATACACTTAAAAATCTTTCAAAATAGGAAAACCCAAATGTTTCTGTTCAGCTTTTACCTTGTGACATAACTAATCATTAAATGCTGTGACTCTAAACCAGTACTTTTGATTTACTCCTTGGAGAATAAATAGACTAATTACCTTGATATATTACTCTTGGAACACACTGTAATATGCAACAAGAATACTTAAATCACACAATACCTGTAAAATCTGAATATATGTAGTAACAGGCAACAACATATTAAATGCAATGTGACATGGAAGTTTGCTGCCAAAATGGAACAATAAAGCTGTTTGTACAGCTTTATTTGGTAGAAGAGGTGACATAGGGTTACCTAAACACAGGCAATCTCTAAAGAAAACTGAAAAGTTTGTGGATGACCCCTGGCAGTTATCCAAAATGTCTGTGATTACAAGTACAACTCAGACAGGATTATACCAGTACTCCTGCACAAAGAGTAAATCATCACAGAGATCATCCTTTCACTAATGCACACTGCTGAAATCCATCAGAGAAACATTTACAAAATGTCAAAACAGGTAAGTCTGAAGCCACAGCGCTGATATTCTCAGTGGTGCAAATGGGAAAAAAAATCCTCTCCAGCCTACAGGAGTCTACATTAAACTCTTGAACAACGTACTAGATGAGAACAGGAGCAAGAAGAGTTACGCAGAAAGTGGTCTTCAAGCCAAATGGGACAGTATTTCTATTTTCCACTCAATTTTGAGAATTAAAGAGCAAAAATGTATCTCAAAATGTTAAGCTATTCAACTAATACGTTGATGGCTAAACATTTTCCATCAAAAGTACTTTTGCCATCCATCTCAGACTAATAAAAATTATGCTTGTTCCCAAACTGTTTTCACAATGAAAAAGAAATCCCTCCTTTTTTTTTTCCTTAATTAGTTTGGTGACTTGAGAAATGTTTAACAAACAACAGGTATTTTCAGCATTTCAGATTGCTTAAAAAATTTGGTATAAAAATCCCAAGAGGACTTGTTATCTGTTTAAAAATTAAAAAGCTTTACACATCAGATCATGCTTGTATTCAGTATCAGGTGTACTTCATTATCTTCAGGTGGAATGGAAATGTGCCATAGTTAGTCGTGATTTATTGTCTCTTCTGGAAAGCTTTTCTAAAACTCATGTTCATTAGATGCCAAACTTGAGAACCAGAAGATCAAGGTAGCAGTAACCTAGCATGACTCTGGTCCTTACAAGCACAAAAGCATCAGTATTAATTAAATGCCTCCAGACCTTCCTTTCTGCTCTGACTGCACCTCCTGTAGAGCTAATTGCTTCTCTTCTGCAGCACACACTTATTGTGCCTGCCCTGCTGCATAGCAGCCAACTTCATGTTTTCTAAATGGGATGAACAGCCTGCAGATAGTAACTCTGATTGCTTCAAATCCCTTCTGGATGCCTCATAAGACAATTAAAACATTTTGTGCTGACTAAGTGATCTTACAATTTTGCTTCATCTGGATTTTTCATATTAGGAAATTATTTGAATTATAAAACTCAAAATGGCCCCTTTAAAGCAAGCATGTCAACCAGAAAGATGAACAGAAAGGTCTTGATTGCAGCTGACATTACTATTGTGAAACTTTAACATTTGCAGCTGGAGAGAAGGATTTAGTTAATGCAAAAATTAAGAAGTACTAAAGAATCTAGGAGATACAAATGACAAATATTTTTATCAAAAAGCCAGCTCTGAACTGACGGCACTGACTTCTGCTCTATTATTACTTACTTCACAATCCCACATAAGAGGATTACTGTCTATTTTGGCACTATGTATAACAAGAGTATATAACACATCACCGAGGGGTTGTATCAAGAGGCTGGCTCCTATCATCACAGGCACGCACATACATTTTCCAAGTCAAATTTTCCACATCAGAAAACCACCAGCAGTCAGTTTCACCAGCTCCACGTAATTTTGTTACTCAAGAAAAGGGGGCAGGGAAAGCAAAAACAGTGTACATGTCTTTTGCTTTTAATTAAATAGGAATGAAATACAGCCTAAATTAAGGGCACAACTGTTGTATTATTTTTCAGTCCTCTGCATACAAAAATAACCATACTGCTCCTCACACTCCATGTCCTGATTCAGTAGAAAGGCAGCAAACAGCAGTCCTAAGAGCATCCAGAAACTGTCTGACACAGTCACAAGGGTTATGCCACTCTTCTAATGCTATGCTACTATTTCTTCTAATATCTCCAGACAGGCCATGCAAACTGAGATTAATGCAGCACTAGAAGAGTTGCTTAGCCCAGCAGCTATATTTTGGAGAAATCCTAATGCTCTGACTACAAAATAACTGATTTGAGCATCTCACTATACCATTTTTTCCTGACAGGCACAATTCAAACAGCAGGTTGTCTAACTGCTAATACAAACCTCATGGGTATCTAACTCTTCTACCACAACCATTTATCAGTCCTCTCACTGACTGGACCAGTTACATCTTTTGGGTCAACCGTGACCCAACATTTAGCAAAAGATTTCAGTATGCAAACTTGTGCAATAAGATGTCATTTCTCACGTACCGTAAAACTGTGACATACGACAGATCCCTTCTTCAGCCTTGGTAATACTCAAGATATGCATAAATACAGGTACAACTCCAAGAATTAAAATACAAGGGTTCCTTGAAAGCATTGCACTGTGGTAAATGGTACTTTTGGCAGGATTTAAATTTGGACTGTGAGGATGCAGGGGAGGATGAAGAGGGGATTATGTATGTTAATTACAGATCTATCTGATCGTAAACAGCTCATTTTTACTTCATCCGAATACTTAAAATATTATTACTAACCCAAAGGAGTATTAGCAGCTCTAACAACATCAGTGTAGGAACTGGTGTTTTGCTCTGATAAATTGAATCTCTTTATCCTTACTGTAGGCTAAGAAGGCACATATGTACCCAAGGCTTCTGACTCACTAGATTTAAAAGCCCTTTTCAACTCCTTTCCTAATATCTCGCCTGGCAAATACTAGTCAATCAGTTTTACCTCATTTCTCACAGAAGGTGATCTTCTTTTAAGTATCACAAATGCATGGGTGTAGTAGCTTTACCCACTCTTTTTATTTTGGCTTTCAGGGTGAAACACCTCCCTACCTGTTGTCCGTGTCCTACTTGCTTCTGAGTATCCAAAGCTGGAAGCTATTGTGTTTACGGGTTATGAGTATCCAAAGCTGAAGTTCCAGCTTTCAACGCTCATAACCCATAAACTCAATAAGAATAAACAATGTCCTAATCAAACCATAAATCAATTGCTAGCAGATATCAAGTAAGGCAAGGAGTAAAATCTAAAGAAGAAAGGTCTTTTTTTAAACTTCTGCATAGGCTCAGGTGCACAGGTGCTCATAAATGCAGAGTGCTCTTTTAGAAAGGTTTGCCTTCCTTCTCCCAGAGCTTTTGGAGAAGCCATGGGAGTAAACACACAGATATCATTGCATACTTTGCTTCTGTAGCCAAAGGAATTCACACTGCCTAGCTATATCTTTGCTATTACGATCACTGTCCCAATAAAGTATTCAGTCACTGAGGTCAACAAATATACAGCTTCCACACACCAAAAGAGTTCAATAGCTACTAAGGAACAAAAATTTTGAGTTTTCCTTCAAGCATCAATTCAGCCGTTAGCTCTGCCTTTGAAAAATTATTTATAGTGTGGCATTACATTCCAGTGATGTAGTGCTGAGTTAGAGCCTTTTTACATGCCTTATATAACAGGACCTCCAGGTGCGGCAACAAACTGACACTTACTTGCTTTAGACAAGCCCAAAATCCCACTTCCTGCCCTCAGTCATGCTATTAGCAGAGTAAACATAGTTTTCTGAAATTCTTCTTTTAGGCCAGTTATATAACTTAGCAGATAAATGTCTGGATGTGTGCAACAGTACTACCGTACTACAGACTCAAAAGCTCATGTGTTATCTGTATTCCCCCATGACTACAAAATTTCCCAAGGGATCTCCTCACTATTTCTGTCACTAGACAGCTGTATTAAATCAAGTTGATATAAATTGCCCATCATGTTTATACAAATTACAGACTGATATTATGTAGCGGTCTTCTGCAAATACTTCACTTTTTGAAATGGGAGTGTTATTACTGAAGCTACTTCAGTAGGTTACCCTCTACTAAACCTCTTCACTCATTGGGATGAATTAACAAATAGAAACATAAATTCAGATTAAAAATCACAAAGAGGCAAACTATTTTGTTATTATTTTGTGAACTCCAGCTACTGAAATGGCAGGGATTGACAGTGTGGAGAGACATGTCAGGTTAAAGCAGGAAATACTGGGCTGGAGGAAAGAAAAGCATGGGCAGAAGCCAAGCTCCTCTGTTCTTCCCATTTCCAAAGGTTCCTGACCTTGCCACGGGGTTTCCTGGACTCCACAGATACTTACAGCAGCACCTTCAGCCCTCCCCATAGACTCCATCTGGAACTGGCCTCTGCAGTTGTGCCCAGGCCCAGAACTGGTGGGCTCTGCCCACCACCACGTCAAACCACACCAAGTGAAGAGTTCTGCTGGTCCCAGGCTGCTGGCACTAAACCTTCTCCTTTATCTTTCTTGTTTTTTCTTCAGCAGAAAAATCCCACTTAACCAGCATCCTCAGTGTATTCTGCTCATGTATTTCACGTGGTTTTGTTCTCTGAGCCTATCAATTGATATCTTTGGAACCTCTAGTGGAAAAGGCAGTGTTTTCAGTCATCTTATACCTAGCAAAAATCTATTGAGTCAACAGTTTAGCTGAAGACAGCAACTGCTCTTTAAGTACAGGGAAAATTTAACACACAGCAACATCAAGTAATGTCTTACAGAGTATCTCCTTTAGATATTTTGAGACACAAATGAGGTTTGCTTAACACAGTTTGAGTAATTACAGGTTAGTGGTCACCATAGTGTGCTCACAACTTTTTCACCACCTCCTTTGGTTTATCTACAGAAATGCATTTCCTAAAATGACTTCTGGGAAGGTCTGGTATTCTGATTTTAATCTCACCAGGAACTGGAGAAGTGAGAACCAAGGTGATTCTGAACACTTGACTTCAGGAGCACACTGGCACCTTTGAGCCTACATGGCACTTGAAGTCAAATGCTGCCAACAAATCTGTGACAAACACTGGGGTAAGAGACAGCTTGAGTATTAAACAGCAAATACCGTAGCATGGCTGGCAAGATATCTGTCAGAAGATACACCCAGGTAATATATTATCTGCAATATTCTGACTCTAGAGGACAGCTTCATTAACCCAGGAAGGAAAGAATATGACCACAGGAGAATCTATCCAGGAGCTACTTTTTATCAATTAGAAAAGGCCGATTGAAAACAGTAAAATAAATATGGAAATTACTTGCTAATTTACAAAAGCTGACTGAATTCCAGCAACTGAAGAACTGGTAGCTGGTTTCAGAGCAGCACTGTATTTTAAGAAAATCAATGCTGAGACACTCCCCAAGCTTTGAATTTATTCCTGTAAGCATCAGACACAAAAGCAGAGGGTATCTGTCAGATTGAGGTCCTACTGTCCACAGTGCAACATGAAGAAAGTGATAATATCAATATATGCAAGTAAAAAAATGGGAGCATCCAAAAAATATCCAAGGAAGTTCTGAAAAAGAACCTGTACTGAAAATGGAGAAGCGAATTGAAGAGGAACAGCACAGGAGCATACTATCAGTGGATATGCAGCACTACTTTGCAAGTACTTCATGTGATACAGCTCATGTTTATTTTCTTTGAATAATTTTTGTATTTGCTTCTTCAACTTACAAGTAAAAATATACATATTTTTCTCCAACTGCAACTGCTCCAAACTCACCACGAGACTAGTTAAAAAGTAATTCATTTCAGAATACAATGTTTTTCACTGGTGTAATATGTCTTTGCTGCCATGTAAGCTGTTTACCTACCTGAGAATTAGTGCTTTCAGATTATTAGTTGCAACAGCAGTGAAGGCAGCGCTTGAGTTTCTGTGTTCACACTACCCAGTTTCTCAAGTAAGAACAAATTCGCTGTGGCAGAAGAGAAGGATGGAGGAAAGGAAAGAAGAAAAACCTGGGTTGATTAGCTCCTGTTATTGCCATGCAGTGTGTCTGAAGTTCTGGCCTTGTGACAGTACAGCAGATGCCCAAACTCCCAACTGCTCGGCAGCAAAGCAGAGCATAGCCCACACTTCTCTGTGCTGCTGGACACTGACATGATCATCCCCATCATGGGAAATGTCCTATTTTTTTCTAGGCACTTGGAAGGAGTTGGGGCATGCACACTGCAGAGTTGTCTGCAGTCATAATTTTGCCAGCCCAGTCCATGTGCCCAGACAGTCCAGCTCCGCTGTGGCACAAGCACCACTTGAATAAACGTATAAGACACCAGGAATCAGAAGGCCAATTGAGTTGTTTCCTCCTCGTTCAAAGCCCTCAACTGAGGTTCATCAAGGAAAACATTTCCCTTTTCCACCATTACCACTTCAAAGCCTTCAGGTTACAGCCCTACCAGCAATCCCTTAGCTGCTGAGGTGGGTTTGCAGAGGCATCCTGGGACTTGGAGATGAAATTTTGACACCTCCAGTGATGGTTCACAGCAAGGCAGACAATCAGTTTGTCCTGCTGTCAGAGTCCATGTGACACCATCCCATCCATCAGCAGTGCCAGACAGAGCACGTGAGACAAAGCTAACACTTCCTTTGACCCCTACAGCCAACAGAGGCAGCAGCTGCCAGAGCTGGAACAGCTGAAGTATGTGCCATTTTTGCATAGTAGCTTCTCAACTGTTTTCAAAATAAAAAAGAAAGGTATGTAAAAACAAAAAAAAAAACCCCAAAACTGATTTCATGTTTCCCAAGTAATAAAGGTTTTAAAAGAACTATCAGATGAAAAAGACTTAAAATAGGCCATAAAAGAGAGTGTGAAACGAGTATCTAATATGATTTAGTTACTTTTCTGCTCTTCTAAAAACCATAGATGAAATCTATTTACTTACTTTAAAAATAAAAAATTTAAGATGCTGGTCTTCAGGAAGAAACAGAGGTGGAGCTTCATTTATATAATTGCCTGTTCTCCCTGCACAGGCAAGACAGAAACCTACATATCTTTGAACTATGGTAGAGAGAAATCCAGTCTCCTCTCTTTTGACTGTATAAACACTTTCACAGCAATTAACTCTGTCCAGGTGAGGCAGCCACTGAATGAGAGTTCAGGAAAAATGCAGGAAACACAAAGCATCTCCAATCCACTTGCAACAAGAGTAGTTACTCTGACCCTTTATAAAAGAGCCAGGGCATCTAGCAGATGGCTAAAGTTTCCACCCCCAGGCAATCAGACACTAGATCTCAAGCCTTCAGTTCCTGGGAAAAGGTACAAACAAGCTGTTACTTAAAGGCCACTTTCACGTCTAGGTTTCCAAGTTTCTCCAGGGACAGCAGCAGTTTTCAATCTTGTCTGCCCACACCAGCCCTGCAATAGAGCTCACCAAAGAATGGAGCTGCTCCCCAAGAAAACAGCACTTTCAAGCTCAAGCAGGTGAAAAGGGCACTTTTGACCTCAGAAAGAAAATGTTAAGCAATTTTACAAATGCTAAGCAAGGAAAACAACTGGGCCTGGGACTTCAGTGAGTTTCAGATCTCTGGGTCCCACACAGTTTTTCTCAGTAAAGAGACAATCAGGGAAGTGTGTGCATAAGCCTCTTCTTGCTCTCGAGAAGGGCAAAGCACATTTTGCCAGTCACGACAAGTGATACTTCGTCAAAATGGCTGCTTGTGAACGATGACATAGCTAATGGCAGGGACACGGGGAGAGATGCAGAAAACATCCCTTAGGGACAAGACACTGGCAGGGCAAGTGAAGGTATAACACTCAGGATGTTAAATAGCCCTGGCAGAAAATTTCAGATGAAAGGCTGCCCTCACCTTTCATTGAACTTACTGTATGCACACACTGCTCATACAGACACAGAACCCCACCTTCTCTAAATGCCTAATGAAACTATATCTAGGACCACACTGTGAAAAAAAATGTATCATCAGTCCACCTAAGGCACAGAAGACTAAACTGGAGCAGAAAAGTAAAATTTATCTTTCTAATAGTACCTCAGTTACAGGAAAAGGCAATAAAACTGCACAGCACAACTTTAAATAATTATTAGGAACTGTGTGCTTCATCAGCATTTTAACAAAGAAGTTGTTACAGAAATACTAGAGAAGTACAATACTGATCCCTCTGTGTGCCAAATCATCTGTGTGGGAAAACAGCACAATCCAGAGGCACAAGCAGACTCGCAGTTACTTCACCTGCATTCTTAAATGCTCTCTACGCACAGACAAGAGCACAATACACTCAGCCTGCAGTTAGCTCTGCCCAGCTGAGTGTGCAAACAAAGCAAGCATGTGTTTTTACAAAAAAGACTGCTGATAGGTCAAGTCTTAGTGTTAGTCCATGGATAAACTAAGACATGGCTTTCACTCAGATAAACTAAAATCCCATATTTGAATATAAGCTCAGCACATTCCTCTTTTACAAAGGAAATACAGCAAGCAATAAAAAATGCTCGTGAACATTTTTGCCAACTTCAGCTTCAACACCTTTTTGCTTCAATTTTTGATTCATAAAATCCTGATTACTCACGGGCATGCTGTAAAAATAAATGTACTATGTCTGTAGGGTTTACCAGCTACAAGGATCAATGCTGAGAAAACCCTGTAGAGAACTAGCCTTTTTTGATATCAGGTAGCAAGAAGTATACTCAATGTAAACCTCAAGTGGTCATAGCTGAATGATGAAAACAAAATGAAATGCTGGTCATCCGTTTCATTGCTTCCAGACGGTCCCTTCTGTTCAACCAGAAAGCTGATCCTGCCTTGGAAAACCTCAGTGATCTTGCAGTGTATGTACAGAGGACCCAATGCCCTCAGCAAGCTCCAGCTCCCATCCTCCTATGGCATTCGTAACCCCAGAAGTGGCCACACCATGACAAATCAATCAAAGTGGCACAAAATTCCAGTGCTTCCTGTGCCAATATTGAGGGCAATGGGATATTATGGAAGCTCAGCTCATCCAGCAGCTGGACTCTACCCCAGGACCTAGCAAGCAGAGGTAGTGGGTTTCACAGGATCATAGAATGTTTTGGGTTGGAAGGGACCTTAAAAATCATGTAGTAACAATCCCCCTGGCATGGGCAGCGACAAATCAAGGTTTCTGATGGAGTAGGTGAAGCTTCTTCTCCTATCCTCTCCTTCCAGGTGGGACATCTATACAAGGGTAGATTCAGCTAGAAATACAATAAATACCATTAACATATTTGGGGAAGTATGTAAAAGACATGAGGGGTACACAGAACACCGAGCTGTAAAACACTGGTAAGAAGGTGAGTTCCAAGCAGAATATAGTCACAGTGCAATGGATTACCAAATGCTAAACACAGCACCCCATAAATGATACTCACAAAAACAAAGCCAGAGTCCAAAATATTTTTGAAACTAGCCTAAATATTTATTCCTTTTCCAGGTTAGGAAAGAATTTTGCTTTCCCAACTCTCAAGCCATTATTTGCGCCAACCCCATTTACACAGGTTTATCCAATTTTTCAGCTCTTATATCATAAAAGCTTTGTCTTCGCACTTTGTAATTACAGTTTGTTCCCAAAACTATGGAGAGTCTGCATAAAATTTAACTAACTTAGACCCCTTCCCCATGTCATATCTCAACCAGCCTATCGCATTCTGGACACTGAAACAAAACCTCCTTAGCACAATGGCTAATTCATCCACTAGCCATTTTGGGGGGCTACTGGTGAAAGCCATTCCTGAATGCTCAAATACTTTCATCAATGTAATATTGCTGTAAAACCTAACATTGACTTTCCAAGTGGAACAGTTAATTTTAAGAAATTGTTTTTAAAATGCATGATACAATCACAAGGTAAACTCAAATTCAAGACAGTAAACTCATATTCAAGACAAACTATCAGATCCCTAGCAAAAAACCCCCAGTGTTTAGAAAAAATGCACACTGTGTTTAAGTGCCAGTGTACAAATTTACCAAGTGTACAAAACAAGACTCATAAAGTCCAAATTGACTCCAAATTAAATTGCAATTAATTTAATTAACTAATTGATTAAAAGGACTACCTGTACACTTCGGGCAGATGATGACAGATGTGCTACTGTACAACCCAGCACATAAGACTTTGGGAGCAGACAAAGACAACTTAGTGATTGCCCAGTTTTAACAGGAAGAGTGCAACATTCATTTTGGATTATCTGTGATTAAGGGAGCTGGTTCTTAAATTTCCCAGGCACCTATTACGATCATGACTTGTTTCCAAGCCTGATGTCATACATTTTCTCAAAGTTAGCATCAGAGCATCAAAGCACCACCAGGTTTAAGGGGCAAGAGGTCACAGAGATAGCACTGCCTTCACAAGGAAGAAACATCCCACAGAAGAGTGAGCTATGCAGGCAGCCCAAATACATATCCCTGCTTGGCACCTTCGTCCTACTAAAAATGACATACCACCTTGTAAACTGGCACCATGCCACCCTGACAGATGGACTTAAGTGTAGGCAGCCAAGAGACTATGTATAAGGATCAAATATGTTTTTTGAGAGCAGGACTTCCAGACAGGAATGTTAAAACAGCTGTCCACATTGAGCTTGCATGCCTACACTTAAGAGGATATGCTATTGCCACTTGAGCCCTGATCTGGATTAACTTAGAAAATAAATAAAATAGCTTCCACAGCCACATAAGGTGAGTTTTTGCAGAATCAGGATTAGTGATACTCAGGGGGGCTTGACTGACCTATGATTAGTGGACACACTTGCAGGGTGGATGAGCTCTTCAGTTGTGCAGCTCTGTGGAACTTTAATCATGTGCATGCTTGTTAACTAATATTTCTCATCTGAATGCATCTTTATATATGTTACATTTCTTGGGGAAAAAAAAAGAACAAAGAATGCTATACCAGCATCATTACGAACAAACATGATAGTGACCTTCCACTTTATGTCAGAGGATACACTTTTTTTAATTAGCTGTGATCATTCAGAGGTATGCATCTGTGTGACTTGGATCTGCTTCATCAAACTTTCCTGTCTTTTCAAAATCTCTCATCTCCCATGGCCCACTCCAAGACTTTTTGTTAGTTCATGCTTATGTGCATGCGTATGTTTTACATTTTGACATCATTTCAATAACCTGTTCCAAGAATAAAATCATACTGATTTGAGACATAGGCATTGCATAATGCAAGATGTGTGGTGGCTGGCCTGCAGAGCCATGCCCTGGCCACCCCCAGCCCATCCCCGCACACATTTGGGCTGTCCGCCATCCACAAATCCCTCTCTTCAAGGACATGACACATTTCAGACCTCTGAGAAACTTCCAAATCCATGTTTGCTCACATCAATATGCCAAACAATTCTCTTTTTTTTCTAATGAACTCAGTTTTTGCCCCTCAGAAAGTCTAAAGAGAGGTAAACACTCAAACCTGAAAAAGTTAAAAGTTTGCTCAGAATTTTGCACTATTTTGAAAAGAGAATACCAAGATCTCCAATTGCAACCAACGTTACTTCTAGCACTGAGTAGCTTAAAGACTCAAAGGAGGTGACAGTCCATTTTACCCACTGTTTAAACATGGTTTGTGTTCATTCTAAGTCTTCTCCCTGTGGACACAATCAGACAACAGGGACAATTTTTTTTTACGTACACTTTAGCTGAGTACCTCACCTTTACTTCTGTGTATCAGCGCATATGAATGTCAGGTCTAGGAGGGCATTCCCAGTATAGATCAAAGCTGCCTTGAGTGCTTGGTGACAGGGTCACACACAGTCTTCCAACAGCTGCTGGTGTCATTTACCTTTGTTAACTTCAAGGCTGATCTTTATCGCAATTAAAAGTTACCCGTCACTTTATTACAATTTCCTGTGCTAGAAGCACTTCAGTGGCAGGCAGTTTCTCCTGCACAGTGAGATTTTCCGAATGCTGACTGTGCTTACCCCTTTGGTGACGACTTCTTCCTCCTCTCACACTGTTCAGCTCTTTCACACTTCATTCCTCACCTACAGCCTTTCCATTTCCCTTTTCTCTGTGTTTTTGAGGACTGTATGAAATCATCTGTTTGCAAAAGTTGCAGCCCCTCTCTGTTCCTCCAAATTACAGTTACTACCTTCAGACAAGATGCTTTGCTTTTTCATACTGCCAATAAAATTGTTTCCAGGTTAATCTAAATTTTGTTGCCACTTATCCTTTCTTAGAGGGAAGGAAAAGAGGGGAGACACTTTGTCAAATATTTCATCAAGCATATTAGCAACGGTGTGAAAACAACAGAAAAAAAACACAGAAATACCTCTCCCTCTCTCTGAAAACCCACTTTGCCTCAGGCTTTCTTAAGACACCATGAATAGACTGTGTGTGGCTTTAAAATAGCTCAGGGAACAGTCAAATTGCTGAAGAACAGGTCAAAAGGAATAAAAATACTGATCTGGATCACTGCTTTTGCTTAATAAAGTTATTGCACACACATCTCGAGTCTATTCCTTTCATGTTTGTCTGTTTTACACAGGATGATTATCTCCACGGTTATAATAAAGCCGAACTAAACTGAACTGCAAACAGTAAGGCTAAGCATCTGAAGCCCTTGGCAGCACTCTCAGCCCCGTAAGTGTCTCTCCTTATTTGAAAAGAATTTCAAGGAGTACATGAGGTTCATTTCTTACAGAGTCATGTAAGATACTAACACAAACCTGAAGAAGAGTCAATCGTCTCACCCAGTACACACACTATGAAAACTGTTTGGTGTCCATTATTGTGTTCAAACTCCCTCAAACTTTAGTACCCAGTTATGAGAGAAATCTTTCTCACAACTATGAGGAAGACCTGTTTGTACCTGTCGAAAACCAGGTGCCAGACCAGACTCTCGTTTTGCTGTGTCCCTTGAGCTCCTGTAACCAAGTTCTAAACCCTGAATGTCTTACTTATTGTTTAATCAACTTTCTATAACCCATGCTGAGTAGCCAGATGATTTACCGATGCCAGCAAAAATTCATTGCTAGTTAAAGATCAATGAATGCTGGAAAAGTATGCTGGATAAAATTTAGAAATATATAGGTTCTGTACTAGCAAAAAGAAACTTGAAGGGGCAGGGCAAACTTTAACATTGCTTTTTAAAGAGGCCATTGGCTAATGCCAAGTTGCTGAGAAGTGTTAGAGAAGCCAATCTTCTGCACCGTCCCATTCCCGGTGTGGGAGGGTGTGAGTACAGCCGCCTTTACACTTTGCCTTAGCTTCACCTGTTACTGCTGTTCACTGCTCCACAAAGAAAAGGAAAAAAACTTTTTAAAACAGGAAAGCATGGCAAATTTACTCCAAAAGTTCACTTCAGAAGGAAAGCTTAGCACCAGTTGTTTAGAACGAACTTGGCAGAAATACTGTGGCCTGGCCCTCAGAGAGATCTGAGGTTCAGTCTTCAAAGCACCCTGGTATTCAGATGCCTTACCTAGGTAAAGCGAGGCGTTTTCTTTCTTGACATTGTCATCTAAGTAGGTTGGTCCCAGGGTATAGATGGGTGTCGAGCCCATGCCAATGAGGATTTGGGCACAAATGAATAAAGCTACATAGAGAGAGTGGTCGTTTCCGCCGGAGTCCTTGACACAGGCCGGCGAGTCCCACTGCTCTTTGGCGGTGCCATTGCCAGTCACACACAAACCCTCATTACTGACAGAGGAGTTCAATTCCTGGATCTGGTACGGTGGAGAGATGAAATGAGGTAAGGAGAAGAGGGCAGCCCCCAGGGCAATAAAAAACCCCCCTACAGCCAGCCAGAGCGGCCTCCGTCCGCGTCCCCCAAAGTAGCTGATGAAGACCACCACCACCAGGCTCCCAATGTCGAAGCAGCTGACCAGCAGCCCCGACTCCGAGCTCTTGAGGCTGTATCTCCGCTCGATGGTGGTGATGACGCTGCTCAGGTAGCCGGAGACCATGAGGGACTGGATGAAGGTCAGGAAGCACATGCACACCAAGAAGAAGCGAGAGTCCGCCAGCACTGCCTGCAGGCACGCTCTGCCCGGGGGTCCCGCCAGCAGCACCACTGGCGCCCGCAGCGGCGGGCCCGGGGACACCCCTCGGCTGGGCTCCACGGGCCGGCCAAGCTCCGTTCCCCGAGGGAGGCTCCCGGGGGAAGCGGCGGCGCCCTCGCCCCGTCCGCCCTGGGGAGCCGGTGCCGTGCCGGGGCTCGGCGGGGCGCCGGCACCGCCGCCACCCCCGGCCGCCAGGGGGGAGCCGAGTGCGGCCCCGCGGCCCCGCGGCCCCGCCCCGCCGAGAGCGGGGAAGCTGCGGCAGCGCGGCGGCGCCTCCGCCCCGGGGCGCCGCTGCGCCGGGGTCCCCGCCGAGGCCATGCTGGGTCCGGCTCAGAAGAGCCTGGCCGCCTCCGTCCCCTCCGTGCGTCGAGCGGGCGGAGGGGCCCGGCGAGAGCGCAGCATCGCGGGGAGGGGAGGAGGGAGGGGAGGGGGTGGCCCTAGCCGCGGCCACCGGCCGCCCTGCCGCACGTGTCAGCCAAAGTCCTTTGTGGCTCCATCCTCCTTCAGTCTCGCTCCTGCTATGGCTCCTGCTCGCCACCGCTGCATGCCCGCCCGCGGCGCAGTGCTCAGCAGCCTCCCGCCGGGGCACCGTGCCCAGCCCAGGCGCCGCCGGGGAACGCCGCCCGCTCCTGCCGCTCCGCCGCCTGCATCCTCTCCTGTCTCTGCGCCGGGGTGGCTGTAGATCTGCGGGGCGGAGAGCAAGCACGGGAGGTCAGCGGCGCTGGCTCCTGCGTCCCCTCTGCCCGCCCGGCCCCGCGATCCGTGCTGAGCTCCGGGCAGCGCCCGCCGCCGCCACCACGGGGGGGGGGGAGGGGGGGGGGCGCCCCCCGGGGCCCGCGTCCTTGGGGCCAAGCACATGGATTTACATAAGAACAGGGACGGGTACACGCGCCCGTGAGTCTCGGCCAGAGCACGACCCTTTCATTCGGCGCCGGATGCGACAGCCAAAGGTCGCCGTGCCGAGCCTTTTATTTTCCATCCTAAAAATAAACGCGCTGAAATAAATACTCCGCTACAAGTCGGCGGCCCGGGAAGCAGCGGCGGGTGGGGGAGAGGAGGAACAAAGCCGCAGCCGGGCAGCGCCGGCGAGCACCCCAGGGTTGACCTCGCCGTCCCACCTTGCCCGAGTTGCCCCCCTTGCCTGAGGACACGCGGGATCACGGAGCGATGAGCGATGCCCGGCCCTGCCCACCCGGCAGCGGAACACGCCTTTTGCCTCCTTTGTCCGCTCTTGTCTCTCCCCGCCGCCTTCTGTTCGGTGCGGCCGCGAGGAGGGGCGGGTGGGGGGAGGCAGCGCCAGCCCCGGCAACTGCGCCTCGGCGGCGGCTCTGCCCCCACCCCCGGAGAGTGGGCAGCGGGCAGGGCGCAGCGGGCTCCCTCCTCCCGGCCGCCGCAGGAAAGAAAGAACGGGATTACTCACCGTGTCCGCGGCAGAGCCTGTCACCCCGTCCCAAATGTCACCCAACGCCGGTTCCCCCTCGGCTGCCTCCCCGGGCGGCGCGGAGCCAGCGCAGGCGCGCCCGCTGCCGCCTGGCACTCGCGTCCCCTCCGACCTGCACCGACAGGGATGAGCGGCAGCTCGGGATAAACCAAGTTACAACCCCCCGAAAGAGTTTGGGGAGCCCCTGCGAGAGGGTGAACCCAGCGGTAGGGTGGGCTTTGCGAGGGGCTGGAGGGTTCTGGGGCTGCCGAGTGCTGCAGCTTCGCCCCCCCGGCTGAGAAAGGCGTCCCGCGAATTCCGGACACGGTTGGGAACGCAGGCGACATTTAGGATGCTCCGTGGTGTCGCACCGTGTTGTGAAAAGGCAATGACATATTCGGAAGTGGAGACCTCAGATACAGCTTCTACTGAAAAGTGAGAAGAAAGAGCAAAGCGTGGCCAGCAGGTCGAGGGAGGTGATGCTCCCTCTCTGCTCTGCTCTCGTGAGACACCACCTGGAGTATTGTGTCCAGTTCTGGAATCCCCAACATAAGAAGGTTATGGAACTCTCGGAACGGGTCCAGAAGAGGGCTATGAAGATGATCAGAGGGCTGGAGCACCTCTGTTGTGAGGACAGGCTGAGAGTTGGGGTTGTTCAGCCTGGACAAGAGAAAGCTCCAGGGAGACCTTATAATGGTGTTCCAGTACCTGAAGGGGCTACGGGAAAAGCTGGGGAGGGACTTTTTACAAGGACAAGTAGTGATAGGATGAGGGGGAATGGCTTTAAAATGCAAGGGGGAAGATTCGGATTAGACATTAGGAAGAAATTATTCAAGATGAGGCTGGTGGGGCACTGGCACATGTTGCCCAGGGAAGCTGTGGATGCTCCTTGCATGGAGATGTTCCAGGCCAAGCTAGACGGGGTGTTGAACAGCCTGGTCTGGTGGGATATGTCCCTGCCCATGGGCCGGAGGGTGGAACTAGATGATCTTTAAGGTCCCTTCGAACCCAAACCATTCTATGATTGATTGATTGATTGATTTAGGAAAATAGAAAGCCAGGCCACTTGATGGTCCATTTTGTCCAGGCTTTTGTCTCCAGTGCCAAGGGATGCATGGGAAATCAATGTTACTCTCTTCACTTGACAGGTTGATTACAGAAGGTGCATCACTGGTACCCAAGTTCACAATAAAACATAAACGTATAAGATTTATTATGCAAACGTTTCTGTTTGTAAAGTTTCACCATAATGAATTTAAAATATATGGTATCCTTCAAGCGCAAAACAATTAATTGGTGTTGCAGAATGGTCTGTTTATGGCTACAACTGCAAAAGAACATGGTTCCCATTTTGCTAGATTAAGGTCCCATTTTGCTAGATTAAGGACATGGGCTGACATCTTACTTTTGACATATCTGTATTAGTTAAAGACATTAAGTTAGGACTAGTAGGAGAGAGGCCCTTCATCTGAACAGTGTCTGCCTAAATTCCCAGCTGACAAACTCCTTCCACTCAGGCTACCCTTGCCGTGGTGTTGGACACTCCCACAGCACTATCGGTTGCTGTTCTTTGAGGGACACAACCTCTTGACAGAGACATGGTAACCATCAGCAGAGGGGGGAGCTGAGGCTTAGCTCAGGCTTAGTCTCGTGCTGTATTAGTTTCAGAAGAGAAGATAAAAGAGCTACAAAGGCACCACCCTTTTAAGGTCACGCTTTAGTTATTATGGACTTGGGGGCTTTACATGTGCTTGCTAGCCTAAACAAGGTATCACAGCCTGGTCTATTCCAGCCCATGAAGTGGGAAGAACACAGCTAAAGGGTGGTGTGAGTTGGTGGCTCTACTTTTCCTTCAGTACTTGATGTTTCTAGCCAGGTTTTCTACTTAAAGCTATGCCACACACAGAATAAATCAACACACTTGTCTTCCTTCCCCTTTTGTCTAACACTGCTGTCATTTTTGGGCAACAACTGTTCTTCGTTTTGAGACCAATATTAATAAAGCAATAAGCAAAACAGGATGTGCTTTAGGAGGCTAATGGGCTTTAGGTCCTCCTGGAGCATGAGCACTGGGAAGCATAAAACGAAAGGACAAGTAACTTCACTCCTCAGGGACCCTCACCCTGCTAGTGTCCTAATGAAGTCCCGAGGGCAACTCACAGCTGGGAGAGAGCAGCTCATTATTTTTATTTGGGATGTCAGAGACCACACTTAAAAAAGCAGATCCTAAACTGAAGAGCTCATTTAGTACAAGAAATGAGCTTAACCACACTCATTCTTTCATTCATTCATTCTTTCTCACTATAGGTTTTCCTGTAGGACAGAAAATTTTCACTTATGGTTTGGGAATTTTAAAGACATAGGACTAGAGGGCAACATTGCAGGGGGGAAAAGTGTTCCAGATTCTTAAGCTGCATCTCAAGCCTGCATGCCATGGGTGGAAGGAAAGCTGTGAGCCACGGGTGGGCACAGTGCCTTTGGTTGGCTGTTCAGTGATCATCGGGCACAGCAAAGTGGTGAGCTGGGCTTGCATCACTGCAGGGAGCCCACTGAGAAGCAGCAGGTGATAAGGTTGCCTGTGAAGGGTAGTGCAGGCAAAGCCCTGAGATGCCTTGGTTATCACAGGGCTGGATCTGACACCATGCCTGTGCACATGGACTTCCCTTTGAGTACCTGGTAGCAGGATGAAGCCCATGCTACCTAAATTAGTCATAGTGATGGTTCTGTAGAGCTTATTGTTTTATTTTAGAAGATGCCAAACTCAGGAGGTACATTGCAAATCTGCTAGGGAAAATTTTAACACTTGTTTTCAAAATAGACTTTCCTTCTCAAGCAAAACCCCAATGTTTAGGGGTGTGTGTGTCTTAAAAATATAGGTAAGATCCCCATTCCTCCTTCTCCTAAACACTAACATTGCCAGGAAATAAAAAGAAGAGCATGCAACCATTGTAGTTGTGACTATTTACCTTCATAGAAATACTGGAAGTATTACATTTATTAATCTCTTTTGTGAAACTTCATTTTTGTAAAGTTCATGAAGTACTATCACTCTCAAGAGAGTCTATAGAACCTTTTGAGCGGCTAATTTAGAAAATCAGCAAATTATTACTCTGTAACTTATACATGCAACTTCAAAAAAACCTTAATGTGTTTGTCTGACAAAGCCAGTTGAGCATCTTAAAAATGGGACTGCCTCTCAATTATTTATGTCTGTCTCCAATGCAAGTACACATAGAAAAACTCTTATTTTGAAAAATAAATTTGAGTGTAGAAAGTAGCAGTTGCTTTTATCCATAAAGAGTACAAAGAGTAAAATAAAATTAAAAAAAAAACTAGAAGAAAAAGCACAGAAGAAACAAGGTGAGATGAAAGCATGTTCTCTTTTTCTACATACCATTAACCTCTGGAAATCATATTGATAAATGCTAAATGGCAAACTAGGTGGCAGGTTCTCTAATTCCCAATTCTGCAACATGTCAGACTGTGCTAGGAATTTGTCTAGTGGGAGACACAGAAGGGGGAGGATGCAGAAATGTTTCAGAATCAACAAAAGACCTCTCTATGGGCAGTCTCTCAGCTCTGAAGAGAGTCATGAGGGACTCCCTCTGTTCCTGTGCTGGGGAGAGGAGCAGACCCTTTCCTCCACTTGGGAGTCAGGCTAGAGCCCCTTCTTGGGCATCACCAGGTGTCAAGGCTCTGGACTGCTTAGAGCTACAGCTTTAAGTGCTGCAATTTAGGCCTCTAAAGGCAGATAATCCACCAGCTAATGATCAAAGATATCTTTTCTCTAAGGTATTTACAAGTAAGATATACCAGATTATTAAGCACCAGAATGCTTTATACAGGGCTGTGGTAGCCTAGCAATAAAATGAACTATGGTATATGCCTTGAATGCAAAGACACATTTAGTTCCTTATAATTGTTTCCTATATCGATATCTCTGTTTTTAAGCCTTTTGTTTCCTTCTGCCACAGCAGTATCAGGCATTAAGAAGACGTGAGATACTCATTCTACATAGAAGAGGAAAGAGCTGTGCTGTACCTTTCTGTGCACATTTCATTCTTTATGTTCACATTTTTTCCCTGAAAGTCCCAGTTCCTCTACTACATCCTGCTTTTAAATGATACAAGCATTCATCTGAAACTGTGGAAGCATCATTTGAAACCAGGATCAAAGCCATGAACAAAGACTAAACCAGTTTTCCCTCTCACTCTCATTCACAAAGATCTTGTTTCTCGGCATCTACTACTTTATTTTAATGTCACCTTTCAGTGGCCTTTTGGCAAGAATTCTGTATTCATGCATTTATATTTGGTTAACATATGCATTATGACCTTAACGTTATTCTCCTGTCTACACTTATATGCCTTTAAGCGCAGTAGTTTTAGATGTTAAGTGATGAAGTCAAAATACCTTGAAATAACGGTTTGAATCTCTTTGAATTCTTTACCCATATCTAAATTCAAAATTCAATACAAAAATAGAACATTTGCTCATTGTTTTTTCCCCCTACTTGATCATTAGTTTTTCTCAGGGGAAATACACTGGCAAAATCACAACATATCAGCTCCACAATAGAAGAAACATGGAAGAGTGCCACCGAGTAAAAATATCCTCTCAGAAGGCCAGTACACAGTAACATAAAAGTGTCTGGAAACTCCTGGGACCTCCATCATCCATCCAATTCCAGTTACCATGACATGATAGGCTTTTAGTCTACTGTGGCCCACAGTGTGACCTGACCACAAACATCACTAACTGCAAAAGTACAAAACACCAAAAACTCCACAAAATCTGTAACACACCATTAAATAGAGAGCAATTAAAAAAATCAATTTAATTGCCAGCTTCTAAGAAAATCTACTGTGTATCTAGAGGTAGACACATCAAAATGTCTTTTGGACAGTGCCAGTGCCCAAATTGGTGCTCCAAGGTGTCACCCCATCCAGTCACCTCAGATGGGAGTCAGCAATGTGCTACCTGGAATCAGCACTTGTGCCTACACACAAAGGGAAAGAGCATTTGTCCAGGGAAAATGCATGTCATTCAGGATAAATAGCTTTAAATAAAATAATGAACAAGTGTAATTAGTGAGTAGCAATAAAGTAATTTAACACCAACAAATATAGAAAAGGTAGCACGAATTAAAATTAACACAAGAAGTGATGAGAATTGACTTGTAAAATACTTTGCCATCTAAAATGCAATATAATGTAATAGGTTGAATAAATCTAGGAATATTAAAAATGTTCTTCAATTGCCAGTACAGAAGCTAGCTTCCTTCTGTTTCAGTAGACCTGAAAAGGGAAAAAACTGCTGAAATGAGGAAAATTATAGCCTGAGTTAAATCCATAAGACTTCTACTCCCTACCCCTAGAGTGATAAATTCATTTCAAAGCCCTGAGGTTACTGGACATCTCTAGCACTTAAACTGAATTCTCTACCAAGAAAATAAGAACCAGGAAGGAATGTAGTGAGCTATTGACAATTATTTGGTCAGAAAAAATACAGGATAAAAAGTAGAGATACACAAAATTGCCAGGAAAGCATCTGGTAAATGTGCACCAATGTTCAAAAGAGATTTAGGGCAGATATGAGAGCAGGGTTTTGTTGTTTATTTTAGGAAGAACATTTTGCCCCACAGGGCAGATTTTACAGCCTTAGGGTCCCTATACAAATAAAGCTCACAGATCTCTTAGAGGAATGCATACAAATTATCCTGAGTTATGTATTTATTATTATAAATCTTAAAAAAAGAATCGAAGGAAATGCTCTAAGAGGAACCATATGCTGAAACATTATTCACCTTTTATCCTTGAAAATATGGTTTTAATGTGGGAACTGTGAAGGCTTATTTCAGCAAGAAGTAGCCTCTGCAGCTGCTGACCCAAGAAAGCTTTCAGGCATGGCAGTCAGAGAGGCTTATATATGAAATACAATGGTAAATTTAAACTATTTCAGCCTCCCAGTCCATGTGAAAGACCACCCTGCTATTGCCCTGAGCTGTAATCTCTGTGGCCCACATTCTTATCTGAGTTATAGGGCAAAGGGGTTCCCCTGATCTCAGGAAAATACCATCGGGTTTGTTCTGCCCATAGGACTGAGATCAGTTGTGCAGCTGGCACTGAGGAAGAACACTGAATTTACTGCAGTGTTCATATGCTGGGCAGGGACTCGGAAAACTTGCTTGCACTGGAGCTGAAGTGAAAGGCAGCAGGGCAGAGATGTGGTGGCTGTTGAGCCAGTGAGCCCTGCACACATCGAGTTCAGTGTTTCTAGTGTTTCCTGGGCATCTGCAGAGACAGATGGAGATACAATGGGCTGAGAAGACATCTTCTCAAAGGGGGAAAAGTAAGCTAGGCCCATTTTTTTCCGCAATGAATTTTCTGCCCTCTGTCTCCTACTGTAGGCTGTACTGCTGCCTCCAGATGTGATTCAGTTACTTTGTTGTTGTCGAGAAGAGGAAGGCAACTGTTGCAGTGCTTCTTTAAATTATAATATTCTCTATCAGCTAAACTAAGTCACCAGTCTGTGCAGCTCTTCAGCTTAGGGTCACAGATACTTGTAAGATACTTATTATCATGACATTTTGGGGAAGACATATTCTCATTTTAGCTTTAGTTAACAGGTTAAAGTATAGCAGGAAGATGGGAGATTTTCATTAAAAATACTGGCTACAATAATGTGAGGCATTGTCAGAAGTGGATTTGCAAGAGGGACAGAGGGACTGTAATTCCCTCTTCTGCAAATGCCTTTTCCACTCTGCTGTGGAGGGAAGAGGCTCTGCCCGCTCCCTTCTTCCACTCACTGGAGCTGCCAACATGGTCCTGACCAGGGTGCTAAGTAAGTGTTATTTTACAAGTGTGACAAGCCAAAGTAAGTCTTTCAAGTAAGTTCTTCAAGGGCAGTGTTAGCGGCCATCTTTAAGTATTGAAAATCTTATTTAAAAGTACAGCTGTCACTCAACGAAGTGAAAGAGAGACGCTAGTAAAAACTGTTATTACTTACATACTCACATGTATGCACACAGGCACATGCACACACAGACTACACCCACACTAGTAATAAATAAAGGGAAAGAGGTGAACTGAAGACTGAAAGGAAGTGTGTGAATTTAATGGAGTTATACAAAACCACTGGAGAAGGCAAACCAAGCTGCAATAGGGATTTCAGCTGTCTCCCTATATGATGCCCGGTGCTAGTTCATTTAAGCATAAATTCCTACTGACGTGTGTTGGTTTGTATTCTGTCAATTAGTAGATGGGGACAGTGGTGAATTCAACAAGGGGATTTTTTTGTAAGTGTTAGCTACACCCAATAGGTGAAATGGTCTCCCAAGTTAAAAGGTAAAATCTTGCCCCTACAAAAGTCAGTGGTATAATATCCATTGTCAGACACTGATTCTCCAGGTTACTGTCTCCTTCAACCCATTTTTTGTCTTATAAGAAAAAAAAGAACCTACATGTATCTGAAACCCCTTTAGGAATGTCTTTGACTTTATATCTGTGGGAACCTGAATACCTGGGAGAAAAAATATGACTCAGCCTCCTCAAAGGAGAAGACGACGGAGAACTGGGAGTGGCAGTCCTGTTCTCCCACATAGCACCTCAGTCAGTACCTCCAGTCCTACTCAGACATGGCATTGCCTCACTCTTCTTGACTGGCAAGGGCCAGGGCACAGGATGCTCATGCCAAAACATATGTGCTAGCCACCACACGATGCGCCTTTCCCTGGCAGCAGGTTCTATGAGACGAAAAGTGGTGGTGGACAGCCACTCCCAGGAGATGTATTTTCCAATGGGGCCCTGTTAAGAAGGAATCTGTGCTGACCCTTGTCCTCTCACTGGTCTTGGATCAGCAATTGTGCTTCAGCAACAAGAATACCATTCAAATTAGAAGAGATATGAATCTAAGAAGGATGGTCTGACAGCAAAAAGCCAAAATACCTTTCTAATTTTCAGGTGTTTAAAAATGGTAGAAGTTAGACTACTATGCAGATGTTGTAAACTAAGAAATTGCATTGCCCAAAAATCCTCAAAAGGATTAAATCCTTAAATTCAACAGTATTTTGAAGTGTTAGTATTATTCAGACGTGCAAGGTAGAAAAATTCTGTGTCTCTGCACATAGACAGCAAAAAGCCATTCACACTCAGCCACCCAAGAGAAGAAGTTTTGCGTGTTGGTTCTTGAAACAAAATTCAAACTACAGTCTTTAGGTGCAAATGTGTTACTCTGAGTGCTTCTTCCTCAAGTTCCGCTGCCATGATGTCTTCTTGAATATTTCCTACTTTCCTATCTTGCACCCATAAAAAAGGAGGATGAGTGGAAGTCTCCATCTTTCAAATATTCCTTCTTAAAAGACCAAGAACAATTTTGGAGCAGAGGACATAATAATATGCCCATTGTTCACAATTTAAATGACAATGTGCAGCATCAGCTTTTAAATGTCAAGGTCATTTGTGGTATTTCTATTTTCAGTAAAATGGCTCCTGCTGTTTCCATGGTTTCACCTGAAATGTGTACTGAGCCTCATTGTTAAGAACCTTGAAACCCAACCATTCTAATAAAAAAAAACCAGACATTTTATTCTGTAGGTAGTTAATTTGAATTTAAATGAAAAGTAGTCTGTATTTACCACGAATGGCTTTATGGATCCCTACATTACATTTGTGAACAAAACCAGATGTTTGAATTATCCAGCTTACGCTTCTTTTTGGCATATTGCACAATTACAGTTTTAATTATTTCTACAGCACTGATTGTTTCTGTGGTAGAAAGATCAGCTTTATTGTTTACTATGCAGAAGGAAATATTAGGTTTATTAAAATAAACTATTGGGAAAACAGTAGCTCATAGTCATAATGAAAATGCAAAAGAAACACAATATTTTTCAGAGAGAGATTTTAAAAGGTTAGCATTGCTTCAGATTCTATTCTATATGTTCACATTCAGCTGTGGAAATACTAACAGTTATTGAAACTGCTGAATTTTCCAGGACAAAATAGTCATTTTTCGATGATTGCTGTTACTACTTCATGACTCTTAATCAGAAACAGAATTCTGGAAGGAGACTGAAGAATGATTCAGATTAATAAGGCAAGGAATAGTTTAATGACTTTTAAAACCTCAAAATGCAAAATTAAATCAGTGGATACTGAAAGATTTCCATATTAAGGCCTTGCCAGTTTCAGTATACTCATCTTTGCAATATTACTGGCAAAACCACGGTGTTTTGTCACCGAAATGAGGTTACAGAGATGTAGCTCTGCTGATTGGAGCAGACACTGTATAGCAAGAAATTCCATTGTTCTCATTAAATGGACATCTTTATAGCCCAGTTTTAAGCAGAATATAGAATATAGAACAATGAAGTGTTGAGCCAGGTTATTACTTAAATATGTACTTTTTCTTTCTTTCTTTCTTTTGAAACATGGCCATTAGTAGACTGTCATCAGCTGAAGCTGTCATCATTCACATGACATCAGACTGTGATATTTTTCTCATTTGCTCATTACTCTTTTTACAGCTGTAGAAGACAGAGAAAAGGTAACTACATAGAGGAAAATTGCTATTTTATCTCTGATAAATTACAGTTTCCTTTTGTAGGTAGTCTGTTCATTTCAACCTTGTCAGGCTAAGAGGTTTCAAAAGCAATAATTGGGGTACAACTCAGCTAAAGTGTAGTTGTCTGATATGTGGCCATTCATGCTGGCTTCATGGACCAGGCCTCATATTCAGCCCTCCAGAAACCTTTGGCTCTTTACTTTGTCAACATACGGTGAATGGTTTGCTGCTCCAGTGTGAAAATGCTTCAAATGTCTGTATAATGAAGTACCTCTGAACAGTTTTGCTTAGTGTCAGTGGGATTTTATATCAAACTAAAATGGGTGATCACTTAAGACTTTGGTTACCTATTTTTTGTGTTATCTGGACATGTTACGTCTGTCTTGATACCCTTCAGTGTTAGTACTTGGTTGATACATTTCTTTTATAAGGGATTTTAAAGTCTTTAGACTTTTCATTGTTACGAGGAAAAAAAACCCAAATCTGTACCTGTTGTAGGTGTTCCTACTCTTGTTTAGACAGAAGTCCTAAAGAAAATGTAAAAAAGTACAATGACTTGTGTCAGGCTTGCTGATGTTCCCCATTTCTCCTACCCATTCCTGTGCCCTTCCTCATCTTGCCTTCCAAAAAGGTATGTCCCATTGCTATGCTAGAAGTCACTCAGCAGGTGTGCAGGAAGACATCCAGCTCCTGCAGCACGTAGTCTCTGCAGCACAAGAGAAAAGGTGCAGACCACAGCAGAATAAATTGTTCCTGCTAGCCTTGCTTTGGCATGATGGCACAGGTTCGTATTCTCCTCATCTTTTTCAGCCAAACATGCTGGCCTGAATCTAGTTTTCAGAGCAAAACTACATCACACAAGTAGAGCTTGTGTGGGATCATCAAAGAAGCATCACGTTGTAACTAAGTATTGCATCTGACACAGCAAATGCATTGTAAGCTTTTGATTTTTTTTTTTTAAATACAAACAGACCTTATAAACAGTCAGGTTCTGTTATATCCTTTCTTAGACCTTATGACACAAGAGAAATGCATACATTAGAATGTATTCCAAGCACTTAGACGCTTCAGATTCCTTAGGTTTAATAGCTTTAATAGCTGAGAGGTTAATAGCTGTAAAACACTATCTACCGTGCTCTAAAATAACAGAAATTACTGAAAGCTACTATATCCTTGCACATTCAAATAAAAGCATAGAAGGTTACAACTAGTTAAGACTGTGGGAACAGTATGAGTGTTTCACAGACCTACCTTGGACAAGCTTACATTTGGGGCAAGGTGCTTAGGAAACTTTTCTATTTCCTTCTTTTTTTTCCCTCTACTCTTCAGCTGCAATAAAAAAGCTCTTTCAGCTCTTTCTTAACGCTCAGGATATGCATTGTGCATCAGTGTTGAAACCTCATGTCTTTTGCTAGTTTTGTGAAAGCCTATACATTGAGTTCTCTTATCAGAATTGCTGGTCCTGGCAGAATGAGATTTTCTATAGTCGCTTATCCTAACTTGCCTGCGAAATACAATCTGTGCAGTCCAGAGTTTCAATCAAGAGTTTATACGGAAATTTCCAAAGCACTGTAGACAGAAGAATTTCAGATACCTCTTAACTATACAAGAGCCCTTATTCTTCCCCATATGGTCAGTGCTCTGCTGCCAACTTAGTGAGTGCTAAGATAGCACATATTTTTAATCAGCTGTGTTAAAAATCAAGCAAGACTGTGTTGTTGCTGTTAGCATTAAAAGAATATAAATATATTGGGATTGATTTTGTATGAATAATGTGAAAATACTTTTTCAAATGGTGATACTTGCCAACTGTAGACACTTCATTGTCTAAATGTAGGTATCTACCTATAACTTAAGTGTAGATGTTCTTGCTACAGTCACTGAAGATAAAATACTTGACTCACTTGCCAAGCATAGATGTCTAGTGCCATCAGAGATGTCACATGATACCTAGGAGCACTGCACAAATGTCGCAGATGTGTGACTTTTAAGTATATTACAATTATAATTATGCTTTTTTATTATCTCTCCCTTGTTGTCCTATTAAACTATTTATCTCAGTTTACTCTTCCAATTATCTCCTCCTTCCCACAGGGAAGGGAGTGGGAGAGCAGCTGCATAGTCCTAGTTACCGGCTGGGGTTAAACCATGACACTCTGTTCCAGCTCTTTGGAGTTTGGTTTTCCTTCTTTATAATGGGTAGAGGACACTGACCATCCTTTTTTAAATGTTTTGACTATTACACCTGTGTATCCCTGTACTAAAAGCACACATCAATCTAAAATACCATATTTGTCATCCCGCTCCTCTGACCTACACCTTTCAACAGTTCCTCCCTCCTCTATTGTCATTCTGGTTATGGAGTCAATTTTAAATATTTATCTTCCCCTTCCTTCCACTTCTCAATCCCTTCTCCCTTCCAATCTTCTTTCCCCGTATGGCTTTTACTTTCCAGCTCAGTGTCACTGTGGTACAGGGTTCTGATCCACAGCTCCCCTTATCCACACAGCTCCTGATCCCTCCTGACCCTGGAGGTTCAACGTGGCCCCACTCCCTACCGTCTTCCTCCCTGCTGGGACCACCACAACCGCTGCCACACCACTACCAGGGTCTCAACCTGAAAGTCCAGCTCTCACCTTGCAGCAGCAGATCAGTTCACCCAGCGCTCCTCAGCCATTTTGGAATAGACTGTGAGGCCAACAGGACCCAGGCATCTGTGTGCACTTTGGAGCCTGTCCTGAAATCTGCTGCTAAATAAATGGAGTGAATTCTTTATATGTTTTCTTGTCATGCAGTCTTCCTTCCCAAGGACAGTCTGCTCGATTGGGTTGGATTTTTTTCCATTAAGAAATCATTTCTCTGATTCAGCCAAACATCAGGTTTTTTCTCACATCATATTACCATCTAAAGACACGAACTCCATAAGCATAAGAATAATCATCAATACAATTTTGTAGTGTGCTGATATGTTAAATCAGTAAAACACTGTTAATACAGCCCAGAAATACACTATTAATTTAAGTGCAGAAGTACAAAAGCATCTGGTGAAAGATAGAGCTAGCAGGACCCAAACATTGGTAGGAGCCAGTAATGTTTAAATACCTAACGGGAAGTTGTTATTTGTGCTTGATTTGATTAAATCCTGGTCCTGTAGCTGCGGCTCTGGCATTTTCAAGACAAATCCTCTGCCAGTGTCAAAAAAATGGGATCCCCAGGTAAACTAGCTGGCAATCTGATCCAAACTGGACCTACAAACCCATTAGCAAGTCCTAAAAGCAGTAGGAGATATTTGGAATTTATCACTTATTATTAGTAGCTGATCTATTTGATGAAAGACGAAGCAAGTATGACAAAGAGGTTAAAAACAAGTATAAAGATTTGTGTGCTTGATCACTCTGCTTTCTGACTCTGTTACCTAATGTGCTCACCTCAGAAGAAACCTCTGATTTAATTAGAAGTACCAGTCTGGGATTCATGTACTTAGATAACAAAGCACCTTGGGAAAGAATTAAAAAAAAAAGAGACCTTTTCACCAAGAATACTCTCCCCAAATATTAATTATTAATGTTCATAATAATTACAGCATGAAACTGCCCAGCTAGGCAGCTCGTAGTTTTGCTTATGCTCAATTACAATTGTTGCAGGCAATTAAGGTCAGAACCTGTGTGATGCTTATCATACTGCGGAAATGTTATGGGTTTCCTCTAGCTTTCATTATTCACCCTTTATAATTAAATTGTTCTGGTTTTTAATATATATTCTGTCCATAGTTTTTTATTATTTTTTACAGTTAGACAATCCGCCATCCAGCCAGAAAGTTGAAACTGGTTTAGCTTCTATTTTTAAATCTCTACATTTGAATGAGGTTTGGGGTTTTTTTTCAAACTCACATCTGCCACTAGAAAAAAAAGGCAAAGGCCATGGTTCGTTTCATTTCAGTGAATTTATCTTCCATCCTGGCAGGTTGGCTTGACACATTTTTGCAGAACACATAAGACATTTGGGATTAAAGTGACTCCTTGTAACTGTGTCATTAGCATTGTAAAATCATGCAGGCACTGATTATGTTCTCTGTGCCTCACTCCCACACCTCTAATCTCAGAGCTGACCTGATTTATATCACTAGCTTTACATGGGTCTGTGTATATTGAAATCCAGGGGAGGGGAAAGGGCTGAGATTTCCTGAAAATAAATTCAGTTGGCAAAGAGATTAACCCATTTATAAATATCTTTTTTTGCCCATTGCTGAGTGTGCAGTTTCATCCATTTAAGGAACACAGGCCTAAATCCAGATACTGACACTGCTTGGGAAGGGAGAAGAAAGAAGCAGATGAAGTAGTAGTTCAAAGGGATTGGTTACCAGCACAGCAATTTAAATTATTTGAGGGTCTTTTGGGATGCGGGAAGGAGGGAGCGAGAAGAGTGAATTAGGAGGTAATATCTCAGAATGATCATTTGCAGTAGTTGATATAAGAAAATATTCTTTTCCTTTCCAAGTATCACTTGTTACATATAACTTCAGAAAACCCGATATACTCTTAAAAGCATTCCTAAAGTAGGTGAAATCAGTCATCAATGGCAAAGGTTTATGTACTCTCACCTTTACAGTAAGGAAAACAATTTATGGAGGAGCATAAACGTGAGACACAGTGGCCCTCCGGCCTTTGCCGAAGGATTACCAGCAAACAACTCAGCTGACAAAAAGATTAACCACTTTATAAGTGTATTTGTACACTTCTGAACATTTAGACCTTGGTGATCCCAGGTCTAAATTCAGATTCTTCTAAGCCTGAAAATACAGAGAAATGTTTTTTTCCCATCAAGACCATTTTATGCACATCTATAAAAGGGTTCTGTTGAAGCACCAAATACACCAGACTAGGTTTAAAAACAGTGTTTTGGGAATTACATTCACATCCAGCACATTTAGAGCTATAGACTGTATTTCAGGTCCCGTGATGTCAGCCCCAAGAGCACACCTGGCTGTAGACCTTGAAGGCTTTGTTTGTTCAACCTAGCTGCATGTTGCAAGCCTGTGGAGAAGAGGAGGGAAATGTCATTTCCTGAGGCCCTGTAAGTCAGGCAGTAGCTGTGCCTAAAGTAAGCACAATGTGATTTGGTGATTTCTTACGGTGGCAGGGCAGTACGGGTCATGGCACAGAAAATATTGGGGTTATTCTTGTATTTTTACCTATAAATAACTAGCAGAAAAATCTTCTTAAATTCCTGATAATCCAAAGCAGGAGAATGACTTCTCCAAGAGATGACTCTGACCCCTAACATAGGTACTTAGAATAATTTCCAGTACTTCTAAATCAGATCAGAACCATATGAAGTTAGTACAGGGTTAGGAAAAAGTGAGTGTGACCATAATTCTTATCAAAATCAACTACATCATGCAGGCTGAGACTGTGGGAGGAATCATCCTGCTCTTGTCAGCCAGAAAAATGTAACGATTGTATTGTTATCAAATCTCGCTAAATAAAAAGTGTCAAGTTTATTTTTTTACCCATTACTATTGCCTGTCTAGTGTGTCATATTAAATATGAACAAAATTACTTCTTAAGATAAACTTCAATTAAAAAAGGAAGAAGAAAGCAAGATGAGTTTAGGTGTGATATAATGAATGAAGAAATGGAGGAGGAGATGTGGTAACAATCGCATTCAGATATTTCGTCATATGTCCACTGTCAAAGGGTTTTTCAGACACTTCCTTCGTAAATAAATGTAAACATACTAATATTATACAGTCTCTGAAGGGTAATAGAACAGACACACAAGACAGTACAATGATCACTTCAGAAATCTATTCTACCTTTAAGTGGATTTAAGGTTGAAAGCACTTGTCAATAATTCAAGGGTAAAATACATTAAGGCACTGCTGTAATTATCCAAAGCTCAGGCAATATAAGCAGGGAAACTGAGAGTCAAGGTACTGTTTATAAAAAATACAGCCATGCAATTATTAGGATTTTGTGGTTACTGCATAGGGCAAAGTTAATTGTAGCTGACTGCCTCTGTGGTCTCTGCTTTGTCTACATGTATGTTGATTATTTTAAATGTAAACTACTATATATTTAAATGTAGTTATTTGCTGACCTTCTCTACTACGTGGGAATCAGCCCCTCCAGAAAAGCAGCACAGTGACTGTCAGAACACAAATAAGGTTATTCCCCCATCCATGCAAACATAAAAAACATACTTCAGTGAATTAGAGCAAAAAAGATTAAATTAAAAGACAACCCCTGGCCCTTGACAGTTGTGTCTTCCTTCCCACACACAGCCCAGAACAGCCTAGAAGAAACTGATCTGTGTGTAAAACCGCGAAAAACAGGTTGAAATGGTTCTCAGGGGTCCTATCTAACATATTGCTACACCCTAACTCCATGCAATAACTCTTTAGTAGGTCACTGTCAAGGATAGCAGCAAAAGAGATTTAATATTTAAATGAAATTACTGCCCTTCTTTTTAATGCTTTGCTTTCTTTACTAGACCTGTAAAGTAATAAACTTTTTTTTAGGTAAAAATACCCTTTAAATATAAAGAAATTAGGGAAAGTGCTGAAACTATGTATTATATAATCAAATGAAGTAAAACCTGTGCTGTGGGCATTAGTCACCCATCCTGCATGTGCCCAGGCAGTTCAAAATGACCAAGGATGCCTCTGGCTTACTTCGGCATTAGAAAAAGAAATGTGATTCCACTTTTGAATCTTTTTCTTAGTAGTGTTGCTGATGGTGAGAGTGAGTCAGATGGTCTCCATACCCTCAAACAAATCTGAAGAGGTGAAAAAAAAGAAGAAAATATAGACAGTTTTTTGTTCTGACCAACACCACCATTCGCTATGCATCCCAAATTGAGGCTAGTTAATTCTTACAACTAACGTTTTCTTCCTAGAGGATGTACTGCCAGATCAGATCAAAACAAGGAACCCACACCTGAAATGCAGCATCATTCAACCAGCACTGACAAAGGCTGTCCCTGCAAAGCGCTATAGCAGCTATGCACCTCATGCAGATTATAGAGCTGGTGTTGAAACAGAAAGAGAAGGGACAAAAGTTGAAATCAATCCACTCTGTGTAGCCTGTGTCTCTACAGTTATCGGCATTAAAAAATATATTCTGGATGCTTCTCTCCCTGTTATCTTCACCTGAGACCGTTTAACAATTTCTCTGAAGCAGCTTGTGACAATAACAGATGCTTTCAGCCCTATCTGCCTTGCAATTGCTTGTTGCTTGCTGAAGAGCCAGTGCCTGATGCCTGCCAAGGAAAACTTCCCTCTCAACAGTAGTTACTTGACCTCACCAGTCCCCAAACCACTCTATCAGTCTGATAAATAGTGTTTTCACTGTGTCACTCTCTCTGCCTTAGTCTAGATGGTAGGAAGTTTAGGATAGGCCAGTTTGCCTGTAGATTTGCTGCTACCACCGTATTTTTTACATTACTTTGATAACATCTTTATTGCTACATGTTCTTCTAGGAACAGACCAAATCAAACTTATTCTATTAAAGCAATGGACTAAGGGCTGGGCTGCAAAACTGAATACCAAGTTATAAAGAGGTCAAGCAATCAAATGGATTACAAATTTCTAGCTAATATATTGACTTCATCTCTGACCCTTGGTAAGCTGTAGTCATGGTAGTGGACGTATCCCTAGTCAGCCAAATCCTTCTGGTCTTTTGGGGACAGTACTGCAATCGAGCTTCCCTTGTGTCTTCGTCCTTCCCTGCTCTTCTGCTCAGGAAGTTTGGGGTGTGTGTTAATAGGAATGGAAATAGAGCAAAGCTTTCCTCCTAATTCAGGCAGTCTGAGTAATGCTTAGCCTTTAATGTAATTGCTGGAAAAGGATTCTTGACACTTCATGGGGCTTCTTAAACTAGTTCTTTAACCAGAGATCTTTATTTTATCATAAAACACTGGAAGACATATAAGGTTTGCCTAAGCTTCACCCACTGGGCTTTCCCATCACAGTGGCACTCAGCTTTGAGACTCAGAGAAATGATAAACAGGATAGTGGAAACTTTGTTCATTTTAAGATCTCTTGATCAAAAAGGAAAATAGTACATCAGGACCCAGATAGGGAGCAATAGATGCAAATCGCCTCAAAAAGAACATTGAGTTCTGCTTACCGGGTAATTATATCATACAGACGGATTTTCTGTTCCACTCATTTGCATGAGGAATTGGGCTGGAGAGAAGGTGTGGTCTTAGCCCCTCCTATTACTACTACGTAGCATGGTATATGCAAAGTTCTGGGCAGACTACTGCAGCTGAGTATCTCCACGGTCACCACTGGGGCTGTACCTTGTCCTATCGTTATGAGTGTTCCCCACTGCTACTGACAGCATTAGCAGCAAACCCTTCCAGCTGAGGCTGACCAACTCTTTCTTTCACAAGTCCCATGTGCAAGCCTGTATAAACTGACATAAACGACATGTATAAAAATATCTGTATGGTATTTTCCATTTCATTCAGAACAAAAAGTAAATGAATGAAAAATGCTGGGTCCTGCACTTTGGCCACAACAACCCCATGCAGCACTACAGGCTGGGGACAGAGTGGCTGGAGAACAGCCAGGCAGAAAGGGACCTGGGGGTATTAATTGACAGGAAGCTCAACATGAGCCGACAGTGTGCCCAAGTGGCCAAGAAGGCCAATGGGATCCTGTCCTGTATCAAAAATAGCGTGGTTAGCAGGACCAGGGAAGAGATCCTTCCCCTGTACTCTGCACTGGTGAGACCACACCTTGAGTATTGTGTTCAGTTCTGGGCCTCTCCGTTTAGGAAAGATACTGAGGTGCTGGAGCGGGTCCAGAGAAGAGCAACAAGGCTAGTGAAGAGACTGGAGCATAAGTCCTATGGGGAAAGGCTGAGAGAGCTGTGGTTGTTTAGCCTGGAGAAGAGGAGACTTAGAGGTGACCTCATCACTGTCTATAACTACCTGAAGGGAAGTTATAGCCAGGTGGGGGTTGGTCTCTTCTCCCAGGCAGTTAGCAATAGGACAAGGGGGTATGGGCTTAAGCTCTGCCAGGGGAAATTTAAGTTGGACATCAGAAAAAAGTTCTTTACGGAGAGAGTAATTAGGCATTGGAATGGCCTGCCCAGGGAGGTGGTGGATTCACCATCCCTGGAGGTTTTTAAACTGAGATTGGATGTGGCACTGAATGCCATGATCTAGTAATTGGACTGGAGTTGGACCAAGGGTTGGACTTGATGATCTCAGAGGTCTTTTCCTACCCAATTGGTTCTATGATTCTATGATTCTATGATTCTATGATTCTATGATTCTATGATTCTATGATTCTATGATTCTATGATTCTATGATTCTATGATTCTATGTCAGTGTCACTGGCAATAAAACATCCCAATGCAGGGGATCATTTAAACAGTGACTGAGAGTATGGAGATAAGACTAGATGTAAAGAATAAACTTGGATGTTTGGCTTCAAATATTGTTTTATTTGATTCAAAGAATGGTATTGCTGCTTTGGAAAATATCCATCAAAATATGCCTACCAATTTAACGTCCCAAAGGAGACATCTTGATTAACATTACAGGCAGGAAGTCAAGAGGGCATAGTAAGACTTTGCTCCTGCGCCACATATCACAGCTACAGTCACAGAAGCCTGGTGCTTCTCCTCACCTACCAAACTGGAATCCAGGTACTGGGTGGGAATAGCAGAAACTGAGCTGAGTCTGGCTGTGCTTCCCATTGGGTACCCATGCCCAGTGTGGGGAGACCAGGAAATACAACATGACTGAGAGACACAGCAGAATTTAGTCTGTGCTCACAGAAATGACAGTCTCTGGTGATGAAAAGTAACATTTGTATTGATTGTGAGTAATGATCAAAATTACATTTTAAAAATATTCCTTAGTCTTTAACTGTCAGGTGGTACAAACTTCGCAGAGTTTATAGAAGCTGTGTCAATCAAGTAAGCTATAAATCTGACCATTTGTCTATCAGAGCCCAAATATTGAGTAAACACAGAAACTGTATACACATCAATAACCTTCAGAAGAAAGATCTGCATGAGTCCAGCTGCAGCCAGCTTTCCCTTTTCTGTAGCCTCTCTAACATGCTCTGCTTTGCAGATCTGCCACACACCATTCTGAAAGTTGATCCCATACCCTTGACTCTTGCTGCACTGTTTAATCCCACAACCCCGCATCCAAGAATCAAGGAAAAACAGTTAAAAGAGACACACTCTAAGCTAACCATTAGAAGTATTAGTTGTATATTGTTTAATGGGCAGAGCATTTCACCAATGCCACAGAGCTGCAGCTAGAAAAGCAACAAGGCTGACACTATAAGCCGCTCTCATTTCCAAGAACAGCATTTGAGATAAGCTGTTCCTTCAGTGGCCAGAAAATGTTTAGTAGCTGTGAATCCTCTTTGTGTTTGGCTGCAGGTACATTATGAGAGCTCACAAGACTGATCCAGTGAGTGGTATCCTCACAGATGGTGCCTTCCAGAAGGCAAGCACTTGAGCTGTGATAATAAAGAAGGACACAAATAAGTAAGTGACTACATTACACGGAACCTGCTCTAAAGACACAAAGCAACCAAGTAGAAAAGAATTCACAGCTGAAAGTAAACAGACACTACTGGTAGGTTTCGAATTGTGCATTTTCTCTGTAGATGCATGTCCTGATAGTAGGTCCAAAGCCCATAGGCAAGAACCTTCACAGGTAGAGTTGAGCTACCTGCTGTTCTGAGACAGGTTTGCCTGATCAGGTTTGATTGATTAAATATGACCTCTTTTCTGTATATGATTAAACTCTAAGACATGAGAGTATGTGATGTGGCCATGAGACCTCATGCCCCACAAGACCTGTGGGGGGTCCGCCTCCCTTACTTACGCTTTCTCGTCCCTACTCTGCCAGTTGCTCATTTAGCTTTTACCTAGGCAGACTCCAGTTTCACACCTGCAACGCTCAGCCAGAGTGCCTGTCTAGCAAACTCTGGGCCCAGGGGCTCATAGATGCATGTAGGCATTCTGGGGGGACATGAGGACTTTTTCTGCAGTTTACCCAACTTTATCCCCTTTTTTCTGTGGTCAGATAACATGAACTTCTACTGTGAGAAGGAATTGTTCTGCATTTTAAACTCATTGCTAATGTAGGAATCTACCGCTTTTACACCAGGGAAAGTTGCTCCTCAGGCCTCTGACCAGAGTTAGTCCTGGTGTTTATTCCAGGTTATGTAGCAGCCCTTTGTGGTGCTCTACCATGTTTCATTGACGGTGTAACAAGGTGTTGTCTGACTGCAATGGATAAAGTAGGCTAAAATGTGGCATGTTACATAGACCTACTACAACCCCAGAATTCTTAGGTCTGCCCTGCTAATGATGCCTAAGGATGTTCAAACCATACTATCTAGTTCCACAGCAGGATTTTCTACTTATGCTTATCTATCCTAGACCTCAGAGGAAAAATAATGCACAAATTTCCTCCCAAGTAATACATAAGGAGGAAAGAAATTCAGGAGATATTTGTTCAGGTTTGGGGAGGTCAGCATGGCACAGCATTAACACAGTTAATGCTCCTAGCACACACTCCTTGAGGATGACCTGTAGGAATAAGAAGATGACATCTAGCCTTTGGGCCAGATCCAGCATCACCAGTGCCAACAGAAAGCTCCTGCTCACCTCAAAGGACTCTGAATTAAGTCCTCGGGCCCTGCGAGGCAGCTGCTCAGAGAATTATCCTAGGTCCTGGCTAGAGATCAGGCACTGCAGTCCTGGGGGTTACTGAATAATTTATGATTCAGTTATTAAAAAAATTGTATATCAATCAGTTTAGGTATCCATAACCCTGGCTGCTCCTAGAGAATTCAGGGAGGATATTAGCAGAAGAGGTATTTCAGGACTGCGGGAGTCTGCCTCCAATTAGCCAATACTTTAGTGCAGCAAGGGACTTTGCTGATATTCTTGTTGCTGTCAGTTAGGTATGGGGCTGCCTCACGCTCTGCTGCAGTAAATAACTATAACAGATTGTTCAGGGGTGAACTGCCCTTTGGGTGTCCCCAGCATTCTGGGGACAGATCAGGGCAGGACCAGGGCAGAAACTTGAGAGCAACTGTCTCCTCCCACGCTTATATGTACATGGGGTCCAGGAGTTCTGGGTGGGGAGGCAGAAGGAAAAAGCTGCTTTCTGGAAAGAGACTGGCTGCAGAGAGCTGGACACAGTGAGAGTAGCAGCTCAAGATACAGCTGTGATTTCAGCATTCAGCTCATCCAAACTGAATCAAGCTATTCCCAACATAAGCTTGGAGATATTACCATTAAAGAGCAGCTGGATAACAATCTACTTTAAAATTAGCATCAACAATAGCAGTGTCATAGCATCTCTTCAAAACAATAGGCAAACAAGCCAAATCACTGCTAATTATTTTTAATGATTGTTAAAGCTTGCTGTGATATGAAATGCCAATCAGTTCATTGTTCCTCAGACTCTTGATGACAATAGGTATGCTTACTTGATTAATTCTAGTCCCAACCTAGCTAATCCAAGATGAAGAGCAAAGAAGATTTGGGAACTGAAGTCTGTATTTACAAAAAAAAAAAAAAAGGTTGTATGACTTGCAATTACAACAACTGGTGAGCTTTTACTGTTTAGCCTTTGTGCCTCTTATATCAATGTGTTGTTAGAAAATTAAAGGTTTCTCATGTAGATGGATGCAGTCAAAGACCTTATCTATATGAAAGCTGAAAGCATACAAGAGCAGTAGATGCTTTCCCATGCTGACTCATGGAAAATAGAACTCTTTGGGATAAATATCACCAGAACAACTATAAACTCCACCTTGAGATGGTCTGCAGGAAACCCCTGTGTTCCAGAGAAAGGTGGTTTATACTGTAACACAACAGGCTGCAATGTCCACCAAGCCAAAATTAGCAGTGACGGTGTTAAAAAGACTTTTTTACTGGTGACATTCATCTGTCCTCTGATTTCCACTTCTCCTCAGGGGCAGTTATATAAAGCAAGCACTGATGCTTTGGAAATTGTGGATAGAAGGAGTGAACACCATATCAATCAAAGTGGACATTGTTTTCTACTAAAGAACAGAATCTGACACAGTATTTTTATTACAAAGTGGTAGCAATGCTATGTACTCCATTTGATTCAAATGTATCACCACAGCATTGCAGTCCTCCCTATGACTTTGTGCTATCTGCCTGAAAGACAAAAAACAGAGAAAGAAAATGAGATTTGATTCTGCTCCAAAGTGTCCTATTTTTGAACCAGTTTTGGTTCATCACATTTATCAAACTCTGTCCTATAAGGACTGAATGCTTCTAACTACAAAAGAAAGTGTTGAGATGAGCCATGCGGTGCCATTGCAGCTGGATGTCTTGCCCACCTCCCATGCCACAAGGCAAAATAACATGGAAAGGAACGATAGCAGTCTTAGCTCTCTCTACACCAGTGTCTTGGTGGAAGGGAAAACAAAATATACTTCCCATGCACATGTTGAACAAGCCAGTGCTACACTACCATCAGACTCCATGTAACCTTCAAACAACAGGCACTTCTACGTGTACTGCCTTGCATGGCTAGGGGCCATCAGGAACAGGCTACTGGCCTTCCCCTGCCATCCTAGTACAGAGGAGTTGAAAGCCTCCGTACACCACTCAATATGTGGGAAAAGGGCCTATTCCTCCTCAGCATGGGTAGGCAGATCTAAGTCAGGACCCTGTTAGCTCCAGATGTGGGAGTGCTGTGGAGGTCACCAGCCCAGGGTGAGACGCGGTACAACCATTCTTGCATGGTGGTGTGTCTCAGTAACAAAATCTATGGATACGAATATACTGAGTGTCCATCTTAATTAAACTGTATTTTAAAGGTCAGATACTACAGTTCCTCTGCCCAAGTCCTGGATGTCAAAACTCATCCTTTGTAAAGAAATCCCTTAATGACCTCACTTGCTGCTGGTTACTGCCCTCACACAAGTTCCCCGGCTGTTCTGGCTGGCTGAGATGAGGCAGATAGCTCATCCATCTGGACACCATCTGCTTCACAGGAGTACTGAGTCATGCTAGTGAGGGCTGAAGAGACCTCGTACAAGCTGTGATGTGAAGAACTGGCACAAGCAAGGAAAATCACTCTGCAATCCCACAGACCTCCTCCTAAATCTCTGCTGGAACTGATGGAGTTGCACTGACTCAGGACACCCATGGGCTCTTGCCCCGTGTTTGCAGTGATACAAAGAACCCCATATTTTTTGGGTGGTTCTCCATGTGCATCTCTGCCAGATGGCAGGCTGATCACTTTGAAGTAGGTCCTGGTCTGCCTCACAGCTGACAGCCAGAAAAGAGATTTTTTCATTTGTCAGATGGAAAAAGCAATACTGGGCCTTTCTTGTGGTCTCTGAGGAGGTAAAGTGGTAGAGCATGCTCTTAATTATAGCCTCCAGACAGCATTATTACCTGGGAAGCAGAGAGCAGAAGTATACATACACATCTACTTGTAAGTTGCTCTGAAAGTGATTCCATGTGGGTCTTTGTTAAGGCAAACAAACAAGCAAAGAGGATAAACTAGGAAACATGAGGACACTGTAATGACGCTGCACTCACAGTAGTCTGCACTTCTTTGCGCATTGAATGTGCAAGAGTCACGTGGAAAGGTTTTCCGGTAAAAAGCCTTGCTCTCAACTGGCATTTGACATCTCATCACTGCAATGCTTCTTGCCATGTCATGCAGGGGGAAGACAACCCCAGCCACCCGGCACAACACAAGCACTGGCCTAAAGTCTCGGTCTGACCCAGTGAGAGGAAAGTAAGGGGGTGATCAGAAATTAATGCATTTGAAAGGCCTGGGTATTTTCAGCTGGCTGAATAAAGGAAAATTAAATGTTCTCAAAGGATATTTTTAAAAATTGTTTTCATTAAAAATAAAAACCTCTGTGATTTTTTAAAGGGCAGTGCTAGTGTGGTAGGTATAACTGGTCAATAACTGCAATGACAAAACAGTCTTTGTAAGTGCTATGAATCATTTAAATCAACATTAAAAATTCAGAATTATAGCAACACTTTCTACTTCTGGAAATATTAATGAGGAAGGAACTCAAAATAGAGTTAACTGTCTGCTGGATTGTAATCAGAGACCCAGTTGTCCCGGCACGGGGATTGATCAAACTTTTGCCAAGTACTTTCTACAGGCTTTGCAATCCCTGCAAAAGGGTCTGCACACCGTAGTCACTTCCTGTATTTGTCAGACAACCTGGAGTGGATCCAACTCACCTAATTCAATCAATCTACAAGTCAAGGCTGCAGTCTGAGCTGATTTTCTGAACCTCTTCATCAGCCAGTAAAAAAAAAAATAGACACTTAAGGAGGGCATTCAGTTTAAGACAGGATGACACATCCTGTGAAGATGCTTATTTGTTTCTCACAGTAGGCTCTAGATGCTCCATCTGACTTTTAAGGAGAGAGAGATGAGCTGGGTGAGACAATGCTCTTCCCTTAATAACCTTGCAAAATGGAGGGAGTCACGGGCAAATGGACAGCAGTAGTGCCCAACTGGACAAGTTGTATTTCAATACTTTCTGTCTTGCTTTGGTTGTTCCCGTTAGTCCTGAGGTAAGCCCAAAACCTGAGGCACCAAAGATGCTACTCCATGATGCCTACAGTACTCTCTCTCCTGTGGTTTCTGTCATCTTCACTGGTCTCTAAACTTTGTATCGGGGTAGTTGTTCCCAAAGTCCCTCAGTGAAATATGGTGCCTTCACAGTATCACAGTATCATAAGGTTGGAAAGGACCTCCGAGATCTTCGAGTCCAACCTATAACCCAACACTAACACCAACACCAACACTAACATCAACCATCATCTAAACCATGGCACTCAGTGCCTCATCCAGTCTCCCCTTAAACACCTCCAGGGTCAGCGACTTCACCACCTCCCTGGGCAGCGCATTCCAATGGCCAATCATCCTTTCAGTGGAGAACTTTTTCCTAACATCAAGTCTAAAATTTCCCTGACGAAGCTTGAGTCCATGCCCTCTAGTTCTGTCACTGGTCACCTGACTGGTCACCTTGCAGAAAGAGAGATGTTTTGCCAGTTCCCTTACCTAAGCCAAAACCTAAATGATTGTTTTGGTGTTTAAAAAAAGGTGATACCATCTCTTTCTTAAAAAAATTATTTTCTTTGAATTTGCATCTTACATGTGAGAAACTTTAATGTCAAAAATGCAAGGGCTGACTGAAGCATCTTCTTATCCTTCAGTCGCCCAAGAGGTGTTTTCACTTATGGGTTCCCTGTGTGAGTACACAGCATAGCTTTCTTATAGGAGTTCTCTCCTCAGCATCTATCTTCACAACCTCTGAGATCACTACCTGGCCAAAGTCAGGATGGAATTCAAAAGCTGCTAGGAAGGACATGAAAAAAACACGGATACACATCCACATGTGTATACATCATTGTTTAAGCCTTGTTTGATTTATTGTAAAATGGCGTAAAGGTTAATTTCAGCAGGTCTAAATGAATTCTGTCTCAACAGAAAATACCTGAAATGCTGCTCTGTAAACACGAAAATGGAAAAAAATATTACTGATTTCTTTTATGAGACCATAGCTCAATGGTCTCAAAAATGTAAGTAATCTGACATGTGAATTCAAATATGCATTTTTCAGAAAGAAAGACAAGGGAAAGATCTGAGCAGTCTTCTTCCAGTTCTAGCTTCTACCACTGTGTTTTGTCTGAATTTCTTTTTCAGACTGAATGCTGTGTTCTGTAAAAGCCACCCAACCCACTCCGAGAAAAAAAGGCTTCATCCCACAGAACCATCTCTATAATTATTCTATAGCTGGTCTCAGTCAAATGCCAACATGACACAACAGGGATATAGAAACATGTTTCACCTAGGACTTGATGTTCAAATTTAGAGCAGAGTAGACTTAACGTTCATGAGCAAAGACAAGTCAGAAAAAAGATCCTGAACATGCCCTAAGGAGTCATGTCTCTTTACAATGTATTTGTTGCATGTGTACTCTGTGTGATCTCGGAACTAAATGTATACGTCTGTCTCGTCATTGTTGTCCTCTGCCTGCTCATACATATGTCCAGAGCTCATCTCAATGTTTTCATTATGCATATATTACATATGAATGGGAAAATTATTAAACATCATTGTTTATAAGTGAATTTACAGTAAGATTGAGAAAATGTGTTTTCTTTACTTTCTCCTTTTTGTGCTTAGATGGTGGATGACTTTCACTATTCTGATCTGTAACCAAGTCTTAATTACTTTGACGGCTCCTTCCTATCAATATGTTACATTATTGCACTATTACTTCATTTGCTCTGAATCTATACTTTGCTGGGTTCCAGCAACATGAGCACTTCTGCATGTTTAAATGTGCAATGTGGAGCAGGGCAGGGTAGGAGGAAGAGAATAACCCCAATTTTCTGCTCTATTTCAGAAAGTGCTGGTGTCCATTCATCTCCTCTTCTTGCTGACTGGTAAAAAACAATGATAACCCTCTTTAAATAGACTGGAAAGTTGATTGCACTGCATTAAATATACCCTTCTTACTCCAGCTGCAGTTGTACCTGCAGCCAAATACTTGAGCCATCTGCCCTACACTGACTAAGAAAACGAAGACATGAAAAGACATGTTGTCAAAATGAGCAGCTGCTCTAAGTGGGGCCATTTGTTTGCAATCACTGACTTTTCTTGAAAGACATGCTGGTCTTGGCATTTTCACTAGTACAAACACCATTCAGGAAGATGTACCAGGTATATTTCTAGCTATTATTATACTTTACCATTTATTACACCTAGAGCGTTGGGCATCTGGTTCGGAAGTCTTGTCTCAAAAGTCTGAAATATGTGAGTGAGAGCTACTAAATGTTATCTTCATAGCCTATGAGACAGTGGTAGCAGTGCTGTTAGCAAACCATTTGGACAGCAGATTGCTGCTTTATTACCTGGAATAGATACATTTGTTACACGCAACTCACCCGCAAGCCATGTCCTCAGAAGATGATATTTACAAGGTGAATGCCACAGATGTCATAAATGACAGCAAATAGAAGCAGTTACTAGAAGAATTACTTACAAGTTCATATCTGTGACTAATAAAAAATTTAAAAAATTCCCAACACTTCTAGGACAGGTGCTGCTGGAAATATTTTATCAAGGGAGATTTTGGAGTACGGACTCAAAATCACAATAGCTACATTTTGATCTGGTATTTGAAAAATATGAACATTTTTCTGTAGATTTACCTAGATCTGCTATCCATACCAATGAGTCAACCCAAGTTTCTGTTGAAGTCATGAACTAAATTTGCCCTTGGAGCCACACTGCAATCATTAGCTGGAGTGAAAGAGTTTTCAACTGGTTCTGGGAAGAGAGAGAGAAAAGAATATAGAGAGATGTACAGATGTACAGTATAGAGAGATGTTCACCTGCATAGAATGGAGACCACCTGTGACTAAAGAATGGTGCAGGTACTTTGAAACTTTCAATTTTTGAGACTTGCAGATATTGCAAATAAACTATTTTGCATTATACCAAAAAGGCCACCTAAGGCTGAAGAAGTTTTTAAAGGTGAACACTGAGAGAGCATCGTACATTAAGATCCTGCATTAGATACCATAGACTCTTTCAAATTTCATAGAATCATTTAAGTTGGAAAAGACTTTAAGATCATCAAGTCCAATCATAAACTCAGCACTGCTAAGTCCACCATTAAAACATGTCCCTAAATACCATGTCTACACCTTTTAAATACCTCCAGGGATGATAACTCAACTACTTCCCTGGGCAGCCTGTTTCAATGCTTGACGACTCTTTCATTGAAGTAATATTTCCTGATATCTAGCCTAAATCTCCCATGGCACGACTTGAGGCCATTTCCTCTCATCCTATCACTAATTACTAGGGAGAAGAGACCAACACCTACCTCACTACAGCCTCCTTTCAGGTAATTGTAAAGAGTGACCAGGTCTCCCTTCAGCTTCCTTTTCTCCAGACTAAACAATCCCAGTTCCCTCAGTCTTTCCTCTTAAGAATTGTACTCCAGATCCTTCACCAGCCTCATTGCCCTTCTTTGGACACGCTCCAGCACGTCAGTGTCTTTCTGGTAGAGAGAGGCGCAGAACTGAACACAGTACTCTAAGTGTGGTCTCACCAGTGCTGAGTACAGAGGCACAGTCTCCTCTCTGATCCTACTGGCCACACTCATAGAGACCAAGATGCCATTGGCATTCTTAGCCACCTGGGCACACTGCTGGCTCATATTCATATTCAGCCGGTTGTCAACCAACACCCCCAGATTCTTTTCTGATAGGCATCTTTCCAGCCACTGTTCCCCAAGTCTGTAACACTGTATGGGGTTGTTGTGACCCAAGTGCAGGACCCAATACTTGGCCTTGTGGAAACCTATACAGCTGGCCTCAGCCCATCTGTCCAGCCTGTCCATATCCCTCTGTAGTACCTTCCTGCCCTCAAGCAGATCAACACACCCGCACAACTTAGTCTACTCTGCAACCTTACTGAGGGTGCACTTGATCCCCTCATCCAAATCATCTTGAAAACAGCATTCTGATCTTTTTTTGTTTCTTATGGAAGTATAAGATCTTCTCCAATTAAAAGTTTAGGGAAATTTTTATAGAAGACTACCTGAGAAAACTCACTTAGAAAAACACAAGATGGGAAAAAAACCCCTCACCATTTATAACTGTCAATCTCCTGATTTTGTGGTGCTTACGTGAGACCTTCCTGCACTTAGGTCCGGCAGTAACATTAGTTTGTGGTTATTTGCAGTATGTGCTTGCATTGATGCTTAGGGAAAACATCGTGCAGTCCATTCTTAGTTATCCGAGTGCTTGGATTTGTGAGGTTGAGGAAAACCAGTGCCTGGACTGGGGAGGCACCAAGTGCTTGATACTTCCAGCCACAGAGAGATGTGGTGACCCACAGTGGTGCATCCTTGCAGCAGGGTTACAGAGCTGTGGTTGCTGCTTTCCACACTCTGCAATTACCACAAAGGCCTCTTAAGCCTAACTTCACATCACTCGCGTTTTGCAGTTGCTGTATGCCAATCTATCCCGTTTTCTTGCGCGAGCAAGAGTGGTTGATACTCTTTAACCTTAACCAAAAATGTCATTTTCATATCTGGCCATAAGAGGGCAATATTACATCACCGAAAACACCCGAAGGTCATGCAGGCCACAAATTCATGCCGTGAAATAAAAGGAGAGGGGGGAAATGCCGTTTTATACCACTATGACATGGCATTTCTGCTCCCTTTTATAACTATGTTGTATTTCTCTGCTCTGCATAGTTTGCAACCGTGTAACCTGTCTGATGACAGATGTCTCAGCCTTCTGACTGCAAGCAGGCTGAAGCTTCCACCTGAAAGTCTGAAGCGCAGTGATTTGTTCTCAGAGACCAGGGGTTAATTTAAAGCATATGTGCAAATATACTTAAAGAAAGGCAGAAACAAGCAAATACATTTATTTTAGGTTTTTGAAAACAGTAGTCTGTGTTCAGCTTTCTCACTGCTCCACAGACATTGCAGGCCTGAGTGTGTGTGAGGTGATGGCCATGTGCATGCAGCCAGTACAGTATCTCTTCCATCCTCCCCACCTCTCCTTTCTGCCTCTTCCTTCTTCTGCCCATTTCCAACCAGTGTGTTCTGTTGCTCTTCCTGGCACAGACTTGTGCACATTCTGGGTGCATCTGCCTACACGTTCCCCTTTGCATCCAGTACAAGCACTTTTACCAGTGCCACTCTCTGCTTCTCCACTCTCCCTCTGAACTTTACCCCTGTGGACATAGAGGGATTTTACTGCTCCGCGCTTCTCTGTGCTACTTCTTCTACCTCCCTGCTTCAAAATTTGGAGGAAGTATGTCCCTAACCCACTCTAATGAACAGGCTCCAAGCCACAAAGCTACCCTGGTGAAGGTTTTCCTGAAACCCTCTCTGGGTGATATGAATGCATCATTTTTATGAGTTTTGTCAACTCAGAGAGTCTCCATTCACTGAACTAGGCAAGTGAGTAAAGTAATTTTTCTTCCTGTTCTCAGTGCTTTTCCAGTGAGGGCCAGGGAGGGGTTCCCATGGCAGAGGCAGGGGTCAGGAAGGCAGGTGAATGGCACAGAAGAATGCAGACACCCTGCACCCAAGTGTTTTCTTGGAAGAGCCTCATATTCAGAGAACTTTTGCCAACTCTGGGGCAAGTTTCCTGGCAGACTGTGCCAGGGCTTCAGTTTAACTTTCACCTACCAGAGATGATCTTTATTAAGAAGGTTACCCCAGGAGAGTGCAGACAGAGCATCCTCCAAACAATTTACTGATTTCAGTCTGTCTATTTTTTTCATATCAAATAGTCAAATCCTGCACAATTTGACATTTCCTGCAGAAATGTTGCTTGCTGACTAATTTTAAGTAAAATATCATGGCTAGATTCTTTTAAAATATTTGATATGACTTTTAGCTGTCCTGAATAGCAAGAGACCAAGTAGCTTACTCCTACAAAAACACTGTACACCACAACAGCCATGGCTTGAGTAATTAGTAGCTTGTGTGCTTCAAAGAGCTGAAAAGAGCTTTATAAACACTAAATAATGAAGCACATCAGCTCGACTGGCTAACGCAGCCAAGGGGAAAAGAGGACTCACCTTACACACCACAGAAATTCACTTCTGGAGAGTGCAGCATGCACCAACTGCACATTGATTCAAGACAAAGACAAAAAAAAATACTATGAGTCCTGAAAAATTAAGAGAGATTTCAGTTAGTCCAAACACATGTAGTTTGACCTAGATGCTCTTGTGAATTACCCTTTGTTTTATTAATTACTGTAAAACCAAGAACCTACTGACTTGCATCCCATCAGACTGACCAAAGGAGGTACTGTGGGATAGTGGCTTACAAGGAGGAGATCTGCTTGTCACCAGCTGACACTGTATCTCAGCAACTAACTAGGACCAGTTCTGCTAATCCAGGAGCTCTCATGAAATCTCAGCACAGGCAGTAAGGCAACTGCCCAGAACTTGGTAAGGCAGAGTCAGCCATCATTTCCTTGACCATAGAACTCATGAAATAATGCTACAGAATTTAAACTGTCAATGAAGCCATGGCACACCGTTATCAGTTGTCCCATTGTCCCTCCAGTACTCACAGGAATGCCCCCATAGACAATGATGTTGCTGTACTTAAACATTTGCACCTGTGTGAAAAAAGACTCAGGCAATGTGGGCTAGTAATAAACCACACTAGCAGAAATCATAGTGTGTCCCTGGCAAGGTTTGCGCTACCAGAAAACTGAAAGTAATGTTGACAAAGCCTGGTTTTACCACCTGCATGTAAGGAGAGGATGAAAGCTCTCAACAGGAACTTGACAGCATTCTCATGACAACATATCTGGAGTAGACAGCCCAAGAGGAGAGGTCTCCTGGAGATGATGTTGTCAGCCCCAGCACAGTGATGTCAGGTGCTGGAGAGAGCTATTTGAGGTGGAACAGCCTGCTGGTCATTCTGGCAGACAAGCACACACAACTTACACACAATTCACCATTTCTCTTGTACTCAGAGTTGTAGTTTCCTGGATTCACACTGTTGTTACACACCCATATAAAAATGTTCTATCTGTTTGTGAGAAAGAAAAATGTGATCACTAGGCAGGGCTTGTAAGTTACTCTCTCATTTATTTTTTACTTCCTTTTTCTTAGGAGCAGGAGACATTATACAACTGCAGTGTCTGCCTATCCATCGGTCCACTCACTTCTAGTGATGCCTGAACTTCTTGATCTATTGTACTCATAACCCAGAGAGGTAAAGGCCTCGGAGATTTTATGTTGCTGCTGTTTGCACAAGAACTGCAGTGTAGCTAGAAGGAAAAGACCGTAGCCAATAGTTCCACAGAAAGAAAGGCAGCATCCAGCAGCTCCCAACCAGGAGGTTGAGACGCACTGCCCTTGTCCAGTGAGCGTAGACTCAGTTCAGCAACAACAGGGAGAGGGACAGTAGTGGATGTGGAAGACTGCAAGACCCAGGTCACATCTCGGTTGGAGAACAAGCTTAGTGTTATTTATAAACTTCCCTGTGCTTTTTACCATTGACTAATACTATTTACACATTTTTACTGGTTTCTTGCATTCTTATCCTGACTTCTAGTTTACTGGTTTTTATCTCCTAGTATGATAAACTTGAATTAAATTTGCTGGAACCATGCAAGTTAAGTTTGCCTATAATATCTCAGCTCTATCTTTCTTACTATTTTGAGGTTGCCTTGTGTCTTTATATGTATAAGAAGCTAGTCAGCCACATTAACAGGGTCATGTGTGACTCAGTGACTTCAGGGCTTTGAAAGACAAAGATAACATTTTTATACAGTGCAAATGAGTCTTTACCAATGCTAATTGCTGTTCTTCCTGTTGGAGACACATACATTTTCCTATGTGGACTTTTAGATGCAGAAAATCATTACTTTTTTTCAAACTGTTTAATGATTTTGAGTCAGACAAAGAAAACTTCATAGAAACTCAGCATCCTGACCACAGCTCACTGGACTGTGTAGGGCCTTGTCTGTAGTTGATTGGTATGAAACGTGTGGCAATAGGGTTTTCCTATCACTCCCTCTTCTGTGCATCATGATTGCTCCATAATATGTGCAGTGTCCAATTGAGGGGCATGCCAAAGAATAAACGAGAATTTCTTTGCACCTGAGAAAAGGAAGCTATGGGCAGAATCTTCACAGAGGATGCAGCTGAAAGGAAGTTGGTTAATTGATAATAGACAAACTATTACACTATAAAGTATCCAGGACAAAAAAAGACATGCAAGAAAAAAATTCATAAAATTCGTTAAAATTCAGGTAGTTTTCTGCAAAGCTGATATAGTAATGCAACATTAGAAATTGTAGAATGAAATCTTCAAATCAAATTGGCCAAAATCAATAGCAGTCAGATCCTTGTTTTCCCTTTTTTAAAAAAAATTCTACATATGTATCAATTAAAATGTAACATGGCAGGTTTATCATGGCATAATAGCCATACATAACAGATAATAAATTATTTCACATTTATGTATTTATGAGGCATCCTATTGTAGTGGTTTGTGGGAGCCAGGAAAGTACGAATTCCAATCACGCAGAGCCATTGACCAAATGTCTGCGGTCAGATCACTTGACCTTGTTCTTCAGTCGTCCTAGCTGGAAAGTGTATTAAATGCATCACCCCTGGAAAATGACAGTGTGCGTCCATGCATTAATGTGTGTTTTACCACATATAGGATATTGTACTTCTCCTCCCGCTTCAGCTTGTAGTTTCTGGTTTCCTAAAGTGTTATGCAGAATCCTGTGCAAGCAATGTTTTACATTTCCTAAACCTTTTATATCCTTGAAGTTTGAGAAATTAGATAGTATTAGCTTTCCTCTCCTGGATTTCTAAAGACATTTCAGGCTTGTCTTTTATCTAAATCATTTTATGGCCCATTAATTGAATAGATAATGTTTCTCCTCGAAGTCTGAAGGGCCATTTAGCATGACTATAACATGAATACAGTGTGGTATTAACCACAAGGATGAATTTTTTTTTAAAGTTTTAACAACCAACAAGTGAGTCAGCCTTTCATATCCACCATTCTTCATAAATATAAATGTTTCTGTAGAAATTTAAGCAGAAGAAATGAGGTTTTTGTTAAAATAACATGGCCTCTAATACCATGCTTGAAAATTCTGAGAGGAATGAACTGCTGTTTTTGATAAGGCAGAACAAAATCCTACAAAGGACTAGCCACTAGCTCCCATGAAACTCAGAGAAAATTTTCATGTACTAAGTAACAAAATATATTTTTAAAGAAAAAACTAGTTATAATTTACAATCTAACTCAAAATTTGTTTTGTAAACCAGTTTAATATCTGATAAAAGGCTTTGTTAATAACTCAATTGAAAGTGTTGCTCAAGGAATTGCTGCCATTAGGGGGTCTGGTGGCTCTTATTGCCTTATGTTGTGTAGGGTTTTTGTAAGTGAAACAGATAAGTAAAACTGCTTATAATTTTTGGTAGTTTTCTAAACATGGGGCAGTATTCAAACCGATCAACCTAAACTATATTGAGTCTGCTGACCCATTGTTTTGTACCATGTGCCAAGAAAAGGGAACGTGCATCCTTCTTGGGGTTCTTCTGCCACTGCAAACTGGGACCCAATCCTGTAAGATCTTGGAAACACCCTGAACTGCATACACCTCTTCTAGACAGAAATGGACAGGAAAATCCTCCTGTCTGTAAGACTTCTTGTTTTGGGGGGAAATAGAAGGAAAATCAGGCCTTGGTATTCAAAAAGTCTACCGGTCTAGCATTACATCTTTGACTAATAATCAGCCTTTCTAAAGTTAATGAGACTATTTACACTCTACAGTACTGCTTCTGTGGGCAATCTTTGCACCTGAGTTGGTGTGATTTCCAGTGTGTATTTAACTTCTTAATTTTTTGGTAGCTACTTGCGTGGAGAACATTTTTTAACGAGGTTGCATTGAGGAGGAAAAAGGGAGTTGGTCATTTGTATATAAATACCTGTAACTAATAGTTAACAAGTACTTTAAATCCTCAGTGGCTACATTCAACAGCTATGACCTAAGCATGTGGCTGATTATAGTCCATTCTATAGTTTCAAGTTGTGAAATCTTTGAGGTATGTTTTGAAAGACTGTGGTCCCTTTTGGTGAATAATAAGTAATTACACTCCATTTCTCGAATCAGTCCCTATTGTTTCAATCCAAATAGAAGAGATCATAACTCTGTATTCACGTTATTCCTCCCTCTGACACAACTGCTCCAGTGACTACTTATGAATTCACACTAAGTTGTTTATTAAAAGAATCACTTAGATCATGAAAATTCTGTTTCAGTTGCTGTCTTATCACAAAGAAACAACAGGGTAAAACCAGGTTTCATAAAACATGAAATCTTATTTTCTCATTCATGAGCTGCAAGTACTAACATATGGTTTATATTCTTTGTGAAATGAGGGCAGTAAATCACTGAGTTAAGCCAACAGGTGTATAACCTGCCAAGAGAAAATTCCATAGGCTTATGATCTTGTAAAGAGAATGAGGGAACACAAATGAACTAATCAGCTTTTAAAGTCATCTCTGATCATCTTCAAACTACTGCAGACCCAGAAATAAATTAGAAAAAGGGTGTTTCCTGCACAGTTGTCCTTGAGGAACACTGGCAGAGAATCTAAAAGGAGCATTTGCTCCACACAATCAGAAATATTTGGTATAGTAAAAAGGCCTTGAATTGATACAAAGTACCTAGAAGGTTATACATAAATTAGTAATACTTTACTCTGAAAACATTACTTGCCTCCCAAAAGGGACAGGAAAGCCTTACATTTTTTAAATATTAGTTATGTGACTGCAAGCTCAAATTGGAAGCTGTGCAGTCCATCCTTTATCTATGATCCCACCGCAAGGACCGTACCCCCCCCAATTCTCACTCTAACTGTAAGAGATCTTAAGTAACTCCAGAACACAGGTTGTGGGCAAATGCCAGGCAGATAGATACTTCCGAGGGGAGAACATAAAAAGTCAAAGGAAAGACTACTACGGTAGTAAGAAGAGGGCAAAAAAAGATCAGTCGTGGACTCTTACACCCATAGTATGAGCAGTAGAAAATGTGATGTGTTTTCCATTACTTATATTGCGTGATTTAGGGTAAAAGTACAATTCAGACAGTAGAATGAATCACAAAAGCTGCCAAAGAAAGAGTCACTGAACATCCAGAGACTTCTCTACAGCTGCACATATAATTTCACTTCTTTCTGGTTATTGCCTGTCTATTCCAAACACCTTTCTTTAACTGTCTCATTTTCTTTCACTCTGTTTAGCTTTCCCCAACTGCCCTACCCACCTCCCTGAGACACAGTAAGTAACAACGTTTTCTGCCACCCCACAGCTCACTGCGCTGTTTCATGATTTCCTTTTCCTCCTTGTGCACTTATCTTATCCCTTTGCGTTGAAATGTCTCTGGGACAAGGGACACTCAAATATTATGTTTACCCAGCACCTTTAGGCTAGCTCTGGTTCCTGAAGTAATTTGTAAGGTACTAATCTACTCACTGCAAGAAGAGACTGAGTGTCTTAACTGAAAGTGCTTTTAGAATAGATTATACCCACTCACTGCTGAGTTGGGTTGAAGAAAAAACATTCCATTAAGAACACAAAAGAAAAAAAATATGGACTCAAATATACCTTCCTTTCTAAGGATAACTCTATGCTGCAATCAGAACTGTGGCTGCAGCATTGCATAGGCCTTTACTTTTAAACTAGCCAGTGCAGGTGCTGATATCCATGGAGTCCAGTAGGAGCCACCAAATATCCAGGACAACACTGAGTTCACCATTCAGTCATTACACCAATGCTCTAGGCTAACACAACGCTGAGTTCTCCATCTATTTGTCATACCAGCGATCTGAGCTAATGCAATTGTTAATAGCTAAGAGACCTGGTAAATCATGGTGATGCCCTAGAGACTTTCCAGGTTCTTCCATACTGGAACTTCTGCCTCTGAAGGCAGAAGATGACAGCAGAGAATGAATAGACAGAGAGAGTAGCTGCAGAATTTATGTGAAACTGTGAACGTATTTATACTCCCATTTTCTGGGTGCAAAAATGTCTTGAGAAGTTCCTCTTTCTCATTTTTCACTCCTTTTGCCTTCATGCAATTCAATTCCTGTGCTGCAGGTTAGATCCCACTACGCTGTGCTCATGCGATTCTGTGGGGCAGTGCTGCAAACAAAATCACCATGAGGAGGTATTCCAAAATCACAAAAGCAGAGAACTTCCCAAACTGGCTTTGCCAACAGATAAAGAAATGTGCTTATATTACACATCTGACTTCTCTTGTCAGTATTGTTACAGTCATATGAATGGGACACAAAATAGATCAGCTTCTCTGTTACTGCGGGAGAAAATCCCAATCCCCAGATTAGACCACTGCTGTAGATGAACTTAACTTTTATAGTTTTATTTGTGCGTATCTTAACCAAGCTAGCAAGATCACGATTGTCTGGCTTATTTTGCCTGATCTGTGAATGATAATGCAAACATTTACCAGAGAACAGTGTATTAGGAGAAATCAATGAAGACCTCAGGAAGTGCAGTATATTAGTGCCTACAGATGCAAAACACTATACCAGGACTTTGTGTCATTTAATTCATCAGAAATACGTTAAATAAACAAGATGCCTGAACATACACCCTCTTAATCTTTAAAATATAATAAAAACTTGTTATTTACAATTATATTTCTGTACTGTTGTTCAGTCATATCTTCTCATTCGTATCGGCAAGACTTGCATAAACTTGTGTGACAAAAAATTAGTCTTACTGATACCTTTATAATTTTGTTAAAGATTTTTTTTAAGGCATGTAAATAAGTATATTGTGTAAAGCTGGACCATACACAAGCTTTCTGATGAAATCATTTGTGTAGTGTCCTTATTCGAATTTCCATATTTACTTAACAAAAGGTTTCGTTAGGGCTTTGCAGTCCATATTTACATAGATCCATCAAAGATGGCATAGTTAGACACAGGATGTAGTTGAAACTGGACAATAGCACAGCAGGGTTAAGGTATTGGGCTGCAGCCAAAGTGTTTTGTTAGGAAGATCTGATAAGTGCTTAGACTTTTGCTAAAATAAAGACCCTAACAACAGTGGGAATTCAACAGGGTAATCACACTTAATGCAGACTGTTTAGAGCAATTAGAGGTGATTGGCAGTGTCTTAAAGCCCTTAAAGAGAAACAATATTCAAAAAAGAACTGACCTCAACTGGATTTCAGCTTCATTGCTAGTTTCAATTTAATGCATTATATCAACTGGTTTAATGCACGTAAGAGTAAAGAATTTTTTATTGGTCCTGTGCTTGTGTTGTTACTGAGACTTCCTCTGTCATGGAAATACTAAAACAATTCATGTGAAACACAGCCATATCAGCAGACAGTGTAAATAAAGAGTTTGTACTTACCTAGGGATAAATCTCTCTTCTGTGTCATCCATGAGGTATTTATCAATGAATGGATCAGGAATGCTTTGGCAAAGGCAGGAAGACAGTGACAGATGATCCAATAGCAGATTGGGCTGTAGAGTGTGTTTTTAATGCAAAACCAAAGTTTGCAAATGCTCATTTTCAAACAACTGTGCATTTGTGCCTATAAATAACACACAGAAGAGATATTTAAACTACAGTGGATGCAATACTCTGATTTAAATCTATGCAGGCATACTGAAATCACTGAAATAAGGCTGAGGATTTAGCTCATAGCTCTAAGTGAAACTACTAACAGTAATGAGTCTCCAAAGCAGTGACACACACCTTAGGAACCTTGGGGTATATTTGGGACTAAATATGTTAAGGCATGACATCCACAGATATTACCAAATATTGAATTCCACTCTGTCCTGGGTAGAAGAACTGTTTGAAATTATAAAGATGTGTTTATCCAGTCACAGAGAGAAAAAGGCCAGAAACACACCATCTACCTGAAACAGTTTAAATTATGGGGGTCCAGGTCAAAATCATGATATTCTCAGCTGAAATGCAGGGCTAGAGTAGTTTTGTGCTCCTGAGTTGCTGCAGTACAGAACTGGGGTGGTTTCAAAGTTAAAACCTTCATTTAGAAGGCAGTAACTTCTCAAACGTTTTTAAGCCATAACCAGTTTGTCATGACAGTCACCTCAGCCAGTGCTTTTTGGGCTCTAGAGGCAGGGGGCAGTGCTGAATACACTGCTTTAGCAGCCAGATTTATGCAGTAAGTCATGTATTTGCACAAGTCCAAAATAATGACCAAAGGGAATGATCCTCTCCAAGTTTTAATGCACAGAGAGGTGGATGTACATGAAAAGACTTCTTCTGGATGAAATCTACATAAAATGACGTTTTGCTAATAGCCTTTGCATTATGACAGATAGGAAAGAAAGCTGCTGATTTAGTTTTCCAAATCAGAGTTTCAGGTTTATCAGTGGCCATAATAATCCCATCTACACAAGGGTGGGAATTGCCTGGTTCAGCCACCCAACAGATAAACTTTTGGTCTGAGGCACTCACCCAAACTCCCTCCATGACCAGTGGAAACAGAATAGATACCTTCACAGAGATATTCCTCCCACCTCAAGAAGATGTGTAAACCAAAGACTATGTCCACAGGGACTATCTACCAGAAAGACATACACGATTAACTCATCCCAGACACTTAGCTTTCAGTGATTAAAGTTTAGATGAATGTTTGATCAAGGTGTCTAGCACAGTCAAGAGGTCAGTACAGTTGTACCTATCTTAAGAGAAAGGATCTTCCTGCTCTTCAGGGCTAATGAACATCCCATCTGAGCAGATCCATTATCCTTCCATTTCAGCTACAGATGCTGGAAAACCTTTCCTCTGCTTTCAGATCATAGTAGGATAATAGCTTTCTTTTGAAGTTATACAAAAGCCTTCCTGCACACATGGGTAACTCCTGAGTCATTTGCTTGTTCCACTTTGTTCCTTGTTCATAAACCGGATATCTCAAATCTCTGCTTATGTGTACATTTCACCAATAACAGAACAGGTAAATGACATTTTGCATGGTTTCTGTTAGGATAAATATTGTTCCACAGCTTTACTATATAAGAGACCAGAACAAAGTGAAATTAAAATAATCTCCCAAAGGCAAACTCTCAAAAATGAAGAAACATCATCATTTTGGTTGCTTGGCTAGTAGAACAGTTTTGAGGCTTTTTGCTAAACAAGCAACTTCACTCTAAGTTTGGATTTCTTTTTTTTTAAACAGTAGCTGGAGGTGTAGGCTTATGGCTACTTAGAATGTTAGTTAATTAAAAATGTGTTAAATTAACATCCTTTCCCTTGCCAGGGGGAGCACACAGCCAGAGGATAATGAGTTTTATTAAGTCTCATAATGGCAGTGTTGATTGCATCCAAATATTGGATCCATTATTTGTCAGTCCCCAAAGAACCACCTAGAGCAGCAAATGGGTCAAGGATTAATTGATCGGTGCAACTCCTTCCAGTCACGGTTTTGTTACTGTGCCATTTATATGTGCAAGATAGGAGAGTGAAGGTGTTTTGAGGCTGGATTATTTCTGCATAGTGCCTACGAATTTATCAACCTCCTTTTTTTCTGGCTTCTCTGTTTGCTGTTGTATAGTCAGTGACATTACTGCAGACTTTCAGGAGCTGTCAAATACTGTTACAAAAAGCACTGATCTGAAGAGGGAACCACTGAGGAATTTCCTAACAATGTGTTTTGTTTTGTTTTGTTTTTTAAACCTCATGCTAATTTGTGGAGATGAGGCGTTACCCGAGAATGCACTCCCCCTCCAGGAAATTCTCACCAGGTAAGGATTCTCCAGCACAGGAATTTGGAGAGACGTCTCCACCCTAGACTAAGGAATAGATCAGTGATTAGGACACTTGACTGGGATGCTGAAGACCTATTCTTCCTCTTCCCGAGCTTTGCACTAGCCCTAGGTTACTGCAAGGGGAAGTTTCCTCATTTTTCTCCAAGGACTTTCCACTTTGGATAAATAAACTTTTGCTTGCTGGTTGACAAAACCAGTGTTATTTCATAATACAGATACATTTATCAAACATCTGGTTGCTATTCCTACAGCTCCTAGGCAGATTTTTTCACAAATTTCCTCATGCCTGCACCATCAGTGACATTTGTGTGGGTTAAGTGATCAAGTCACATCCCTCCTGCCTTTGTTTGAGGGGAAGGGAATTGGGTTATGATTTCTTTTATTCTTTTAAAAAGTATTGGCTCCACCTCACTGAGGAATAGAAGGCTATGGAAGAAACATTTCTTAGCAGTTTTGCAGACATTTTGGGGGATTTTATCCAATCTTTATTACAGGCAGCCTTGAGCTTGAAAGCAGACTGGCAAATCCCCATGAAGATGCCATTGGTTTGGTGTCAGAGATATTTTCTAACCTGCAAAGAGCAGATAACCCTGCAAACTCTAAAAATCACCACAAATTTAGAGGAAGCAAGTATAAGTAACGGTTTTCATTGTACTTCTCTGTCAGAGGTGGGTGAATTTTCAGGAATTTGCCTCTGTCCACACATCAGGATTAGCCATCTCTGTTGATTACATTTTGACTCACATTTTGAGTCGACTCTGTAGCAAGCCAGCCAACTCTGCAGCTAGGGTGTGTGGGTTCAAGGAGGGTCTGTTTCACCTTTCTGAAACTAAACAAAAATGCAATATTTCCTACCCTTTACACTGCCCATAAAGTGGAATTTGCTTTTATTTTAGCTCATATTCAAAGGAAATGTGAGAAGGTTGAATGTAAAAAAAAGGATGTTTAGATGGTATTTTTCAATTACAAACTCAATTATCAGTCAGCATTTCCTAGCTCTTTAACCAAACACTGGTAAATACAATGTTAAAGCGGTTCAGCATTTTAGATATGAAGAAGTTAAATGCTCAGTTTCAAAAGACACCTTGATGCTAAAAACGACCAGTGATGTATAAAAATTTATTTTTAAAAATTGTGCACCAAATCCTTCAGAATATGTTAAGTATGAGAAGCACCTCAGCTCCTGTAAAACTCTGACAACAGAGATAAATACAGGTTTTCAGGATATATGTCTGTAAGTTGTACATCTTCACATGCTACAAAGAAATGAACAATGTAATTATAAAGTTCCAGAAGCAACTTAAATACAAAATGACATTCCCAAATGTCATTTTGTCATTTCCACAAAGAGCTATAGTTTAATGTTGCTGATGCAAGTGGAACATACTCTATGCCAGCTTCGAAATCCAGCTTACTGGGTTCACACAGTTGATAGAATCAATTCCGAATAATGAGGGCAAATTGTGACTCAGCAATGACAGCACAAGTGTTCATGTCTCTGCCGCACTGAAAGGTAGGTGATGTGCCAGCATATGATATCCCACTCTTCTCCTTTCATTCCAGTTCCTACTCAGTGATATGCTGCTCTCTTAGCTGATATAATGCAGGTGCTTGTGGGCACGTCCTCTGCACCAAAACAGAACATTTAAATGATATTTTAGAAATCAAACAAAAGAAAAAATGTTCGAAAAAATAATCAAAAAGCACCTACAAACCAGCACCATGACTTTTATCAGTAACAGGAACACAGTAGAAGGCAAGAGAAAAGAATTTAGTGCAGTTGATGTAGCAAACTGTGTGCTTCCTTATTCCCAAGAGGCTCAGCAAAGCTTCCACTTAATAGAGCAAGCCAGCCTCTCTTTGAAATTGGTGATATTGCTGGATATTTACTCTCAAAGCCATCTGCAACTTGGAAAGCTGTGTGTATTTTAGACAAGGCAAATCCTCCAGGGTAGTCTTGTTTTGTTAAAATGGATAGAGAAGCAGGTTAAAAGGTCTGAAGATAAATAATAAATGAGTGACACCTTAAGACCACAATTAGACTGAGGTTAATAAGCATCAATTCCAAAGTATATGGGATTTCTCTTTACAAGTAATCACCATATAGTAAATATCCTACCACAAACTTAATGGATAAACTTACTTGGCATTACAGTTGATTACAAAACAGGAAAAAGGTTATACCTGGGAAAAACATAAGTAAAAGTCAGATGACTACCTTGACCTTTCATAAAGTCAGGTGGTGGCCTTTGTTTACCTTCTCCATCTATGCTTTTCCAGTGCACCTGGAGAATACTACATGCAATTACAATAAACTTATGCAAACATTTTTCTCCCTTGCTTTTTCCCTTGCACTGCCCAGCAAGAGCCTTACAGTCAAACCCACAGGGAATAAATATCAAAGTGTTCTGTCCTTGTACCACACAATCCTAATCTTCAAGAAGGGATCTTCCAGGCATAACTAGCTTTGCTCAGTGTACTACTGGTGCCCGTTTCACAACTAAAAGGGGAACCTCTTTCTGTGGCAATTTAAAACTTGCTGACTAATAGAAACAGTACTATATTCAGCTCAGTTGTGTGCCATCTGTTCCAGCTAGGCTAGTAGGTCTTTGCAAGATTGCTGAAGCAACCCAAAAAAATAGTGTTTCTGAAGCAAAACTGGTGATTTCGTTTAGATCTAGGGCTTGGTTTGGGTTTCTTTGAGTTTGGGTTGGTTTGTTGTTTTTTTTTTTCTTTCCCTGCCTCTCTTCTATTCTCACTGTTTATTTGATCAAACAGTACTGAATGGCAAAATGTTCCTCTGACATGTCTGGCTCCTCCTGAGCATGTTAACTTATCTGTCTCTTAATCCTATCTTTTACAAGATAGAGAAATCACAGCATTTCATACTGTTTTAAGTACTTCACCTCTAATGTCTTACTACTATTTTGCCTTTCTTAAAGGACACCAGTCTTAGAGACAAGATGATGACAACGTACAAATTTATTACAAGAGATCAACGTACATACATACAATAATAACTGCTAAGAAACCGAACTTTAATACATGGTTATAAGACAATGACAACACAATGTCAGAAGAAGAAGACTCTGAAACGAAGATGTGAATTGCATGGTTATTCAGGACTGACTGTGTGATTTGTTGAGCTTACAGCAGTGGAAGTGTAACTTATTTCTAATGCTTTAGAGAACTTCAATCAAGCACAGATTTTCATTATGCTTATTCCAAAAAAGCCAACTCTGTGGTCCTGCCCCAACCCTGGTTTACCTTGAGTCAACAGACCTGTCCTTCAAATTCAATCCTTGAGTCTAGCAGATATCAAGCCAAATTTTTTACTTATAGCATGACAGTTGGGAAGAATGGTCTGTCAGGTACAAACGGCGTCATTTATGTGGGAACCTAGTAGCAACAGTGCCCTCTTTTACTGATGGAAAACAGCATTTAGTCACATACATGCTTAATACCTATTAGACAGACGATAAGAGAGTTGCTATCTAGCCATGAACGTGTATTTGTCTAGAACACTTAGAATAAAGAGAATAAATAAGAGACTAAGTCATCATTCTCTTGGAAAACTAGGGCCAAGATTAACACACAAGTCAACAGGCATTTTAACCAAAGGATGTCCTTCAGATATCAAGAATTTAAAAGAGATTAACACTTTTCTTATTAAAAAAAATTACTTCATGAAACTGCAAGATTCATATCAGCCCCGGACTATAACACTAATTCTAATACTAATGACAACAACAAATTTCCTGAAGATCATTCAGGCAACCAGTGTTATTGCAGTTGTTTCAGTTGCTGAAACAACAAAAGAGATGATAGTGGAGGAGTTAACACACTTCTCTGAGTGAAAACAGTCTTGTCAAAAACCCAGCCCAAGGCTCTTACACTACTGGCACCTCCAGAGAAGTACCTGGTGGTATCAGCTCAGGTAAAGAAGGTACCTCAGCTGAGTAATTAAATAGATCATGGCCTCATTTCACAAATAAGATGGACATTTCCCCAGCACTCAGTGACTGAAAGATTTAAGTTTCCTCTCTGTTAGAAGACCAGTGATCCTAAATGCAAATTAATACTAGATATAATAGATTTATTTTCTTACATATTTAAGTGTACACATTTTCCCAAGGCAATAAATAATTACAGCCTTCACAATTGCCCTTTTAAAATTGGTTATGAAATTTCACATAACACTTAAATGATAGCATGCTCTGTACAGGAAACTGCAAGGAAGAAGCAAATACCATCATTAAACTAAGCATGAACAGACAAAAAACATTAACCCTATGCTATGAGCACTTGATATTTCCAGAGCAACAGAGATAGTAGTAACTGAATATAATTTTGAAAGACTACATTTCAGTCTACTTTGGCAGTGAACGATTGACATGTCTATTAAAAGCCTGCTTGATGTCAAACCATTCTGCTTCAAACTGCTGTTCCAAGTTTCCCATGTTCCTAGCTCACACCACTGTGCCCTGCCTGCCTGAGATAGAAGACTGCAATAATTATTGGTGACTATCACAGTAAACTCAACATAAACGAAGTACGATGGTGTCAACATTTATGTTCATGTATCACCCTGCACACTTCCAACAAAAGTGATTATGTTCATGATTGATATATTCACTTTATATCCTTTTAGATCAGTTCAAAAGGCAAACACCTACTGGTTATCTTTATTACAAACCAGGCCATTAGCCAAAACCTTGCTGGCATTCTCAAAGCTTAGTATTTTATCATGTTGGATTTTCCCTCCAGATTTTTAAGCAATGGCTTTACTTTAGGCCATATATCCTACATACCAGGAAGAATGAACGTATGGACATTACTGCCTCTATGTATTAACAGCAGGCTGAAATTCAAAACTCCTTCATGCATTTTCCCTTCACTTTTTATATGATTAAAATTAAATCAGTTAGAGTTTTGCTTCAATGAGGACATAAGAGTGTATACAAGGATGATTTGGTCAGAACTGAGAGGTTGTTTGGGTGAAGACTGTGTACATTAGGATTACTTACCAATGGGTGAAATAACTGGATAGTTCAGTGACGGCTAATGTTTTGTTAAGGTTTTCTGTTCTGGGTTACTGCTGTCTAGAATATGACTCATGGTGGCACCAGGTGACAACTTTTCAATGATTCATAAAAAATGAGCTGGTAGTAGATGTCAAATCCTTGGGTACCAGACATTCAGGCAGGTAAAAGTGAGCATTGAAGGTAGCAAACCCATTAGTCTTGATGAGTGAAGACTGAGTGTGAACTCCCAAAGTAATTGCTTCAGGAGGTTAGGAGAGCCATTGCACATTCTAAAGGAGTTGTACTGCTTGTGGTTAAACCTTTTATTTTCCTGTGCTTATGGAAACGTGCTGTTAATTAACCTCTCATGTAAGCTGATGAAAGGGCTCCTTTGTTGCTGTGGGGATACAGTTATTGGCACACTGTCCCCTCCTGATATGAAACTGGGTACAGTAAAACCAGACATGTAAATCTTGGGCTTATCTCCTAGTAGCATCTCTGACATGAGGTAGATTCTTCTATTTCTTTTAAAATTAAATTCTTACGGAACAAGTTTAAAAAAAACAGTAAAAAGAAGAAACCTTCCCATAGTAATTACACTCATCGCCATCTTTATCTGGGGTGTCAGCAGCAAAATGACTCCAAAACAACTTGATAAACTCAGAGTAAAAATGTTCCAACAAGGACTATGAGTAAGAAGAGCTGCATGCAAACTCATCTCATGAAATCCCCAAAACTCTGGCAATAGGAAACTCAAAGAGAATACCAGGAGTAGTAGTTTTCTGTACCTGTCTTCTGTAGCTGTCTTCATTTCACAATTTTCACTAACTATAACCTTGCAGATATAACTTTTGAATCTGTACTTATATTCTTGTATTACGTGCCAAGAAATACAAAGAATGGTCTTATGTCCTCTTTCTGCCTACGCGTAAAGGGGATATGAATTGTTTCTGGACATTGCATTTGTTTGAACTTTGAAACCTTATAAAAATACACAATTGTCTTTCCTTTTTTTTTTTCCTACCTTTGGAGGCTATCAAGGATGTTTTGTGAAAGATGTAGCATTTCTCAAAGAGATATTGATATATTTCCTGTATTTCCTCTGAAATGTTAACCAGTGAACTTGATGTCCATTTATATGGACTTTTTTCCAAAACCTTGACCACCAGAGCTGATGTATTTTCTACCGTCTTTCTCCTAAGTGTTAGTAAACAGAGGGTTGTAGGAGTTAGAAATACCTAAGCAAATGTATATAAAGATGTACGCATTTTTAGTCTTATTTTTCAGTATCTAGTTCTTTGAAGACACTGTTACTCACTGTTTCATATTGTGGTTCTCCTAGGCAAATAGGATTTGAAATGTGTATGAACATATGTTTGTAGGACAGAAAGGGATAATATCTTCTTTGCAGACAGGCAGTAAAGATCATCAGATTTTCCTTTTCTTTTTATTTCAGTAATGTTTTAATCTTAATTTCATTTCATTTTCATCTTACAAACAACAAGTATTGGAAAGGCATGTTTCAATATCATCTCGATAAACCCCTGCCCTAGGAAATACCGTTTTGTCTAGGTTACAAGTCCTGACATGAAAAGATTTTTGCTGGTACCTTGAAGTCATCCTTCATCAGTGAGTGACAGGACAAGGCACAACCAAACTTGGGTATAAGACACATGGCAGGTTTTGGCATGAGGGGAGTGCTTACTTTCTTTTTATTTTCTGTGCTCATCACAGAGCTTAAATTCCAAACCTGATATGTGCACCAGAGCTCTAGAATTTTCCTCTTTGTGTACCATCTGAAAACACAGGCATGTCATTCGAACATATGGATTTAATCCCTTATAACAGAACTTGGTAGAATCTGATTTTGTCACCTTCCAAAGCCGAAAAATTAGACAAAAAAATAATATCCAAATCCTTTAACTTAGGTCCTAGGTTTAGTTAGAAGTTATATACCTAGACAGAATTTCTTTTTTCAAATATACTATTCCAAAGTACACCTTTAAAGATCACTACTACATTATTGAAACACGTTTACATAACTATACTTATTTTCTAATCTTCCTAATTTTTCTTTGTTAGCAATGTTTTACTACATTGATGTGGGGTATTTTTTTTTTGTGCTAGGCCCTTGCAAAATCAAAATCTCCTCAGGTAAGAACATAAGATGAGAATGTCAACTCATGAAAATTCAAATGATTCATCTACTCCTTTACTACACTCATTACTTCAGTACCAGTTTCTTTAAATACCTCTCTGAATTTTCCTCCAAAATATTATTTTATATATTTTTATGATGAAAAGATTCAAATGTGAAAATTTTAGTTTTGAAAACATAAATTACTGAAAGAAAATGTTATTTTTTTCTGAAAATTCCAGTACAATAACATATAGGCTGACACTGGGTGTTAGTAAACTGCTACTTCAGTTCACTGAGGCTAGATTGCAGCAAAAGATTAGCTTCATCAGTGACTGTAAATGTGAAAGATATTAAATTAGTGGTTACATTTCCTGTGTTCTTTGCCAAAAAGCTCACCTGCGTTGTTGTTTAATCTTGTGGCAATGAGCTGTAAAACACGATCAGAAAGGTTATAAAACCTGCATCTTAATGAAACCACTAATTTTTTTTGTGGTACTTAGATTACTTTCAGCAAGGCAGTTGAGTAGAGAAATATTGAGATTTGGCCTTCTATAGTAAGCACTCAATAGGCCACGAAACAATGCTTTCACATTAATTAATTTTGCCTTAAAAAACATAGCTTTTTTTAAAAATTAGATTTGTAAGCCATGTTGCTTTGTTCTATATCTAGCAACCTTGGGATCACCGTCCCTGGCAGTAAGAGATTGCGCTGTAGGCCTTGATACTGCAAAAAAACTCCCACCCTCTACAAGCAAACATAGATTTCTTGGCAATTAGACTTGCTGGACTAAATTCCTCTCTGACGTGATTTATAAATTCATCCAGCTTAATTTGCTGATAGGAAGCTGAGCACTGTACCTGGATCATTTTGTCTGATTTATATCAGGAAAGTGTACAAAAGAAAATGGACCTTCTCTATCTTGCTCCTAGATTCCTGTTACTATATAACAGGCATCCTTTTCCTTTAATTACCTTCTTCAAGGCTTGAGAGCTTTGATGACTTGATTAAGCCTTGCAGTGCAGTTCCAGTCCCTACCCATCTGATTAATTAGCCCAAACCTTATTAACTTCCTAATTCCAATCAATAATGCACCGATGCTGAACTGTGCAAGGGCAAACTAAGGATAGCAATTTTATCTGAAAACACAAAACCATGTACGGTTTGTTCTTTTACTTATGCTTCTTCACAACTGCAAAATTAAAACTACCAATCAAGAATGTATTTATACAGGGATGCAGTTTGTCACCACCAGCTGTCACATCTTAATGGCATCTGCAATGAACTTGCAGTGACATATTGGCGGCACCTCTGTGCTGAGGTGCCTTTTTTACATATTTAGCCCTTGCTGGTGGAGAATACATCTCAACATGTAGTGGTTGTAGTCTCCTGTACCTATTGTTATAAGGAACTCTTGCTTCGTTCAGTTCACCTGTGTAGGTGTAACTTTCTTCAGCTACTAGGCGGGGAAAAAAAACCTCTATTTTTCATTCTTCCACCTGCAGTGGATAGTTGTTCTGGCAATACCAAAGACAGTAAACAGTACATCTTATAGCACATTTCTCAGGAATCACATGCATGTGAATAACAGACACTAAAGCACTGTATTGTCCTAAGAATGTCTGCAAGAGGGGAGACGCACAGGTAGGACAGCCAGTGGAAGGATACAAAGATTTGTAATGAAATGTCGTTGTTATTCTTATTTTCTCTGGGTTTTCTTTCTCTGATCACATGAGCAGGGTTTTTTTCTTCTCATTAATGTCTTTCTTTCTAAACAATCTATAGTACCAAGTACCTCCATTATGCTTTCTGCAGGCCACTAACAACAAACCACAATTCTCTATACAATACATTGTCTCAGAGGTAGTGGGTATCAAGGACTCTTAATAGTGCTGTGGCCAGGATCAATTGTTGAGCTCTATAGGGCAAAAGTGTCTCCTGAGCCTTAGAGTTGCCTGCCTTTGTGTGCAGTATCACTGATGAAGAGTCCCATTTCTTTCTTAGGGAACCTTCCATTAGAGAGGCTGCTTGCAGGCAAATCTGGTGGTGGAGTGTTTGGAAAACAAAGCATGGGCAGAAGTGGGCTTTTATCACATTTGGACATGTGATTGATAAGGAATCGTACACTTTTCCTGGTACTCAATAGGAAATTCTGCAAAAGCACTTTCATTCCTGAAGTATTACTATTTCTTTGAAGTTTTAAATATAAATACCTGGTTTCTAACTGTCAGGGTAACTTTCCAAATACAGAATTTAAGAAAAATTTCAAAAATTCCTTCATGTCTGTGCATTTGCTAGAAGGTTTACATTAGCGACTGACACTTGGGTACCAATGGTTTCAAGCTACGTCCTACAGTTTCCTAAAGGCATGTAATCATGTTTTTCATGTGTCGGTGCTGAAATTTATACAGTAGGCAGTTAAGCCAGTGTAGTAATTACTTAAGAGTTGTCTTGAAACAAAACTACAGATGAACTCCATGAAATACATATCAACACTGCAAGAAGATCTGATTTTAAACAACTCCTACTGTTGTACCTGTGTAAAACCCCTCTGCCTGTGTGCTTGTGAGTTTTGAGTCCTTTGATGTGAAGTAGATCGTCATCTTTCATGATGATATTCTTTAATTAAGAAGCAGAATGCTTTTTTTTTGTCTTGCACTTACATAGCATTCCAATGTCACCGCACAAATCATTGGTTCCTAAACTCTTTTAGGATATTAGGAGAAATCAAGCTGTAGCTGGGGACACCAATGGATATGTGAGATACAAGACTGCTCATTTTTTTAGTATTTTGAGTTACATCACCCTGGAAGTAACTTACAAGGAGCTTAACATCACAGTCTTGTCTTATGAGGACTTATGAGGAACCATCCTTGTGAGAGAACACACTTGTTGTGCCTCAGCTTCCCATCTGCAAGCTGGAAAGGAGAGTTATGCTGATAAACCCTATAAACTCCAAGAAGAAGCTGAGCAACATAACCTGGCTTCACTAGCAGGTGGTTCTGCATAGCTGGAGAAGGTGTGAGGAGATTATATTGCTGCAGATTCAAGGTGCAAGCAGAATTCCTCATTAGCCCAGACTGTGAAACTTTCTCTTCCCTGCTAAGGTTCCTGACCACATGATTCCAAGCAGAAAGACTTTAAGCCAGTTTTGCCACTGCTGCAGCAGCCTGGGTGTCCGTGCTTGGATGGGTCACCCAGGCTTAATGAACAAGTTTTCCACTGTCACAAAGAGGTATTGAGAAGCAACATACTGCAGGAGTCTTGGTAGTCACAGCTTATAAAGAAGTGCACAGCTCTCCGGACACTTTTGGCTTCATAGGTTTCTACCGTGCTCAGGGTCAGTAAAGAATTTTAGGCAGTCAAGGTTCAATAGTTATTGGGTCTCCAACCCACCTCATCTCATTATTCCCATCATCCCATCTCCCTTATGTTCTCTCAGACATGTTTCTCACTTTGTCTCTTCCTTTCTCCTTTTCTCCTCACATTTTCTTCCATTTCCTCCCTACCCTTTATTGCTTCTTTAACATTTACCTTGCTCTGATAAGATGCCTCAAGATACAGAACCTCGTTTTCACAGGTAGTCAAGTAGCAACTGATACCTTTTAGCTGTCCTTTATTTCATTACCTGTTCTCCTCCCTTTTTCCCATTATCCCTCACCCCACTCAGAAACATGCAAGCCAGATAACCATCACAAGGCACAGATGGCAACCCCTGCCAGCAGACAGCACTGAGAGAGCCATCAGCTCCTGCTGCTGCCAAGCCCTTACACAGGACATGGAGCTGAGCAAAACTGCACACAGCAAGGGGCATGGACAACACAGGTTTTGCCAGGCATACAGAGACTGCCATTCCTTCCCCAGAGTCACTCAGCAAGAGGCTGTTTCATTGCCTCCTTCCCTTCTGTGCAAGCACCAATTTGAAGGGATTCTTTCCTTGCCCTTATACTGCCGTGAGTGTGGTGACCACCATTTCCTGACTTTGGGACATAGTGCTTCTTAAGGGAGTTACACCCTTGAGAACCTTGGTGAGGCTCTTCCTTATCATGGTCTCTGATCTGGTATGCATTTCCCTGGGATGCAACCAAACCTGCCATCATCGGGTGATTATAGGAAGGTAATCACGTTGTTAGGTCACGTGGAAGATTTCTATCTAGTGTAATGAGAGAAGGAACAGCTCAGGAGAAGGCTTCAAGGATAGCCCAGTTGCTCTCCAGGCTAGGGGAGTTAGGATGGAAGGAACTGCAATATGGGACCTGACTGTGCCAGCTCAGACCTTCCTCAGACAGTCCAGTACCCCTGGACTGTACAGCAGCCTAAGTAATTACCAATAGCACAGCACACTAACTCTGTATCACATTTGTTTTCTCATCACTCTTTTCACAAACTATTTAACCCATTTCAGTCCATGTCATCCTGTTTCAATAGTTGCTGCTGAAGTTCTTGAAACTGCAACAATCTAGTTAAAACCTGTCTAGACCCCTAACACTAAAACTCTTCTTTGAATTATGCAATCTTGTATCAGGTGGTTAGTCACCTGCCAAAGCATTCATAATTTAAATGGGGTGAACCTGCTTATCAAGTGTGGTAGCCCCATCCTATGTTAGTTTTTTTCATTCTTCAGGTGTGCCTGGGCGGGAGGTGGAACACAACAAAACTAAATCCAGAAAAGAAAGAAAACAGCTGGTTATACATAAAAGAAAGGGGGGAAAGCCTGCTGTTTATATTCCTTATATTCTTTCCTTTAAATATGTGGAAAGGTTATCTAAAATACGTATAGGGGATGAGATTTGACAAAAACATCACCATAAAACCAAATTAAATATTTGAGGATAAGATCCATCTCAATCGGCATGTTTTAACAAATGGATTGTGGTGTACAGAGGACAGTGAAATTCCTCTGTTCCCGATATCCCAGGGGCCTGAGCTATAGCTTTCAATCTAGGATATTAATGGAAGATTCCTAACCAGACTGAATTTACTCAAACAAAAACAACTCAAGGTCACACTTCTTAGGATAAGATACGTTCAATAGAATCACTGAAAAGGTCACGTATGCTCCATGCAGATGTACTTACAGATGTCAATCATATATGTTCTTACTTTTGGAAACCTGGAGTGTAATGGGAGTGTATTTATGTTAAAAGGCATTAAAAAAAATCAAGAAATCAATTTCTGGTAAGAAGCCTTTGGGTGTCGTGACCCCCCCTTTTTTTTTTCAGTTCACAAACATTGTGGAAAAGTATAGCAAGGGCTTTGTAACAGTTTATTGATGAGGAGTAGCCAAGGACATCTCTGGTCTTGAAAACCGACAACCCAGGCAAAACCCCCACCCCTCAAAACCACGAAGCGTATTTTTTTAAAGACCACAAAAAGCTTCGGTTTTCTGCTCCTGGGGTGTCCCATGGGAATTCTTTGAAAAGTTGCCCTTTTTTTTTTTTCTGTTGGGATTTCCTGTATCAGTAAGGAACCAGATGATCCTCTGGACCCCAGAAGAATTATTCCTGTTCCTTAAATAAAACATGTTATGGCTAGAGGAAGCAAAAAAAATCAAGTGCTGTAGTTGGAGCACTATAATTTTTTCATAAGAAGAGTAAATTTTTTCAGACTTGGAGTTGCTGGTGTCTCAGTTCTGTGCTGATCCACAAAACTCTTCATGAAAACTTTATGAACGTTGGGAAGTCTGGTCATGGAAGACCAGTTCTAGCATTTATCAATCGAAATTACATTTTTCTCAAAAAGAAACCTGCACTGACCTGACCAATCTTGGACAGAGACAGTGTTCTTGACTTGCTGATGGAAAAAAAAATCTGAAACTGAAATGATGAGTTGAAATGATGAAGATTAATAAAGGTCAGCATGGCATTCTGATCTATGGCTAAAATATGAGTCTTTGATCTCCAAGGCATGCAAAACAGTTTTTTTTTTAAAAAAAGTATGTATATACACCCCCCCTTCCAGTTTTGTAATTACAGACTCATTGTAGTGGTGTCACAACAGCATAAAAAGGCACTGGTATCAGTTTTATTAGACTTCCTTTATTTTCTCCTTCATTAGAAATATAAAACTGCTGAAAATTCACGTGTTGACATTATCTTTAGTGCTGTGAATTCACAAACATAAAAATTCTTTACTAAAAGTTATCAATGCACCTATTTAACCCAGTAAATCCCATGTACTCCAAAATACGAAAGAAAGCATGATGTTCATTTCACTTCAGGCTGCCCTTTAGACTTCAGGCGTGTGATTTATTGCTCTATTGTTGCAAGTTTAGGCTTTTAAATCAGGTACCACAAGTATGCATATTGTGCAGCTCTGGTGAACTGCAAACCTGAAAATATATAACATTCTCATTCTAGCCTAAACATTTTTATTGTCCTTACCTCAATATGTCTTTCTAAATACACACATGTATATTATGAATGAGAAAATTAAGATTTAAAATGGTCTGAAGCAAAGAAGAAAGCAATAATTTTAGAGCTTAGATTCTAGTGTGATATAATAGAGAATAAAATAATGACATAATGAAGCTTTCCTCTTTTAAGGAACGCTGTCTTTTTCACTTCTCAGATCAGAAAGGAGTACTTACAATGTTGTCATCTCCCATCACCCCATCCCCAGCCACCATTTTAACACAACCTCGCACATAGAACAAAACTAAAATTTTTATGATTCAGTGGAATGAGAATTTTTTGTTTAATACTTTGGTTTAATCTCTTTGTATTCTTGCAGCACATCCAGCTTGATACAATATGAACATCCACTAATGCCATATTTTCTTCTATAGCAACACTCCCCATGCATCTGTGGGAATTGTCAAGTGCATGTATTCATCAGTAAACATCATAGTGAGAACGTTAAAATACAGGCCAAATATTAATTAAAATTTCTTCATTCATCTTTGCTTTTCAGGTTTGAGTTGAATTTGTTGCTCATTCAATGACCCAACCCCATCTCAAATTACTCATGTTCTACTTACAACATTTTTATATTTGGAATATATGAAACAATATATTTAAAGCAATAGCAACCAATGATTATGCTGCATACTGGTGATAAATACTGTAACATTAGCACTTGGAGAAGAGCCTGAGGTTATTCTACCCTAGGTTATTCTATTTCCAGCAGCTGAGGTGCAGAAAACACTTGTAACTCAAGCAAGTGTGTTTACAGTGGATGTTGGTCACCTATCTCCTTTTCCACCAGGCCTCAGAGTGTGAGTAGCATATGAAGTAGTTACAGAATATTACTGAGGAAATAAAAGGTAACAGACAGATCATAAGTATTTTGATATAAATATTACTTTTTTCTTTTTTTAAGAAGATAGGGAGCAAACTCCAAGCAACATAATTGGTGTAGCAGACAGCAGGGTTTTAATCAAGCAGTTCAGACATCTGTCTTTCTCTTAAAGACCATGTATATCTCAGAACTTCTCCCATATATTTGCTAATTATAATCTTGAAAGTTTAAGTAGGTACAAAGCTGCGTCAATTTGTTCAGTATTTAAAATAACAAAAGGGTTTCATCTCCAAGGAGTAAAATCTGCACAAAAGGAAATTCCAAGTATACTGGAAAGACTACAACAAATAGCTTCATTAAAAAGGAGAAGAAATGCAACTGAAAGCAAAGTGCCTGAACAGCTACTGTGTCCCCAGCTGTAGAGGGGACAGATGCCCTCCACTGACAAATTCAAACGTAGGGCGAGTAATTAATTAGGCAGATAAGTTCCTGAGCATGGTTACAGAGGTACATATACAGTAACCCAGCAAAAGGCATCATCAGGCATGTAAATGCAAGCTCTGCCCTTGGAAACTGTGCAAAAGGAACCAAACAAATGGGATTAGAAAGACATAGGCAGCACGACAAAGACAAGGACTGGCAGAGCCTAGCACTACAAAATGTTCAAGAAGGAAAGTTTCCATACTTTGGAATGAGTCAAAGAAGAAATAGTAGACAGTAGTTACAAATCTGTTGATCTGCTGCTTATGACACTGATATTTATAATAGCTCGCTTGCACTAATATGTTCCTTTATTGATCTCCACCACCCCCTCCCTGCCCATACACTGGGAAAAGCAATGTGTTGTAGAGCTCACAAAGCAAAAACTGGTCCAAAGCAACCTATAGTGTTAATGTGTTGCAGCTCCCTTCCAGAACATGCATTGAGGCTCCTTCCCGTAGAAAATGTACCGTAATAGGAGGAGGCAAAGCTGGCTGTGGGATATACATGTTTGTGTCTCACTTCTGTATAGTAATTTTTTTGAGGTCCATTAACACAGATCTGGACTCTGCTTTTGGCGTCAGCCCCTGCAGTGCAAGAAAAATAATTTACCTTATCCATGGCTCTTTTTTTTCCATTTGGAAAAATAAGAATTGCAATCCTTGTCAGTCTTGACGAAAGCCTGAAGATCTAAGGACAAAAAAATGTGAACTGATATTGCAGTGGGATGTTAAGATATGCCTATTCAAGTTTCTGACAGCGTGCATCAGCCCTGCTCCCACTTTTAGTGCCTTGAGTGGACCCTCTTTCAGCAGAGAAATCTCTCAGTAATAGAAGGCCTCCAAAATAGCTCCAACACCTCTCTTTGCTGCAGGCTTCCACCTTGTCCTGGTTGCCTTGGAGAAGGTGGCAGTCAGAAGTCAGCAAAAAAGAGGCTTGGAAGAGACCAGCCCGCACCAGAGGCTGCTCTGCACAGCTGGGGACCAGAGGCGCTTCCAAGACCAGTCCAGCCTGGCCAGAAACTCCCGGACTGGGGTCATTGTGCTGCAAAGGAGCCATTGTAGCGAAATCAATAGGGACGTTTTAAAATACCTTTACATGTCAATTCCAGTGTCACAACAGAGCAGGTCAAAGCGGGTTGACCCCCATAGCAGGTTAAACTCCTGAGGGTGGAGATAATCGCACAGCAGGAAGGGAGGAAAGTGCTGTGCCCGCGGGAGCCAAGATGGTTTCACACTCCCCACCGCCAGCTTTAGGCTACGGAGTCGGCCATTGTCAGAGTCATTGTCATTATTATGTTTAAATCTGCTGCCTTGCATTCAAGGCACCTATCAGGAAAAGACCCAAGACCCTATTAGTGCAGGCAATAAGCCCTAAGAAGGAAGGGTGGAAACACGTTCATAGATAAATTAACATTCCTGCTGGCTACATGCCTATCAGTTAATTGTGAAGTGACATTTATTCGTAAATCAGATTTTACCACTCTTTCCTATCAATCAGCTAGACAAGTCTCCTACCAGAGGGTTTTTGGTTTGTTGTTTGTTTTGTTTTGTTTTGTTTTTATTGTCACACACAATTATTCGCTAAGCACAAACATTTAACCATCTGCTGGCAGGGGAGGAACTAAATATCAGCCTTCTGTTCCTGTATGAAAACTATGCCTAAAAGGAACCACTGCCACTGTGTCCTGGCTGGGTCTGAGATACCTGCCTCTCTGCTTTCAAGTTGCAGTTCAGGAAGTTAGCATTTTCCTATTAAATTTCTTTAGTCGTTTGTGAAAGTATTGTCAGACCCTCCCAAAATGATGCTTCCAAAAGAACTACGTGCCTAAATGGTAGTAAAACCTTTGACCTAGAGGAGAAGCTTCCATTATAAATGTATAGGCAGAGAAGTGATAACAGTGTTCAGAAAAGACTGATGTAAAAAGTGTTGGCAAAGCCATGAGTGTTCATCCCTCCTCTCAGCAAATCAAGTCCTGCTGAGACTCAAATTCTTCAAGCTAATTCAGAATCCTCGTGCCCTGGTCTAGATGGCCAGCCACGAAAAGCAGTATCTGATAGGTCCTTATTTGTAATTTTAAGTTAACTGAATATTTTAGCAGCAACTGCAAGAAGTACATAAAGAAGTTGCAAATATTCCCCACCCCACCCCCATCCCCACTCATCTATACTTTCAGAGAAAGAAAATGTTTGTGATAGAATCTTTAAAGGTCTGGGTAGATCAAACAATTAATTTCTTGATGTATCACTACCCAAGTGAATGACAGCGGGTGAAGCTTGCAATAATTCTATAGATGTTTAGGAAACAAAAACAAAAAAATAGAAGTAATCCCTAAATCAGATACAGGTTTAAGTAAAATAATCCAAACTCACAAAATTGAAATTGAGTGTGTAGAGTACAATCTTTAAGGTGATGCATAGCACTAAAAGGTCCTTTTAACCCACTGAAGGTGTGTCAGAACTGAGCTGACTGCCTCAAGATTTGACACTTTTCAATGTCCTGTTTAGCAAGGGAAAGATGGATTAAATTTGTAAAATCTTTGCCCTTTTTCTCCAGTCATATATTAAACCACTAGAGCGTGTCATTATTTAATTTTTTTTTATTCCGTGCCCTGCTAGTGATAACAAAAAGAGAGCAACGACAAGCCTGCAGTTGAAGTGAAATAAGTTTAAGTCTGTCCCCTGGCAGGTTGAAAGGTGGTGGTGCTGTGTGGCAGCCTTCCATCAGAACAGTCACAACTTGGGTTAATGTATACAGCAACATATAATGCTGCTGCATCTCCCTGAAGTGCTGGCTGAGGAAGAGACCTGTCTAGAACCGAAGAGAGGTGGACAACCACGTCATGTTGGACTGTATATTCAGAAGAGTTGAGGAGAAGCAGAACTGTTGGTCTGGTCTCTTCAGTGGCTGTGCTGAACCCATCACAGTGCCCATGTTCTCATGGGGATGCCTGGCTGTGGTGGGATTTGACCACACTTGCAGCTACAGCCCCTCGGATTAAAGTCCGGCAAGTTAAACTTCTGATGAGTTTCTAATGACCTTAAAAGCTCCCCTTTGGCCTTGGGTATTATAACTATTTATGAGGTTGACCTTTAATTACTCTCTCATGTAGAAATCTTTGAAAATATATCTTTGAAAGCTTGACAAATGTGGACCTACACAGCACAGATCAATACCAATATAGTAACACTATGAAGTAGAGCAGCTTCCACAAAAGCAGATGCTAAAACATATTACAGGCAGAGCTGCTTCAAAGGACTTGCCCCTTCAACTGGGCATTGTCAGCTCTTTCGTATTACAGAAGGGTTTAGGGAATGTAAAACAAAATGTAAGTGAAGACAAGCATCAATGTAACATAAAGACAAGAAAGGGTATGAGCCACTGTCTCACTGGGACCCAAGACTGTCATCATCAGCAGAACTAAGAGTAGCTGCCATTGCTGTAAAGTCTTCTGCTCATCCACTGTTCAGATGGGTCTAAGAAATAAATAGATGATATTGAGTACCTAGTTTGAAAGTTATGGCATTTCTTGACAAGAAGCTCTAGAAACTGAATCCTCTTTTGCATCAATAATGCCATCCAAAGGAGTAATAAAACCAAGAACTGATAATTATTATTTCTATATTCAGTTTATTTCAATATTCAATATTTCTTGATTTTTCAAAAGAATATTTTTAATAGACATTATACATTTGCAGGGGCATATCTAGATACACATGAAAGCACATGTATGTGCATATACAGACACCAAATACAACATTAAGACTCATGAATATTCTGTTAAGAATGGTGAATACCTACATAGTGCAGAGGAAGAGATTATTGATAGCATATATATTATATACTACATATTACATATTATATATTATATATAATGCAGAAGCAAAGAGAAATATCACACTCCATAATAGTCCATTTTGATTTTAACCCATCTAGTATAGCTATTATTATAATACAAGTTTAATAGCTTGTGTCATAAATATTACAGAAATAGTGGCTTTTTTCCCTATGACAATGATTAAAAGCATAAAGCTGTATAAACACAGCATACACCATCTTTGGCCCTCAGTATATTACACTATACATAACTATCATTTGTTCTAACCTAATGAAATTCTGCTGCAAAGAAGAAAAGTCCCAAAGACACAGACTGAAAAAAAAAGATAACATTTAAAAGACTTTGTAATAATGTTGATTTCCTTATTGTTGTTAGATAAAGAAGTGATCCATCTATCATACAGATATAAACACAGAAAAGTGCCAGAGACCAAAAAGTTACATGGATCTGGGGGAAATTTTAAATGCTAGCAGTTACTTTAGTTTTTCTTCTCTTCTGAATTTTCCCCACATTAAATGGTCGCCTCTAATTCAGAACAACTGCTCTCCCTTAGCCCTCCCTTAGAACCTCTTTGTCATAACATCCCAGCCAAAACAGCTCCCATGAGACGAAATCAATCAAAGCCATAAAAGGAGAATGTTTTTGTCATGCCAGGCCCTACTGCTCATGTCTTACAGTTACAAAACCAACAGCAACAAAACTTGGTTGCATAAACTGTCTGAATGGATCTGACCAGTTACTCTGACCAAAATCAACATACCTTTTTAATTTAGGTATTATACCATTAAAAAATACCCCACATACAGAAACAAGCTATGTTAATATGGTGATAACAGCTTCCCCACACTGAGTGAAGCTCAAGAGTGGTTTTCTCTGAGGCTGCCTCCCTGCCTGCAGATCTGGCACCTCTCTTTGATCTCTCTCCTTGATGGAAAGAAATCCCCAAAAACAAAATAGCTGAAAGACTTCCACTCCACCCCTCCTTTCCCAAACCTCCAAAATATTAGGCTGAGACTCTTGGAAAAAGGTTCCCCCTTGAAGGGGACAGGCAAAAAAACCCAGATGCTTGGGCAAATAATAAAATGTCCCTTTTCCAGGAATTTTCCCTGTTTTTTCATGCTGAATGTTGTTTTATGTGTACTAAAGTAACCGTGTGTGGTATCCCTCTAGCTCTGAAACAAAGGGGAAAAGGCTTAGAAGAAGACGTAGGGGTTAAATATCGTAATACTCATGCAAGTTTTCATACTACCCTTGATCACAGGTCCGTCAAAGTTGAGAGGAAGACTCATTTTGACTAGCAAAGGTCTGGATCGGCATTGTTACACTGCGTGGATTCTATCTCAGCTCCTCTGGCTTCAGAGTTATGGCTTTTACTGCCAGAATGGAGAAGGAAGCCTTAGAGAAGGCAGCTTTAGGCACCAGGAAAGAAATATCCAAGCATTGCTGCCCTCCAGGGCAGTGTGTCTCTCTTTCAGCACTGCACATGGCTAATGAAGGGGAAAGTCCTCAACCTCACCAGTGTACTTCAGTGCTCACGGTTCCTGTCTTACCTGTCCCCAGTAGCGGCAAGAGCAGGATGCTGCCAGCCTGCATTCCTGCTCACTGTTTGCTGATGGGTATATCGGTGGTAAACAGCCACTTCAGCAGGCCATGGGGGAGGTTCAAGAAAATGAATGGATTCTCCTGCTGTTTTTCCTTGGGGTTTTCAAAACCCTGGGGGAAAAAAAACCAACAAAAAAACCAAACCCTCACTTTTCATTAAAAGAGTCTTTTGAGCCTGTTGGTGAAACTGATACTGCAGAAATATATGTTCCTGTGTGTTGCCTTCCTGCTCTGTAATGGCTGTTGCATTAGGGACTGGGGAGGGATGTGTGTGGTGTTGTCCATTTACTTTAGTAAAGATGGCTATTGAATGAAACCTTTAATGGGGAGTTTATGCTCCCACTCAGCTAAGAGCTCTGGAGCTTGTGGCAGAATAGTATTTCCCTCCACCTTGGCAGCTATTAGAGAATCAATACAGGTAATCCCTCAACTGGCCTGTCAGCACCCACCGGCTGTGGGGCTGCCCTGGCCACTGCAGTGGGGTCACTTGTGGGAAAGGGAGACTTCTCTGGGGAACAACCTGCCCCCACATCCCCACCCGCACCGCTCTGGTTCAGGATCCTCCAAAACACACAGAGCCCTGCCTCCCAGAGACAATGAGACTGACTTCATGTGGATTCAGCCGAAGGATAGGCTCACGGAGAAGGGGCTTCACAGCTTGATTTCACTTCAGGGATCATCTGTGAATTGCATTTTTTGACCAGTGTAGCCTAGGAATTCACCCCTTTCCCCTTCCTTGATAGAGGATGTTTTCTCTTCTACTTCATTTCTTTTAATGATCAAGGTGTCTCCTACTTGCTCTGCTGAAGTCTCTGCTGTAAAAGGGGGAGAAAGGGTGTTTTCTCACTGCTGCTTTACAAACTGCTAGTAGTTTGCAGGATCGTGTGCCATTCTCACACTGAGGCATGGCACAGGGCTCTCTACGCTACTGAGTTGCTACGCTAGCCAAAGGTTAGTCCTGTGAATTTAAGCCTCGTTTGCTACTGCTGCAATGCAGCTAAGCTGAGGTTTCCAGGACAGTTTCAAGATAGCAAGAACTGTTACAGAGTGACCAGCCATGGTTGGACATGGAGTAAAGCAACCCAGATCCCACTGTAAGGTAGGCAGAGGTGCTGTGATACTCTCCTCTGCTGCTCACACTCATCCCCACTTGCCAACTCTCAATCCTAGACACCTCAAAAAGACTTGATCTTCAGGAAAAGGCATTCACTGATGGAGAACAAGCCTTATTGCAATCAAACACCCTAAAAACACAGTTGCTGGTCCTACTGAAAATCTGGGTGTAAGTAGGGTCAAAAAAGAAGCACGGCAGAGAGGAAAGCCTGAGTCTCCTGACACCCCTCATGAGTCCAAGGCCTTGGAGTGCATGCATTAAGGACAGCCAGAAGGGAGAAGGTGCAAGGATATGAGAAGAGAAAGGGAAATGAAGGTGATGGTGACTGTATCTGTAGGGATGAAACAAACAGCAGCCTTTGCTGCAGAGGCATGCAGGAGACTGTGGACCTTGTGAAATGGCTTTCTGAAGGAAGGAACAGCTAGTCGGGACTATTCTGGTGAACAATCTTGCATTTAATGGACAGTTTGGCACCGATCAATATTTGTTTGTGGCATTATCTTCAATTCACTAAGCTCCTTGCTGCTTTTCTCCTTCCTTCGGTAGTTAACCACCTCCCTCTCCTCTGAGTCCCCTGGGGAGTGCAGCCGGACAGTGGATGGAGGGGCAGGGGGATGGGGTCCAGGCATTTGAAGAGCTGGGAGATTCAGGGAGATGCCGGAGGCAGCAGATGTCGGTGGCCATGCCTTTTGTTCCCTGCACTCCCCAGCCTGAGCTTTGGGACCACCTTTTTGTTTTTGTCTCACCATTGTCATTCACCAAGGGGGGGGCTTTTCAGGAGTTACCCTCAGCACACTCATCTCTCTCCACACTGCCCCAACAAAACCACTGCGATTACCCTCATCCTCTGGTTTCTATTTAGGTCACTTTCCATTTAACACTTAAAACCCCCTGGCACAGTTAGTGCAAAGGATTTTAAATCAGCTAGTGTAGTACACAGGCTGTGACTCAACTTGCTGCTCTCCATGGCAGGACCATTTTTAACCCTAATTAGGAGAAAGAAGATACAGAGTGCACCGTCAGGTACAGTGATTTTTCTCCTTCGCCTTGGCTTGGGGAGTGCATTGAGAATGAGCCCCCAGCCAGGGAAGCCGTGCTGCAGCCACAACTAAAGCCAAACCGAATGAGAAATGTGGGTGCCTATTGCACAGTGTATTGCAGTAGTCACTGTCATGGAAAATACTGCTTCTGTCCCATATTTGATGATGCCAAAGAATGGGAGAGTTGGATCTAATACAGCATGCTGAGCCACAGCCTTGTCTCCCTGAGAGATTCAGGGATGTCCTGCTTTCTGCAGTCTCAGCTCAGAAATGGCTAACAGGAGCATTGGGTACTGCGGTTTCTGTTCAGGAGGGATCCCTTCAATTGAACTTAACAGTGCACCCTCCGTGCAGGTGGCTTTCTGTGCCATGCAGTCATCCTGGGAACCTGCCATGAGTGCACACTCCACACTCTCCTCTCCTCCATCCTTATCTGTGTCTACAAATATCTGAGCTGGCCAGAACTGCCCTTTCACTGGGCTGTAGGCAGTACCGCCACAGGAGGTTCAAGTAAACATGCAAATTCCCAGGGAGGGAAACATCAGCACAATTATGCTGCATGACACACAGGGGCATTCCCTGTTCTAAATCTAATCTCTCTTAAAACCCTGTCCAGGAAGGACAGTGATAAATTTGCGTTGACAATTACTGAATCTTCCTTGCAGGAGGATAAAATCTGCCACTGGCTGGCAGCAGCGCAACTCAGCCTGGCCTTCTTCCTGCTCCCCGCTGCTTTATTTCTCCCTGCCCTGCTGTGAAGTGTGCTGCTGGCCAAATGCCACCTCCACTACACCCCAGCCCCAGCACAGCTGGGACTTGCTATTCAGAGGGGAGAGAAGACTATGCTATAGGGTAGGTAGTTAAAAGCCTTTTTTACTGTTCAATTCGGATCAATCATCTGGCTTGCAAGTGGGAGTGAACTCAATCCAGAACCGAATGGCCTCAGCTTCCATGAGCTATTGAGACACTTAAAGCCAAATCCATCAAGCCACTGAGTGTCTTTCACTTCTATCACAGTCAGCTGCTACAAAGCAGGACAAGGACTAAAATTCCCAGTAAAAGACTGTTTGACTCTATGCCGACTTACAAACAACACAGAAAACACTCTTTGTCCATTTATTGGCACTACAAACACACAATTCCAATGCAGTGGAAAGAGAACAACCGACAGCCCATTAGTGTACACTGCAGTGTGAAATAATTTATTTTCATCCTTCATACAAATCTAATTGCAATAGTCTTAATAATTAGTATCCAAATTTACATATACGTGTTTAATGTGCGAGACAGCCAGTATTCCAGCCACAAGCACAAGCAAAACTCTTCACACTGTTTTACAGGCAACTCGTCACACAACACTGTAGAAGAGTGCTAAGATTTTAATACAGGATATTTGGGGGTTCTTCAGGTGAAGGAAAATGCACACAACCAAAAGCACTACTGAAGATGCATCACTTAAATAACCCTCATTCACAAGAAACAAGGAGATGACCTACATGGGAAGCTAACTATGAGTTTCATAGCACTTCAAAGACATTTTTGGTCATAATTATTTCATCACTAGGTAATTGATTATGTCATCAAATCCCGAGTTATTTATGGAGCTGAACAAGAAAAGCCTTCACACAAATAATTTACAATTCTGTTGGCCAGGGTTCTGTATGCTTCTGGTAAAACATCTCCACACAGGCAGGTAGCTGCAAGTAAAGATTCAGTTCTTCCACCTGTACGTCAGCATGGTTTGTAAGACAAAAGTACTGTAATAATTTTTTGCTCAGGAGTGAATTCTACCTATTAAAACTCACTAGTTCAGCCCTCAATATGTACAAAATTCAGCCTGCCGTATTACAGGACTCAGATATTAAAATAAGCAAAAATTTAAAATATATTTTCATGATGAAATCAGTGGGGACAGAACAACTTAATGAACAATAAATCATATAAAATTAGTGCAAATCAATATATTTACAGATACAGTATCTGCATGATATAATTAAATGTGCAGGTAACATTTTTTTAGTTCCAATTTTGAGATTGTCAAGGTTGGCACAAAACCCCAAAATTTTATCTCAAATACTTATGTGCAAAGTACTTGTTAATCCTAGCTGACCTAGGATATTAAGAGAAACTCACCAACCTAATAACATCAAATCATCTGTGTTAATCAACCAGCCCCAGGAAGGGCTTCCATTGTCCCTCCTAGAAGCAACACACAGCCCCATGACCAGGAGGTCCTCTCAATTGCACATCCCATGCCCATCATGCCAGCCACTCAATGACAAGAGGCTTCTGCAGCAGTTACGGCACTGCCTGAATTCAGTGGTCCCTCAGCACAGGCTTTTTGCTAAGTCTCCATTAAGCTGAGATTTCGCATTACCAGGGACTGCTATTTATTAAAATATTATTTTGAAAATGTTTAATGAAGGTCTAATCACTTAGGATTCATACTGAAACTCCTTTATCCATTTTAATATTCACTTGATATAGTTGTGATCTGGGCAAGATTGTTGCTATTAAAGAACAGAATGTCTGAGGATTTATTGTCCTTCTTCAAGACAGAGTGCAAAAGAAAAAAGAAACAGAGATTTCAATAAAAGATCCCAGAGTGTATCTTCTCACCCATACCTGAATGAGCAGTTTTATTTCTATAGAAAAAAACCCAATATTTTTATGGGTAATTAATTCCCTTTTGCTAAAAAGAAACCAACAGAAACCCTGCATAAATCACTCCTGACTGGCTTGCAGGGTCAGTGAGAAATGGAACCTTCTGGTTCTCCCATGGAGAAGGGATTCCTGCAGGCTGGGAAAGAAATTTCATGTTCAGAGTTTTAGGGTCTGAGAGGTCCTAGGAACAACTATCCTACACTTTAAATCTTAAATCTAGAATAAAGGAAGGGAGTGCCTTCACAGTAGCCATCCTAGGCAGAGAAGGAGGAAGTGGAGGAGCATGCCCTTTCTGTCCGGAGGTATCATGAAGGCCAACCTGGGAAGGATGGAACAGTTCAGGGCAATTGAGACAGAAGAGCCCAGTTCTGCAATCATGCCTGCTCCTGGTCCGTGTGGAACCCACAGCACAACAAATACCCCTATGAGACCACTTGATTGTTGCGACCCACCTGAAAGCTCACTGGTGCTTGGGAATATCTTCATGTTAGACTGAGAAGGCAGAGCCAACCTCCACTATCTGTGGTAGCTGGCATAACAGGCCTGCAGCTGTTTCATCACTCTCTGCCCCTGGGCAGTGTCCTCTGGAAGAGCTGGTCTTACTGCCCTGGAACTCCATGTGTCCTGGCAGCTGAAGGAAGGCGTTAAATACCCCATGCTGATCCACCATTCAATATCTCTGAGGCAGTTCAATTCAAATAAGAGTCATGAAAAGACTTGCACGTTAAGTGGAAGTAGGCCCCATATCTGGTCATGCACCCAACAAAACTAACAGGTTAAATGGGCTTTGGAAAATGCACTTAATAAAAAATCCCTCACACAACCTTTGGTATGGACTGCAACAGAAGTCCATAAACGTGGTGTGTTAAGAGACATGGACACACTCCTCATAGTGATATTTGTGCACAAAAGGTTCGTGGGAGGTCAGTCTCCCTCCCGCCTGTGTTTCTCTTTTGTGGAAAGTAGGGGAGGAAACAAAGGGAAAGGTAGGGTGGCACACGTTGGATTTCACCCCATCATGCTCTCAGGGGACTCAGGCAAGATTTCCAGTCCCCAGCACTCAGAAAAATACAGAGTGTCCAGAGACTGGCCATACGTACAGAGTCACTGTGAGGGTAAATGTCACCTCCTGCGGTGAGCACACAACCATGCACGCACTCATGCACACAGTGTGACGCAAACAGGAGCTGGTCTAGGACGTGTCTGCAAGGCTCTTGACTAATGAGCAGCATGAATCTTCATGTGGAAGTGGTAATCGTCCTGCTCCGGGAAGTGCTGGCCACACACTGAGCAAGTGCAGCCCTTCTCCTTGCTGTGCGTGCGGCGCACGTGGCTGTCGTGGGCTGCGTGCGAGGCAAAAGCTTTGCCACAGTGCTTGCACTTGAAGGGCTTCTCTCCTGAGTGCTGGCGGATGTGAGTGCGCAGGATGCTGGATGCTGTGAATGCCTGAGAGGGCAGGGATCAGAAAGGGGGCAGGAGTTGAAAATTATCTACTTTCACATATATAATCCCCCAGGTTCAACTAATCCAGACCCTATAAGAAGCACTGTACCCCAAAAATAAGTCCTCGATTAGTTCACAACAAGGAAACAGAAACCAACAGCTATTGCACTCAGCTATACAGCTATGGCTGAGTCCATGGAATTAGATTAAGCTCAAGGAAAGGCTTCTGACCAGACATATCAGAAAACATCTTCTACATGTCAAAGGATAAGAAGTCAATACCGTTCTAATTATCTTTGCAACTCCTTAATGTTTCAGAAACATAATGGGGGTTTTCCTTTTGTCTCCACATACATTGGCTTGGAACTCAGCTGCCAGAATTCATCCATGCAATCGGCTCAGCATCTGTACTTTTGAGTTTTAATTTTCCCTCTTCAGTCAGACATTCCAGCTTGTTTCAGCCTCTCAGGAGTAGCAATATTGCACAATCACACTTTGTCCTCCTGGTAAAGACTTCTGATTTGAACAGGAGTGTTACAAAGTAGCTCGGGTTTTCTCTGTTTTTTCTTTTCTGAGGGAGACAATTCCAGGCCCTTTTTCTAAGCTTTCACAGTAAAGAGCAATACTTCTCAGATACCTTTTCACAAGGAACCTTAGAGCACAAACAGATCCAAGATCCCTGTAAATAAGTCCCTGGAGATGTTTATGAACAGCCAAAGTATGTTTGAGGACCAGAATGGTGGTCTTGACCCACTACTTTTCCTTCAATCTCACAATGTCACCCAGATAGTGAGCGAAGGGGCACAGAAACCAAAGCTGCCCTGGAGCACAGCCACCATTAGAGGTAGGAGAGACAGAACAAAAGTTGTGACTGTGTAGGAGGAGCAGGTAAGAACGCTTTAAAACGGCTCCTGGTTTCCCAGCCACAGAAATGACAGCTATGACCCTGGACAGCTGCATCCTGTAGACTGAAGACTAATGGATTAATCTAATCTAATCTAATCTGCAATGGTCCTACCAGAATGGCCTGGGGCCTGGTCAGAGGGGTCCCACACATCCTAGGGAGAGATCTGTTCACAGACCAATCTGTAAAGCTCTGCCATCTCTTGTCATCTTAAAGCATGACATTTCATCCTAAACTTTGCCTACAGGTGGTTAAGGTTCTTTACTATGGGATACTTCAGCTCTGTCTAAGTCCAGACAGCCATAAACAAAACATCTCTTACTACAAAATCAGGAGCACCTTACTACATGCTGATGGTGCTTCTGCATTGTACGGACACACCCATAGCACCCGCAGCCCTAGTGATATTTATCCAGCAGCAACCTGCACACCCACCCTACAACTGGTGGGAGAGCTGTCATGGATCTCCTAGGGAGATCTCACCTGAATTATTCCTTCTGTGAAGAGTATTAACAGTTAAGCAAATCTTTAATCGGTCCTATACTGCTTTATTCATGTTCTTTTTGAAATGAAACTTCCATGCCCAGTTGCACATCAATTGCCCTGTTACTTCACAGTAAGCATGCACAAAGCATGCATAAAGCATATAACATTGTGCCAGTTTAGCTCATGAGTAGTCGAAAGTGTTCACCACAGTCCAGATGGAGTGTCAGGATATACAAATCTATTTATCTGACGAAAAAGAGGAATATTGGATCTAGCTGAGTGCCTTGGATGGTATTTGAAATTCTCTCAAGCTTTTCTAGACCTTATCCCTGCAACTGCTCTCCAAGTGGAAACAAAACACAGAGCCCAGACACTGTTTGCCCTGTTGCTTCAACTTGTAGATTCACCCAGAAAACACTTATTTGGATATCATCATAAATAGGAGAAATTTTCTTTAAAGAAAACGGAAAAGGAACAGAAAAATTGAAAAGAAAAAAGAGCATGGAAACAGCCATTCCCAGCCATCCCAGGTGTGCTGTGATGCTGAGCACAGCAGAAGACAGATAGAGGGAAGAGCTGAGGTGCAGGTGCAAGCCAGGCTTTGCCTTACCTTGTTACAGTAGACACATTTATAGGGGCGCTCCCCAGAGTGAACCCTCATGTGTTTGTTCAGGCTGGAAGACTGAGAAAAGCTCTTCCCACACACTGAACACTGGGGAAAAAAGGAGATAAAGTTAAAAGGAAACACTCAACAGCATAGCTGAAAATAAAAATTAGGTATGTGGATGACAAGTCCCTGTATTTTCCTACATATATGTGCACAAATGTATCCATATACATATATTTACGTATTTATGTATATACAAACCCAGCAGTAATTTATGTAGTAACAATTGGATGTACAGTCAGAATTTTAATCTGGTTTTAGGACACATTTTTCTAAAGAAAAGTAAATCCTACAAAATTTCAATGCTTTTCTTTTTGTGTGGTTAAAACTGTTACATTAAAAATCATCCTTCAGAGCATTAACAAAAAATACTGACTTTCAGTAATAAAAACCTGAAAATCTCTGCAAAGTTCTCATATTTTCTTCAAAATGCAAATCAAACTCCAGTTGCTATTTCAAATTTTTACTGAAAACATAAATTTCTTAAAACTTATAAATGGACCTCTTACATTAATAATCATTTTTCAAAAATAGTGAGTCATTCACAGCCCTTAAGCCACAGCTTGATCTGTTGAAGTGCCTCTCCTTAGGAGAGAAACAAGCAGCATTTTATCCTCCCAGCATAGGAGCTGTCACACTGTCTTTAGTGTGGTGTTTGCTCTGCACCATGCCGCAAAACCCAGTTCAGAGGGGGCTGAAGTGATTTTAGGAATTTGCACCGATGCAGGGCAATTTGCATGAGCTCCAAAATAAGTTTTGTCCTGCAATAATGTGAAAGAAATTATCTTGCCTAAGTCCAAAATAAACTAAGCTATGATTGATTAAAGAAGGTTAATTTTTTTTAAAAAAATTGACATTTTCCATTTTAGCTTTTCAAGCTGATCTGTTCTCATATAAAAGCCAAACGTCCAGAACAAGTTAACCTTTCTGCTGTTCTAAACTATTTCTTTTGTATGTAGAAAGGAAAGGGGAAGAATTACATGATATTTCAAACCTCACATAATAATTATATTTTTTCATGTTACTAAATCAATATGATGTGCTGCATTGTAATATTGTTGATTTAGTTATAAAATATTCCCCTGTAAAATTCACACTATTGCAAGACGATCTGTAAAATAGGGATTTTGGACGATTTTCAGGACTGATTTAACTGTCATTTGAAACCAGTGGAAATTGCCCTTTGCAAGCCTTTAGGAAAAGCCTGGTTTTCCACTCCCAGTGCTCCTGGAGAAAACCAGTACTACAGAGAAGTGGTTTGGAGAGGAGGTAACTATGTCAGCAAGGATTTGCTCCCATCAGTTCATAATCTGCTCCACGTTGAATGTAAAACTTCTCCCTCCTGTTGTGCCCAATGGACACAGCAGTCTGTCAGTTCTCAGACTGAAGGGGAAGAGTGAGGGACAGGCATTGGACAAGTGGAGCACCATTAAACACAACTTAGCCCCATACTCTGTAAGGAAAGTAGCAAAACCTACATGCAAACACCCAAAAGACCCAGGAAAAATATTGGGTTTTTTTTCAAACCTTCACTGAGTACGGGAGGTTTATTTTCCCAATACAAATTCAGTAAATTTCTTGAAGTAAGCTCTACTGAAAAAAACCAAACTCTTCCCTCATAGACAGTGGTCCCACCGGGGAAAGCGGAGGAGGGGGAACATCAGCATCTTAATTTGGCCAAGAAAAGGAATCCTTTATTATCGGGACAGTAACTGTGAAAGAGATCCAGGAGCAGGCTCACCTTGTGAGGTCTGTGCTTTTCGTGAACGTGGAGAATATGGATCCTCAGCCTGTCTCTTTTTTCAAAGGATCGGTTACAAAGGTGACACGGGAATTTGCGGTCCCCCTGGTCCACGCAGCGAGTGTACTTGAGGTGCTTGTCCCGGTAGTACTGGTAGGCGAACACCTTGCCGCAGCGCTCACACTTAAAGCTCTCCCCGGCTTCTGTATAGCAGAAGGGAAAGTGCCACCTCTCTGTTACATCACAGAGAAAAGGGCTCATTTCAAATCTGCTTCCTCGTCAGATCTGGCACCCAACTGGGAATTCAAAGTCTCTGGGAGGGTAATAACAGTAAATAGATTTTGGCAATGTAATTAAGCAAAATACGCGTCGGATCTCTTAAGCATACGCACGGCTCCACTTGCCTTTCTAACGGAGGGGAACAAACTGGAGTCCACAGCCTGATGAAATTATTTGGTTTGGCTACTGACTTCAGCAAAGATAGGATTTCGTCCTTGCATCCCCAATACATAGCGGGCGAATGTGAAAACCCAACGCGGTGTCCTACATGAAAGCGTATCCCCACACGGAAATATTGCCAGGTTTTTGTTATCAGTATTGTCCGTAAATTTTACCTCCAATTCCAAAAATAAAAATAAATTTGCACATCTTTTCTATGGACTTCAAAATACTATTGAACAAAAACATGTTTATTTGGTTTTCTATTTTTCAAACTGTTCTCAACCTCTGAATTTAGGAACAACACAGGATTTTTTTTCCAAAATTTATACATCCTTCTCTGCCTTATAATAATAGTAGCTTTGGCTTAAGCCTTAAAATTAAGTAAACAATTTACCAGCTATTTGAACCAGGCACCTTAAGTCAGCAGCTACAAAAATTTTTATGTCAAATTTCCATGCCAATTTGCAAAATGCTTCTCCCTCGCTGCTGCACAAAGCCGACCCATTCCTCACCCGCTCCGGTTTTCCTTGCACTGGCACCAATCTGATTTCTCCATACACAAGTTTTGCTTATAAGAACGTCACATTTTCTGCACATTATAAACAGAACTACTCCCAGAGTAAGTGCATTTGGCAATTCTTCTGCAAGGAATATCAGCATTATTGGACCGGAACGACTTCTGCCTGCTCCATTTACGGAGAGTGATAATTGCACGAAAAATTTAAAGTCAAGGGTGTGCGCAATCATAGGATAAAACAGGACCGAAACAGGAATGCCCCCCCAGAAAGTCCCTCTCCTCCTAAAAGTGGACTCCCCTTCGAACAAGGGCGCTGCGGAGCTCAGCCCAGCACCACCAGATGTTTTACTATCGTCAGATGAACAATTCCCAATTCCCCCGAGGAAACGCAAGCTGAGGGGCTGAAAGGGGTGCCGTTAGCTCCGAGCTGGCAGCAGCCCTCGGCACAATCTCCGGGCTCCCCGATGCCATCGGCTCACCGCAAAGACTGAGAAGGTTTTAAAGTAAAACACAGCTGGGAAAAGGTGATGCCCGAGTTCCTTCACCTCCCTTAAAACGAATCTAATCCCAGCTAGGCACAGGTCCTTGGGAAGAAGGAGCAGTGCCCCTCGAGGGGTCGCTGGCAGGCTCACCTTCGGGATGCTGCGGGGGTCTCTTCCCCTCCGGCATGCCCTTCAGGCTGATGGGGATGCCCAGGAACTGTAAGTAGCAATCGCCATACCACACCAGCAGCTCCTGCTTCGGCAAGATTTCCTTGCAGGTCTCGTAGAAGATTTGCCCGTCGCACTGGATAGCCGTCAAATTCTGCTCCTCGGGGAACCTGGCACAGTTCACCAGGGACATCCAGTTACCAGAGGCGCCTCTCCCGTCTATGAAGTGACTCAGGCGTCCGCATTCAAAGATCTGGAGAGCAGAGAGAACGGGATCAGGTTTGACCGATCCTTCCCGCACACGTCCCTCTCGCACCAATCCATCCCACTACCCACACTGGGCCGAGCCCCTCTTGCAGGCTATGGGAGAGGGGCGGCCGAAAGCCTCGCACCGGCCCCGTTTAGGGAGCTCGCTGTGCCTTCACTACCTCCCACATCAGCGAATTGTCGTCGTAAGTCTTGATCTCGCTGGTGTTGACTACTTTGCCCTGGAAAGGGCCAAAGCGGACTCCTTTGGGGATGGGATCCGTGCAGAAGACTCCGAGCTGAGACAGGTCCCCGTATGCCACTCGCAGCACCGTGAGCCCTGCAAGTGGACAGGGCGGGTTGTGCACTGAGCGCGGGGCTCGGTCGCGGCTTGAGGGCGCAGGCAGCGCGGGTTCCCTACCTTCGGGCAGCTGCAGGGAGTCCCAGTCGAGCAGCGGGGAGAAGGATGAGTCCACGGCACCTGCAGAAGAGGGACACTTTCTTCAGCCCGGCCCCAGCCCTGCAGGTGCAGCTGGGCGGGGGAACGGATCCTGCAGCTGGAATTACCCCCGACTCTGCGCCGGTATGGGCTCACAGGGCAAAGAAACCACGGGAAAGGTAGCTCGACGTGCCCCTGACGATGCTCCGTGAGCCTGGCTGCCGCGGGACAACTTGGAGGATCGACCCCAAATCCCACCGCACAGCCGGCTGCAAGAAGATACCTCCTGCACCGTGCCCCTTTCCCGCGACGGAGCCCCCTTTACCTGGGCTGGCGGGGGGCAGCCGGAGCCCCGAGATAGCGTGCAGGCTCCCGGCTACCTGGCTGCTCCGGAGCGCCCCGTACAACACCGCGTTGAGCTCCTCCTCGGTGAAGTGGTACCTGTAGCCCTGCCCCGCCGCCCCGTCAACCCCCGGGCTGCGGGCAGCCCTGCGCGGAGGGCTCGGGTTGGGCGGTGGGGGCGAGCCTGGCGCCTCACGGGGCGAGCCCTCTCGTGGTGGGAAGGGCCCCCCCGGCTTGGTGAAGAGGGGCAGGGGGAGTCCAGGGAAGGGCTCGGCGGTCAGGGGGGGCAGCTGGCTCAGGAAAGCGGGGACTCTGCTGAAGCTGAAGGAGGGCAGAGGAGGGGAGGCGGGGACCAGCCCGCCCAGGGATTTCAGGGGCTGGAAGAAGTCGGGGGCAGCCTCGAAGTACTGGGTGGGAGGGAGGAAAGCGGGGTAGTAGGCAGCCAGGCTGGCGGGGCTCATCCCGAGAGCGTCTCCGCCGTCTCCGGGGACCGACTCGCCGGCAAGGGCCAGCGCCATGCCGGGTCGGGACGGTAAGGGACGGAGGGAGCTGATGGGGAGCGGAGGAGCAGATGCCCAGGGGCGGGTGGGGAGGGCGGTGGTGATGATGGAGGTGTGGGAGCCGCCGGTCTCTGCTCTTCGAGGTGGGGGTGTGGAGGGGTAGGAGCCGCTGCTCGCTGCCCTTCGCGAAATGATGGAAGTGTGGGAGCATCCGCTCGCTGGCCTTCGGGGAGGGGTGGAAGGGGCGGGACGTGTGGAGAGGTGGGAGCCGCCGCTCGCTGCCCTTTGCCTCTCGGCGCCGTCGAGGCGAGCGTTTCGGCCGCCACCGGCACCCCGCGGATATATTGGCCCGGGGAGGGGGGGGTGAGAGCGAGGGCGGCCCGCCCTGGGTGGTGCGCAGCCCCGGAGGCGAGCGAGAGGTCTGCCCCGATGGGCGCCGCTGCCCTGGGGCGGAGCCATGTCTGCTCCTGGCGCTCCCCTCTGCACGTCGGGGCCGGCGGTGGCGGAGGGGGGCATCCTTCTCCTGGATGCTCTTCTTCTGCCGCTGGCTCTGCTCTCCGACCACATCCCGGGGGAGCTCTACTTCTCCCAGAGCAGGAGCCCGGGGTGCGGGAGCGATGCTCCCATAGATGGGCACCCACTGCAGGAGATGACCACCCTGCCTGCCTCCGTGCTCCTCAGCAGGACCCACAGCCCCTGGGAAGTGTGTCAGGTGCTGCAGGTGTGGGGTTTAGAATCACAGAATCATGGAATGGTTTGGGTTGAAAGGGACCTTTAAGATCATCCAGTTCCAACTCCCCTGCCACGGGCAGGGACACGAAAAAACAAAAAACACCGCTCCCCCCCTAAACCCAAACCCTAAAACTCCAAACCCGAGCGATCCGACCACTCAGCTATACACTCTCAGGCACTGTAGGTTTCATGGACATCGCTGAGGTGATTTTACTTTAGTTTGGGACTGCCGATTGGGTGTCTGGCAGGACACTGGGCTCCTGCTGGGATTTCCCAGGTTTTATGACCGTACCGGTGGCAGGACCTGCCCTGAATGGGATCAGGGCTTCAATGGCTTTAAATTGGAAGGGGAAAGATTTAGATTAGACATTAGGAAGAAATTCTTCACAATGAGGGCAGTGAGGCACTGGCAGAAGTTGCCCAGGGAAGATGTGGATGCTCCCTCCTTGGAGGTCTTCAAGGCCAGGTTGGATGGGGTCTTGAGCAGGCTGGGTCAGGTGGGACGTGTCTCTGCCTATGGCAACAGGTGTGAAACTGGATGGTCTTTAAGTTCCCTTCCAAACCAAACTATTCTATGATCTTGACCTTCTCTTTTGCAGGGGTGCTGGGTTATTCCCTTCTGCAGAGTTTGATCCCGTTTCTTTGTAGCATTTCTCCTTTTATCTCCCTTTCTTCCCAGGTGGCTACATGCTGCGATTGCTCTAAAAAGGGGATTTAGAAGGGGTTGCAGGGGCCCAAATGTGCACCTGGCCATTGTAGGATCTCATCCCTGCTAGTTGCAGGGAGATGGAAAAATCTTTAGTCCGGCGTAAAACCCGATAACAGGCAGGGCAGGAGCAGGACGGGTTACTGCTGAGGATCCCATAGGGTAGCCCATTCCCTGCCAGTGCCCAGTTTGGGTGACACTACACATTAGGATAGGGAGAGGAGGGACGGGGTGGGCTGTGCTGCACTGCAGAGAGTTTAGGGACTTGTACCCATGGGTCCCTCTCAGAGCAAGGCCGCGTAAGACTTCCTGGGGTGCAGCATAGCACAAGCCAAACTGCACACAGATACAGGTAAACTGGGCAATGAACACAACTAGGTCTGACTCATGGAGGTTGAGATGGTAGTTGAGTGGTTATGAGGTACTACAAAAAATAATTAACATATAGCTCCATGTGACCCTCTGTAAAACATTGCCTTCATCTGAAAGAAGGGATGTATTAGGAATCACTTGAAGCAGCTTCAGACAGAGAGACCATGACTCCAGACACAATTCACTGGTCGGAGGTGAAGCCATTCTTCCAGTCTTTATTTCTTATCTGGCTTGAGCAAAGTGCTCTGAAATGGAGAATCTGAGAAAGAATTACTCTCTGCCTGGGGAGAATGAGGGTGTTCAGAGCACAGGACCTCAGGCACTGTAGTTTCTATTTGGAACCTCTCATTTTTTTTTCACTGAGGACATAGACACTAAGATAGCAAACACAAGCACTCAGCACTACTGAGGGTGACCCAGAACTGACCCAGGATGCTCTCCCATCTCCCAAGACCCTTTCCATAGTCAGCCCAGCACAGTTTTGTACCTGGACTTGAGTTTGAAAGTTTATGTACTTTGCATTAAATGTATTGTGATAATTTTTCTACCTGCAGCTTGTTCTCCACCCTGACCTCTGTTTGCAAGACAAAAGTACTGATCACACCAGGAACAGCCAATATGCACAGCTGTCTTAGCGAGGAGGTAGGAATGCAGCCTTCTGAAACTTGCTTGAGATACTCCCTTAGTTTAAATACCCTGATTATTTTCTTGTCTGTTTTTCTTTTTACTTTCTCTGTTATACCAAATCTCTGTTACTTGTAAGACAGAATTGATGCTGTATTGCTTTAAGAAACAGTTTCAGGCCAGCTGTTTAATATGGTTTTATTGATGTAGCATCAGTATCATGTAAGTAATATCAGCGTTAATCAAATTTACAGAAATAAGCCATTGAGCTCCAGTTGTACAGAAAAGTTTGAGTTACCCTTAGAAATTAAGTGTTGCCAGATAATCTGGAATCCTCTGGCTACCTGGTGTTCAAGTACCTCAGCACAGAAATAGGAGACATGCTCAATGCTCACGTTGGAGATTCAGGAGAAACAAAGACAAAACCAATGTGAGATTTTTAAATTCTCATCATTAGTTAAATTATAGGCATAACCTTAAATAAAAATATTCCTTCTTGTAGAAGCCTTTATTATCATTTTATGGCTTTTTACAAAGTAATCACAGCAGTCTATCAACCTCCCTATCCCCATATTCCTTCTCCACGGTGATGAGGTGATGCCTATTGAAGACAAGCACCAAGGGACATTCCATGCTGCTTGCATAGCATTCAGTCACCTAAGTGACCTAACATAGATGTTATCTGCTTGGATTTGATCCAGATTTCTTGATCCAAAAAATTGCATCCCAAGCCCTCCCATCCTCCTCTCAGTCTGAACACAAGTTAATCATCACTCTTGCTCCCAGATTGCAGGGAGTTAAGTAAGTTGCTCTGGCCAGGTTCACAATGGTCCTTCAAGCCTCTTAATTAGTAGTAGTGTGAAGTGAACTATAGTCTGAAACCAGTGTGGGAGAGACATTTTTCAAGAACTAGGAGAGTCTCCCTACCGCTCTGCACTATCCTCTCAGGAACATTTCCTAGGGAGAAATCCCCGAGTGCATCGCAGGAGTGGGAGCAACCCCACCTCCTGTAGGAGGTAGCTGGAGGAGGAATCTTGGTGTCAGTTGATTGACTCCACCTTTTTCATCCTCAAATATCTCACACAGTGGTGGTTGAGTAGCTCATTCAGAGTGTATTCTGTCCTAACTGAAATATTTAAAGCAAGGTTCTTGCTGCTCTGGTGAATGAGCCTGACCTCTAGCTCTCTGGTGGAAAGAGAGCCTCAGCACCTTTCCCTCTTTGGAGCAACCTTCACCACTGAGTGCTGCTGCCTTTTAGTGCCAGAACTCATAGGAGCGGGGGGGAACACTGTGTTGGATGACACTGAAATGTCTCCTGTGCCCATACTGTCGTCGTTCTTAAAGCTGTCATCTTTTAATGATCCCCAGAAGGGTTCCAGGTCCTCAGGGGAGGAGAAAAAAAAAAAAAGTGTATCCTATTGCATTAGGGAGTTACCTGAGCATCCTTGGATGCACAAACATCGTGTACCACAGGCAATCATACTGGCTGACCCTGGGTCATCCTGCCCAGCCATCTTTTGTGCACAAGCGGGATGGTACACATTTGTCTAATGACAGCAACCACAGGAGATGCACATTTCCACTGGTTACGCTATTTGCAGAATTAGATGATGTTCGTTCTCCCATAATCCACCAATTTTCTCTGTACTATTCAGTTCTGCTACTCAGCATTATCAGGTTTAAATGTCTGCAAGTTGAGGCTATTCTTTTGCATCTGTATTTCTCTTTCTACACAATTCTTCACAACTTTGAAAGTTCCAGTTATAGAAAGCTCAGACTTAGTGTAGTTCTTTGTTTCCCTCCTGCTCTATAGCAAATACTCTTAATCCATTTGTTAGTCGGAAGTGATCTGTTACTTAGAGGAGGAGATCTTGTATATACTCTGATAAACCCCTCTTTTCATCCCCCACACTACAAATTCAAATCAATAGGCCTTCAGCTTCAGCCATTTACAATTCTTATTGTTCTTCTAATGTTCTATAAACATCTCTTTTCCAATCTATTAGTTCCAATTAACCTGAAGATAGCACTGGTCCTGTTTGGGTGTCCCCATAACACTCTAGAAGTTTGCTTTCAAACTTAACACTATGGGCACATTAGCAAAGGATCCGTCTCCCATCACATAAGGAGAATACATATACATGTAATCTCAGGAATACTCACAACTCTACTAGATCTTGCTGGCTGCAGAACTGTTAAGGGACAAGCAGTCACCTGCTCCAGCAGCCCCAGCCCAGGACCCTCTTGTCAGGCTGCTAGAGCCCAGCCCAGTGCCCAGGGACCCGGAGCCTCTGCCCAGACCGGGGAACATGGCTGCTGCTTTCTGATTTGCAGGTTCAACCAGTAGTGAAGCATAGCATGAATTCCAGGGACATACAGACACAGGATAGACAGAGAGGACACTGACAGGACTGGCCACACAGCGTGCAGTGGACAAGATGCTGCTCTCAGCAGCACCCACATGCAGAACCCCCGTAAGACATAAACACAGGCAGGCAAGTCCCATCCTCCTCTCCAGCTGGTAGAGGTGTACATTTACTGGTGAAATCACATCCATGTTCACAGATGCCCTGAGTATGTGTACAGCCCCTCTACCTGCCTGTTACCCCTGCCAGTAGCCCAGTCCTCCCTTTACTTGCTGGGTGGCACAGCTGGATGTACCAAACATGAGCACTTACCCTCTCATCCCTTGAGCTCTCAACTTGATGGTCCTACTCCAGTGTACACTTGGGAGATTTCACTCTTTCAGGCTTTCTAACTGTCCTTTAACATGCTCTACTTGATTCCTCCCCCCCGGCCCCCCAAGAGGATCTCAGGCTTCTGATTTGGGGTTCTGTTTTTCTTTTGGTGGCTGCCTCATACCAATCAAAAAATAGAGCCCACTGAAACTGGGGTACCTTAGATCCTCTGCATTCCAAGGCACTCCTTAAGCATAATCCCTTCAATGCAATCAACTGCACCTTTTTCATCTCCAAGGCAAGAGTCCATATTCAGAGACTGGCAGGAAGGAGATGAGACACGTGACGGGTCCTTCCTGGTGACAATGTCTATCGTGAGCCCACCGTGATGGCTGAGGTCAGGGTCATTAGCAGCAGTACCAAAGGAGGCTCAGAACAGAACATGAGACAGGGAAGGGTTAATGTGGTCCATCACACCACCTCAGTCTTCAACTGCTGCAGCGATTTCTTGTGCATCTGAGAGATGCCCCAAAAGTCTGTCCCTAAGTGACACAGAACTCAATGTCCAGCTCTGAAGGACCACCATTCACACAGGCTTATTCACACTGTAATTCCGACCTTGGACCTTTCCAGACCTCCTAAGAACTTTATTATTGTGATTGTTTTCCCCTCTAGCTGGCTGTGATGCTCTGGACTGACTGTATTAAAAGTTGGGGTTCAGCAGCTCCCACACACAACAGGAGCCTACAGATGACCCTCGGCTTAAAGCCCAGCAGGGATTTCAAAAGACTCAATACCTTTCCAAACAGCCCCAGGAGTTCAGTAGGAAGCAGACTGTAGCTGTCCTGAGTGAAGCAGGATGTGTGAATCTGAGTCACAGCACCAGATGCTGTTGTGGAAATAACCCAAATTGCTACTTAGATCAGGTCAGAGCAGAAGCAGCTCATTGCTGTGGCTATAGAAGAGGACAGGGAGCGAAAGGACAACCTCTGCTGATGTGAACTCTGCCCCTGTAGAGGGGGTACCTGGTGTACAGGTACCTAGAGGTGCTGTGCCACAGACAGGTAAGAGAACATGAGTCATATGTCGGTGTTACATGCACGAGGCCACAAAACTGCTCAAGGCTGCTCTGGATTCTGCTTCCTTCAGCACAGGAACTCATTTATCATGAAGGTTCCACCATGATTATTGTTTCAGGAGACAGGGTGAGAGTTCAGTCAGGAGGCCCACTCAGGCTTTACTTTAACATCTCTGCTGCCACACCCCACAGCCCAAGAGGCAAAGGCAGAGGGCAGATATGAAGCTGCTGTTCTCCCTTGCCATAGGCCTGACCCCGAGCACAGCGCCACACGCAACCCATGGGGTACAACCCATGGGGAACAACCCATGGGGAACCAGGATAAATCAGGACAGCAGAGGTCAGCACTAGCTCATCATACTTGGACTGATGCCAGTTTTACCTAAAACTATCAAGAATTTCTTTTCTTTTTAATATTTATAAATTATAAGGAGATAATTGTGCCTAAAGGAAGTTCTGATAAGAAACTTTTCCTTATTGTACACTGATGCTTTCTCTACTTGTTTCTGACCCGACATTGGGAAGAAACATCCCCCTTTCCTGCTTTCCTTAACGTGGCAGTATTTTCCTCTAATCCAAGGATCACCATCCTTTTGCTGAAACCAACAGAACTGCAGGATAAGCCTTGTTTTGGTAGGAATGGTGACAGGTTAAAACTATTTGGGAGTTTTTAAAATAACTTGAGCTTCTAAATTTTTTAATACAGCTAGCTTTTCTCCCCCATCCATTTCCCAGAGAGAGCAGATCACTCTGATAAACAAGCATCCTTGTAGGTGTTTTTATTATTTTTTTTAAATTGACTTGAATTTCCAACTGACTTGAATGAACCATTTGGCACAGCAAGGAGAATCAGTTCTTACTTAACTCAGTTCCACTTGACACCATTTGAGGTCTGCCTCTGCTGAAACTGTCATGAGAGATGCCAGTTTCATCCTGATCGTGACATAAAAACCATACTTGTAACAAACTGTTTTCACATTAAGCTCTCTGACAAACATTTTCATTTGAGAGTAACAACTTGTTAGCATATATAAAGCCTTCAACAAAGAAGGCCTGCTGTAATTTTAAAACTTGCTGATTCATCTGCCCTCTAGTGCTTTAGTTCTACATCTTATACTGGTCCATGGATAAATGAAGACACAACAGAAACACGTTGAAATCTCTAAAGCCATGTAAAACCCGAAGGCATTAAAATTTATTAAATGATGCAATAACAACAGAATTCTTTATTTACAATAGCATTATTTAACATCAAATAAGCAAATAGCATCAGCAAAGCAATATTAACTTGCATAAATGTATTTAAAATTTCTCTGAATATATCTACCTTTGCATAAACTGCTCACACTAGAAATACAAACATCAATGCAGGTGAACAAAGTGATGTTCAGAGTCAACTCAGTTTTGAAAATAAATCACAACCTGAAACACTGTAAGCTTTCTCCTGAAGAACCATAGTTTATATATTGCTTAATTTTACCCTTGTATAATCTTTTCATATACACACATCTCAGATGCAACTTCATGATGAACTGTACAAATAAACCTCACAAATGACATAAAGGGAAAAAAATTAAATGACAGTAAATGTTTGAAGAAATGTGTCCATCATCTCTACTGAACAACATAAAGATTAAGTGATGATGCACTTATTCCAAAATTGTACACAATTCACTATACAAATATAATACATCAGACAGCTATGTAGGAATATACAAGACTTAAAAACAGATCTAAGGCATTATGCTAGATTTTAGCATTTTGAGGTTCTTGCACATAGCTTTTACCTGTAGTAAGAAACTTAAAAGATTTTGTTTTTGTCTACAAAGAAACACCAGGGAGAAAATTCTAATTAAAATCAAAGCCACTACAGTAAATTTTCTTCTGTGCAGAGAATGCTTTTGCTCTTAGGCAGCATACTACCATACAAATACTAGAAAACTTTTAAATTCACACCAACAATTAATGGCTTAAGTTGCATTTCAAAACTGATTGTGTATCTTTGGGTTCTGCAAGTGGAGCTGTGCCACCCATTTCATCTGTTAAGCCCATATGAATTCCACTTTTAAACAAAGATTAAAAAATGTATTGTATAAATTGCAAAAACATTGCTTTTAATTAATACAGGCCCAAAGGGATTCTGGTGTGGGACAATATTTTAAAGATCGAGTACAAATTAATTCATTGTAGCAAAACAGCTCACTTCACTTTTTAAACTTACCACATTACATGAACACTTAAAACAGGTCGTATGACCGTGTATATATGCTTATTTTTCACATTATGCGCCTTTCACATTTAGTAATGTAAGTAGAACACTGATTAATTGTTCTGTTAAACAAAATCCAAGTACGTTCTCCGACAAATTTACTGTATACAGGATGAAAAATACTGATAATGAAGGGAATTGATTTGGCTTTTTTCTTTCTATAGTGATCAATATGATCAGAAGATTCCTTCACTCACTTTTCTCTTTCATTAGTTAGAAGATGACTAAAGTCACGATGAACCCAAACAGAGCCGAAGCGATAGGTACAATCTCCTTTTTTCAACATGGCAACGGATGATGAAGTATCATAATCACTACAAATGACAAGGGTTTGCAGGTCTGTCATGAAATAGGACAAATTTAAACTATTTTGTCCACTGTGAAAAAGAATAATCTATCTGAAGAAGTTACGGTTAAGAACCAAAAAAAGAATGGACCATAAACAAAATTATTTTAAAACTAATTTACACTTTGTGGTGCATGAAGTTAATTCCTTCAAATTTATACATCTCTTACATAAATAATTTTTTTGTCAGATATATAATGCGAGTTGAACACAAACATTGCTGTTGTGAAGCTCAGGGCTGACAGCAGTTTTGGTTTCCCATCAGCAGGTAAGAGGATGGCTCAACTAACTAAATATTCTGTTTGAGTTTGGTAAAAGAACAGTGACAGCTGAAAAATATTTTCTCCAGAACACTGGCACTTCCCTCCTTAGGAACAAGCACAACTGCACATTTCCTTGGCTTTCACCAAAAGCCTGTTATAGAAAGGGCCTATTTTGAACCATCTTCACCAAATTTTCTTCAACCTTAATACAGAAAAACTGCTACTTCATTCAAACTCCCACCTGAAAACCAGAACAAATTAAATGGCAACAGAATAAACCTTTCACTCCCAAAAGGCATGGCCGATGAGATATTAGAAAATGCATTGCATTTTACATGACATAATAAAATTTGCATTTGGGTTAGAAAGTTTGTAGATTATGGATCAGTGGAAAGAAATCAGCGGTCAAAACCATCAATTGCTTAATATTTCAAGTCCTCAGAAACTGATGTCAGTTTAATAAAAGATTATTCCAACCACAGTGGGCAAAAAACCTCCAAACCGCACCCCCTAACAGTGGCCTGCTTAGTAACAGTTAGTTTCCTCTAAGGTTTGTTACGAAAGGATATAAACATACAAAAATCAAGGATCGGTTCCTATAGTGGCTGCATATAATATAGGTTAGTTAAATGACATGATGAGCAGAATCACAAGGTTTAGAAAATGAGAAGTCTCAAGCCTACAAATCAGGTCTAATCAAGGCATTGTGATCCTTTACAAAACACTTTTCCAGGAGACACACACGGCTAAGAAGATATCTAATTTAATACTGAAGTACCTCATTTGGAATCAACTTCACAACATGTATATCTCACAAAAATTATACAAGTAAAACACTTAAGTCTCCAACTTAAATTATTGCTTGTTTACATATAAACTGGATTTTATGTACCTTACAAAACATCCTCGTAGTCCATACTGCTTTAAAATAATCAGGAACACACAATAGTGGTGAAGTCTGTAGTGATCTCTGCTATAGGTATAACAGGAATTGTTATTTTCCCAGCTAAGGGGATGGGAACCAAGAATTATCATGCTTTAAAGCAGGTATCTTGAGCCATTTGATACTATGCACCAATTCTGCCACTACCATAATCAGTACATGCATTACCATTGAACTTTGCTGTTCAGCATCCAGTAACTGGCCATCCAGATTGCTGGAAACATACCTAGGGAAATAAAGGAGTAACCTGTGGTGGGTTTTTTTATCTTTTTAATTCTATTAAACAGAAGAGGAAGATGATAGAGGTAAGGAGAGCCGGGTAACAAAAATTAGGATTTGCTGATTGTTAGAAATTTAATTGAATAAGAATGCAACCAACTTGTATTTTTGGATTTATGACTTGCATTATAAACATTACCACAAACCCCAATAGAAACGCCCTTTATAAACAGCCCTCTCACAGGGCAATTTTATCTGTTTTACAACTTTAGCCCCATTCAAAATTGGTCTGTATAGTTTTCTATGTCGGTTCATCTTCTCTGACTTGTCAGTGGAACGTGTTTGCTGGAGGTCTCTATATGTACCAGATGCTGCTTCTACACCCTCCTCCGCACCTCCTCTCCACCCCAAAATGCAGGCCTTAGTCTAGAACACCAGTTCTAGGAACTGAATCCTTTGCACCAGACTGGGTAAGCCAGGGAAAACAAAGCGAAAAAAACCCAAGGTCTAGACCTAAACAGAAACAGAACAAGAGCATGGTTGTTTTTCCTTAAATACATACATTTAAATACATTCAATCTGACATGGTTTATGAAAATTGCCTGTCAACATTTACTTCGCAGGAGAGATCTAAGTTGCACTAAGGTGAATGCAGTGAACAGACTGAGCAACTGTCTGTACGCTAGCTTCAGACTGTCAAAGAAGCTGCTCTTCGGCAACAGCTGCCCGGCTCCCCTCGGGAAGGCAGGGCTGAGTTCTGCCGGCAGCAGGCAGCCGCCACCGGCGCTGGCAGCTCAGCTGGATCATAACAAACAGATGCAGCTCTTCAAACCGGCAAGGATTTGGGGCCATAAGCCCAGTCGGCTGAAGAAGAAAGGAGCAACCGAACCACCCTCAGGGTCAGCAATATTTCTACAAAAAATAAAAAGAGAAATTGGTGAAAACCAAATTAATTCTTCCTTCCGCGATAGTGAAGGTAGATATGTCAATGAGAGCTGGATGCTGGACTGCAGTATCCACCGTCAAACATAGACTGGAGTATTATCTGGAAAATTAATTTGAGTTTTTAAAGCTAGATTTTTCTTTGTGTACACTGATACAAGTGAACCTCAATTTAATTCCAGAGTTATCAGTCGGGTTTTAATTTTACTATATCCTTAGGTCCTTAATTCATTCCAATCATCATGGACATTGTTAACAGCTCAGGATCATCAGCCCCTTGCATACTCCAGCTAAAGGCACGCCGATATGGTTTAAGAGAAGTCTCATACTTGGAGCACGTGCAAAATCTCCCCGTGTCACTGCTGTACCACTCTCAAAGGAAACATATGCCTTGGTTCACTTTCCCCTCCAAGAATCATAATAAAAAAGGGATTAAAAGTAAAAAAAGCTCCTGACTCCGAGAGATGTTCTTTACATCATACTTACTATCGTTGCAGTGTTTTTACACAAACAGAATACAAACTGGTTTCATCTGAGTTGATTATCTTGTATTTTCTTATTTTAAAAAAAAAACAGGATGTGGTTTTCACAGTTGTTTTAAGACTGTTCCTTTCAGTGACTGCAATCTGTGCCTCTCCGCTTTCCTGCCATTGCAACACCTGCTCCCACAGGGCACTGTGGTCAGTCAGGTCAAAGAGCCAAGCAAGCCAAAACCCATTTTTTTCCTCTCCTGGGGTTGCTTTTCACTTGTATCCCGTGGCTCCAGTAGGGAAGCAAAGCTCTTTGCTCACAGCTTCCTGTCATGCACAAGGAAGACCCCATTTATCCAGGGACAGTGCTGGCAGTAGGCAGCTTTCTCACCGGTCCACATGCATGCTGCTAGGCTGCCTTCTGGAAGCTGTCTACACCATGGTTTGGAATTTATCATACTTTCCCCTGCATTCAGAGAAGACCTAGAAATCTATCTCTATTGTCAAATAAAGTTAGCATCAGGGATGATCCTGCGATTCAGAAAGGCAAGGCCCTATGTTTTGTACATCTATTCCCAGCCTGGTTGGTGCAGCTGGAGCTAATTTGGGGATGACCAGCCATGAACACAGTCTAGAGGCCAACATAGTGAGTCCTACTCCTCCTCACTTCATGACAGCACAGACACCACACTTGCATTCCTCAAATACTGACTAATATGGACAAGCTGAACTTTGTCTTTTCTACCTGACATGTTGAGGGGACACTGTTAGTGCTTTTTGAGCATAAAGTGTGGAACAGAAGTGAAAATCCAAATATGTCCTTATTATCAGAGTGGTCATTTAGCAAACAGTATCTCTACAGAGAGGATAAATAAATGCTTATACTATACCAGTGACTCGAAAAAAATTAGTGCACTGCAAAAGATTTTATAAAATAATTTAACAAAGACTTGAGCCACAGGGTGATAAAATATATAATGGAGGGAATAAGACAAAGGCAGCACAAGTGTACCTCTAGAAAAACATTCTCTCATCCCTTTTTATTTAGAAATAACCAAAGCAAACAGGACTTAAATATGTCAAATTATTACTTCTAGGTTGATAGTGAATGTGGTAAAAATTGCTTAGAATAACTTCCATGGCTAATGTATGCAACTTCAGAGAGAGAAGTAATCTGAAAACCCCAAAGATAATCGGTTAAGCTTAGTGTTATACTGTGTTAACTTAAACCGGACGCCTCTCAAAAAACTTAGCTACAAAGAGTATTCTTCAGACATTTACTTCTAAATAGGAACAGGTTCAAAAATCTTCTTTTACCATGTGAAATTAGTTAATACATATTTGTTCCAATAATGGCAAAATAATATATTAAACTGTTCCAGCTGCAACTACGTTCAGCTCTGCAAAGAAGGGTATTTTGTGCCTCAAAAGAGACAGTTCTCTGCTAAACATTAATATCACCCTTGCAAGTCTTAAGCTGTAGAAATTTTACCGTCAACACGTTAAAACAGACTGAAACAGTACTAAGCAAACAAAACCGTCAACACGTTAAAACAGACTGAAACAGTACTAAGCAAACAAATTAGAACAGTAAATGTAGAACTGTGACATCCATAGTTGTACTGATTTCAGCAACAGCATGTTATTTCCTGGTTACTCAACTCTAAACAGAACCGATCCCTTTAAGTGATAAAGTTTACAAAACTCTGAAAAGAAACCCATTTGCCAGATGAGTTTCTCATCTGTCAGATGGATTTCTCAGCTTTCATACATTAAAGCCCCAATTGCCAAGCAATGAAGCACATTAATCCTCTCCTTAGCTTTCTAATTACACAGCTTGAGTTTCTAAATAAATGTTACGTAGTGGTAGTTTATAGCACAGATGCATGAAAATAGTGGCTACTTATCCTCTAGTACAGTTCAAAGGTCAGCAAAAGGTATTTACAGTGCATATAAACCATCTACATTTGCCTTGACAGTCAGAGCTATATTAGTAGAATGAAACTAAAATCAGAGAGTGCAGTCTGATGTACTGTGACAAAATAATTCAAGAGGTTTTAATAAGTTACTTTTCTCCAGGTGTGACAAAACTAATCCCATGTATGGCCAGTGTTCATCTCATTGTCATGGTTCCAAGTGCATTATTTTAATTTTAAACCCCACAGATTCCCTGTCCAAAGTCCTGCTACTCATTTCTTTCCACCTGCATCCTCTTCCTCCACTTATCTCCACCCTCCTCTCTCACACCCTTTCTGACACACCCACTCTCTTTTCCTTCTCTCTTCAATCATTCCTTAGAAGTCTACCTCCTCCTTCCTCTTTTTCAGTCTGCTTCCCCCTTAACAGCCCTATTCCCTTTTCTTCCTCAGTTGCACTTGGTATTTTGTTCTCTGACAGTCTGGCTTCTCTCAGCACATGGAATTTAAGTGGTTAGGGAATGCACTAAGTAGGAAGATGATGCCTTGGTGTATGACAATTTCTGCTAAAGCAGAGCATACTGCAACTTTTTATTAATCATCAAAGTGACTGTTCAATGGTTGCAGAAGGGACTCTGTGCAGATCCTCCACTCTCAGAGACAGGTACTTGTACTTTGATATGAGCCATGAAGGTGCAAAAAGAATTGGCCTCCAGGAAACTTTAAACACATGCATGCAAAGAAAAAAGGATTATCAAGCCCAACTCCTATCCCTGTACAGCGCAACTTCAAAATTCACACCACATGTCTGAGTGCGTTGTCCAAATGCTTCTTGACTATTGTTAGGCTTGGCGCCATGACTACTTCTCTGGGGAGCTGTTCCAGTGCTCCAGCACCCTCTGAGTGAAGAACCTTTTCCCAATATCCAGCCTAAGTCTCCCCAGCACACATTTTCCTGCCACTCCCCTGGGTCCTGCTTCTTCCTTGGTACTTTCACAATCTGGTACACTTTCATTAATCTTGATACATTTGCAGTCAATTTTTTTTAAATTTCCCCTATCACCGAAATTCCTTTTCTCTAACAGTAGGAAACTAAATTTTGCTATTGGGTTCAGGATAAGAGGAAATTTTGGTTATTAAATTCCATCTTTCTGATTTCAACACCACAAATAAGGACACAGTGGTACAAGGGATGGTCCTCAAGCAGGTTATAAAATGACTCCTGCAGGAATAACGGGTTAGATCTGCCTATTTCGACTATCACAAAGATCTTAGGAAACGGACAATTTAAACCCAATCCATCCCAACGGGGAGCGCTGGGGCGGTGCAGCAGCCGGCAGATGGCGCCTGCCCCGCACGGCAGAGCCCCGGCCCCGCATCCCGCAGGCATCTGGATGCAGGCAAGCTCAGCTTTCTCACGTTTGGATGGGTCTGCACGGCTGCGATGCTCGGACCACGCACAGGAAATAATACTGCGTGATAGTGTCAAATCACATAAGGTCTTGAAACAGTGGGTTTGTTGTAACAAACTTACTTAAAATGAAGATTATTTCCATTAAAAACCCTTTTACTGAGGAGGGGTACATAAAACCAACCTCATTGACTTGGCAACATGCCAGTAACTCCACAATGTCTTTCCTTTAGTACTGTTACTGTCTGGAATACAAATTGGTTTTGACCTAAGCAAACGTTAATTACCTTGTCAGTTAGAAATTTGTGTGAAAATTAGTTCAGTTTTACCACTCTTCTCAGAAGACTCACTGTATAGGAAGTACTAAATTAAATAATTCATGAGATTTTGCTCTAAGTATAATGCAATGAGAAGTGGAAAAACACTTAGGCAGGATGAAATGTGAAATGGGTTAAGCATGCAACAGTGCAAAAATAAATCAACACTAAGTCTTTCCGATCATCAGCAAATAGTCATGTAATTGCTCTGTAAAAAGCAAATACAACCATACCTAAGTCGGCTGAACGTGACTGCTTGTAAATTTGATAATGTAGTGTACTCTGTTAATGTAAATGTATTCTGTATCATTCACTTCAGTAATGGAAGTGGAATCTAAACAAGGAACTTAATATAGATGTCATCAAAAGCAGAATTAAAAAAATTAATTGCAACAGACTTTACTACTACTACTCTGGGTGTTTTAACTTTGTAAGTAAAAAGATCTATTCCAGACCACAGTATATTCATAATACCATCGCCTCTGTATGCCAATGTGTGCCATTTCTTACCCGTGTTGCATCTCCATCCTGCTTTATCATATCCATTCCAGGCAGCTGGTTCGGGAAAAGATTGCCTCCCCTCATAGCAGGATCATTAACCTATTGGTAACAAGATATTCAGGAGAATGAATTAAAAAGTACATCAGGAAAAGGGCTGGGAATTAAAAAGAAGTATTATAAAGCACTCTGCTACTTGCATATTCCAACATCCACTTTTGAGATGATGTTGCAATAAGGGAAGTAACTATATAGCTGAGCACCCTTCTTGAACAGCATGTGTTTGACTCATATTGTTCTGATTCACAGTCAACAACAAAGATTTCATTCCTGATACTATGACCCTTATGCGTATTTTACAAAACAGGCTCCATAAATCAGGTCAGTATTATTTGAAGAGGACCTGTCTGCTATGAAAGTCCTGAAAGCAGAAACACGTAACTACTTTCTTAATCTCAGTAAAGCACGGCTTTTCTGCTTGCAAACCACCACATTTTTTTTTCCAAGCCTAATGAGATAATATGTAGGTTGAATTATACTGTCTATTGACAGAGTTTTAATGACATTTATTTTTCTGTTCATAAGCTATGGGAGAAATACAGCATTAAATGGGAAAACCTGCAGCAGCATGCTTTCCTAAAAGGATGGTTTCATCAGTTTTCAGAACACCGCCATGGTGAGGTAGTGAAGCTGTGTATTACTGCACAACCAAAGGGTGAGTCGTGCTTAGTTATGTGGAAAGAGTGGCTTGCCAAATTTCCAGCATTGCTTCCTTAATCAAAGGATCAATCTACTGTAGGACAGACTGGAACTGATATAAAATACAAAACACAGCCCTTCAGCATGCTTTCAAAGGATTAGAAAACCTAGCTTTCTTTAGAAGGTTTACAGGGAAAGAAACTTCTTCCTAGGGAGCCTTTGTTGACTCGGTTCTCTCTGATACTTCCATCAGATTAGATGGATGTGATAATAGTGAAGATACGCCCCCTGCAGATTTTGCTGGAAGGCAAAAGATGTTCTCTGTGTCACCTGCTCTTTAGGAGACTCATGTTGCCAAGGAGAGGAGATTCTGCCACTGCTCTACCTCAGTTCAGCTACAGAAACCTGCTGCAGCAATGGAGAAGACTGTCTGGAATCTACAGGTCCTTTGACTTTTGTTCTGCTGCTATTCACTGATTTTGCAAAACATCACAAACCTAAATGAAATCTCATGCAACCACCTAAAGAAGTGGTTTCAAACACTGCCAGAGACATGACTGCAGTTCAATGGGAAAGGTTAAAAACCTTAAAATATTTTTGCCAGGAATTTCAACTCTGAAGAAATTGATTGTTTAAGTGCTGCAAACCTCCTAGTGATATTTTCTGCTTCTTAATGCAAATGGGCAGGTTTTCAAACATGATTCTGAAAACTTAAATCAGAAGCGAATGGAACGACACTATTTTTTTAAGAAAGAAAGTAGACAGCTTCCCAGCTTTATCTACATGCATTTGACTAAGCAACAGAATCCATATTTGAGAAGTGTTTTCTGCTGTTGATCAACATTCATCAGAAACCACAGGCACACAAATGTCTTTTCTGTTTGTTCATTAGACAAAAAAAAGGAAAAAATAAAAAGCAGAAATAAAAGATTTTATCCTGAATCAACAGCAGTTTTGAAATAAAAAGATGAGTACATGACTTGCATCACGGCAGAGTTAGGATAGGTACAGAAAAGGAAGATGGTTCCAGTCTGCACACCACAACAGCAGCAAAGGCACAGTGAAGCTCCTATCATAGAATCTCTTTGCCAGTGATGATGCAAGAATCCTGATCGGCACAGTAACAGATAAAAAAAAAAAATGTCTACAGTTTTGTTGTATGAATACCTTTGTTTCCAAAGTCCTTGAAACAAAACAGCCTACATTTACCCATTAACTCTTCTGACTGCAATAACAATTCAATCAGAAAAGTACGGAGAAGGGGAAATGGAAGGGGTTTTATTATTTTCTGAAGACAGGTCAAGTGAAGTTATCAGATAAGAAATCTGACTAAACAAGACAGATGTTTTATAATTCTTTTGCAATTAAGCACATGAATACAGCCTCCTGCTAATAAAACAGAAATATATACAAGGTGTCTAATAAGAAAAGTTTCCTACCATTCCAGAACTCCTTTTATCCACTATGCTGAACAAAATCAAAATACTGTTTCAAGATAATTCCTGTAGATGCCATAATATTGTTGGTCTGGGGAGTACTGTCCTGTGCAGATTAATAAACATCTACTGAGTGGACACCTAAATAGTGTTTTATTTCATACACTGAAAAGTCTCTTCTCTTGCTAAGGTTTCAAATTACTTCTCTGACAACTCTGTAAATAACATGGCTCTCTGATGCAAGATAAGTAACAGACAAAAACACGACAGCAGTCCATTGTGCAAACAAGATGACAATGACAAAGAGACAGTAAGTTGTGTGAATAGTGCAACACTGGGAAAGTTTAGACTTTCTCAATGTCAGGGGAAGCTGTTTTGGACAGAAGAAACCTGCAGATGCGGCAGGTAGCATTTCAGCATTCCTGGTATCAGTCTCCTAGAAGACACACTAGTAAGAGCACCCTGACGAGCTTCAATATAATGATAAGGGAGAAGATGATACTGGGACGAGGTCTGATCCCTCAAGTACGTAAAAGATCCTCTTAAGCATGACAAATAGCAAGCCCATCTTGGGCATAATCTTCAGTTTTTATTTGGTGATGCTGGGAGCTTAGGTAGTAAAAAGGAGAAGCTGAAGATACGCCCGTATGAGCAGATAAGCACAACACCTGACAGTATTTCTGAGCTCTGGATATGCCTGTATGATACAGTATGGTGCTACAAAGAGACAGGAGACAGAGCCAGATAAATCTGTTTGGTACCAAAGGCAATATACTTGTTTCTCACCAGGTAAATAAGCCCAGGCACAGCTTTTTACTAACAAGTAACTTCCAGAAAACATCCAATAACATAGGAAGTGTTATGTTTTTTTTCAAAAGCTGGAACACATCGTATTGTAACCACTGTTATTCACTGTGGTTAAAAAGTGATGAGCATGTGAAGTTAAAATTATGTATTATGGAACAAAAAATGGTAATGAAAAATGTAGGTGACAGTATAAAAAAAGCCAAAAGAATGAATAAAAATGGCAACAGTCAGCAGAATTAATGAAAATATAGTCATTCTGAATACCACCAGTTACAAGATAAAGTTTATCACAGCCTAGGTCAACTGCCAAATATAGGTGTCAAACTGTGAAACACTATGCCTTAAACACAGAAGAAAAAAATTTTAGTATTAATAAACACATTTTTATTTATTCCTGTCTCTTGGGAAAGAAAATGTGAAGCAGCACAGCAAACATGTCTGAGGACTAAAACGTACTGTCTTGTGGACCAGAAATGGCCCCTCAGCTGCCAGTTGGCCACCTCTGACCTAGATGAAACATAAAACACTTGCTTACAGAGTTTGCAGATGACACAGTGCTGGGGTGGTAAATCAGGAGGAAAACAGATTACAGTTACAGAATAAGCCTCAGCGCTGTTAAATCACTGTCTTGGGTGACGATGTTCATACTTCTAGAAGGAGGCTACAACAATGGAGTTGAAAGTAGACCCACAAAGGGGATGGGCTGAAAAACAAATGTTGAGATGGATAAAGAACCTTAGCCTATTTAGCTTACTGGAAGTTAGATAACTGCTATCTTGAAACAAGATCTAGTAGTCTCACAGGAAGGAAAAGCAGTGTGACAACTGCCCAATTGGAAACAGTAGTCTGCATGGAAGTCTTTGAAATAAAACCACATTTCTATTACGCATATGTCTTAGTTAAGGTTCTTGGGGAAAATTATGTAATGTGGCCATACTGAGAAATCAGACTGGGCTCTCACCTTCAAATCCTTACTCTTTTTTGGGGGGTTTACGATTGATTTATTACATTAAATGTGTGCAATAGTATGCACTGTGAACTAATAATAATAAAAAAGTCTGCTATAATTGGGCTTAGCAACTGGAAATATCAGAGAAGGTGACAGATTTGGGAGTATCAAAATTACTTCAGGTCACCAGAATGCAGCAGCTGTAAAAGACAAATGTGATCCGATGCTATATATGTCAGAGTATTCCAAGAGAAATGGGGAAGAACTAGTGTTATGCATATGGCTCTGGTGCTTAGGAAATACTGATTCAAACTGGAACAGGTGCAGAAAAGACAAGGGAGTTTGAAATCTACAAGAAGAGACTGTGGCTTGTTTAACTTGCAAGAGAAGAAAAAAAACAAGAAACTCAAACCAAAACAATGCAACACACTCAAAGCAACAAAGAAGTCACACTGATAGAATAGCTCTTTCTAAACACAAGAAAGGAAAAGAGCTATTTAAGCTAAAGGACAAGATAGGAAAAGTAACCATTCTGGAAAAAGGACGCACATTAACAAGCCAGTAAGTATCCAGCTTTAAACTGGAACATTATGGTCTCAGAGAAAAGGTTTATGATACCGTCCACCATAGCAGGAGATGTTACCTTGATACAAGAGGTACTTTTCTGCCAATACTTCTAAAAAAAGTCCATTAATGTCAAGTCTGTGTGTTGAACAAACCACAATTCAGCTCCAAAACAAACAAATGAACTTGTTAATTAAGAGGACTTGTTTGTCAAACACTTATTAATGTACTGTGTCAGTTTAATTGCAGGTTGACAAACAGAAACATTATTTTCCTTATTTCAGATACCCTAAGTAGCAGTGTCAAATAAAATCGAGTGCGTAAACCTCCTCTCAGCAGAGAAGAACAAGTTACTTACCTATTGATTCAGTAATCTATTTTATATGTACCACACTACAAAAAGCGTGGATTTTGTGTTCAAAAAGATGTCACATTAGTTCTTGAAGTTGACTGTGTATTGCCTGGTACTACAAACACAGTGGCAGTAGAAGCATCTCCCACACGCTACCCGTGCCAGCATCCTTCACTATTATCTCTAGGAAACAGCTGCCTGTCATTGAGTTCCAGCCTCCAGTGCTGAGAAAATTAGCAAAGACACTGGTGACCTGCAAGTGTGCTGTGGAAACTTACCTACTGAGAACAGGAGCTAGATTGGCACCCACTTTCCATGGAAGTCCAGGAGCTAGCTACAATGTGCTAGCTACAATGGTGCTAGGTCAAAATGGGAAATTCAAATGCGAAAGATGCTCTCTACCTTGTCAGTCACCCTGGTTATCTGAGTGCAGAGCTAAAAACAAAGCTTTTTAACATCATAATTTCTCAAGAAAACTAGCAAAAGAAACGTAATGACTTACAGCAGTTACAGCGCAACACAGCGGATCTGAAAAACTACTGAAAGTCAAAGAAAACCCTCTAGCTGTCATCTCAAGTCCTTAAATTCTCACCTGCTCAGGACCCATGGAGGACAACCCTGATGTAGGCACAGAGGTCGCTGAGGTCATGCTGATCTGCCCTGTCATCTGGTTCATGTTGTTCATACCACTTGTGTTGGTTGCCATGGATACACTGATGTTCATGTTATTATTGTACATGCTGGTGCTTGCTTGCTGCCCAAAATGTGGTGGGGACTGTTGTGAAAACATGCTACAGCAAGGAATGGAAAAAGCAATGTGTCAGACTTAGAATGCTGAAGCCACTAAGAAACTACTCTCTTCTTAATAAATCTTAAGCTAGAATTTGTACATACTGTTGTTTATGCCAACTTCAAAGGAAAAACTAGTTTTCAGCTACATTAACTAAGGAATAGATTTTCAAAATTCAAGGTTCCATGTCTGTGCACAAAAATGCATGCCTTTGCGTGTGAAACTATGGCAGAGTACAAATCTGTTATGCATGTGCAGTAACAGCCAACTAGCTGTCTAAAAGGGTTCTGTATGTATTTTAAAGATGTTTGGGAAAGTAATTTTTTGAGGGAAAGAGAAACCCCTTTTTCTCCCCCATTGTTACCACAACATGGGACAGTTGATTTGATATTGGATCTGGTCAAATAAGCTTTCTTTTTGAAAAAAACAAAAAAGGCTATTTGCACATATGAATACCAGATTTGCACACACAATTATGGCAAGTGGGCTCACAAATATAGACATGCAATTGTGCAGAAATTAATTTACTAAATCTTAGCATCAATTATTGAAAAAGTGGCATTGTAAGAAACAACATAATGTCTAAGACAATTATCCTCTATGTTCCTTTAAGGCCATTTCAGAACACCTTAAGGAGTAACTGTAGAAGATCTCATCCCAGATTTTATCCAAACTCAAGTGCTTTCTGGATAGTATCTTCCTTGCCATTTCATTGACTTTTTTATATTTCCTAAAACGCACTTCACTGTTTACATATCACTCTTTTCTATTCTTCAAGCTTAATCCAACAGTCAATGAAGGATTTATTGCAGCAGATGTGTATGTTCAGAGGATCTGCGTTAGACTTAAACACCATGGAAGGGCTTCTATCTGTTGGATGGCACACAGCAACCACCTTCCTATCAACTGGTGACTTTTACTTCCCTGTAAAGCACTGCTCCCACAGCTGAGGAAATCTTTCACACCTCAGCCTTGCACTAGGGTACTCCATTGGGCTACTGCTGCATACTGTGAGACTCGGTGAAGTGCAACGGCATTCTGGGCACAGGACCAAACTCAGAAAATCCCACCATTCTCTTCTTTCCTATTCCATGTCTTTTCAGGCCACCTAACCCCATTTTTAAGTTGTTATCTGGATGGCTGAAACAGTACACTACAGATCATTGTGAATACTCAGTGGCTTGTGTAAACACATTTGACATGTCTCTGCTGTAGAGCTGTAGTTCAGCAAGCCAACCATTAGTCTTATCAAGCTGCCCCTGCTGCTGTTTTGGCAGAAGCCATGACTGGTAACTATGCCTCCTGAAGATGCATCAGAAGATCGTGGGGAATAGGCATGGAAAAGGATGAGGATGAGAGAAATCAGTTGCTTTAAGGGGAACTTTACCTGGATCAGCCTTGTCATGAAAATAATGTTTTTCTGAGTTTATTATATCTTTGTCAACCAGTGGGAAAAAGATTTGTTGCTGGACTGGGACAGTAAGAGCAGCCTGAGAACTTCATGATGACAAAGGCTTTATGCTAGAGACAACTCTGTGCACCCCAGTGTCAAGCAATACAGGCTGTACACCAACCTGACAGCTCGTCCTGTCTTCCAATGACAAGCACAGATCATTGCCATCCGGAAGGCTCATTGCTGCCTACTGACAGTGTTCCAACAGTGAACCCATTCAATGTGGACAGACTGATTATTAGAGCTATACTGACTGGGTCATGGGCCTCAGCTGAAAAGGTGACTGCATGCATGAGGCATGCTACAATGCTCTCAGAGAATGACAGCTATATGCTGACCTGCAGTATGTGCAAGCACTAATGGACTGAACCTGGTTGCACTCCAGTGTTTAAAGTGGGAGGTGATATCCAGTCATTGCAATTCCATAGAAGTAGGGAATGCATAGGGTCCAGCTCAGCTGATCCAGCCATGTGGAAAGCAGCGTGGGAGCACAACATGAAAATCATATGCAGAAGGAATGCATCCACACAAACCTCAGGGGCTGGAGCTCACTGTGCAGCAGAAGTGCTTCTTAAGGACACACAGTGTTTATTTAGTCAGTTACCACAGACAAAGCAATGCATTGTGTGGATGCAGGTCTTTTAGCTATGCACTCACTTGGCCTTGTGATAGAATTTAAACCAACTCGTCAAGCCAAATTGAAAAGAAATCTCTTTTAGGATAGATAATGACAAACAAGCAAAAATTACATATTAAAAAAAACATAAATAAGCGTAGACCATAAACGACTCCATTACTCTGTGTGTTCATTTTGTTTTTGTTCCGATTTACCTGTTTCCACCCATATTCCCTTGTGCCCACCCATTCATCTCCGTAGAGGACTGATAGGCAGCATTAGCCTGAGACTGCTGAATCATGGGGCTTTGAGTATGAGCCAGTCTTGGGGACATCAGTGGACTCTGAGGAGTGGTGGCCCCTGTGAAGCCAGGATCGGGCTGCTGACTAATACCTGAAGAAGAAAACAAGAAATGTAGCCACTGTACATTTGCAGTTAAAACAAGCTAAGAACTCATACCTGCAGACATAACTTTACATAGTTCTACATATGTCATGTGGAACCTATAACCTTGTGTCTCAATGTGGAATATAGATTAAAAGCAAGACATCATCAAGTAATATTTATGTATGTATAAATCATTTTGTTTAAGTATGTTGGGCTACCTAATCACACAAGAGGTCTTTCCTCTCCACAGACCAGAAAAGAAACACAGGTAAATGACTTGGGGTTTTTGGTTTTTTTTACAGGAACAGCATTCAAAACAACAAATAAAACATTTTGCTTCTGTCTATAAATCCATTTTGGTGAAAGTTACGCCTAACTCGTCTGCTGTGTGGCATCATGTTTTAATAATTAGGCTACAATTTTCAACTTTAGAGTCTAAAGTTCTAGAACCCTAGTTCCTCTATTTCTGTGTCCCTATAAAACCAGGCAAAGCCATTTTGTGCAAGTATTCAATGACTTTGTAAAATCAAAAAAAATCTAGATGCAAAGCAAACCTAATTTAAGCTGTTATATGCCAGCTGTGTGCAGGAATTTTAAACCAAGTCATTTGGTCTTGTTTAAGCACAACACGAACAGCACGCTCAACAAAAACAAGTCACCCCTAATGCTGGTGTAAGAAATCAGATTACAAAATCTGTTCTTATATTCACTGTCTCCGTGATTTAACTTCTTACTGGTGTAAAGGATAAGAGATCAGTAAGAACAGACACCAAATTTAGAATTGGACAGACATAATTTATCAGCAGAACTTGCACATTACATAATATTTAATATAATTGTAATATAATAAATAAGGAAGCTATATAACAGTAACTGTATGGAGGTAACTGCCCCATGCAACATCAGAACGAAGTAGCATACAGCTTTGTAAAACACACAAAGAAAATGGTATTAGATGTCACATTACATATAAGTTTAAGGACAGGGAAGAGAATACCTAATCTGAAACAAATTTTTATTATTTAAACTCAAAATAACGTAAAATTAGCAAGTAATTAATGCACGCATGAAGAATTATATTTTGGGGGGAAGAATCTACCTGCTACTTAAAAAATATCTCATTACAAAAATGCAAAACTCCCCACCAATATAAAAACTATTTAAAAGGACTATGTACAGCTTTGCTTCCAATGAAGCTTCCGGTCACCTTATGCTGTCTGACAGCATCAATTAATACCTTTTTCTTCATTTGCACTTTTTACTGTATATATTGGTTTGTAGCCTTTAGTCAAAATTCAGAGTCCATCAAGCCAATACAAATGCATATGTGTGTTCCTGTGTGCATACACAGTTATATGTGTTTAAATCTATAGATATACGCAAACACGAACAACACAATTCTGCTACTGCTCAAAAAAAGAACAGTGCTTAGAGAATACGTGGTACTAAACCTAGGAAAAGTTGACGGGACTATGTCACATTTCAGGACTCCCAAGAAGCCTGAAGCTCCACATTTCCCATAGTTCCTAGGGAGCCAGGCAAGGGGGTGTGGGAGGGGGGTTTGGACCCAGCACTGGGGAGGCCACAGGGGAGTAAGGTGTGCTGAAATGCACTGAGGAGGTGGAACCAGTACCGTAGTTTGGAGGAAATGGAAACTGCTGTGCATTTGCCTGCGGGATCCGTGGATTGCTCATGGTTGCTGGTATGCCACCAGTGGCCACCATGCTGGGGGTCATGCTCAAGCTCTGCCCTCGCATCATCAGCGTCCGCTGTTGCACCTGCTGCTGCTGCTGCTGCATCTGCCGCTGCCGCAGGTGCTGGCTCAGGATCTCCCGCTGCCTCTGTGCCAGCATCTGTGCATTGATAGGGCCCTGCAGGAAAAACCACCACCACCTATCAATAATCTCTTCCAAGTGGAGGCATCTCCACGGAAGTAATATGGAAGATTCCAGCTCTCTTTTTTGCTCACCACACAACTAACAATAAAATTAAATGGGAGAAAATAATCCTATTAATACAACTGCTTGGAGAGACTTCCTACAGTGCAAGAGTCAGTAACTGAAATAATACCAGTGCTTAATGTTGCAGCGAACTGTAATTGCAAACAGAGTAGGTCATTAAAAAAATGCATCTTTAGGAAATAAGGAGTTTGGTTAAAAATGCATGTTGTATCACTTCTCTAGTAAATAACCATCCAGCCCATGCAAACATTGGAAAGACTCTCAGAAATTAAACAGTAAAATAACTTCTTATCCGACATACTGCATTATTTGTATTTAAGTTTTAGAATTTATTGCATGTATTTACCACATCACAATACTGTGGTTCTTAATTGGGGGGGGGGGAAGAATAAAAGAAAGTGATTTTTTTTTTTAAAAAGTACTATTTGTCTCACCTGTGTTGGCACTCCAGGTCTCAAAGACAGATTCATGTTGGAGACACTACTGATCTGATTTATCAGTGGTTGCCGATTCTAATGGAAAAAAACCCCAACCCCAAAACCCAAAAATTTTAGAAGAAAAACATGAAAAGGGAAATTTTATATCTTGAGGTACACACATCTGTTTCCTGATCAGTTGATTTGAGGACCTAGTTTTATGTATTCAAGTAGGGAATAGTTTTCCTGCTCAAGTCCTATTATCATTCACAAATCCTAGTTTCTTAAGGAGATAATAAAGCATACAAATAAGAACACAGGCACTAAGCTGTTTACAAAACATGCTGCCTTTACAGTTCCTGCCCATTTTGAGTTTGGGACTGGACTGTTGAGATTCACTCCGAACTAGCTTTATCTTGATGTCTGAAGGCAGAAACGATCTTTCCTCCTCCACTAGAAAATGATTAACAGCTCAAATATAGTACCACAAACTACAATGAGTAATGGTTTTAAAGTAACGGAAGGTAGATTTAGACTGGATATAAGGAAGAAATTTTTTACAATGAGGGTAGTGAAATACTGGAACAGGTTGCCCAGGGAAGCAGTGGAAGCCTCATCCCTGGAAACATTAAAGGTCAGGTTGGATGGGACTCTGAGCAACCTGATCTGGTTAAATATGTCCCTGCTTCTGCATGGAGCTAAGGGCCTGTAAAGGTCCCTTCCAACCCAAAGCATTCTATGATTAAACCTATACATTTTAAAATGAAACAAGAAACAACTTAAAATTATCTTTAAAAGTAAACAAAGGCTATGAAAAGGAAAAGACATATTAACAGGCAGCAATAAAAAAAGTGCTTAGATTACTGGAAGAGTGAAGATACACCAAACAGAAAAGACCTGTATAACAAAAAAACAACACCGTACCCTTGCTCAACGAATTACTGAGATCTAGGCTTAAATATCAGGCATGTTCTTGCACAGTATTATAGAAATAATAACAGAAAGATGCAACAAAAGATTAAAGAAAAAAGAATGCATGAGGTACTGTCACATAAAAAATCATTATGGCTAGTGTGTTTAGTTTAAAAGTGGAATTAGACTATAATTACACACTTAAGAGCAAGCTGACAGTCAGTAGGCACTGCCTAGGAGAGGCATCTGTGCCATCGTGGAACTGGGCGTGGCAGCGGTTGTACCTGCTGTGCCTGGAGCCTGTGCTGCAGCTGGAGCCGCAGCTGGTTTGGCTGGTTCTGCACGATGCCGGTGGGCCGGAGGCTGGGCCGGGGCTGCATGCGCAGGGCCGCGTACCCAGGGCGCTGCCCCATGGCGTGGAAGCTTGGGTCCTGCATGGGCGCGTAGCTGCCCTGCGCCATCTGAGCTTGCGCCGCGTACTGCTGGGAGAACACTGGAGCCTTCTGCTCCATCAGGATGCCTGACTCCTGGCTGGAGAAGGTCTCTGGGTCGACAGCTTGGCTCTGTAGAAATACGTGATCAACAGGAACAGTTGGCAGGGCATGGATTTTCATAGGATTATATGAGACTAATACAGCCACCCTGCAAACCCAACCTTTAGGCTGTGAATATTTTTAAACAGAAAATGACATAAATTTTCTTTACCTAAATATAAAGCTTAAAAATAAATAGAATTGTATTTTTGAGTGTCAAAACATATTCACAGAGACAAATTCCTCTTCACTTTTATTCTTTTTCTTTTAAAACAAAGATCCACAATCCATTGCCATGTTCTTAATGTAGCCATTGTATCATTCTACTAATGAATAAAATCCTGAAATGACAAATGCTATATGAAAACCTGTAAATGACGTGATGCCAGCATATTTTTGTCATTGAATCAGATATAAATTCAAAGATGTTACAAATTGATAAAAATCTACTTTCTTATCTTTATTAGTATCTTTAAACAAAATAATGACTTCAAATAAAGATGCTTGATACTATTATAGAAGCTAATGTGAACAGAGTGCCTAATTCTTTCAGGACACTTTCACACAAACTGATTATCCATTACCATAAAAAAGCTAACACAATTCTAAACTCCATTCTAGAAACTCCCATAATATTTGCTCCAGGCAGAATAATTTTATAGGTTATTCCACACTGACCTTGGAAATCAAGTTAAAGTAAATTTCAGTGCCCTCATAAAAGAAAGACTTTAAGCTCCTATGAAATGTTTGATGAGTATTCTAAAAACATTTTTTAAAATGCAGCGGTTCTCTTATCTGCAAAATTCCACTGAGATATTAATTAAATAGAAAGATATCTACCTCTTAGTTTGAAATAAAACATTATTCTTTTTTTTGGTGGTGGTACTCCAAAAGCTATGTCATACTGCATGAAAGTTTCACACTGCAAAATTCAAGTTCACCAATAAATTATATCTCCAGTTTAATACCCCACTGAGTTCTGTGTTGTACCGAATAGGCTTGGAGATAAATTTTCTCATGTCCAAAGCAGGATTTCACTGGTCCCATTTCATATATAAAATGCAGAGCTAGTTTAGAAGTTATGCTCAGGATACTGATGAGTGCTGGGAAATGAAACAGGTATTCTAGGCTTGTCTGAGAATATTACACCGTTATAGAGACACAGACAGATGTTTCTGGAAATACAATTTTGATGCCAAAACCAAGAAGTGCTATCTGCCACCCCCGTCTTTTTTTAAATCACACTTTTTGCATCGAGACTCAAATGGACAAGAATCAACTGGAAGCTAATAAAAAATAAACATGGACAAACGGATGAAAAGCATAGAAGAAATTCATGCTGCAAAGTTTAGGAAGCGTGCTTGTAATTTGAAAAAAACCACAAAATATTTTAAGCGCTTGGAATGAAATTCACTGCTTCAGATGAAACTTGTCCCTTAACACATATTAATCAACTAAGGGAAAAACTACGGGTGAAATTACACTTTACAGATTTCATCATCCAAAAGTTTGTTGCCCCGTCACACAAAGGTCTTGATCTTGTTCCTCTGCTCCTAGGTCCTCACATTCTTTTTTCTTCTTTCCTATACCTCGTTGCTGGCTGTGATCTTACCTTTCTCCCACACAGAGTTGACCACCAGATAAGCAGAAACCTGTTAATTTTTTGGTTTTGGTCAGGTTAGTTGCATAAAGCAAAGTGGCTCAGCACAGGTCAGAAGCAGGAGAGATAGACAAACATGCCAGGGGAGAGGAAGGAAGACTAAACCTGGGGCTGAAGGAAGCTTTTCAGGTGACCTTGAGGTGTTAGGTGGACTCCCACCTCTAACCCTACTGTAGCTTGCAGGGACTGTTTTTCAACACATCTTTTACCTCCACCTTAAAAACATATCCTTTAAATACAATATTTAATACATGCAATGCAACATCCAGTATACCTGGCTAACTAGTTCTGGTATTCCTAGAGCCCTGTCGATTTCTTCTAAACCATCAAAGTTTCTTAACGCCATGTAAAGCTGATCCAGGAGGGCACCCTCATCACTTGGTGACTCTGATGAAGGATGATTACACAAGAGATCATCTGGTGAGCTGCCAAATGGTTGCCTGTCAAAACATGAACACAGGGTTGGTAAACAGCTGCTGAAAAAAAAGAAACAATACCAGAGGATTAGGACTCAAATTGAAGCAACAAGTGGATACAGAAATGATTTTAATCACTGCCAATTTTGTTTAGAAAATTATTCTGGATGAAAATTATGTTACCCAAAGAAATAACTAAAAAGCATGATCAATGCCTATCATGACCTTACAAGCACGGTTTATCCAACAAGTAAGCAAGCACACCAAAGGTACACCTGATTTCATACTACAGGGTCAACAGAGGAGCACAGAAGTCAGTACAGAATATAGTTGCTGAACACAAAAGACTAACTTCAAAGTTTAGAGGTCAGAGTAAGTATACTATCACAAGTAGAAAAAGAACTGATTTCCACAGATGCTTCTTAATTGGTTTTCTATCAGACTAAGTAAGCTGAAGAGGTCAGACAGGGGTCTGAGGACTGTCTGAGCTCACAAAAATCAAACATCTGGAAGAGCTGGCCAAGAAGCATAAGGAAGCAGGGAGAAAAGGACATTCGCCTTTTTGTTCGCAGCAGAACACTGCATCATCTCAACCCATCTTAAAGAACTGCACACTTGAGTACCAGTTTATGCACTTGGTTATGAGCCTCAGAAGGGTGTCAGCAAGAATTTGGATACTGTCAGGCAGAATGTGCTGGCTCCATAAATCCTGCTTACCTCACCCCTGAATTTGTATGCAAAGCACACTCACAGTTACAAAGGTAGAATAAAGGTTTATTTGAAATCCAAAGGACAAAACTTAGTGAAAAACAACCTAAATCCGAAATAGCAAATGACAGTTCACACACGAGCCCTGCTTCACACACGATACTGTAAGACTATCATAGAAAACATAAAGAGCAAAGCATTCTGCAAGCAAGGGCAGCTACTACGTGCGCATCATCGCAGAATCTCATCCCAGATAATTACTGAAAGACAACAACAAAAGCTGTCACACATGAAGGGAGGAAACAACAGGGTATGTGAACCCTTTTTACATGTTTGTTTGGAAAAACAAAGAAACATGATGTGTATTTAGTTTCCATAATAAAGATATATGGTTGCCATGGAAGTCTAATCTCTATGTCAAAGCTAAGCAGAAGGAAAGAGCTGCATCACCAGGCTATACACCTAAAAACCCAAAGGATGGCAAGCAGGAAACCTAACAAAACCACATTCTTTTTAATTAGATCCAGACTGTAAAAAAAAAATGAAATAAATATATATGATGTACCTCTAGAACATTGGAAAGTATTAATCAATCTCACTTACAGAGAAGTTCCTATAGCTCTCACAGATGGAAATATAACTCAGTAAAAGAGCAAAAAAAATTCATTTGGATCAAATTGCTTCCAGACTTTAAAGATGACTTATAAGAACTTATCTATGATATGGAAAAATAATCAATGGGACCAACCAAAAACCCTCCCTCAAATCATAAATGGGCATGAATACATATGGTGAGAAAAATTTCAAAACATTTTTCAAACTCAGTATGTTAAACAACGACAATTACTTTGTTTTCCCGCCCTATTTATTTTATACACCACAATGAAAATATTTCTTCTCTCTAAAAGAATTATTTTTACTTATGATTTAACTTCTATCAAACTTAATACTCACTATGATAATGAGATTATAAAAATACAAAGCTCAGGGATGAATAAAACAAGAAATGGGAGAACCAAACAAGTCATCATCTCTGTTTAGGTGTAAATGATCAAAATATGACTACTTTCAGATGTAACACAATGGGAATTTTTTTCACCATCTTCAGGACATAATGAGAAATGCAAAGGTAACAAAATAGAAGAATTATCCGTCTGGTTTGCTGACCAAACATGGCCCTGTATTTTATTTTATGGTGCTATTTTTTTAGTGAATAATTAAGTTATGCAAACAGTGCTTTTGGTATATGGACACTCTAACTGGGGGAAAATTTGCACCAGGAAACATCAAGAAAAGCATGAAAAAAGTAGAAAAGTAACAAAAGAAATGCCTCACTTAAAATTACAGAGTGTAATGAGAAGATCGATCTTTCTTCAAACATACTTTTTTCCAACTGCTGCTTCTTACTTTTCTTTTCAGCATTCCTCCCATTTACTACTGAAAAATATCCCAACTCATGCAATTAAAAATGTTTGAATATTTCTCCTTTATGCCTCTGTTTTGTATCACATATATATATACATAGTTTCTCTAATTAAAGTGGGATACTTCTTGGAGAAAACATGCTTTTTTAAAAATAAGTGTAAATTGCTTTTTCTAGTTACGGCATTCTTTAAAAGCCTTAACAATGAACAAAGCTGATCTACTACATATGAGCTAATAACTCATAATCAAACTGTGGTTCTGGATGCTCGAGAAAGTTAACTTCAGGGAAGAGGCAGCCTCCATTTCACTTCATTTTTCCTTCCTCACCTTTTACAGAATTTAGGTCAATTAAAAAAACACAAACAAAACAGAAATTAATGATGTCTTGCACTACTTAAAACACTATCCTGTTGCATGAAAACACAGCTATCTTATAACTACAAAGGCCCTGGCATTTTTCCATATTTAATATTAAGTAAAATTTTTAAAAATAAAACCAGCAAACCCAGAAAAAAATATAATATTAATTCACATTAATGCTCGAGAAGTGAAAATGGTGCAATACCCAAAGCACTGGCAGCATTCACTGTGACACAGAACTTCCAGTTCTTCCACACATGCATTAAATGGCCATAAGAGCATTTATAAGTAGTACTGGAATACGCACACATTGCACAAGTATAACATACCACAAGCATTAAATTGCTGCACATTTGGGGAGTATTTTACATAGGGCTTTGTTTCCTTGAGGTGTATAATACATGGGCGTCTAACATATCTCTGTGTTTTGATGTGACAGTAAGACTCACCTGTTCTGACTACCAAAAGTTGCCTGATCTATAGGCAAGATGCTGTCTGGCCATGGTGCAGTCTGATTCGGAGGCGCCTGCTGTTGGCTATACTGAGGTCCTCCTATGTTCATCTCCAACTCGGATGGCCCTAATGAAGGAAAAATAACCACATAACTTCTGTGAAAAGAAACTACTTTCATGTTAATTCCTTCTATCATTTTATCTACGTTGTAGTAAAAGTAAATGAGAACACTGATTTTAGACACAGTACACTTAAAAGCATTTTTTTTTTAAAAATGCTTTTAAAATTTGATAAAATAATATGGTAACATGCAGTTCAAAACCACAGACCAGCAGATACGACACCACAGATGCAAAAAATTAGTAAGATAAGCATAAAAAAAGACAGCATATAGCATCAATATTATAATGCATTTGTTTTGAAAGTGACCAAGAACAACTACAATGTTCCCAGCATTTAATCTTAAGAATACCATGGTCTTTAACAAACAAGAGCAACTTCATATCCTCTTTCTTTGGCCACATCACTGCAGAGCTACTGAGTAGCAGGAATTGTTCATATCAATACATGCATTATAGGTTAACGCTTTACAAACCTTTCCCACTTCCACAGGCAACTTGCATTGTGGAATATGGTTCTCATAAAATCTATAATTGAAGTGAGTCTTTTCTTTCTTGCTTGCTTCATCTTTGGCAACTCAGCATAGGACAAAAAGTGCAACTCCACATGTGCCCTGACTTACCCATATTCATGACCTGAGATGGAAGCATCTGCCTTGGGCCAGGCTGGTTGCTGGGTCTCAAGGGGATGCTGGCCGTGGGATTGCGGATCATGCCTGTTTGCACTGGCCTGTTCATGGCACTAGCTGTGGGTGCACAGGTAACCCTCACAGCAGAAGTCTGGCTTCCCCAGTCTGCAGATGTCATGGCAGGCCGAGGGGCACTGCCAGTGATCATTCCTGTACAAAAGCCAAACAGACTTAGGTGCTGGCACACGACTCAGAACAGCCTTAGCTGATGAGCTACATTTTTAGTAATTAAAATGCAGTAGTTTCACTCAAAGCACATGGTACCACAACTGCCTGTCCAGATGTGTGAAGCTACAGAATGATGCCTTATGCTGCTTAGTCAAGGGAGTAGAGATTATTATACATTTTACATGAGGAAGATCCTTTTGTCATTTCCGAAACGCTGTTCAGAGTAAGTGTTCCCACATGTAGTCTACAACAGGTGTCGAGGGTGTGTGGATAGCCCTAACTTCCTTCCTCAGGAAATGAATCGCGTTTGCTGATGCGTATATCAGTGCTTCACTTTCCAAGTGCTAAGTGAGAATGAAGACTTGAGTAACAACATGTTATCGTTACACACACTTACAAATTAGAAGGATTAAATTTAAATTCACGTTCTGCAAACTTCTTTTACAGAGTCCTTTCATTCAGAACCCAGAGCCTTCTTAGCTTCAAGGCTCACCTAGAAAATTTCAAACCAATATATGGTGCAGGGAAATTACTCACAGGAACTTTCCGATAGATGCTGAAATTTATTACTGTTATTTTAGGGGAAGTCCTCCTACACCTACTGTAAACAACTGATACAGTTTATTTACACTTGGAATATATAGAGTACTACACTCTGACAACAGCCAAAATACCCCAACCAAACCCCAACACAAAACCCCCGAAAACCTGAAGATGTGCATTCATAGTTTTATACATTTCAATTTTATACAGTCAAGACAGAAGATAAAACACTTATTTCAGTTTGGACTACTGGTCTCTACAGCTGCATTTTGCAACATCCTTAAATGAATACTGAAAGCCACACAAATAATTATTACTCATCGGTTCAGCTATTTGGTGATATATAACCAAGGGGAAAAACCTTCTGGAGAGTAATTGTTTCAGCTGCTGTACAAAATTTGCTTCAGTGTTACATTCTCAGGTTTGTTCTATTTGTGTACATATTCCATCAGCTGAAATACGTGGTGTGCTAGAGCAAATGTCAGGAACACAGATAATACTCCTTGACTTGTATACATAGGATGAATAACATCCTCCAAGATGTATACACAACATGAAAGTAATAGGACGCTTGAAAGACTACAAGTTGACCTCTAAACTGCTTAAACAGGATATTTCAGTGCCTGGCAGCATGTCCTTTTTAATACTGATGCAAACTAAATATAAAATTTTGACAGTGAATAGCCAGCTGAAAGGACTTACAATAACCATTTATTTACTCAGAGTTCTTAGCAAATGTTAAACACTCAAACAGTCTCATAGTATGAAATAAGCCATCAGCCACATTTTTCTTGTGAAACCCACTATGGTATCTTTGTAAAATATCATGGCAACATGAAGAAATTAATGCACCACAGATAAGGCATAATACACGACAAGAGATAATATCACTGCAATATCTGATGGTTCCCAAAAAGTTTATCTTTCAGAAAATGATTAAAATATTAGCATTTCTTAAATTTAAAATCGGAACTAAGGCTAATAAATAAAAGATAACTAAGTGCAAAACCAATGTCTTTAGAGATATATATCATAAGGGTATTGTGTAGAATTTTGTTTTAAAAAAGAAAACTACCTCTACATAAATATGGTTTATTTATTCGCTTTCCTTGAGGCAGAAATATTGGATCTTCCCCTATCTAAGCCTCAGCTGAACTGATGTGAACAGAGTCTAACAATACAGTTTGTTCATCTGCAAATTTAGGCAGGTGAAAAGCAGTGTGTAAAAAGCAGGACTGAAAATACACAGAAACACAAGTTCAAAATAAATATGCCACTACGTTAACAGCCAATGAAACACGATTTTTTGCAGACTTTCTCTGGAAAGTACTTATAATAACCTGTATTTGTAACCTCAACATTAAGTTACACATGCTAAAGTCTGCAACTCAAATATATTTAAAAAATTGGAAAGCCATCTTACCTGTGTTACTGTTGCCTAAAGTTCCTTGACTTCCTATCATCCCTTCATTCCTGCCCATCAGTCCCGGTTGAGGTATCACTGAATAGGGGCTACTTGTTCTTATGGGTGGGAAAGTTCCTGCACCTGTTGGGTTCTGCAGTGTGATGTCAAGTGGTAAATTCTGGTTTGGTAATAACCTGCCCAGTTGCCCTGCTCGTGGGTTATTAAAAGCTAGACAGGAGGAGCAAAGAAAAAAAGCAAAGTTACAAGAATGGAAACTTTGCTTGTTAAAAAAAAAAATCCAACAAAACCAAAGCAAACCCATACAAATTTTAAGTTCTTGAGTTGAGCTATTTAATGCTGCATAATCTACCCACTCCATATCTGTCTGAGAAACATCCCATCTTAATGTTTTTTATGTAAATTTCAATGTGGAACATTCTGACACTAAAACAGATACGACTTATATTTTTAAAACTTCAAATGATGCAATTTAACTTACAGGAGAGGCCTACAGCAAAATATACCACTGTGTGATGTGCACACTACTGCCCATCAATCTCATACCCAGTAGGATTGTAATTGCATGCCGATGTTATCCTGAGGCAGATTGTTTGGAATTATCTCAGTTTTGAAAGTTTTCCAGCATATCTGTGCTCCTGAATAAGCTCTCAAAATTCAGGACAGATTGAGTCTATATCAGATCCTGTAGCCCCAATTCTACATGTCCCTCAGAAATGTTGTATTATTTTTTTTTGGTCATTAATAAAAATAAGTACTTCCATGATTCAGCAACAACAAATATGTGGTCCAGAATTATAATCTGGTAAACAGAACCACACCTGATTGTTACTGGCACCTTTATGTAACTATTTTCTTCTGTTGAGGTGTTTTGTGCTCTAAAAACCAGCCTCTGCAAAGAAAACTGTGGGCTGTCTTCAGAAAAGTGAACTTCAGACCTTGACCAGCAAGCATCTGGCTCAGCTGGTGTTTAGGCAATGTTCCAGTGCCTGAAAGCATTCCCTATATGCACAACTAGTTCTCAAACATGAATCAAACACTGACCTTGTGCCTATGATTCCATTTCCAACCATACCAACAAAATACATCCAAAAAAATTAATGATTTTTGTGAAATTATGATTTGCAATACTTCCTTATAGCTTGCCCGAAGAGAGCCTCTGATAAAAAGACATCCTTTTAAGGATGTAAGTTATTACACGAGTAGCTTTGCCAGCACCCAGTGATTCTACAAAAAGGAAATCAGCACAAAATAACAATTCAGCTGATGAGATGTGATGGTGCTCAGATTGCACTTTCAGCTCTTGGGTCAGGATCGGACTGAAGGAAGCTCCCTATCCCCCACACATCCAACTCTAGCAATCTGGCAAATTCAGCAGCTTCCAAGTCATATATATATAAAAATATTTTAAGCATTTTCATGTAAAAACTGTAACACGAAAGCTTGTATTTCTTCAGAAAAAAATATTTAAAAAATTAAAAAATCCAATTTGGAATTGTATATGACTTAACATTCACCCTACGTTGCTTTTCTGTGAGTGTATGAGAAGCCACTCACTATTTCTATGCACCTGTTTTCTGTATGCCCTTCTACTGAAAAGAAGGCAGAAGTTCCTTAGGGCAACTGGGCACAGACATAAGACGGAGTTGGGGGAAAAAGTTTTAGGGTTTTAATTTACATTGGAAACAGGATATTGCTTTTACAGAACTGCAGTTAACCACCATACAATCATACTGTTACTGTACTGCCAGTACATTTGAAAGCAGATCTGAAGTTAGGTTAATTCTGGAAAGCCAAAAGGCTACAGTGGAAGGAAAAAGCAAACTTTGCTTCAGAAATAATTTGCAAAAGATTGCAAGTGTACAGAGATTTCTTCCTGACTTATGTGCTGGTGCTGTTAGTACTCTCATACTTACAGAACTGAGTACACTAAATCAAAATATCTTTCTCTGTGCAACACTGATAACAAATTATAATTTAAGGATCTGTAGTGGTTTAAACATTAATATTTATTATTAATAGTAATATTAACATGTATTTAAACATCTCTAAGTAATAATTCCAGCTCATTTAAAAATGGCACAGTGTTATTTTAATGTCCTCAGACTAGCTAAAAGCATTATTTAAGCACTAGGTTTTATAAAAAAAATCAGTGTACAATTAAGGAAGTAAAGAGATGCTGCCATCCTAGCCAAGAGGAGGAAAAAATGAAGCAGTGGCTTTTTATGCTATTTTCTTCAATATTTGTAGCTGATAAAACTCTCATCTTGCCTGCTTTCTATCATTGCATGGTGGTAGACCAACATTTCAACACAGCTTTGTAAGTTAATTAATAAAGTTAAGGAACATTGACAGCTGGAAGTGACTCAATTAAAACCCACAATTTCAAATTAAACTTGGGCATTCCTCTTAATCATGTGTCTTCCTGTTAATCTTGTGGTTTTAGAAGATACATCTCCTTCACGCTTAGAAAAGTCTCCTTCATCCCTTTTAGTGCAAGAGCTGCTGGAAAGGAGTAATCTGCCTCAAAAACAAAACGTGTGTGCTCTCCATGCCAAAGCCCCCAAACAGCAGCTTCACCTATCATCACAGAGCGGGTGTTTAATTTATTTTGAGGTTATCCCTGAAAACTTCTCAGAGCGTATGGACATCCACCGTGGCAAGTGTGTTAGACATAACTTCCACACGTGTTTTGGAATGGGATGACCGAAGATGGCGCTATGTCATCACACAAGACTAGATCAGGACAAGGAGCTGCCCGGTTCCTGCGCGGTCGACTCAGCGCCACTCTGGGGGTTCGCGAGCTCAGCCTACACGCGCGCAAAAGGCAGACTCACTGCTCTGTGAAATCCTCATCGCTGGTTTCTGGGTGGCCACAGCCGTGCCAGGGCTGCTGTCACTGGTGAACTGCATGAGGTCATTAATGATGGCTTGCTTGTCAACCGAGCCCGCTGGCGCGCCTGGGCGGCTATCTGGGAAAAGCTGTGGTAACTGGCTGTTCTGCAGGTCATCCAGAATCTCCTCCAAGTTATCCAATTCACTGCCTGGCTGCAATAAAAAAAACAGAATCCCACAGTACACATTGCTGCCCGTTTGCTGTTGGCATCCTGCTCGCACTGAGCCAGGCAGCCTGCAACAGTTAAGCCCCACCAGCTTCGGATGCTTCTTCCAAGAAGCATGATGTGGAGGAAGCTCACAGAGTTGCCAAAATATGATTGTGCGAGCCTCCCAGGGCTTGTCTGCTTTGCATCTGGGAAGCCTGGTGTGGCACTGGCACCCCTTCAAATCCCTATCATCGGGATACACAAATCCACAGGATCTGCACCTCAGGCAAAGGAGAGATTCTCTCTGCGCACTTGGTTACTGGTGCAGACAGCGGGGATAATTTGGCAGAGGAAGAGATCCAACAGCAATGAAGATGGGGGCTTACGTAGGTATAACCAATATTCCTTTCAGCACAGTAATATTTCTAGTTTCTTTATGACTTGATTAAAAGCATATGATGGAAAAGTTGCTTCATGGCTAAAACAATTCCCCATACACATTTTCTTTTTTACATTCAAAACCTTGACACTGAATAACTATATTTAAAGTTAACTGGCAAGAAATAAACATTTCAATGAAGTTCTATAAATTTAAACCTGTCAACTAGTTACTAGATTTAGGAATTTATTTTGTTCACACCTTCCCAAATCAGTGAAAGTAGCTTCCCTACAGTAAGAAAAAAAAAGGGGGGGAAATGTAGTTACATTCTATTCAGTAGAAAGTTATCTTGAAATAAAGACAGGAGAAAAAATTAAATTAATCCTATCCTAAAACAAATACCGACCTGCATGTTTTTACTAAAAATCTTGATTGTCACCAGTTTTTTTTTTATGTTTCTCTGTCTATAAACCCTCAGAAACACAATCTTTTTCTGACTGAAATTTAGAAATTATTACAAGTACATTCTTCAATCTTAAACTTCTAACAGAAGAGAGGCAGAGAGTGTGTAGCCAGCCATGAAAGATGGGGAACTGAGAAATAAAATAACACCACAAACAAGCACACAACTGAAATACAGTTCTGCCTGTTCTTTTTTTTTTTTTTTTGGTCCTACCACCACATAATGAACTTGCTGGTTATTGAGAACAAGCTTAAGCTGCAGATCACAGGATAATGTAAAAATACCTGAGGTGGCTTTAAACTACCTACTGAGGCTCTCACAGCCTAGCTAGGAAGCACTGCACATTAGTCGGTACTAAACTCCTCCTGCCAAAGCTAACCCACTCCTAAGAAGCCCAGCTATTTTATCCACAGGTAGCTAAGATGCCTCAAGGTTACATCTCTACATACTTTTTCTAGATGATTGACTTCAGATAAACATTGTATTACTCTCTACTCCTTCCACATCACCTCCTGGTCTTACAGATCAGAATAGATGCTGCAGAAGAGGAAAGAGTTCATTCCATTAAAAGGCAGCGTGTGGGTGATCTGGAGGCTGGCGTTATTGGCAAAATGGTAGGAAATCACAGAATCAGAGGACTGGAAGAAATTTAAAGCCTCAAGGCAAAATCAGTGTATGCCATTCCCTACAGAGGTTCATATAGCCTCTTGTTAAAGGCGTCTAGTGACAGCAAATCCACAGCTTCCCCAGGGAATTCTTTCAGAACTCTGTCACCCTTAGCACTAGAATTTTCTTCCCAGTGTCAACCCAAAATCTCCCTCACTGAAATGTAGGTGCTTCCTTCCTGTGGTATTTTGAATCTGGAGAACGAATTGTGTTCCCCTTTCTTTTTCTAAACATTTGAAAACATTTGCCTTTTTGAGTTTTAAGCTGAAGTTAATAAGCAACCTCAACCTGTTATAATTTTTCAGCATATAATCTGTTTTCTAAACCTCTCATTACTCTTGTTGCTCCTGTGGACTGTCTTCAGTTGACCCACTCTTTTGCTGAAGTGCTGTGTCCAGAACAGAACTCAAGATGAAGACTTAGAACTACTGAATAAAGCAAAAAAATTTACTCCACACATGGTATACACTGATGGCATATTTCAGAGAAGCCTGTGACTTTAATTGCTTGCCATTACTCACACTCTTTCATCTTTTGCTCACTATGATCCCTTGACACAGATCTGAAAAAGTCCTATCTAGTTGGTTGTTTGCCCCTCCCTTCCCTCTTTTTTTAAATACGTGACACTATTCTTGACTAATTATAACAAATAGCATTTGTTGATCCTGAAAATTCTCCTAGATTTTTCCTCCAAATGTCCAGGTTGGAGCTGAATTTGAATTCTGTCCTCCGGTGTATATGCTTTATCAAGCATACGTTCTATTCTCTCATCAGATCAAAGACTGAGCAGCTCTAGATGCTGCATGATCTCCATTTTGTCAGTGAATCCTTAAATAACTGCTATGCACGTAAGGTTTTCCAAACTGCTGCCTACCCACTCACAGCAGTTTCGTCTTGACCATGCATCTCCAATCTGCTTATGATGGTGCCATGTGTAAGAGTGCCAGAGAGCGCTACTCAAATCAAGACACTTGGCTTCTTTTATGCCAGAAAGTCCACTACTCTCTTGTTGCAGAAGCAGAACAGGTTGGTCTGGCATTACCTGCTCTTGACAAATCCCTCCACCCATGTACTGCCTTCCAGGCACTTACAAAGAGTTGGGTGGACACAGCACACCAACAGAAGAGGCAGAGCCAGGAGGAACCAAATGTGATTACAGGAAGCCTAAATCATTGTGCAGACGAGTGACAGACAGATTCAAAAAGATGCTCCGAGAGACAGTTGTGTGCAATGTTTATAGAAGCTGCATTTTGAGCACTGGGAGATCTGGTACAAGATGACTGCAAGAGCCAGTATAGGAGATTGATGTAGTATATCATAAATGACAGAAGGATGATTCAATACTCTTTGGGGGAATTAAGACATATGGCCTTCATTAAACACATCTGAGACAAGAGTGAAGGGAAGTTTTATACGTTGCAGCATTTTTTTGTTTGGTTCTGTAGGGGACTTTGTGCCTCTTTTCTTCCTTTTTTTTTTTTTTTCAAACAAAAAACAAATTCTGGCTATTGCCATTCTTTGTTTAAACATTAGATATAAAAAAAACCCCACCAACCAAATCCAAAACAAATTCAAAGAAGAACATATTGATCCAAATGTGTCAGAAAACCGCACTCCCTAAGATGCTTTTAATTCTTCTCAGGAAGTAGCAAAGAAAGGCCAAATACAACAGATGTATTATAACAACACAAATACATAGTCTTACTCTTTTATTTTGTAACATAATCTTACTTTTTTCATAACATAATCAATATCAAATATTTCATCTTTATTTTCGGATGAAGGTTCTCAACTGCTGCAAAAGCTCTAAGATAGATTCAGAATTAACACCAAACTATGACATTAGCCTAATTCTTTCCAGACTCACACTAAAATGACACCATATGCACAGAAACTAGCATTAAAATATTTATTTGGTTAGTTTAATGGGATTTTTCTTTTATTATATTCTGTATTTATTTTGTTAATGGTCTAAATTGAACTTTATGTAAAGAGAAGGCACACCCTTACCTCCTTGTTAAACAATTTGTCATAAAAAACCAAAAGACTGATCAAGTCCTAAGCATCACAAGAAAGTTCTCATGCACATATTTTCACTATCTCTAAGCAATGCAATTACAACAGTCTCTGTATAACTTGGACACTAAGTGCCAGAAAACATAAGACAAACTGTATTTAGAAATATTTTCACATTTGAAAATGAATTTACTTTTGAAGTACTTATTACTGTTATGTAGAGAAAGGCAGACTGAAGTGTTAACTGCTTATAGAATTTTTTTCACCTCAACTGAAAGGCATTTACACCTCCACGTGAAGTTTCATTTACAAAAGTTGCAGTGTCAAAGTCTAGCTTCCATGGGTTGTAAAAGACTGGATAAGATCCTAAGCTATTTGAAGATCTCTTTTCCACTATGGGCAGTGCCCGTGGCTTGCACTGAGATGCTGTATTCCAAAATTCATAAATGGGGGGTTGGAACTAGATGATGGAACCATTCTATGATTTAACAACCATGTATGACAGAGGCATCTGGAACCTTTACCTTGTAACAGGATGTCTTTTGGTGGGGACACACCTTGAAACTATACCTGCCTTACATAAGCTTACATAGCTTGTTAGATGGCTCTGTAGCACGGGCAAGACTGTTCAACTTTTATGGTCAAATAATTCAAACCTGCTCCAAATTGGCCATAAATTAAAGGATTATAAAATGAAGGAAAAAGTAAATCAGGAGTGGAATCAATACGGTCTTTTTCTCCCTGGTAACTGCAATCAACAAAGTTGGCTAGAAGTTCTGTTATATTAACAGGCTAATCTACTGCTAACTTCTGGAAACAGAACTCTTAATTGAAAGATAGTCGGAAAATTAAATTCCATGTTCTAAGGTTCTGATAGAATTTCAAGAAGAAACCAAAGTCCTTCATGAATTTAATGGATTCTGGACATCGAGAAATAGGATTTGGAAAATGAGTGCCACGTGCAAAGAAAATCATAGAAAGACAGGATCTTCCAGTTGGAAAAGACCTTGGAGATCATCGGGTCCAATCTTCTGCTAAACCATGTCCTTCAAAAACTCATCTACAGTTTTTTTAAACACCTCCAGGGATGGTGACTCAACCATCTCCCTGGGCAGCCTGTTCCACTGCCTGACCACTATTTCGGTAAAGAAATTCTTCCTAATATCTGGTCTGAATCTCTTCTGGCGCAACTTATGGCCATTTCCTCTTGTTCTATCACCTGTCACTTGTGAGAAGAAATCAACACTCACTCTGCCACAGCCCCCTTTCAGGCAGCCGTAGACAGTGATGAAGTCTCCCCTCAGCCTCCTCCTCTCCAAGCTAAAGAGCCCCAATTCCCTCAGCCGTTCCTCGTAGGACTTATTCTCCAGCCCCTTCACCAGTCTCGTCGCTCTTCTCTGGACACGCTCCAACACCTAAATGTCCTTCTTGTAGTGAGGGGCCCAGAACTGCACACAGTACTCAAGGTGTGGCCTCACCAGTGCCGAGTACAGGGGGACAATCACGACCCTGGTCCTGCTGGCCACACTGTTTTTGATACACGCCAAAATGCCATTGGCCCTCTTGGCCACTTGGGCACACTGCTGGCTCATATTCAGCTGGTTGTCAACCAGGACCCCAAGACCTTCTCCTCCAGGCAGCTCTCCAGCCACTCTTCCCCCAGCCTGTAACGCTGCATAGGGTTGCTGTGTCCCAAGCACAGGACTCGGCATTTGGTCTTGTTAAACCTCATCCCGTTGGTCTCAACCCATCGATCCAGTCTGTCCAGATCTCTTTGCAGCGCCTCCCTTCCTTCAAGCAGATGAACACTGCCACCCAGCCTAGAGTCATCTGCAGACTTGCTAAGGGTGCACTCAATCCCTTTGTCTAGATCATTAATAAAAGATATGGAACAGGACTGTACCCAGCACTGAACCCTGGGGAACACCACTCGTGACCGGTCTCCAGCTGGATTTAACTCTATTTACCACCACCCTCTGGGCCTGGCCATCCAGCCAGTTTTTCAGCCAGCAGAGGGTGTGCCTGTCCGGGCCAATGGCAGCCAGTTTCTCAATCAGAATACTGTGAGAGATGGTGTCAAAGGCCTTACAAAAGTCCAGGTACACCACATCCACAGCCCTTCCCTCGTCCACTAACTGATAACCTTGTCATAGAAGGAGATCAAGTTGGTCTGGCAGGACCTGCCTTTCATAAACCCATGTTGACTGGGTCTGATCACGCGGCTGTCCTGCATGTGCTTTGTGATAGCATTCAGTATGATCTGCTCCATGACCTTCCCCAGAACCGAGGTCAAGCTGACAGGCCTATAATTCCCTGGATCCTTCCTCTGACCCTTCTTATAAACGGGAGTTACATTTGCCAGTCTCCAGTCGAGCAGCACTTCCCCAGTCAGCCAGGACTGTTGATAGATGAGGGAAAGGGGTTTGGCAAGGACCTCCACCAGCTCCCTTAATATCCTTGGGTGCATCTCATCCAGCCCCATAGACTTGTGGACATCTAATTGGCCGAGCAGGTCTCTAACCAAGTCTTCTTGGAACATTGAGGGTTGGTCTTCACAGTCTTCTGGCTCAGGAGGGTTGGAGCCCAGATAACATCTTACCTTCCTATTAAAGACCGAAGCAAAGAAGGTGTTAAGTACCTCTGCCTCGTCCTCATCCTTTGTTACCCTTGCATCCAGTAAAGGAAGGAGATTCTCCTTAGTCCTCCTGTTATTGTTAATATACTTGAAGAAACATTTCTTATTGTCTTTCACCGAACTGGCCAGTTGAAGTTCCAGTTGGGCTTTAGCCCTTCTAATTTTTTGCCTACATGATCTCATCCGCTCCTTGCAGTCCTCCTGAGATGCCTGCCTCCTCTTCCAAAGCTCATATATCCAAGCCGGCTTTCTTCCCCGCTGACTCATTTTACGGCACACATGGATGTCCTGCTCTTGTGCCGCCAGAATTTGCTTCCTGAGGAGCATCCAGCCCTCTTGGGCTCCTTTGTCATTCAGAACTGTCTCCCCAAGGAACTTTATCAAGTAGCCTTCTAAACAGTTTGAAGCCTGTCCTCCAGAAGTCCAAGGTGGCAGTTCTGCTGACCCCTCTCCTTACTCCTCCAGGAACTGAGAATTCTATCATCTCGTGATCACTGAGCCCCAGGTGTCCTCCAACAGTCACCTCCCACACAAGACCCTCTCTGTTAAAAATCAGCAGATCCAGCGGGGCACATTCTCTAGTCAGTTCACTCACCAGTTGTGGCAGGAAGTTATCTTCCATACACTCAATGAACCTCCTAGACTGTTTCCTTTCTGCTGTGTCATACTTCTAGCAGACATCTGGAAGTCTGAAGTCTCCCTCAAGAATGAGAGCCAGCAATCATGAGACTTCTCCCAGTTGTTCATGGAATAGCTCATCGGTTTCCTCGTCCTGGCTGGGCGGCCGAAAACAGACTCCCACCACTATGTCTGATTTACTGAGGGTTCCACTGATTTTAACCCACAAGCACTCAACCCTATCGTTAGCATATTTTAGTTCAACAGAATCAAAATTTTCTCTAACACAGAGGGCAACCCCACCGCCTCTCTTTCCTGGTCTATCCCACCTGAAGGGTTTATAGCCACCCATGGCAGCACTCCAGTTGTGCGAATCATCCCACCATGTTTCCGTGATGGCAATTACATCACTGTTTTCAAGCCTAGCAATGGCTTCCAGCTCCCCTTGTTTGTTGCCCATGCTGAGTGCAATAGTATAAATGCACTTCAGTTGGGCTGTTATTTCCACCCCTTTCGTAAGTGGAATAGGCTCAAGTCTTGATTGTCTACTAGTGGTGGTTTGTAACCCACTGATAACCCTTGAATTCTGGCTGCCACCTGGAGTGCCATTCTGCACTTCCACTGAGGTGGCAGACCAGGGGCTCTCACCAGTAAACCATCCCTCAGAGCCTGAGGTGCCATTCCCATGATTTAATTTATTGAGCCCAGTAATGTCTCCCTCCCCCTTCCAATCTAGTTTAAAGCCCTCTTGATTAGTCCGACCAACTTGAAGAGTGTCCTTATGCCCTTACGGGACAGGTGTGCCCCCTGGTTTGCCAACAGGCCTCATCCTTGAGGAACATATGTCAGTATTGGAAAGATACTGGTTTCCACATAAAGCATAGTTGATAAAGTATGTGAGGAATATCAGAACAGTTCCTGAGTTTTAGAACAAAAAGGTACATTCTTAAGATGATTTCTGGAACAGCACTGGTGAAGACTGTGGCACTGCAAAGAACCTGTCAGACAAACAGACTTTCTATACTGTCTACTGGCTGAAAAAGAGGAAAATACACTTACAGAGATAATTTTATTCCACACTATGCCAAGCACTTTCTCAGAAAATAAGCTGCTTCAAATTTCCACACCTTGTTTTTTTCATCTGTAATATGAATGATAGTCCATATCCAGTTTTACAGAAGAGTTCTGCAGTGCAAAAGAATACAACTAAACAAAATGTTTCTTTAACAAGGCAATACCTGACATTGATCAGGGCATGACATTTCTCCACCGTCTCCCTAAACTTTCACTCTCCTTCCTCCTGAGCTGTTGGCCAGTCCTTCTCAGATCTGATCATCTGCTGACCACTACATGGTCTGCTCCTGACCAGCAGCAAGGGCTTTTTTGAGGAACTGCCCAAGCAGCAGGATGAAGTCCCACCATGCAACCCTTCAGGAGCCAGTGAGAGGGGGAAGGCAGACCTAGTGCTGAAGGACACCCTAAAAGCCAGATCTGTAGCAAATAAGGACTCATGCTTCCACTGGCTTCCCTTTTGAATAGTGGAGAATGATAGGAGCACCTGCAGCGCCTAATAGCAACAGTTCTACTACTGTTGGTGCTGTAGGAAAAGCTCCGTTGAGCCTCCCCAGCAGGTCCCTCTCTCATCCTCTCCCCCACAGCTGCCTTAACTGGAATAGCAATCAGCCTAATAGAGCTTGATAACCATCATCCCACCAAGGAAGGGAAAAAGGTACGCTGTGCTGGAAATATTCTCTGCCATTTGAGAGAGGCTTCCTGTCAGTTGCTGCTCTTTACAGAAGTTTATGTTTAAACACACTACCTAGAAGACTGCTATTTTTAGTACAGTGGTGCACTTCAAAGCATTTCCTGTTCAGAAAGTCACACCAAAAGTAAAAGGAGAAAACGCAATGGCTCTGCTGCCTCCCAACACTCCGACCCCCTTTGCAGAGGTCACCCGACTGCCCCTCCGCAGCAGTTTCCAGAGAAACTGCACACTCCAGTGACTAATTACTTAAAAATACAACATTCCTCGGGAAGGAGAAGTTTTAAATAAACCTGAAAAATAGGTAACACAAGCACACAGATCATTTTTACATATTGGAGGAAGAAGGGGGTGGGGGGAGAGGGGGAAAGGACACAGGAGGATGGAAGAATTTAGAATCTGTGTTCTAGTCTTGTACTAAATAGTTCCAGCTTTGATCTAAATTTAGGCAATGAGCACTTCCTGTGGGAGACCGTCTTCCAAAGCTGAAGAGTTTTTGATGCTAAATATTTTCGGTGATTTTATAATTCGGGTAAAGTGCTTATTTGCTCAAAGGCCTAGCCATCAGCTACACTATTTTATATTCCTCTCCTACTCCACGCTGGACTTCTCCTGTTTACTCAGTTCCAAGTTTCACTGCATTTTAAGTAGGTTTCAAAACTCTATTTACAACTAACGGGAGCAACAAAAGCCCTTCTGTCATTATCCAGAAGCCTTCCATCACAGCTGTGGGACTGGCTTGTCCTTGCCTTGGTGATGAGGAAGCCCCAGCACTTCAGCTCATACCACTTTGTCATAACTCCTGCACTGCTTTGTGGGTTTTCTGAAAAGCCCCAACTCCGGGACCTTCCTGTACCTCTGGTTCCCTCTCTGCTAAGAGACAATCTCTGTCTTCAACTTTTAAGAAAAGGCAGTACATTCATAGTTTGTACTCCAACATGTTCATATCCCTCTCCTGATGGCAGAAACACAAAGCCTAAAAATAAAAAATGAAATGTCTAAAGTTAGTCTTTAGAGTTACATGCTTACATTAAGGATAAGATGCAACTTGCCTATCTTTAGTCATGAGAAAGTAAGGCAGCTAATTTCAAGTAGCTGTTTAGGCTACCACTAGCCAATGGCAACATCTCTAGGGAGTAGCTCACTCCCTACACTACACACACACTAGCCTAGATAGCTCTGAAGGCCGTAATTTTGATCTACTTAGACGGTCATAATATTTTTGCTGGTTACTGATTTCTACATTCTTATCCAGTATCAGATGCTGAAGACTGAAAGATCTCTGCCTTCAAGACAATACTATCTGAGACGATGCCAATGACTTCAACATATAGAATCTGAAATAGGAATTGAAATCTAACAGATATTTTTACAATAGTTTATTCTTGCCAGTTTAGCCGTGAATTTCTTGATATCCATGTTTTTCTAGCCTAATAAAGCGTAAGTTCTCACACAGAATGTGACCCCTCCCTCTGCAGGCACTACAAAATAGCAGCTGTATAACTAAACTAACATCCAGACCTGAGGATTAATCCCCGTGGAAATTAGTGTAATTTGGCTCAGTTTCCCCCTAAAGCATGGGAAGGACTGAAAAACCACAAATGCTCCTACATAATGGCAATAGCTGTCAAATTCTGTTGAAACAGAAGCAGTGAAGTAGCCTTAGGAGATGCTTGGATAACAGATTTTAACACTGCTGCGTCCACACTGTAGTGGCATATTTAGCCCCTATGTTGCGCTTATAACCACTGTTGAAAGAACTGTCCACTGGTTAGAGACTGCCAAAAGGGCAAAGTAAAAAATAAAAATAAAATCCAATATTGTGACTTAGGGCTAAGAACATGTAGTCTATCCACCCTCGGCCTCAAAATACAATACAGAAAATATTAAAAATTGAGTATTTATGTACACACAACAAAAAAAATTACAATACAATACAGTCACAAAAACAACAAGTTCAAACCCAGTCTGCACATTAAAAATATGCAATATTTTAAAAGTGAAGGATATGGTTGTGAATGACAGTCATGAACATTTGCACAGTCTATGATTTGATCATAATTTACAAACTAAGGCTTCATGCACAGGATATTGCCTAGGGATTAATGACCAGCTGGGAGAGTTAATAGTGTAGGACAAACCTAAGGATCATTAACTCCAGCTAGTTATAAATTCCTCAGAAAATGTCTCATACTAAAATTGATATTGTAATTATCCATTTTATAAATAAAATAAACAGTAATACTGAAATAGCAAATTGCTTTTGCTGCATCCCTTTTTGTTGCAAAGCTCTGGAAACCAGAGTATTCTCAGTGATCTGAACCTGATGCTTTTTGAAAGTGAATTCTGCATGAAGGCCAGTGAAATAAAATTTTTTAGCATAGGTCCTAACAACATATAGTTTATTAGTATGTTGGGTAGCACAGTAACAATCATGCACAGAATGCAAAGAAATTCTGAATGAAAAATTCAATGCAGATAACCTTGCGCAGAAAGACACAATCACTGCACTGAACAATTAATCATCCACGGGAACCTGGGGTTGAGTATAAATACTTTTGAAGTAAAAGAAAGCCAGAACAAAACAACAAAAAGCCCTAATTGGCACAGGAACGAGGGAAGTCTATTTTGCCTTGATTTTAATTTCCAGATCAAGTACAGCACAAAGACCAGTAATGCAAAGTTGGTATCAGTCTCTTCAAACAGCTCCTGTCCTTGAACATGAACCTGCCATAAATGGGAGAAGTGTAGTTGCTATGCTGGGCTAGGTGAAGAGCTCATCTAGCCCGCAGGAGTTCAACAACAGCCTATGAGAAGAGCTGTCAATAAGTCAGCATTAACCAAGTCACAAGTATTTTATCTTCATCAGACTACCAGCTGGAAAAGGTTCCCCAGCTTTCAGTCCCCGCATTATGCATCTCCTCCCAGGCACAGTCTCTTCCTTTAGACAGTAACGCACAAAACTTAAGTTAACACCAACTGAAAAATTGAGTGAAAACTGGACTTCAAAAGACAGGTAACAGCCCCTTGAAGTGTCAATAAATTACTCTTAGAGGAAGTCTGGAAAAAAATAAGATGGCAGGAACACAGGTCTAGAATGTCTTATTTACACGTCATGCAAAGATTTGCTTACCTGTTCGTTAGGCTCAAAGCTTATCTCTTCTTTTTCTGTCCTCATAGATATTAACTTTGTGCTACCAGAAGGGTCTGTCTTACTGTCCAGCCGCTCCAGTTTTGGGGGTATGTCTGGTAAACCAATATCTTTAGTATCATCTTTATCTAGCAAGTAGCGAAGTAGTGCATTATTATTCTTCTTAGGACTCGCTGGTTCCTGTTTAACAGTCACCTCTGAACCAGAAGCTGTGCTACTGGACTCCTGGTTCAGTTCTTTGCCTGTGGCCTCAGCTGTGAGCTTGGCCAAATCTACAGGAGAACTACTGTCCTGCAATAGTCTGTGCAAAATTTTATGCTTCTCCTTGAGCGAGGTTCCGTGTGCCGAACCAGACCCAGGCAATGCTCCTGTGGAGTCCTTGCTAACGTCTCCCATGGTACTGGACAACGGTGAAGGCTCCATCTGATCCGATTTGGTGGTCAGCAGTTGTAAGAGCTTTGTCTGGCTTTTTCCATCATGCAGTTTATTCTGTCCATCAGGTCTCTCGCCACTAACAACCTGTGGCATGTTGCTATCGCTGCTGTCTTTCTGTTCTCCTGAATGGCAGCTGCTCTCGGCTTGTCCACTTGTACCTTCTGATTGCTCCCCATATAATCCAAAGCAGTCTTTGGAATCCAGGCTTCCCATCTTGCTTAGCTGGGGAGGATTCATATTCACAGGGGAATTTTGTAAATTTCCCATTTTTAGGTCAGGTGAAGCCAACGACGATCCTAGAGAAACGCCGTGGCCCTCGCTGAGGGCCTGAAGTGCGTTCAGGGAACTGTTGGTGTAGTTATGGCTATTTCCTGTGCTGCTGCAGACTCCCACGGGTGAATGCAAGCTTCCTGCAGGGGAGAACTGGCTGGGTGGGATGCGAGGACTTCCTGCCACTCCAGGGCTCACACGATGCCTTGGGGAAAGCATAGAGTTTGGCTGCCCAGGGTTCATGCCGGGGCTGCTTTGTGAGGGGCTATTCATTTTTAGTGCATAGTTACTACCCTGAGGAGTGGATGCTTGTATGTTTGACACATGGTTCATTCCTCCTGAACCACCAAACCTGCCTGTCGGCATGCCCATTTGTTCCTTTGGGCCATTTATGGCAAAATTTATATTGCTACTGATGGTCATATCCTGACCTGGGTTCCCACTGCACATGGCCTGATGGGCAGGGCTGCTGGAGCTAATCGGGTTCAGTATCTTCCCCATTCCTTGTCCAGTCAAATCCTGATTCATTCCACAGACATTCTGCTCTCTATGTGGCAAGGGGAAGAAAAACAACCCTTTAGTTGACAATGGCCAACTTGCAATTACATTACAGAAAAAGAAGCAAAACCCCAGATCTTGCTTTAAAATAACAAAACAAATCTACAATTAAAAACAAATTGACAATTTGACAAAAGTGATAGGCAACTCTCAACATGGCTACACATTAACGGTATGTTTTTTCAGTACCTCATTAACAAATGAGTGGAAGAGAAGAAAAACAAAATTATACCTCATTTAAATGACAGTCCTTAGAAATGCAGATAGATTACAATTTCAGACTCTCTCCCTTTAATATGTATCTTTTCCCTATAATTCAGCAAAACCTTAAAACTGACAGAAATCTCATTGGAAACATATGACCCAAGCAAATACACGTTTTACAAGACAGCTGTGGACAGCTGTTTGCTGGAGTTTTGAATTTCTACAAGTTAGCTGCACCACAAGCCTTCAGTGGGCAGTTTGCCCATCAAGTTCATAGTAAAAAGATAGTTGAAAAAGTTGCATTTCTACCCTGCCAGAGTATTTCGATACTGCTCCAAAATACCATGTGAGCCAAGAAAACTACTGGATACTGCTTGAGAGAGGGAACAGCCTGTTAGCAATCAAGTCATCCGTGGGCTTTTAGAAAAAGAGAAGAAAGCAAAAAAACCCACTCGCATAGGAGCTGAAACTCATATTTTTGAAACGTAGACTATAAAAAGGAGTAAACAGAAGAGACACACATACAGGGAGAAAAAGCTCTTGTGAGAGCACCTGGCGATCAGTTTATGAGAGGATGCAATATACTTGTTACTTCTGTGCTATAACTTAAATAAGAAAAATCACATATTCCCAGATGCTAAAAGCTATAAAAGAGTCAAGTAGGTCAGGAAGAAAAAAACCTAGGTTCTTACAAATATCAAATAAATTATTGACTTCCAAAAACATATACTAATGGAACATTCCTAGTATCTACTTCAATGAGACGAAAACCATTTCTATCTGCACAGGATAAGTGCAGGTAAACCTTCGCATTTTACTAAAGCATGAAAAGTGAAAAAACAGAAGCACACACAGCAGTTACTCTGTATTTGTTACCTTAGATATGAAGGCAAAGGTGAACAACATCAACTATAAAAATAGATGTGGATTTTTAAAACCTTATTACAAATATAATAGTACCAGTGTTCTGCTAAAAAAAGAATTCTTTTAAGTACCATTTGGTCAGGTTAGTTTCCAAATCTACAAAACCTGTAGAATGATTTCAGTTTTAATTACGTTTAGAGCTGTTTTCTTCCTTTCAAAAAAGTGATTCTGTGTATACAGGGAAACAGAATTGTTATTATGATCAGCAAATAAAATCTGAAACAAAATCCAACACAAATAAACCATGACATGCAATGACTTAATTTAAATTTTATATTGAAGTTCTGAGATCAGTGATAACTTATCCTTGACTTCAACATATTAGTGCCTGTGCCTTCCTGTTAGAAACTAATAGTGGTGGCATTTCTCAGAATCGGACATGTGAAAGCCATTACTCCGAGCACCACAAAAGACAAGGAATGAAGAGAGACAAGGAGTTAAAATGCGCAGTTTGTCTAAAACACAATTTTAATAATCTTAACATATTCTTTAAGGAAGACCCAGGCCCAACATATGATTCCTTTTAACAACAGGAATTTAATGCTTTGGTGTTTTCTAGATTTAATTACATTTGGAAAGTTTCTTGTATCTACTATGCAAAATGCAGGAAATTAAAATACTGAAATAAAGAACACAAGATTAAAATAAATTCTGCATGTTTAACAGCAGATCTTGATGTGAAAATCCAGCACACCAGTTTTGAGGCCTGAAATAATCTTACAACCTTTTCCTCTGTAAGCACTGATTTAAAAAACTTATCTTGTTTTCATGCTATCAGTTCTGGGTCAACTGAACATCTATCAGCCTTAAACAACCTATTTGCTTTGGCAACCTTGTACTTTCCCTGTCTCTCTGCAGAGTGTGGGTGTGATAAACCAGTCAGGATTACCTGTGAAGCATATGCAAGGAGATTACAAGCTGAGGTTCACTAGTTGTCTGAGAACGGATGAGCTTGCTCTTCGTTTGGGCAGAAACAATAGTGCCATCAGACAAGGAAAACCGATAAACAGGACTAAACGCTAGTCCCTGTCTCAGCACTGCAAGCAAGCAAAATAACAGAATTAAATTCATGAGAAACTATGGTACATGTAGCTTAGATGTTCAACATCTGATGTTCTAACTCCATCAGCACTGATACGACAGACACTGCATTAATAAAAAAAAAATTGGAAATAAATAGATGCGATGCATATGAAATAAAGGATCCCACATACGTAGGGTGATTAAGAGAAAACCCATGAGGAGTGCCAGTATTAACCAGACAGATACTATAAAATACAGAATATTTCAGGAGTGAACCAAGAAGTCTTCTATGTCAGCTGCTCTTTTCATCAAATACATGTCTAACCCCTTTTGTTCTGCACACATTTAATCTGTATCATCTACATCACAATGATTAATATAAATGCCTTTAGTTTCTAGATCATCTGTTTCCATTAGTCTGTATCTTTTCCTCCTTATTGCCTGCTTAAATTATCTTTTAACGGTTATTCTCACTACTTCTTTAATTTAAAAAGAGTGTATGAATCTCTTACATGGGAAGAATCAGAAATTAGAAGAACTGGAATAAGAAATTATTACTTTTTAAAGAACAAATACAAAAACACACAGCTGAAACAAATTTCAAATACAATTACCTAAACCAAAATTGGGCTTATGTTGTCCTTCCCCAGTGTTATATATGATTGACTACATTTCAGGTTTGAAGTATACTTCACAGCAGATATTCTGCAGCAGCCTTAAGTTTTCGGTATAAATATAAACTTTATCAATTCTCTAACTTCTGTAGACCCCTGTAACATTTCTTTAGTTAAAATTGAAAATAAGGCTACAGAAAAGCAAATCTCCAAGCATTTCTTGTACTGCTCACTTTTTGCCATCAACGAAACAAGTATGATTATTTTCAGCTCCTAGTCCAAAAGCTCTTACATTAAGATTGTAGATGTGGTAGGAAGAAAATACTTAACTTCAGAATTTTCTTATAATTGTTTAGGGAAAAAAGAGGAATGAAGGATTACAAATACTTTTAATTTCCTATTTTTTCATACATAGACATCTTCTGTGGTTTTGGTTCTCTTTCTGGTTTGTTTGGTTCTTTTTTTTTTTTAAAACTAATAGTATCATCTGATCTTCACTTCATTGCTTGTCTTTTAATATTTCCTGTTGTAATGAATGACACGGTTTTCCGAGTGTGGCTTTATTAAATAGCCTCCTCTACAGAGCAAAAAGATTTTAAGCCTTGCTGGACTGGTTATGATTGCTTTCCTTCCCTGCCCCTCCTGCCCCTGCTGTTATATATTGTTCTGCAAGGTTTTAAAGTATTATTTAGGCAGTGAGAAAACAGGAAGCACAATTTAAACAACCAGAAGGGTTTTTTCAGAGTAAAAATGTAAAGAAAAACAAACCCCTACAACTATGAAACAATACAAAGCAAAATTTCACTGTTAGGTATGTCATTGTTTCAGTTTAACCTTTGGGCACCAGAAGGTCCAAAGTTCTTAACTTTAGCATATACCACATCAGGAAATTCCAGTACTCAATGCCAACAGGATACAAGTGAAATCTCTACTTAAATCATTTTCCAAACTAATTCTTTAAGCAAACAAGAATGTTTCCGTATTCCTCTTGAGGAAATGCTATTTTTCTGACTGTGACCAATAAAAACTTACCATATATTTTTCACTTTATACTGAGATTTAATTCAAAAGCTTTGTAGTTTTTATTACTTATCAAATTAATGCTGATTTTTTCCCCTACTGTAACACTGAATTATTTGTAGGAGACTATTACTTCTATTCTCAAAACAGAATGACTTAAAAAATTGCAAGAGGTTCCTCAGTCAAGTGCAGAGATGCTACGGTCCAAGACATGCCATGTTTTTCTTCTCCATGCTACAGACCATTATTTCAGCCATTACTCCTCTTCAGTGTTGGTTCCTTTGTGGCAAAGCAATTCCAGAGGTTCCTCCTCTAACCACTTAACTCTCTTCTTCGCTTCCACAAAAAGTAGAGGACCCTCTCCTTACAGACTAATTCTCAGTTTATATGACAATCCTAAAATGTTGCTGCAAAATGATGCACTGTAAACTCCAAAACAGGTATATTTTTGTCTCTTCAGAGATAGCTTAAGAGAGAGCTTAGAGAGCACCCAACTCACTCCTCAGCATGGATGTAAAAGCTGCTAATTTGGTCAGGAATCATTTTAGGAGGACTGAAGTAACCAGTGGCTGGATGCTGTAACTCCTAAACCACCTCTATAAACGCCTGTTACAACTTTAATTGCATACTACTTCTTCAACTTTGTCTGAAATCACAGCATAAGGCTGTGAAATTTCTGCACTCCTACTTTATACACCCCAAAAGCTTTTACATAAAATATCATAGTGCTTCTGTGCCCCCAACACTGCCAACAAGAAACCTGAAGATTTCTTGAAAGCAGAACTTATTTAAGAATATTTAACTAAAGCTGCATGACTAAAGCTTTTTTATAAATATACATATTAGGTGGAATAACGTGAGATTCCAGTTACAATTTAGTTTCCAAAACTGTGTGCCAGTTGTTTAATGACCATGGCAACTATTTCTTACAGGCCAGCTGTAAACCCTGTTCTACAAACACGAACCCGAAGAACGATGCTCCCATACTGGAAATGTTCCAGTTATTCCTTACTGGTTTTGAAAGGACTTTCTTGTGGACTATAAAGGGTAATCTTTTTTTAGTAATTTGGATCTTTGTTACTAGAATTAGCTGTATCAGGGTTTTATGCAAAGAAAAATTCTCACCCAGTCATTACTACAGAATTAGAATATTTCACAGTGCAGTGCTCTCCTACATCTTACCTACTCTTGACTGGGTACATGTGTTTGTGGTGTACCCTGTAACACTTATCAGCTAGATACTGTACAACAATGTAGGTTTCCAGATAGCATGAGTGCTGCATCTTTGATAATTCACAGAGTGATTCTCACAGGAACTGCAACAGTTAAAGTCCTTTTTTGTAGAGAAAAGGAATAGAGGTCAATGAACTGCAATGAGTGAGCTGAGGTTCTGAAGAATGATGGGTAGTGAAAAGTTTTGGTGGGCAACACATAAGGGTCATTCTTTCTAAAATAATTGCAAGAATTTAAAGATTTAAAGCACCCTACAAGACAACACAGTTATAACAAGCAGTCTAAAACAAACAGAGAGAAATGTGTGCCTAACGCATTAGTGTGTTAGGCAAATCATTTTTAAAAAGGGACTCTAAGTATTCCTTAATTGTTCCATGTAAAAATAACAAAGAGAACACAACCAACAGATACAAATGACAAACAGTTTAAATATAGAAAGTGCTAAAAATATGAAACCTAACCTTCCTGGTGATGCCTCTTGGCAAAAGATATTTCTCCCTCGTGCTGCGAATGAAACCTCTGGATGCATCTTCTCACCAAATCCTCCCACCCAGGTTTCATAGCTGCTCGCATGGTACTTGTGTCCAGTGAAGTTATTTTGCCTGATATTAGACAAAACATTTGTTACAGCAATTTCCCCTTTGAGGAGAAGGTAAAAAAAAAAGACTTGAAAAATCCCAGTTTCACAATACCTTGTAGATCCTGGCGAGTAGTAAAGCTCTCTGATGAAGGAAGAAGTGGTCTTTCCTTCATTGGAGCTCTTCTTGCAACACAAATCAAGCAAGACTGTAAATCTTAAAGGAAAATGTTATTTCAGTAACTTGTATAGAAGAGGAAGATTTTGTTTCCACAGGAATCCAGAAGTTAAATAATACGATTTTGTACCAATAAAATGACAGACAGAACTCAGTAGTTTTACATCTTCATTATTTCCAACAACACAGGACAGGTGGGTTTGTTTTATTTTTCAGAGAAAAATTAGCAAGGACTCTACTAAGTAGAGTCTACTGGCACATGTTTATGCATGTTCCTTTAGCAACAAAACTACTTAGGAGACAAGGAACAAAAAAAATAATATACTGCATGCATAGAAAGCACGTTTCTTCAACACTCACCATTTTGTACCTTCTAAGCCACATTTCTTAAACATGCCCCAAATGTTTGCTGTCACTGAGAAAGCAGCTTCATAATAAGCCACTTTAATTTATCTGAAAACTTAAAATACAATTTGAGGAAATTTACCTGCTGAAGTAGTAACTGGTAAAGGAAATGGTGAACCACAATTGTCTTTAGATTCTAAGAACTCAAAAAATTGCTCAGTGAAACTTTCCTCCCAGTCAGCTACATTCTTCTTACAATTGCAGTTACATAACAGTAGGGCATCTCTTTAAGATAAATGGAGTTTGTCTCAATTTCAATTACATTCATTTAACAAATAGGTGCATGCAAGTCTCTACAGTCATAATCCAAGATGGAAGTACACTTCTACTGCTAAATGAAAAAGGAAACAAATTTAAAATGTTTTCATTTTTCAGGATTTAGAAGCCACTTTATCAACTTTACCTCACTTTATCAACTGTACCAAAACTGCTATCCTGCAACAGCACGGAAGGAGAAAACACTAACATAAATTGAAAGCACTAAATACCTTCACCGTCCTCCTTGAAGGAATTTGGTTGTGAAACAGCAAAGCACTGCATAGTTTCATATTTCTGATGTGCTTCCTGGTTATCATGGCCTTCTTCAGAATCAGCAAGAGGTTTTACCAGCATCCGACAATTAAAGGTATGGCTATTACGCCTTGGAGTGTCACTAGACCAAGATCCACCATTCACTGAGCAAAGCAAAGAGCATACATGAGATAAATCTGGTAACAGTAATTTCTGCTGCTTATTCACAGGAAATTAATCAAGGTGTTTTGCAAACTAGTCTTGAAACAAGCATGTTTAACAACAACAACAACTATCTATTTTTAATATTAGAGCCCAATCCAGCATATCACAAGGTAATTCATAAAATTCTCACAGTTTAAGAGCACTGTTACTTTGTTCAGCTATTGAGGTTTTTTTCAAGTGATTTATAAAAACATAATAGAAAGCAGGATAAAAGTCTAAACAGTGGTGCATGTAAAAGTTACAGAGCACAATGAAAAAAGACTACTGGTTAGATCAAGTTAATTTATGTGCCTGAAAGAAATAAAGCAGCATGTGGAATTTTTCCACTGAATTTAAAAGCGATTCATACAAAAGTGACATTAGCATTGTATAAAAATCTGTGTCTAGATTAGAAATAGAAAGAAAAGGTACTAACATGCAATTATAAAACCAGGAATCAATGCAATTGGGAATACATTGAAACACAGTCTCAGGTACAACGGGAAAGACTGAGGGGATGAGAATGAACTGGCGCAGTGATGGATAAAACTAAAGCCTAACACAGTGCTTAAGAGAAGTAAAAAAGGAAACAAAATCCTGAGATACACAAATATAGGTACTACACATTAGCCAGAACAAATTAATCTAACACCATACAAGGAAACAGCAGGGTCATATTTAAAATACTCTTCACTTGCCCTCTTCACGCATAAAATGTAATACAGGCAGTGATGTATGCGGTTTAGCCATTTACATTTTTGATTCTTCAAGGGTTTTTAAGTAAAGTCATAAAATGCGGAAGTGAACTGCATAATACTTAAACTGCAGTGAGTAAATGAGATGCCCAGCACTGACTTTCTCTTTGTTTTCACCTCCTCCATAAACCGATGACATTAAACCCAGTATTAATGTTAATCAAAAAATGGCTGCAATTAACAAAAACAGTTTTTGAAAGATAAAGGTAAACATCAGTGAGACTAAAAACACTGAAATATGATGAAACTATGAGCAGTGGAAGGGCATTAACTTCAGTTATTGAAACACCGATTTATGAAATCAAAGTTAAATAAGTAATGGTATGAGTAAAAGTTATATACCTAAAGATTTTGGCAGCAGGATTTTGACAAATTCATTGTGGTCCCCTACATGCAGGATGCTATATATGCTTGTGTTCATCAGCTCTTCTTGGTTGTACCTTAGGTACTGTGTCACATTCTCAGAAACAAACACAACATTACCTTCTGGGTTCACTACAAAGAAGAACCCATCTAGTGCCTAAAGGGAAAAAGAAAGTGGAGAGAAAGAGACAGAATGAGAAACACAATAAATACCAAACAATTAGATTAACAAGATACCCAGAAAATAAACATTGTCTTCAGAAGACATAGCTGTATCATCCTGGATCTATCCCAGTTCTTATACTCTTATCTGTAATAGCAGAGGACATGTTCCAGATTGAGCAACTAATCTTACATCAAACCAATGTAAAGGTGCACTCCTTGCAAAATAATGAAACCCACATGTGAAAACAAACCATTGCCCCATCCCAAACAAACCAACAAAAATAATGGAAGAGGTTGCCTGCTTGTGAAGTAAGAAACCTGGACCAGAAGCCAGTTCTGCCAAACCTAGATCCCGTTCACTCCCTAATGCAGCACAGGGAGTCTGATCCACACCAAGATGTGCTGGCACAAGGCAAGGCAAACACTGGCAGAGAGAAAAAGGCTCTCTTCCTGTCCCCAACAGTGCGTCTTCACAGAAGTGAGGCCCCATGCAGCCAGAAACATGAAGGGTTAAAAGCAGAGAAGGGTAAAGGAAGCTGAGAGCAGGCAGTGAGCAGCCAGGATGGGGTGGCTTTAGATCCTCCTCCCAGGAACTGCTTTATTTTTTTTAATTTGATGCCAATTTAATTCAGTCCACACACGATCCAGAGAACAGGACAAAGACTCCCACCTCCTCAACTCAGCTCCGTGTTACTCCCAAGGACTTAAACTTTCTGTGAGGATGTGTCTAAATTAGTCATTTTCTGCTGATTGGTTTCCCCCCTTTATCTTTTGTGATGGTGACAACCTAGCTACAGCATTCTTTCCAAGATATCTGCTGTGTGTTATCTGAAGCCTAAGCCAAATACTACATTGCTTCTACCTGATGAGGATAAAGCAGAAAATTGAGTAAGACATAAGATCAGTAAGACGTTCTCATGCAAACTTTCTTTTCCTTAAGATGCAAGCATGATTGCAGATGACAAATATATTTCAGAATACGTCCTAATTTTATGTCTTATAGGCAGATAAGGGGGGGATACATTTAAAATTAAAGCACCAAAGCTTTTGGTGTAAACATTGAATTAACAGTTAACCCATGCAGCCTCTTACAGCTTTGCCTGGTTTATTCACATCTCTAAGGACTGGAGGGAAATCACTAGAACAGTTGTTAGTTATTGCATCTCCAGAAACAGACACAAGTCAGAAAAAAAGGCAATCCATGATTCATTCTGGGTTAATTAAAAGTGAGTGGATCCATAAAAAAACCTGAACTCAGCTCACTGCAAAACAGTCTAAAAAGGAGGAGCTGCCTGAGCAAGTCTATACATGTGGCATTTTTTATATGACCAAACCTACGCAGTGTACAACTGTGTGTTGGTCTTAGCCGGCAGTTTTCAAGTACACAGACTACAGATACGTAATAAAAGTACTGCACACAACTGAACACTCAGCAAGTTCAACAAGTACAAAAGAGAAGGCTAAGGAGGGATTTTACATTTGTCTTCAGCCACCTAACAGAAAGCTAAAGAGAAGATAAAGCTAGGTTCTATTCAGAGGTTTGAAAGGGAGGATGAGATGCTACAGACACAGGTTATAACACAGAAAACTTCATGGAGATACAAGAAAAAAATAATTCACCATGAAGGTTGTCAGACATGGGAAAAGGCTGCCCAAAGAGGCTGTGAAATCTTCTTCCCCAGAGATATTCATACTTTGGCTGGACTTAGACCTTAGCCACCTGCTTAGGTCCTTCCTAAACGAAGGATTCTGCTAAAAGGGAGGGATAATGAAAACACAACACAAGCAGAGAGGCTGAGCTAATGCTTTGTTTGTTCTATTTTTAAATTACAAAATAATAAAACCCTCCTGTTAATTGCCATAAAATCCAATTTTTGACTTTGATTCTTCATATTGCTTTCTTTTTGTTACTGATCATTCTTGCTTCCTACTGTTAATTCACTTGCTTTGGAGAGTATTCTCCTTTCCATGTGCTTTTCTAACATTCATGACATTTTCCTGCTGACTAATATTTAGTTTAACTAACAATGATGTACAAGATTTAATTAATTGAAGCTCTAATACAATTTGCTGTCAGCATCTCTGCTATAGATAATGCCTCAGACTGCCTTTCATCATTGCTTGAAGCCAATGTAGACGTGACCTCTTTGGTTTTGTCTCCTCTGTACCATGAGGACTCCCTGTGCTGTCTGAGGATATGAAGAACTGGACCAGAGAACAGAGCTGGCTGAAAATAAATGCAAAAAAAAAAAAAAAAAGACACTAGCCACATCAGTCCCCTGAGCTGGCCCACCACAACACCATATGGCATTTAGAGCTATCTAGCAGAAGGGTGTGGGTTCAGCCGAACCATTCTGCTTGGCAGCAATCCACGCTGACATCAATTCAAAGTGATTGCAAACCCAAAGTCATAGCAGATGTTTATCGGAGTCCTAAAGACAAAACTTTCAAAGGCAGAGATAGCAAGCAAGAGATTATGAGAGTTACTGGCATCCCACAGTAATCTTCAGTTTTCCCTGCTATTTCCTACTATGGCAACTTCTTTGGCAAGGAAGTGCTCTGTGCTGAGTCCTCACAGAGGCTTCTTGGGATGACCACAGCAGTGGTCATCTGAGCCTAGAGTAATGCAGGGCCTTACATGCCAGCCTCCCATTTCTTTCTATTATATTAATAAAACAAACTTATAGGTCAGCAGCAGCAGGTTTTTGAGCAAGTTAATGCACCAAGCCACTTAAATTTTAGAAGCTTCCACTTTTGCAATTATTTCTTTATTCTGTCCCCAGATGTATGCCACCACAATAAAACTCTAACAGTAATGAAGGCCAGCACACTTTTCCTCAGAGCTATTGGGACAATGGGGGAACAAATAATGGCCAACATGCTGGAAAAAGAAAATAAGAGAACAGATATTATTTTAGATGATGTACTGGAACAGAAAATATGTTTGTGTTCTTTGAGCTGTTGTCAGCTCTTCCTTGACTATTTTTTCACCCTCTCTTCCTATCTACCTTCTGCTTTGACCAAGAAATATGTTAAAATATTCCTCAAAGGCAGCTGCATGATGAATTTTATTCTCTTCAGCTGGAAACAGTATTTTGAAGATTCTTCAGCTCTATTCTTTAATAAAACCAAATTACACTTCTAAACTAAATCAGCTAATAAACTGTTCATCAGTATTGCCATTTTTATTATTATTTAGCAGTGGAAAGGGTAGGTTTCGGAAGAAGTTGTATAAAGGGGTCTGTAAAGATGAAATAGCTTAATTGTATTTTCTTACGGAGATAACGACAAAAAGAAAGTATCTGTAAGTCTTCACAGCAAACATAACAACTTTCAGTCCTTTTGAGTTTCTTGGTGCAAAAGGACCACAGTTTATTAATTTAGTTCCACAGTCTTTCATTGTTAATATGCAATGAGTTTACTGCAAAGGAAAACTACATTAAATGGAACAGCAGAGCAAACATGTCATGTTTGCTTCAACAGCCAATCATGCAAGATAAGCCAGGGGAAAAAAATCACCTTATTCTTACTTTCCCTGTGATTAAACCAGGTCCTCACAATTAAATTAATAGGAAATTAAAGATAAATTTTAACATAGCAATGTAAGAGATGTATGTTTAACCTCATCTGATAGCAAAAATAACAACATTCAATTCAGTGAGCATGTATAATAAATATTAGGTTAAATAAATTAATTTGTTACACCCAGTTTTCAAAGAAGAATGTTTTCACTTTAACCTATCTAATCCTCCTTATGCCAAGCATTGTAATTTTGGAGCCTTTATTTCATACGTAGTACAGAAAACCATGTTTTAATCTTAAAAAAAAAATCATGAAAAATGATGTAAATACTTAAAACTGTTCTAACATGCGTTTTGTTCCTGGAGTATTCAGAAATGACAATTAATTATGCTTCTGCCAAACTTGGTTCCTTTAGCTTGATTCAGAGTTTGTGTTTTGTTTTAACTAAAGTAACATTTATTCTTCCTTACAGATAAAGCCCACAGTCACAACAGGAATAAACAGTTTGCAAGTCAGCTTAAGCGGATAAAGCAGTAGTGCCAAAGGACAGTAGCATATGACATCAGGATCCCAGATAATGTAGCTACCCAATGTTACTATTAATATGTTTAGAAGCCAGGTTTTAACCATGCAGCCTTTGAGGATACCAAAGTTACAGGTAAAATCAGAGAGAAATCTTAACTGAACACACTGGCTCGAAAAGCCCTCCTGGATTACTTTCACATTCTAGAGGCAAGCATCATACTATAAGTGCTAAAAGGATAAATCATTAAAACAGTACAGCAATGACATGTAATTTTAGAGGAAGTATTACTCGTGTGTACTACTGTATATGCAAGTCAATGCTTACGTACAACAGGTCTTCCAAACCCGCCGTGGCTTAGAACAAATAAAACATGCACACGCAGACAACCAAGACTTGTTAGCAACTGAAACCCCTCACTCTGCATTAGAAAGCAGCAGAATCCTCTCTTTCTCTGACTCTCCCACTCCCAGGTTAAAGAGAGTTTCATCACCGAACCCAACAGAAATATGTTGTCTGCTCTTAAATGAGATAATCCTAAGTAGGCAGAATGGTTTGTCTCCCTTGACCATTCTTTCCACAGCTACTTCCAACTGCACTTCTTCATTTCATAACATTGCTCTCCATTCTAGGGGGAGCAGAACTGGCTTAAATAAGGGAATGCTGTGTTCTTCACCTCAAGCATCATTGGTCCAAGTGCATCCTTGTCAATGACGCTCTGACCTGTAGATGATACATCTGCTTTTTGCACTTCATCTTCGTTAGCTGCTGCTGCTTTTTCTGCAATAAAGAAAACCACATATTAAATGACACAGCAGTGCTCTCTAAGTGACACAGAAAGAGCTCACAGAGTATTGAGACCAGCTATGAAACAGTTACAGTGCAATGATACTGAAAATGAGATTAAACAGTCTCCCATACTGATTTAACAAAAGCATAACTAATATATTTGCATCACAGTTTTGAAGTTTTGTGACCCAAATGATATAATTCCTGCTGTTTCTCTGCTAGACATTTTAATAAATGACCAAACATAACCGTACACAAAGACAAGGACTCCTCATGAAGGTGCAATGAGCAAAACCCAGGATCAAGGTGTATTAAAAGACTGACCTAAAAGAGCATGCAAAGCTCACAGCTGCACAACTTTTCCACAATTGCTATATTTAGAAGGAAAAACATGAGTCCACAATCTACTGTTTCAGTACTGAGAAACAGTAGTCTCACTTCTGTGCCCATGACTCCACCCACATTTTTACTATCACATAATTTTCATACTGCCTTATTTACCAATAAGTTATTAAAACTACATAGAATTTTGAGTGCTCTATTTGAAAATTACAGGCAAGAAAATAATGATTTACGGTTTCTGGAACATAATGCCACATACTACAATAAGTTATATATACAGTATCACAGATCATACTCAACTCCAAATGTAAAGAATATTCATACATATTGAAAATTTCAAATAAAGAGAATTTATAATTCCCATCATGTAATGGACTGTATTAATTTTTCTATTCCAAGAATGATATTGGCGCTTAAAGGAAAAGTAATAAAAACATCATACAAAATACATATTCTACATTATAAGTTAATGAACCAAGTAATTTTTTGCTGCTACTTCCATACCCAAAACATTTTTTATTATTTTTCAAGCAATTATGTAAAAGCTAGCACTATACTGTAATCTAGAATATTAAAAAACATTAAATACTTTTATTTTTAATATTATACAATAAATTATTTTAATAAACATGAAAGCATACCAGAATTATCATAACAAGAATTTATGCCTTCTACAATAATAAACCAGACAAAAATTCATTGGAGGAATTACTGAAAGTATCACATGCGGAAGGAGCAAAGGGCCTTTGGAAAATGACCCTTAGTGAAAATTGAAGCATCAGTCATATGAATTAAAGTTTATCCAAACATACAGTATTTTCTTCTATCTGTAGATCTCTAGTACTGCAGCCAAAGTTCCTCTGAACTCTTTCCTCAGTAGAGGTTATGTGGCCAGTGTGAATACACGCTGCTTAGACATACAGGAACTGTATGTAAAGGAACTGCATCTGACAATCCCTGGGTGTTCTCCTACCAGTGACCACCCACTGGCAAGAAGGCTTTGGCCACTCGGGCTGTCTCATCCTCGATTTCTATCATTTCTTGCTTTCATGAAAAAAGAGTCACAAAAAATCTAGCTGTTTTCTCAGAGTGTGTTCATACACAATAAAACACCATTGTGCATAATGATGAAACAAAATTGTTCTGGAGTCCTGCAACTAATGGAACCATTTTAAATCACTTTGATTAGCATAATCCGATAGAAATAAACATGCCAGAAATAACTATTAACACTTCCTTTGTCACTTAAACTCACCAGGATACAAAATCAGTGTTTCTGGTCAGGACTGAGGACTGCAGTGTGATTTTCTTTTTCTCCACCCCCCCTCCCTCCCCTTTCTTTCAGCTTCTTTTGGCAAAACACAGAGATTAACAGGAAAAAAAATGAACAATCCTTCCCATACCACAATACAGCAGAGTTGACACCAGATAATCACGCAATACTGAAAACATGTTCTAAAACATGTGAAAGAATTCTAAAAGAGTCTAAAAATAGGGTTGAACTTTTAATAAAGTCGGTGATGATATTTGTTTCCCATCTGTTCCTGATAGCATAAAGCAATTCCTGGGTTCATACTGCAAAATATTCTAATGATTACAGATAACAAGATTCATGCTTTCATTCCCTGACTGCTTCAGCCATCGATACCACCTTGAGTACTGGGGAACAAGGGATTATCCTCTACGCAATAGAAGGGGGGGGGGGGGGCTGCAGATATGATAGAGCAATGTTATGCAAGCATGTTCATTATATGGTATTTCCTGGTTTCACCAATTAACAAACGTTACTTTTACTGATAATTTTTCTCATAATACAAAACATTTTTTTCATTCTTGCAACCAAGTTCATCCAATAACAAACCTATAAAAACAACTGTTCTCCTTTACACACACAGGCGAGGTTTTTATAAAAAGAAAAAGGAGAAAGATTTTTATAATAGTAATTAACATAGAAGCTGCAATACCAGGTCAGACCATGGATCTCTCAAGCCTCACATCCAGCCTCTGAAAGGCTGCTTTCCCCTCTGTGCATGAAAATGCTACTTAGACCTAAACATTGCTTATCTGCCTCTCCCAGTGATGATCACAACATGCTACTACTCATGATGTTTGGTCAGGCATTCTGAAAAGCATTATAAATCACAAGTGCTCCCAAACAATGGACTTTATAATTGGATCTATAACTTCATTGTGTAAGAAATTTAGTGGTTGGAGAGCTTAGAAAAGGCTACACATCCAGGCCATAGCTACGGATACATTCATTTAAGCAGCACTGTATAGGAAACCATGGCCTCCAGACAGCTTCTTCATAGGACCATCAGTAACTTATATTGATGCTATAAGCTGCAGCTACTGACAGTGTCAAGCTGCGCAGTAAATTATCCATTTTTGACTGAACTACAAAGCCCCTCATAAAGACTATGAGCACATATAGGAAAAGTAAGTACAAGCCCTGCCAGCAGTGTTGTCCTACAGACAGGTACAGGAAATGTCTTCAAATGCAAATTTTCTCCTCAGTGATAGAGCATGTGGGGCTAATTGAGAACAAAAATTTGTTGGAGGAAAGGTGGAAAAATATCAACAACTGATACACAAATTTCTAGTGCTGACGACACTCCTATATTTGTCAGAAGGTTTTTTTAATGTTTGTGGGGTTTTGTGGGTTTTTTTTAACAGTTCGAGCTTCTGGCAGTAAGGGTGCAAAACTGTAAAGTTTACTTTTTCCTTTTTTCATTTCTCCTACCTTTTTAGGTTCACTGGGGGCCCTACAAACAAATCAAAAGCACAGAGAGTTTATTATTTCTACATCAGATTAATGATTTTTGAATGTTAGGGGTTAGCAAAATAACAGCAGAGGTCGAACCTTGCAAAGCCTCTCAGAAGCCTTTTTTCCAGCCCCATGGGAATTCCTGGTATTACCCTGTGACTAACCACAGCTGCTAGATTTTTCCACTGTGGCCACGAATATAAGAACGGGAGCCAATTTCCTGATCTCACACCTTCCAGCGATGCTGCCTCCTAGAACAGCGATGCCCCTGTTCAAATGTAAAACACCAGGAAAGCATTACCAGGCATCCTATGGGCATTGCGGCAAAACCAGAGTGGAGGTTTAGTATGGAAAGAAAAACACAGCCTTGTGCTGGTGGAGGAAGCAAGCAGGGTGAAAAAGGGCTTCCCAGGGTTTCACTTCCATGCAGGGAATTCTCTGTTGGAGACTAAGTGTTAAATTAGAAACTGGTCCCATCCTTGTGAATATGGCTACCAGGGATCAAGCCTATTTTATCTAAATTACAGTGGAATAAAACTTCACACACATGAAATAATTATTAGCTCCACTCAATTAAGAGTTTAGCCTAGAGAGAAAAAAAAAAAAGTACTCCTGAGAGAGATACTGCAAAGAATATATACATCCAATTATGTAGCATTTTATTGATGTATGCAATTTAGATTTTAAACTGTGGATATGTTTACAATTGTATATGCAGTAATATACTAAAACACATATTAGTATTTTCAATTGGGTACCTTTCTAATTATCATAAATTCTATTTACTTTTCTACATTAATATACACGAGAAAGAAGGAAATAAAAAGCCCTGACAATTTTCTGAGAAGTTTATCAGTGGGAAAGCCTCCAGCTTTATTTGAAGCTCATTCCAGATTCTGAAAGCAAACCTTTGTGGAAACACAGTATTTTAACAGAAATTTGTAAGTCAGAGAAAGAGAAGCCAAAAGCAATAGTTGGAAGTCTCCTGCTACGTTTTAACTGAGGAAGCCTTCCTGGTTTTCCATCCTCCCAACTCAAGGTATGTCAGTTCTCACTGGATATCTGACAGCAGACTCAGAAGTGCTGCTGACAGATATAACTGTCTCTTGGTTGTGTTTCAAACCCTCCCTTCCCACAGGTGGGCAGACAGGACCAGCTGAACCACCCGAAAAGTTCTGTTTGTCTGTATTCAAGCTCTACTCCAACTTCCTTAATGAAATCAACCACAGAACTATTTCCCTCTTGATCCTCTCCGCAAAACCAAAACGCATTTTCAAAGTAAAGAACAAAACCACAGCCTCTGTAGGGATTGCAAAAAGATGAAGCACAATCTCAAAGAAAATTTGCATCAACACACATTTAGTTTATTTTTCATAGGAGCAACTCTTAAGGTTTTTCACAGAACAAGAGGAGCAAAAAAGAGACACTGGTGAAACGCTGGACAGGGCAGAATCCACAACCTACAAACTGCTGAGGAAAGAGGTAGAGAGAAGAAAAACCGTAATGGGCAGATTCAAATTTATTATCCAATACTGTTTAAAACAGTTTCTCAGGTGCCCCATCAAATTCCCATTCTTCGCAGTTTTCTCGGACTGCTATTGAAATGTCACACCCATATCAAATCATATATCCTCATTTATATAATAACAGGCAAAAAACATAAGGAAAGGGATTTATTACAAGGGATTCTAGAAAGCTCAACTCTACATATTAGAAAAATCACATGAATCAAGAAAGATTCTTATAATAGTAACTGCAACACAACACTATACAATGTTTAAACAGGGAATTTAATTTTAAACTACAACTGTCTTGAAACCAACTTATCTCCTCCATTTTTTGTATGCATTAGCCAACTACTTTTGTCCTTCCTCATCCATATTTGTGAATAAGTTTAGCCTGTATGGTCCTTCTCATCTCTCCTAAAATTATCATGCAAAAATAAAATTCAAAGAAACAATCAAGGAAACAGTAAACATATGTAACTGGCCAAAGATAAGGGTAGATATAATATTAAAAGCTAATGTTAATATACTTGTCAACTGAAATTTTACCGTTTGCTAAGACAAGCTTTAAGTATTAGATGTAATAATGTTTGAAATATTAGATTTAATAATATCTGTGTACGTCTATTGCTAAGTAATGATATTGACTGTGGTTGTGGACAGGAGGTTTTTAACATGAATACGGCTACACAAAAAGGACCTTCAAATGTTTCGACTTGAAAAAAACAGAAAAAAACCCCAACAAAAAAGAAAGCATGTACTTGGTAACGTGAGTAGTTTTGGATCACTACACATGATGAAGCAAAGCAGTGAAGAATGTGCAAGTTATTTTGATGCTTGGTTAACCACAGGGAAAGCAGCTCTGCCTTGTAGCTGCGTAATTCAAAGTACTACCATCCATGGCTCACATGGAGCTTGGTATCCACATGCAGTTCCCATTGCCGTGACATAAACTGTTTTTTTTTCCCTGAAAGCAACTAATTTTTCAAGAGACCAGTGCCTAAGAAACAGCAACTATTTCCAGCAATGAATTTTAAGACCAGCTTATCCATCCCAGTGAATAAAGTTAGCTACTATTTTAGGGAAGTGATTATATAGTGAGGTTGCTCTTTCATCGCACAGCATACAGCTGTCCAGAGCAAAGAAGCTATTAGACTCTTGAATACACTTTTTTCCCCCAGAAACTATATATCAAATCTTATAGGAAAAACTGTGTGACATCTCAGGAAGGTTTTAGGAGGTAAAACAAGGGAGAATTATGCATCTGCATTGAACTAAAATTAGAAAAGCTGCCATATGGCTCTGTGAAGCCAGCAGCACGTTCTTATTCATTAGGAAGCATTCTGCTAACATAAAAACACAAGGCCTTCCTGTGCTCTCCAAATGTGTTTATCTTTTCAACATTAATACATGATATATCATCAGGCTGCTGAAATCTCCTGCAGTGCATATTAAAAAAGCACAGCTGCACTTCTTCTCAGCAAGTTTATTCACTGTGAGCAATTTAAGAGCAGAGCTTTGCCCACCTCCCTGACACACAGCCCTCTTGTTAGCAAGGCTCAGCCCCCCTTTGGTTGGAAAGGGCCACATGCCCACCCGCCCACCCAGCCCAGCCCCACTCCACACCTCCCTATGTCCTGCTCCACTCATCACACCCACATGGGTTTAGCTTCATATTTACTACTGCTGGTGGAAGCACACTGAAATGGTTAAGTGACCCCAGGGCTTAAGCCAAAAGCCTGCAGAAAGCTGTAAGCTCAGTTACTCACTCAGTAGTAACAGCACTTACAAGACAATAATTTCTTCTCTTCAGTGTTTTCAACTTCTAATTTGCGTGGCTGCTCTCCCGTCCCACACACTGCTGCTGCACCTTCCCGTTATGAGCCCCAGTAGGACATGAGCTCTGCGAAAAGCTTTGCATTCTCACAAAAACATCAAATACAGGTAAACGTTCATGGAGCTTTTCAAGCTTTAAGTGACATGATTTTAGAAAGTTCAGTAACAGTAGCGAGTATATAAAATTTTCATGGACACTGAAAGTAAAATAAGCACTGAAAAAACATGATGAATTTAAGAATAGCAACAAATGGAAGTAATAATATGTGAAGTAATACTAGTTACATTTCTCTTAATGATTTTGACATTTCTCTATCATTCCTTTTTTGTGCAAGTCAGCATGTTTTGTCACCCAACACAACTTCTTACAGAAGTACTGCCTAAGAAATAATTGCCCTCAGCTCAGTTAAACTGAAAAAGAATTGGACCATCAAGGACAAAAATAATGAAACTCAACTCACCAAGAATAGTATTTAACTGCTGGACAGAAAGAAGTTGAGTATCTCTGTATGTATTTTTTTGCTAAATACTTTCATACACATTTTACTATCTTTTCCTTAGTTTCTTCTCACCCTTGTTCTCATTTTGCCTGTCTTTTCTGCTGTCACATCTACGATCTCTTTTTTCTCTCACTTTTACAAGACTCAATGGTTTACTTCTTGTAAGTGAGAAAGAGGACAGGTGGCAGTGGTGGAAATGCCCCCTCTTTCCTTCCCTCCCCCCAGGAGCCATTTGGCTCCAAGCCCAGTGAGCTGGGGCATCGCAATGCTGCATTCCTGGCACACAGCTCCAGTCTCACTCTCTATGAATACACTTAAATAGATTCTCTGAGATTGCTAACTCTTGGATTTAACAGCAGCAACTAAAAGTGACAACGTTATTTATAGGAATGACCTTATTTGCAGAAATACGTACCTACTATTCCAACATTTACCTGAATACTGTAGCTGGGCTTTGTCACATCTGGGACAAGCTCAGGAGGTCACCAGTTTCTGGTAGGTTAAGGACTGGGGACTTGTACTGGATTTATATGGCAAGGTTTTTTCTTACATTAAATAAAAGTATTTTCCCTGCTGAGATTATTTCTAGTGTTTTATTTGTCAGTGACACAGAAGGACAACTGTCATCCTACCGTTTAAGTTAAATCTAAACTAAGACTGAAAGCAACCCTGGGTCCAGAAACTATTTCTCACTGCATGCCCCATCTGAAACTGTGAGGATACATTAAACTACAACATCATAAGTAGAAAGCTGCTGTTCATTAAGATCTCTTGAACATGGAATTAAGCCTCCATCACAACCTCACCTGCTGACCCCCTGGACATGCTACAACACTGACCTTTTCCACTAAATTTAAAAAAAAAGTGAAAGAGAATGTAACTGGGTGTAGTTATACTCCTGCAGAATTTTTAGACACGTCTTAGCTTATTAAAGTATTTGAGTACATTCAACATACACTTTAAATATAATGAAAGTGTGCTTAATTTGCAAACTGACAAATCAAATGTACATGTGTGCGTATATTCCTGTGTTTTTAAGCTACGTTCTTTCTCCTTTATTCAAAAAGACCATCATCTTTCCAGTGCGTACTGACTGACTGAAGAAAGAGCATAAATAATTTAATCATCAAAGATGCTGCCTGTCCAGGAGACTTCCCTATCTAAAAGTCAAAATCTAGGATGGTGCTGAGAATTTATAATTTTCACTGATTTAAAATGCTTTTTTAAATAGTGATGTTTGGGGTGAGGGGTTGCATTTACACTTTCTAGGAACATGTAGTAACCATTATAATCCCAAATCTGTGACTGGTTAGTAACCATTATAATCCCAAATCTGTGACTGGTTTGTGGTGTAGTTCAGAATGTAAGTATCTAAAATACAACACTAAGTATATTAGCTATCAGTGCCTTACCGAAAAATACCCTTGATTTAATCAGTCACTTATTCTATTCTGGAGTCTGATAAGCAGATTCAAATATATGTATCTGTAGCTGTATACACAAACCCATATACAGTTAGGAAACAGTTTTACCATGTTGGTATTTAGATGATTTCAAAACTTCAGGTAAACTTCTCAACTGTACACGGTACAAACACCATGCATCCATCAGCACTGGCTTAAAATCTGTTACATTAATATGGTGGGATTTCAAAAGAAAGAGCCAAGTTAACTGACCTCTGCACTGAAATATTACATACAGATATTTGGCATCACTCAGTTTCACAAAGTAATTATTTTCTTTGGTATGTACTGAATTAGGACAGAAAACTTTACTGTATTTTTTGGCATTGACAATTTTATAAGTGTAAGATATTTACTTAATGAGTAACCTCATCTTGTTTTGATAATTCATCTCTAAAAACGGTATTAATATGAATGTCTAAATGGTGGGACCTCCATGTTCTTTAACATTTTGGCTGAGTTGATGTTTTCAAAGACAAGAAATATGGCAGGATCTGATAATTTTGTTCAAAATAGAGTTCCATCACTGTCTCAGAAATAATATATTACTTTCACAAAAGTTAACAGCTCTCCAGTTGGTTCTTTGACACGTAAAAAGACAGGCAAGATTTTGAAAATAAAGATACAAGGGTTAACACACTCTAGACTAGAATCTGAAGATGCAATTGCCAAGCTAATTAAACTTATACGTTTCCAAACTTAGGCCAAAATAACATACTGCAAAAGCATATTAATCTAGCCAGACTCTGTTTCTTGAAGCCTCACACTTATGCACTCAACCAACTGTTAAAAGGAAACAGATGACTCCCCTTCTTAAATGCCACATTGCCGTGACTACAAAATATCTTCTTTATTTTAGGATGATGATGATAAATCTTTCTGACACACCAGATCATTCACAGCAACAAGCAAAGATCTTTTTGCTTTTATAAATCACCATTGACAACTGCAAAAGTTTGCAACAGCCCTAATATGGCACACCAAAAAGAAATATGATGGACCATGGGCTCTCTATGAGCTCATGAAAGAAAAAAATTTCCATAATAAAGTGTAGGCTAAAATGAAGCACAGATAATTGAAGACAGCTAAGGACGAACAGAAACAAGTTTAATTTAATGTGTCCATGCTAACATAGATAATAGGGCTCCTACTGCTCGTAACAGTCCAGATTATAGTAGATAAATCTTTTATGAGAAATTTCTAAATCATGAAGGCAAATAAAGTTTTCTTCCTATAATAGATCAGTGTTTAGAAACAGAAGCTGGGGTCCCTCTTCTTGCTTGTCTAACTCACCACCACAGGCCTCAGACAAACATTTAAGTCAATTTAGAAGCAGGTATGTTCCTATTAGTGCAAGGAAAGCAGAAGGAAAACCAAAAGCTTCCTAAAAGAATCTGACTACTTCTGTATGTTAGTTACTTAAAGGAATCTCAATTCTTTAGGAAACTGCGTTTAAGATTAATTTTAAATATTTAAACAGTGAATACATTATTTCAGGTACCTTATGAATACAGCATGGCTGTTGGAAGGATAGTAATGGTTTTTAACACATATTGTTTTAAGATATTCACTAAAATTAAAAGATCTTTTTTCATTACCCTAGAAAAGTTTGGCTTATCTTGTCGCTAAGATTTATATCTAGATCGAGTAACTTTCAATGTCAATTACATTAATCTGTTCTGTCACATTCTTAAATGCCTGCTAGTAGAACTGATAGGTACAAATGGATTTCCTACAATAGAATGGACCATACTTATAACTTAATTAATTAGGCTTTCTTGTTTCTTCTGTTTCAGAGTAATGAAATAGGAATCAGCACCTCATCTTAAAATAAGTCAGTATAATCCATAATTAGAAAAATAATTACACATAAAGAGCATCACTTTCTCTATTTTCTCAGTAGTTTTATCAGTTCTTCTCCAAGGAGAAACTTCAACCAGCCTTAAAAACAGTTCCCTTAACCATGGGTAACAGGCAGCTCACTGGAAAGGATGCTCCGTGACATGGCAGTGAGCACTTCTGTAGCTGGCTCTGTAGCCTCACTGCTCTTTCTCAGACCAAGCTCCTGATAAGATGCAGGCTGGGAATGAGGTGCCCCTGTTTGGGAATCGTCGCACTGAGTATGCTGAACAAATGTTGTTTTGACCAGGATATGCTGAAGATTAAGATCTGACTCCAGTTATGTCCCTCCTTAGCATGAAGGCCCGTAATGTAGGTCTGTCACCGAGCGTGTGCATCAAACCAGAAGTGATAATTAAGAACCTTTTCCTCCAGTCTGCAATTTACTTACTTGCTTGCAAAAAGGAACATGGATGACTGTTCCTCACTTCACCCATCAGAATACCAACAGGCAAGATCTTTAAATAGCTGTTATTTCCACAGGATTACGGATCCACCTCAGTCTAAATATGTCAGGATACTAGGTTTTAATCTAAGTATCTAAATTCTAAGCCATTTGTAGGTGTGGGCCAAAGTCCTTATTTAAAAAAACAACAAATAAAATAAGAAATCAAACTTCCAGTTTTGCAAAAGGTTTAAGCTTGTTGAAATAAATGGTCTACATTCCTTGTCTGAGCTTTGCAGAAAGAAAGAATGACACTCACATCCATCACAGTTCAAAGGAAGGAAAAGTATTTTTATACAACAATCCTGAGAAAGTCAATATCCTCCCTCTGTTACAGTTAATAAATCTACCTGTATCACTGATACAAAAAAGCAAGAAAAAAAGCTTACAGAGCACCTTTACATTTTAAATTGTCACCTGCGAACACATATATCTTGAATATAATGTCCTGACAAGCTGTATTATAATGTCCAGTTAAAATCAGCATCTCTAGCAGCTAGACAGATGGTGACTCAGCTTTCAAGCTCAATAGTTATCACAATAATCCTTGATATCAATCAGTGTAACTCTCAGAAATTCATTAGTAGGTTTCCTCACATTCCCTAAAACTATTTTTTCTTACTGCAGCACTACGAAACAAAACAGTATCAGAGAGATCACAGTGCATGCAATAAAACTGTCACAGATACAGTGCTGCTGGTCCCCAAACTACGGCTAAAGTCACACTGAAGGCAAGACAGAGCATAACTGCGAAAGAAGTGAAAACCAAAATGCAGGACAATTGAAAGAAGAGAAAAGAAAACAGCAGAGACTGAAAACCAAAACCCTTCAAGAGAAAAAGGAGATATGGAGAACTAGAAAGACGTTCTACATAAATTATCACTTTTGACAGCTAGGGACGGGGAGTATTGTGTTCAGAAAAGTCAAGGGGGATATTAAGAAATAACTAAAGATAGCAATATAAACTGAAACATTCAAATATTTCCTCCAAGCTAAGGAGGTAAAAGGTTTTGTAGAAATGAAGGGAGACAGGACTAATTTTATGTTACTGGCACAAAACACCTTGATATTTTTCCACCCAACACCAAAACAAACAAACGAAGAAGAATCTAAATGAGGGTCCCACTGAGTTTTCTGATCTATATTTAGAATTTGTGACCTTGACACCTCTTCCTCCTCTGTTTTTTTTTCATTTCCAAGTGAACCAATTGTTATATTTAAGCACATTTCCTCTTCAATGTTGAACGTAGGTCCAGACCTAAACTGACATAGAATAACCTGTCTCTGGAAGACACCTCCCTCAGAAGGATCATGGAAACTGCAGATTGTTCCAAGGCTTTCTAGGAAACTGTGTCTCAGAAGAAAAAATACCCGTAAAAGGCTAATGCTCTTCATGTTCACATATCTTAGGATGACAAGGGACCACTCTAAAAGTTTAGCTGGATTTCTGTAAAGCATCCCAAAATGTTTCACCAAGTGACTTCTGCATCATACCAAGAACCTCCACTGAATTACAAAACATATTTTGAAGGACATTCAAATCTGACTGGGAGGGCTGGTAGAACCCACCGATTTCTTCATTTAGTTGGTTCAAGTTTCAATTAACCTTCCACTAGGAATGTGAACCTTATGTATGAATTGGCTTTGGCAACAGATTCCAGGTGTTAGGCTACATCCTGCCTTTGCCTGCTAGTGTCCTCTGTGACAAGCACACTGTGTAACTCCATTTCACTTCACGTGAGTAAGCAAAGCAAGGCTTGCAGGGACATGTCTTTGTGTTTCAAGATGAATATAGCTTCAGTGAACAGAGGTACCACACTGCTGCTTCTTTCAAAAGGACATGTGGATACAATTTCAGACAGCATGGCAATATCTGGAGCATGTCCAGTCATGGAAAATCTACTTTGAAAGTTTTCTACTTTAGCAGAACTAAAATTTATGTACTTTTCTTTCTCCACCTTCTAACATTTCCTCTGAAGTGCAAGCTAAATTAGAGTGGTTTTCTTTTAGAGGGAAGAGGGAGAGTATGTGTGTTTAAGTGTGTAGTGCACACACCAGTGCACCTGTAGTCTTGTGAAATACATATAGATGTGTCTATACAGTTTAATGATGAAAGGAAACAGAAGGCATGCATGTCCTGGCTCTCTAGTCATCTGTCTGAGGATGTCCACTAGGAGAAAGTAACTAATCATTTGCTGCATTGTCCTTCAAACTTCAGTCTACGTTTTTTTTTTTCCCCAGTTTCAACTGTGGGCTTTCATAAAAGAAACTGAAAGCTGAAGCAGTAATTGCTTTTCATATCATCCTCAGTCATTTCACATTCAAAGACCTTTATTTCTAACTAACTGTGCAGTTCTCCATATACAGAATCTTTTACAGAAATAACAAAATGCATGACTTAGAACAGATGCAATTATCTTGGTTCTAGTTTGAACACAGAGGAGCCTTTGATCAATACCTCTTTAATGTGCTGTGAATCCACGGGTTTTCAGAATTCAAACGTGGTATGAAAGGCACTGCACCCTATTGTGAGTAAATATTATATTATCACTTTTCAGGCAGTAGACTTTAAAAAGAAAAGATAAAAGCTCTGTAACAAAAGCTACGTTCCTTATAATAGATGATCTTATTTTGACTGAAGTATCATGACTACTCTCAGTAAATTAATTTGCTATTGCATAAATTAAGCTCAACAGAGACAGTCAAGGTAACATGAAGTCTCCTTCATTCACTTGCTTTACACGCTGCTGAGGTTAATACGTTGCATTCACCTATCCAAAGCACACAGCAAGCCCTGGTGTTCTACAGCCAGCCTCTTTTACACTGCATACCTTCCAGTAATAAGAGACTACAAACAGAAACAGTAAGATTCCAATCAGCAGTCCCCGATTCTTTCTAGCATCTAAACTCGGTATTTCTTCTTTAGCACGTAAAGTCAGTGATTGTTATTGACCAGACACCTCTGAAGACAAGAGCAGCTGGTGAGAAACACTAGATTCAAGAGCTTAGTCCATATTGTGGAGGGCTGGATGTTAGCCTACCTGTATTTTTTCCCCAAATTTAAAAAGCTAAATGCATTTATGATGCTTGCTGTATTTACAGATTACGTGCAATCTCTTCATAAGACATTACGTGATAAACTGCAAAAGAAAAACTGTAGAGTTTTTAAGTTTAAAGCGCTCAGTGACAGTTTAAAGGCAGCCTCAGAACAATACACTATCTGCTAGGAGGTAGCCTCCACAATCCTAAATTTCAGGAAGAGATGTCTCCATCTTTTTTACACAAGTCATTTTTACTACGCTCCCAGAAGTACACAGACCATTTTATGATCATTAAATATTAAAGTAACAAACCTGAAACTTTAATGAAAATACTCTTGCAAAGAAAAAAGAGAGAACACTTGAGACATATTACCCACAACATGTTAAATATAGGAGAAGTTCAATCCTTTATAGCGTTCCCTAACATTGGTATTATAGACCTCTTAGATGGCAACCACCTTTGCAGCTATATAACACAAAACAATGCTCCACAAGTTTGAATGTTTTTCCTCTTGGAAAAGAAACAAAATAAAGATCAAAGAAAAGCAAAATACAAGTAGGATGCAAAACAAACATAAAAGTTTCCCTGTGATACCTGGTAATAATTACTATTTCTAACTGCAAAAGACCAATATCTTAACAGTTACGAATGAACATTTAGTTTCTCTTCAACTCTGAGCCGTAACTTGAAGTCTAAACCTTCAAGCAAATTATCTCTAGAACTGAAATCATCCATCATTGCCTAACTTGAAGCCCATGGACAAGAGGCATGTCTTGTTAAGTGACAGTCATAGCCTGACATTCTGCAATGCCCAACATGTTGGCATGCTTGAACTCGTGGACGGGGGCCCACCAAGAACCCGTGGTGAGACTGATCCTCTCCTCCTGGTCAAATAAAAAATACTGCTCAGGCTCACCACACACGTGTACAAATGCTACTATCGACGTAAGGGAAGGAATGGAAACTCATGGCCAGGAGCGAGGTGGGGCTGGTGGAACCAGGGCTTTCAACACCTGCCTCATTTCCGGCAGGTTAGGCTACAGCCTGCACATCAGCTTCTTTAGGACCACTCTACTAGTGCTCTTAGTCAAAAGAACTAATAACAAAATTCACCTAAATCTTCTGATCAGTTGATGAGTAAACAGTATCATTAACTTCAGGGAACAAAGCTGTATTTATTCTAAAATAGCAGAAAGGACTTCAGTCATGATTAGGAAGCAAAAAATGACAACAATCCACTAAATCCTATTAAGCGTATATATTTTACATCGGTTTTACAATTTTAAATGCCAGTTTGAGAAGTATGTTTGTCTGTTTTCTTAAAGCAAGAGAAACACAGAATCACAGACTGGTTTGGCTTGGAAGGGAGCTTTAGGGATTATTTAGTCCAACCCTCTTGCTACAGGCAGAGATGTCTTTCACGAGATCAGATTGCTTAAAGCCCCATCCAACCTGGCCTTAAATGCTTCCAATAATGGGGCACCCATGACTTCTCTGGGCAACCTGTTCCAGTGCCTCATCACCCTCAGAGTAAAAAATTTCTTCCTTATGACTAATCTAAATCTACCCTCTGTCAGCCTAAAATTATTGCCCCTTGTCCTTGTCACTACAGTCCCTTGGTAAAAAGTCTCTGCCTTTCTTAGAAGCCTCCTTTATACACTCAAAGGCCACATTAAGGTCTCCCCAGAACCTTCTCCTCTCCAATCTGAACAATACCAACTCTCTCTCTCAGTGATTTCAGCCCAGTGTGGACACAGCTGTATGTCCAAAGGCATCTTCAGCTACTCCTCTCTTAAGTCACATCAATTAAATTATAACACTCCTTCCACAGAAAACTACTAGTATAGTTAAAGTGCCATAACTTTATCTGAAAATAAGGCTTAAGCCAACTAGTCTGCCTGATAGGCAGCTCCAGGAAGATTCCCACTTGATGGGTCTGCTGGCTGATGATTACTTTTCATCAGAGCCAGAAAAGAAACTGATGGTCTGCATTACCTAAAACCAGTTTAAATTCTTCAGTGAATCAGTAGTTCTCTGGAGGCATGCAAGTAGTGAAGTCAACATAACAGGATATTTAGCCAAAAAGGTTTACAATGTGCAGAGAAAGATCAAAGTAATTTTCAGTGCAGTACTCTCAGCTGTACGTAGAGAAGACAGCAAAGCAAATTCAGTAATAGATTTTTTTGTAAATGTTCTGCATAAATTACTCAACTTCACAGCACAAATTCATGTGACACTTAATACAGTCTTAAAATCCTATCAAGCTGAAAGTACAGCACATATAAATAATAATAGCCATGTAAAACTTCTTCAAAAAAGATTAAAATATTTGTATCAATTTTTGATCTCCTGCCATCTGAAATATGATTATCATTAAAAATATAATTACAGTAAAATTGACCAACTGAAGTTTTGCAAAACAAAGAACAACAAAAAAAATTAGTCTGTACATGCTCTCGTCTTAATATCCTGATTTAGTAAGATATTTATGCACATAACTTTAAACCTTTAAGTAGTCCCACTGACTTAACATGGATTACTCATCTGCTTAAAGCTACCCACTTGCTTAAATACCTTGAGAAAAATGTACCTAAATTCAGATCTGATAAATTCAAAGTTGCAGCAGCCAAAGTAACACCTCATTACAAATTTAAGATCATGCTGTTTTCCTTTAGCAAGTGATTTTACTTGAATACTGGTGCCAGAGGCAACAGTAGACTAGCTGCTGAAGTGACCCTGTGATTACAAAGTAGTACTCATTGGGAAGCAAAACCTGGTTTTGCAATGAAATGTGAAATCAGAAAAAGAAGATATATATGATTAACAATAAGCCTTCTTTTTTAACTTAATGAAGATCACATAGCTCTTGCACGTCTCTCTACATCAAGTACTCCTCCTTCTCCCAGTGTTGTTTAGCTTTCCCATGCTGATTTATTCTGGCCAAGATCTGTCTTGTAAGGCTATTATGAAAACAAGATCTGACAACTCAGAATTGTACTTTAACAGCCAAACAGATAATCACCACCTTGATATCCCTTCCATACTACTGAAAAGCTGATCTACAGAATACAGAACTTCTTTGGAAAACGGTGACACACAAAGGCAGGACTCTGTACGAAGATGGAACTGAGACATAAAATCGCATTTGGAGTTACTTTGGCACATTAAGTTATATCCCACTGCATGTGAGTCCAAGTAAGACAGGTGGATGCCATCCTAAAAAAAAGGCTATGAGACCAGAAAGGCATGAAGAGTAGAAACAGAAATAAGAAATGCAGTCCTGGAGTTTAATAAAAGGTGCTCAGGACACTTGAGGAAAAAAACCAACAACCTATGTCCTGTACTTGATATCAGGACACATTCTTCAGTGCTCCTACTTGAGGGGGTCAGAGGAGACTGCTTAGCTAGAGAAACTGCTGAAGAAGCTTAAGATGATCTTCAGTATCCTCTATACTTACTGCATGGCTGCTATCCAGAGCAGATTGTAAAAGCACAACTAGGTAATGAATAAAAAAGGCATTTTCAAAGCCTGAATCAAGGGATGTTCAAGCAGTAAAATGTAACAAATAGTATCTGCTTTGAAATGTGAGTTGTTTATCTGCAGAGACTGAGATTCGCACAATGGATAAAAAGAGCTTTAAACTAAGGGCAAAGTTTTAATTTCTATATCCTGCTTAATACCTAGAAGGAAAAAAATAATCTAAAGGGGAATAAAGCAACAATGAGAAAAACCCTGCAAACATAATGAGGAAAGTCAGGCAGATGACAAGATTAAAGGAAAAAGACAATTGTAGGTACAAAATCAAATGAGATTGATGTGAAACAGTTCAACTGATTGTAAACTAAGGAAGGAGAGAATCCAGACTCCTTTTATTTGCTGTCAGAATTTTGTTATCTTCAGATATGAGTAAACATTTTCAGCAGTACTAAAACAAGTGAAATTCATCTGTCTTAAGTGCTGAATTTGTTTCTTAAAAATAAAGTAGAATCCTAAAATCAATCAGACACTATTTCACTAAATATATTTCTTAAGTACAATCAGACGGCTTTATAGCTTCTTGGCTGTCTGTTATATAAAGGAACATTTACCCCATTGTCTTTACACTTGCCTAAACCAAGCTTTTTTAATTAAAGACATGGAAATTGGAACTTACTGTGCTTGTACATCTGTGTAAATTATGAATATATCTGCAACATATGACTATTATTCTTTCAGAGAGACTGTAAATAATGGGAGAGAGCTTTCATGACTAAGTAACACAACCATAAAGCAACTGTTTCATATCACTTTTATGCTATAAATAACAAACAATGATTTTTTTTTCCCCAAGTGCTTAAAACACAAGTCTCAAACGTCCAGCAGAAATATCCACTTAAGATTTACATGAATACAACTTCTGTTTCATCTTCATGCTAAACCCACAATTTTTCATCTCCTCTGGACATCCACAAATCTTTATCCAATCACAGTAAGATAATATGGTAAAAAAATCTCAGTAGAAGATGAAGCTTTTGTAAAGATTCTTGTCTTCATTTTTCCAAGTACTAAAAATATTTCAAAACCCAGACGGAAATTGCAAATAATGAAACTACACATCTTACACTATATTTAATTCTTCTAGTTAATTCAGTTATACACATATATTTATAACTTGCTTTCAAATTGTAATAAACCGAATGTCTAACACAACCACAATTAAAGAATATTTGAAGTATGTACTGTGAGAAATTATATAAAGATAACAGATAGAGTACTGCAAATACATATTTGCATATAAAATAGATCAGGATAACATTATAGTAAATTATGCAGTATTACTACAGAAAAAAATCTATTACTTTTTTCAGCTACCAGCCCAGCGAGCTTGACATGGGAAATGAATATCAATCCGTATTTCTTCCTTACTCGTTTTCATTCCAAGAAACTAGAATAAAGCCTCCTTGTCAAATGTCAGTAGCAGCTATAAAACTTGTTGCCTTCAGTGGCTTTACAAGGTATTTATAACTGACTGTGCTTTTGTAAGTAAGTAGACCTTATTGCCCAATTCTATTTATAGACAAAGAAGAAAGTCTGTGAAGAACTTCGAGTATTTATTTCGAAAAGCCCACCTCTTTACTAGAACTTCTAAATAATAAAACTGTAAAATAAGTTTCCAATGATTTAATCTAATCTGCCTTTGAAGAAATGTAGACCAGACACACTGCGAAAGACTGAACCATCTTCATTTTCCTATGTTAGTGTAGAATCACTAAGGAATTTCTGGAGATTCATTCAATTTTCTCTTACAGGTATTTAGTGTAACACTAAAACTCAACAAAACATCTTAACTGGCACAGTCTGTCCCCACAATCTGTGCATTGTATATGCCCCCCAAGTGAAGTAAACCACAGTCTGTACTCAGCTGCCACAGTTCCCAAGGGGACTGAGAAGAACATGTTAGCGATATCACTTATGGCATCCTACTTGGCTGCCTTTAACTCCAATTCATACTGAAGTTCTATCGTGTCCAGCACAGCAGCACTCAGCAGCAGCACAAATTAATTCAGGCCATGACAGTCTACTGTTATGTCTCCACTCTCCATTAGACATCCACACTGGCTGTATGGGACTATTAAAGGGTGAGCAAACCTTACTGATCACTCCTTGGCTCTCCAGTCAATGAATCAGCTTACAGTTGGGAACTGGAAAGTCTCAGTTGTCGTGATAGCGATCAGTGTCTGTTGTTCTTCATCAGAAGGGCCCTTCTGACAGATCAGGAAGGGTAGACAGCTGTTTAATTTCCTCCTTCTCCAAGACCACTATGCCAAAAGCTCACCAGTACCCTTTCGGGTCCCTGAAATACCCTCTCCTCAGGTATTCTATGCCAAAAATGCATGAGGGCCTTTGAGTTACAATGAGGTGCTTCTGCCACTCATTCCAAGTCAGACTTATTTTGGCTCCCAATGCAGTTAGCTGCTGGGATTCCTCTTACTGCAGAAATACAGATGGGTTCTGCCCCTTTATAGCTTGACAGCATAAGGATACACCATGCACTGGTGTACACAAAACCTTATACTCTTGTGGGTCTGACATAGCAGGCCACTGAATCCACACAGACCAATAAACCCACTCAGCCGGAGGAAGGGCCACTCTAATGGTGGTCATAGTATTTATTACTCACTTCTTGTCAAAACGACTTAGCAGTCCCCTCCAGAGGATCAGAAGTAAGATTAAGGCTTCTACTCTATCTGGTGAACTGCCAGCTAGAAACTGGAGTGGCATTCTTCCTGGAAGAATCCCCTTCTGTGACAGTTTTGCCTTGCAACTCACATGTGCTTCTAGGGTCAAGGTAGGTTTTCCATTCCACTTTCTCATGTCCTCTCTGTGGTCACATCAGTAAAACCAGAGGATGCCACCTGGTGCATACCCTCTACATCAGGGGTGTCAAACTCACGGCTCCCGTCGTGCTCCTGCTCCTGCAGCGTAACGCACGTCACATGCGCTGCACACTTGACTCACGTGCCGGCAGGAGCATAGGGGCAAGGAGCTCGGCACTGCCGATGGTAGAAAGAAGGTGCAGGGCCAGATAAAACAAAGTGCAGGGCTGGATTCGGCCCGTAGGCCACAAGTTTGACATCCCTGCTCTAAACCCTTTCTGTAGAGCAGAGGAATGATTGCTGTTAATATTTGCGATACTGGTCTGTACGGATAAGGAGTAGAATCTATCCTCTCCGAGTTGCTGGATCTCCTAGGATAGCTTCTCCACACCCTTCTCTGAATTGCAGGACTTTCCAGGACAGTTTTTTGAACATGATTTTGTATTTTTTGGACAGTCTTTCCACAGCTGAAACACAGACCCATAGGGAGGAAGGAAGACTTCCTTTGTATTGCTGGAGTTGGCCAGCCATTTCATCCATCATTTGTCCCTTGCCTTTTCTCCAGGACGTTACTGCCAATGAGTCGGCATATGACAGTGGTGCGCTCTGTAGAAACTTCTGCCACACGGGCTTGTATGCACTGGACTTCATTTGGGTTTGGGTGTAATCGCTCATTATTCAGAGTATTATAAATCATCTCCAGCATGGCTAATTCCCTCAAGTACTTGATACCTCTGTTCACAGTAGTCCACTTGCCTGGTTGTCATCTAACTTCTTCCTTGCAGGGGTACTTTTTCCTTCACTGCTGACTTTCCTTCATTGCTTCCAGAGGCTGAGGGTCTGTGTCTTCTTTCCAACTGCCTTGTCAATGGCCCCTTCTCTGGACAGGGATCCCAGCTGCTTGGCTTGTCTACCCTCCAATTCCAAGCTAATGGCCCCATTATCCCAGCATTGGAATAGCTAGGCAAAAATGGATGGCAGCTGAAATCTTTTTGCATATCTCACAGCTCATTCTGGGATAGGGATCAGGTGATTATTTCTGATGCTTCCTCTTCCTCCTAGTCTTGTGATAGCCCTTGCTTATCTTCCCTCACTAAGGGAACTAATTTTTTTTTGTGCATTTCTTCTATCTATATAGGAGCAACTGATACTGGCATGGGTTGATTCGCTGGTTCAGCTGTAGTGCCTGTCCCCACGGCTGAAGTAGCTACAGTGCCTGCAGCCTGGGTTGAAGTAGCCACAGCGTCTGCTGGTCCGTTTTCCCTGTCTTCCCTCTGAGGGTGCAGCATAGCGTTGAACAGGGCTCAACAGGCATGGGCAGACCCCAGTACTTGCAGTGATTTATGTTTCCCTGGAATTGCCAGAGCAACAGCACACTTCTTCCAAATATTCCACTAGTCTTCCAGCATTCTGCATTTGTTCAGGGGTGAAGTTCCAGAACACTGGAGGTATTCACCACCCTAAGCAATTGTCCATCCTATTCGACACACCTGGCCACTCATAACTATCCAGTCTCAGGACAGATCACCAGGTGATATTTTTAAATAGTTGTTTAACCTTAAACAAGACCTGAAACACATTCAGTAGACAAAGCAGTAAAAGGATGCTAGATTGAACATCTCAAGGATGTTCAAAATCCTCAAAAGCTGTTGTAAATATCCTGAAGAAGCAAGTGGAGGTAAAAGAGCAGGGGGAAGTCTTCCCAATAGATTGGGTGTGATTATTAACAGAATCCAAGAGATAGTGCCAAAAGTGTGGAAACAACAACAATGCCTCATACTAATACTATATTAATATTATGACCAATAATGTTAACATATCATAAGCAGATATTACACAGTACAGCAAAATTATAAGCTTGATCTTTCTCCCAGAGGTGATAAACAGCACCACAGGGAATATATAGTGCGTGTAAGGATTTACATAACACAACCATGTGAACAAACAAAACAACATTGTGACCAGCAAGCCTTAAAGTAATACTATGAATGCTTATAACAAATTTGTTTTAACAACCTGTGCTCAGACCTGTCCTTATCCCAACCCTTCAGGCCTCACACTGGGCACCAAAAAGGACTGTTGTGGTTTAGCCTCAGATGGCAGCAAAGCACCATGTGGCTGCTTGTTCACTCCTTCTGAACCCTTCCCCTGACCCCCCGCCATGACGGGATGAAAAGGAGTATCAGAAATAAAGAAGATAAAACTTGTGGGTTAGGATAAAACCAGTTTAACAGGACAGCAAAGGAAGAAGAAAATAACAACAACAATAAAAGAACATGCAGAAAGAATGGTACACAGCACAAACTGCCTACCGTCTGGAAAACCAATGCCTTGCTAGCTCCCAGTCTGGAATTCCAAGCCATTATGAGTTCAAGCCACGAACCACGCCCCTCAGCCAACTACCCACCTTATACACTGAGCACAAAGCCATGGTTTTGAATATTGCTTTGGCCAGTTTGGGTCAGATGCTCCAGCTGTGTCCCCTCTCAGCTTGTGAAAATTAACTCTATCCCAGACAAACCCAGGACAAATGGTTACTGTATGTGACAACTAATTGTTAATGAAGTGCCTATTCCAAAAAATGTTGCATTTGAGTATGCTGTCATTTGAATTTTTTCCTAAAAGGAAAAGCCTTTCAAATTTACTATTACAACAAAAAGATGTAGCTTCTATATAGGAATCAGTATCAAACTTTTAATTAGCCTGTACCAGCTATGAGTTTTATGTAAAGACCCAAACAGTTATCTGACAATATAATTGTTCTCATCAGAACAACCTTCAATATCATTAAGAGGAATTTAGTATCGTTATTGCTCAAGGGTTGCAAACTGCTTCTAGTTCTTGAAATAAACAGTAGTCTGTCTTTAGAATTGTATTTTGAGTTGTTTTTGCAATAAAGCTTTATGAGCTTAGAAAATTAAGTTCACATTCAGCTTTGGAGCAATTCCGAACCATGATGACTTAAATAATATACATGTAACCTGGTCTGATGAAAGTGAATTTTTACAATATGAAAACTGGTTTTAAGATTTTGTCTCTGAACAACAAAACTCTGAATTTACCAAAGTTGCCATTAGTTAGAGCCAAATTTTCAGACTAGATTTTCTAGAGCTGCTGAAGAGAATTAGCAAGTGCACTAGCAGATTTTTCTCTGTGCACCCACTTCCCAGGAAAACACTAAGTTCTTTGTCCTTATCCCTTCTCAGGTAATGATAAGGAGAATGTGCCTCCTGGTGACAGAAAAACAAAAACCCAAAGTGAGAAAAGGAAGAAGAAAAAAATAAAAGGAAAAAAAAATCTCAAAAGCCAGCAAGGTGCAAAACAATGATGAACACTGTTCCAGGTTAAGAGGTATACTTCTACTATGGGGCATGGTAACTTCACTAGATAGCCATTTAAAAAATCAGGGCAGTCTAATAGCAATAAAAAGAGAATGAGCTGAGAAATATGAACATTCCTGAAGATTAATAAATTAAGCCACTTTGGAGGCAGTTTACACAAATTGACACTTCCCACTTTCCATTTAGCTTTGAACAGACTGATGTCTGCAACTGCAATTCTACTTACCCACTTGTTTTAGAAATAAATCTGTATCTAAATTATGCAACACAGTCTCTACTTTTATAACTTCACACATACAGTATGGAAAAGGAATCATTATTTCCCACAGAAATCACAGAATACTGAAATAGTGAAAGATGTTAATTAAAGCGTTGAAAACCAAAGGAATTGCTCTAAATACAGTGCATAACAAAGATCACAATCTTCTACATTAAAAGAAAAACAATATACATCTACTTAAAGAATTGGAACCTGACTCAACACCTGTAGTGCTATTCAAGCCTGCCCAGACAGACGTGTGCCACAAAACTCACTTCCAAAAATGTCAACTGTCTAAAAGACTGGGGGTTTTCTTTAAAAATAGGAAATATATCAAAACAAAATAAATAAAAAACTAATCTTCTAGACAAATAACAGGAAGAAAACTGTCACATTTCTGGTTTACATTTATAACAGGACCCTATCTAGAGATTAGAATAGTTTCAAATCTATTGTAGTTGAGGATATGATGTCATCATTTAAGGGACGTAGATAATTTAGTCCACAATATCTATTCATACCAACAAAAGAAAGCAAAGGGGGGGATGCAGAATACTTTCACACCCCACTCTTCTGGATTTTTCCTATTCTGCATGGATCATCCACGTAAAAGTATGTAAGCAGTAGTCTTTGTTCTTCCCCAAAGCCATCTTCTAGTTAAACTTTTGTAAAAGCACAATTGATTCCAATTCCATTAGATACACACATTGGATTGACCAATTTTCTCTCTCTTTCCGTAACTTCTGAATTTTCTGTGCTTATTTTTAAAATACTGAATATGGTGCTTAACACACTGAGTTCACATAACATTACAGCTTTTTTCATTACTGGTTAATGAAAAATCTGGGAATTTGCTAAAGAAAAGCTGAAGAGACTACTGAGTTTGCAAAAAGAAAAAGTAATAATCAACATAGAAAATATTAAAAGTCAATTAATTAGCCTTCTTACCTTGTTCTTTTATCTGACGAATTTGCTTCACAGTTTCTTTCAAGATTGCACATTTGTCAGGTTTAAAGTTAAAGTTGTCAATATCATTAAAATTTGCAAAAATCAGCTCTGCAAGTTCTTCTATGTATTTATTCTCTTGCTCACGATTGCGTTTCTCAGTGCTTCTTTTAGGGCTGAAAGAGGAGTTTATAAAAATGTTGTATTTAATGCCAGTTTGCTGGCCTTCTGGCCAGTTCAAAGATGATTTCAAATGGTTTGAGAGTAGTTTAACAAAAACAGAGAAGACTACCCTTTCTTACTATGAAAAATATAACTTACAAGTTTCTCAAGCAAAAAGCTTTTTCTCCTCTGGAAAACAAGGAAAGGAGCGTTAAAAAAAAAAAGACTTTTTTTATTCCCAGTACTCATGGTTTTGTTTCAAAAGAGGTTTGACATTTGAAATTCAAAACAGAGGACTAATTGACAGAGTGGGATTTGAACATTTGCAAGTATCCCTAACATATGGCATTAAGAATCCAAGGAATACCATATAGTGACAGTGTGCAAGAAAATAAAACAGCTTAAAGAGTTATGCTGAACAATCCATACTCCCTGCCTCCTTGTGAAATTACGACGGTCCTAAGAAACAATGCTGAATGAGATCTGCTTTAAAATTTATTTGTATTGGTAAAGTAAATGCCATAAAACTAAATAGTACTTTTAAAATCCCTGATTATGATGTGCAAGAGATGTGGTAAAAAGAAGTAATCTTAGATTGCCACATTAGTGAATGAAGACTCTCCAGAGCGACTGGTGAGAAAATTTTTTTTACATAGCTCCTATGTCGTCACACAAATTGCATATTTCGGTTCTACACCCGATTTAAAAGAAATAAACAAGCAATAATAAGAGGCAATAGTCCCCATCCCAAACCCACAACACAGAATTACTGAATCAGAGTTGAATTCTCTTTGCTAGAATGGGAAGGTTATTATTATGAAAAATATGTGCAGATGTAACATTTTTTCAAAGCCTTTCTCTTTCAGTCTTCAGACATAAATGATCCAACCTCGGTCCAAGCTGATCGGGATCCTTGCGCTTTCTTGACTCTGCCCTGGATGGGTCAGAGGTATTTTCTCCCATCCCACTCATCTTGAACACATATCAGCAACTAAAATGAAGAAAGTGGAAAAAAGGGTTATGGTGGAAAAGTTATGAGATCTTTGTTCATATTTCTAAGTTTCTTGTTCCATGCTCAAATTTAATTTGTGGTGGGCAAGTAAAGCATTACCATCTCTGATTGTCATCAGTTATGTAAGAACAGATGAGTACACTTTGTGCCTGGGTTGCTGAATTTTCATGGTAATTTTGCAAGGTTGAATAAGGAAACACAAAGGAAAAGCCACAGTGCCATAAAACAAGAAAACCCCAACAGAACTGAAACACTTGAAATGAAACATGTATCCCACTGCATGCAAAAGTAGCACATACAACTTCAGTTAAAGATCAGAAGATAATGCTTGCACGATTACACGTACAATATAATAGAAACAGAACATCTGTCAACACTAGATATCACTAAGGAACTGATAAATATTTTGTACATATAATATACCTCATAAGGAAAAAAAGTCGCCAAGATATTGTGTTAAAAAAAGACAAGCTTATTATAATCTGTGCAATAAACATCTCGTGAAAATCCTGCCCTGCTTCTGGCCATCTGTTGTCCTGTGCACTGCAGAAGTACGCAAAAACTTGCCTGCCCCAGGTCACACACCCCTCAATAAGTACTGATGTTCCAGAGACAGAAAGCACTATCAGAAAGGGTGTAGGGAGATGATGTAAATGACTTAAGAGCTCATGCAAGACACAGCAGTCCTAGCTCACCAGCTGCTGAGTTGCTGCCAGTTTTGTAAGGAAGATGGCAGAGAGACACTATCAGACATTTTTGAGAGCTCTTGTATTGTTTGGGATTAGCATAAAAATAAACATGAGGGCCATGATGGAGGTGAATGTCTCCAGGAGGTGATTCATACCATGCTAAAATAAGAGGTGAAGCCTGTAATTCCACGATCACTTCACATCGGCATAAAATGGAAACCCTGGGCTGGTATTAAAACAATAGGGTCCATCTCCTCTTCCAAGCCCTTCCTTTCCGTCCCACCAGTTCCCTTTTCTCTGCTGGCCTGGTCAGTCAGGCAACAAATTCCATGAGGAAACTGCTGCATGTGATCCCCTTCTCATTTGCTTTTTATTTTTGACACTGTGTAAGATCTAGCAGCCAGAGCTTGTGTTGGTAATAGGATGTTCACACTGGAAATCTTTTTCCCAATGAACTGACTGAATGAAGATACGGGCCAAAATAGACTGGAGACTGAGATCTAAGCAGTTCTGCAGCAAACCTGAGAAAGGCTACTTATTGAAATTTAAGTAAGCAAACAAAGACTTGGGGCTGTCTCAGATTTAGAACTGAACACTCTCTAACATTTCTTTGACCGCAAGAACCCCAAGACACCAAGACAAAAAATTCTTTGTACTGAAAACACTTTTTTTGTTGTTTAACCAGTTTGAGGAGAAAGTGGAGGCATTCCCTTTTTTGAGGTTATTGGCCAGGTTTCATGACAAACAATAGATCATCCCTGTAATATATAGCTCTCAGCTGATCTTTGGCATGCACGGTATCACATCCTATTGAAAAAATAACTGATTATCTCTTTATCAATTATGTCTATACATGCATATCTGTATCTACATGGATATACATACTGCCAAAGCTTTGAGAACAACCCATTTCAAGAAAAGCAATAAGGCCCTGGTTCTGCAGCAGAGCAAAGCTGAGCTCTCAAAGGGAAAATGCACCACAGTATCACATGATTGGAAAAGACCTCTGAGATCATCTAGTCCAACCTACGACCCAACACCTACTCGTCATTTAAACCATGGCACTAAGTGCCTCATCCAATCTGTTTTTAAATACCTCCAGGGACGATGACTCCACCACCTCCCTGGGCAGCGCATTCCAATGGCCAATCACCCTTTCAGTGAAAGATTTTTTTCCCAATATCAAACCTAAACCTCCCTTGACAAAGCTTGAGACCATGTCCTCTTGTTCTGTCACTGATCGCCTGAGAGAAGAGACCAACCCCTGCCTGCCTACAACCTCCTTTTAGGTAGTTATAGAGAGCAATAAGGTCTCCTCTGAGCCTCCTCTTCTCCAGGCTAAACAACCCCAGCTCCCTCAGTCGCTCTTCATAGGGCTTGTTCTCCAGCCCCTTCACCACCTTCGTTGCTTTTCTCTGGACACACTCCAGCATCTCAACATCGCTCTTAAACTGAGGGGCCCAGAACTGGACACAGTACTCAAGGTGTGGCCTGATCAGTGCCAAGTACAAGGGGATGATAACTTCTCTAGTCCTGCTGACCACACCATTCCTGATTTAGGCCAGGATACCATTGGCCCTCTTGGCCACTTGGCCACACCGCTGGCTCATGCTGAGCTTCCTGTCTACCATCACTCCCAAGTCCCTTTCCACTTGACTACTCTCCAGTCATTCTGTCCCCAGCCTATAGTTCTGCATGGGGTTGTTGTGTCCAAAGTATAGAACCCAGCACTTGGACTTGTTAAACTTCATCCCATTGGAATCAGCCCATCTCTCCAGTCTGTCAAGGTCCCTCTGTAGGGCCTTTCTACCCTCCAGCAGATCGACACTTCCTCCCAGCCTGGTATCATCTGTGAACTTGCTAATGATGGACTCAATCCCCTCATCCAGATCATCAACAAAGATTAAACAGGACCGGGCCCAACACCGACCCCTGGGGGGCACCCCGGTTGACCGGCCGCCAACTGGATGAGACACCATTCACTATCACTCTCTGGGCTCGGCCATCCAAACAATTCCTAACCCAGCACTCCTGTTCAAACTCCACCACTCTGTACTTGCTGGGGAACTCCCAGTCAAGGCATTTGCGGCACCTCACCAAAGCCAGTCTTACTGCAGAGCTATCTCCAGTGTGGACTGTGATACTGGCTGTTCCTCAGGAAATAATACCTTCCCCTATTTCTAGTCCCAGCAGTCATTTGTGTCCTAATTTATCTCAACACAAATGTAGAAGTAATGTAGAAGCTAAGTGCTTTCTTGAAAATATGTAATTTCACAAGTGTCCCAAGTAGAGTTTCAAGGAAGGAGCAAGATATCATGAAGAAAACTGTGACAATAATTAAAGAGAAGTTGTGAGGAGACAGCAGTTTCACATCTCTGCCAGTAGAGAGTTGGAATTGTCCTTGGGGCTCTGTTCCAATGACTACATTTTTCACTGTCCAGGGTGAGAAAAAATCATCAGCATGATGAAAACTGTACATTCCCAAGATCATCTGATCTTCAAGCCAGACTCAGATGGTGACCTGAAGTTCAGAATAAAAATAAGGCTGGTGAATCCCTTCATTTCTTACACTTCCCAAGTAATACCTGAAAAATGTACATCGGTTAACTATTTTTCTGGAGAAAAGCAAAACCAGTCATTCATGAAAACCCATCAAACATTCAACAGTCATTAGGGGGACCACTTCCCTCCATTTCCCCTTTCTCCCCAAGTAAGCAAATAAGAACAGTTCTTGACAGTTTTCCCACCCACTGTGTGTCAGGCTTACTTCAAAGGGAAGTTTACTTATGCAGGTACCAAAATTACACTGACAGCTCCATGAATGCATAGCACAATGTTTTTTGCTTTCACACCAATGCTATTCTATAGGAATTCCACCAGGTATCAGTCTCTGAAGTTCACCCTTCTGTATTAAGGAGAACAAAACAAAAGTGGTAACATTATTATGAAACTATTCTTCTCTCCTTATTAATCATAGTAAATTACTCTAAAGAAAGTATTTATTTATTTATTCTTGTGTTTGCACCTTGTAAGTGCCACTATGTCTTTTTCTCAGCAAAATAATCAGTTTGTTCTTAGAATGAGTTACTCATTTCTCTTCATTCGTCATAAAGTTTTTCTGGAAATCTACCACCTACTACCATGTTTTCTTTCTGCTCTTCCCTATGTCTTCCTCAAAAATCACGTTCTGTACCTCAAAGACCTCTATAAGCTCCTCTGTTATTGGTGTGTGTGCTCCAGATCAGAATGCAAAATCCAGAGTCAGGAAAGTGGAGAGCTAAACAGATGATACCAAGGCAATCTAAAAAATCTCACAGGCCAAAATAAAAGTCACGCAGAAGTGTCTAGTACATGGTATTGAAACCAAAATGATGTGCCCCCAAACCCTATGCCCCTAGGCTTTCAGGGGCTGACTGGGATAGGTAATGTTCTGTCTCTTGGGGTTCAGAAACTAAAATCCTCTCCCGAGTTAGGAAAGAAAAGGAGGAATCAGCTTTTAGAAGCTGTGCATAGATAATCTGCTGCCCTGCTCTTCCATAATACTACATACCAACTAAAACTGCCAGAAACTGGGCAATGGAGATTCAGTTCTCTCTTTGCAGAGGGGTTTCAAGCCTGTATTTTTCATCACACAAAACAGCCTCTCAAGCAGTAAGCTATCTGCTTGCCAAAACTGGACATTTATGAAGCAAAGAAAGCAATATTAATTAACTCTTGTAGTGCAGTAGGAATCTTCAGATGTGTAGCCCATATAATTAAACTCATGGGTAAATATTTCAAACAATGCCTTAAGACACATGGGATTGAGGTTTGAAACCCTTAGGGTGAGGAGGGTACCAAATCTCTATCTCCCATTTCTCCACAATGATTCTAACAAGTAGAGTCAAAGAGGTGACCATGCTCCCAGTTTCCTTATGTCTTTTGAGAAGAAAGCAGCTATTTCAAACTTTTTCCATGATTTAATTTACATTCAAGATCTGTGCATACTATTAGATGAAGATCTCTGGAGGATCTAAGTATCTCTACAAATTTAAGGCAGCATAAAAAAGGAACTGAACCCTCATTTTTCAGAAGAAAGTACTTCTGGGCACATACAGTACCAAAGAGCAGGCACCTAGGAAACTTGCAAGCGAAAAGGGGAAAACTTCGTGAATTTAGACAGACTCAACAGATGAACCACAAACATCTGTGAGTCGCGAGCAGCTAAACCGCAGGTAGTGCTTATTGGGTTCTGCTCTGACTCCCTCCATGCACATTAATTTATCCATTTCAAAATTTCCTGGTCATTCATTATAACAAATAGTTTTGTAATATACAAGATTTCAAGAATATTAAATAAATTAATATTTATACAAGATAATTTAGGAACTCTTAAAATTGTTCTAAGTATTCTTAGGCTCCTAAGATCAGAAAATAAAACTCCCAAACTTGAAGTCTGAATTTTTTCAGGAAACATGACAATTCAAATCTGAAGCCACTGCAAAAAGAACAAGTCAGAGGCTCAAAGCTTTACTTCAGTAAACCTCCCCTATAGGGAATTACCTTAGATTAGAAAGCACCATTCATCCTGCTCCTCTGATCTTTTTATACATCTCTGTTGAAATTTCCAGAGAAAAAGAAAGATAAAGAAATTGAACACTTAGGTTCATTTAGTGCTTTAGAAAAAGTGGAAAGGTAGAACCAGCTCTACCATATGTCTTCTGAAAGAAATATCAAGAAAAAGTGAGTAAGGCTTATTTAGCATGGTATGGAACAGGAAAAGGATTATCCAAATTGGGAATTATTAAAAACAAAACCAGCAGTAATCACTGCATGAGAGATGGAGACATGTTTGTTAATGAAAAAATAGCACCATGATATGTCAGATGCTGAACTAAACAAATTTTGATTTGAAAGAAAACATCTTACAAAGCTGAATTCGAATGTGTGTCTTGCAGAATGAGCTGTCATGCAAGACCAGGGACTCCTTTTCTTATTGTGTAAGTTGTTTGGGAGCTGTACTGTACTCCAAAACACAAACATAATATCCAACTGTGGAATGGTGATTTTGTCTTCAGTGGTGGTAGCAGATTTTTCTTCTCACTATATATTGCTTTTTCCATTTGTCCTACAAAAACCCCTACAACAATAACTAAGAGCTGAACTGCAAATGCTGACTCAGATGCCCCTCAAGCTTCAAATTTCACTATGCATCAATGAGGAACAACGGAGCAATGGAAAGACAAATACACTCACTGCAGCATTTTCATACGAGGAAGGACATAATTAGAGAAGCAGCGTTATTATTAAAAACACCTAAAGAACTCATTTTAGGCTCCATCAGACAACCTGTACCAACAGGATATCTCAGCTAATTAAATATTTTCTTTGTATTTAACACCAGAGGTGTATTTTCCTGTTCTGTTTCACAGCCACAGCCTAAGCATTCAAAATATTTGTAGAAACTGTTAAATGTAAATCACAAAGTTTGAAAAAAAATAAATGAATAAATTTTAGACAGTGTACATCAGTAATTACAGTCATTGAGACCTAACCAGTTTCTGCTACATGTTGGGAGGATGAAAACACAGAGTGTGAAAGAGGTTTCAGTTCATTTTTTTTCTTGCTATCAGTAACAAAACAATAGTTTCTGCTCTTGTCATGACAGCACATCCTCCTTCACATCCTCCACCAGTAAATGCTCTGAGAGTACACAGAGAAATTTAACCTAATTATAAAGCAATAGTAAACATGATATTTTTACAAGGCATTCATCTTTCAAAGATAAAAAATAAAACAATGTAAACCTAAAAATAAAACACATGGGAGAAAAAAAAGAGAAAAATAGAGGCATTGTGAAGGAGGAGACAGGAAAAAAAATCTAGCACAAATTAATTGGGTGAATTTGCAACACCTCCTCCACTCCTCAAATGCCACGAAGCAACACAGCATGCAGAGTAAACCTTCCAGCACTGATCCTCAGCACCAGTGAATCCAGTTAATCATCCAGAGTCAGTGTAGAAGAAGATAATGTGCATTTTATCTCTTATCAGGGCAGGCCATCTTCCAAACCAGGCCTGTTAAACTGTCAGATTTATTATAAGCCTAACAAATGCAGTTAAAGAATAAGTGAGGATTACACCTTCAAAGCTGCTATTTCGATCTGAAAAGTAGCAAACAAAAGGTAAAGTACCATATAGCAGACAATCAGGTAGCAGTACTATACTACTGTCCTTCCAGCACACCAGTACACACATACAGTGTTGATACAAGTGACAAATATAGAAGAAATTTATTAAAGCCACTGTTTTACCGATTAACAAACAGCAAAAATACTGCTTACTGACCAAATATATCACACGTCAGTGAAAAGTTTGGCAAAAATTTTCTCTAACAGCCCAATTTAAAAATGTAAACAGCTCATGTTCCTGTGGTTGATCATAAACTTAAACATACATCCATATGGTATAATTCATACAGTTTTCCTGGGAAGTTCTCACAACTAGAAGCTTTCAGTCTCGGTTTCAAATTTACTGTTGCACTCCAGTGCAGCATTAACTCTGGTAGAAGCCAGAGGAAAGTTGGAAGTCACATGCAACTTCTGATTCTTCGCATTTTTTTTTTTACTTCCTGCTTATGAACTCTTTTGTCACTGGCTCTGTTTCTGAACTGGGACATAATTTAATATTGATACATACTGCAGTCTTCAACCCTTTAAAAGAAGGCAATACTTGCTAGCCACCTTCCCAGGCCTCAAAAGGAAATCGCTGTCAGAGGCAGGATAAGATGCCAGATCAGAGATTGGAGCCACCAGAGCCTAAGGCCAGTCTTTCACTGGTGAGCCACAGCAGTTCAGGTGGAAGGGCTGCTTTGACTCCCAGCATTTTTCATTGTAGCACCCATTAGCTCACTTGAGCCCACCCACCCCATGCACCGAACTGCACTTGGAAAAGCTCAGCCACCTTGCGTGGAAACTTTCTCTTGCACAGGTATTTCAGCAAATTGAGAGATGTGGATAACGGTTTGGAAAGGAATAAAGCAATTAAGATGAAAATCTAGGAAAATAAAAGGAGCAGGAAAAAAGACTATATTGTTTGGTAAAATTAAAGCAAGATATCCACTGCTAAAAACTTTGACAGAAAAGCAAGCTAAACGTATTAAACCATCCTCCTGCATCCCTGATAAACACAAGCCACGTGTTCTGCAACCAACTTACTACACCCATCTTTCATGCCTGAACACCTGGGACTAGGATATACCCCAAACCAAACATTGTCAATCCGCCCAAATAAGCAAGGTGTCCAATATCATGGCTGTTGATGGTAACTTGATATTAAAAATACAAATTAATTTATCAAGGGTATGCTTTTTTCCTGAAACAGCACTATCACTATTACTATAGATGAAACTGTCCAAAATCTGCTGCCACACTACAAAAGCCATGCAGCATAAAGCAAAACCAGAAGACTGTTTCTATGAGGAAGGTGGTAGCAGTAAGCTGAAAAACTCCAGTCACCTTTAAAGGACTTGTATTAAAATCTGACATGCACCTGTGGCCTTTCCTCTCTGCAGATAACACCTGTTACTTAGAAGACAAAATTTCATTTGAAAGTGGTCTTATTACAGGTAACATTAAACAAGATTTATGGTAATATTTACTAAATTCGACTTTATCTTCAACTCCACAAACCAGAACTAACAATTTACTAGCAAATGCCATTGACTCTGAGTATAAAAGAACAGAAAACTGTCTCCCACATCTACTAAAATTTTTGCTCAGTCTACAAAAAGTCATGACAGACTATAAACAAATGTTTAAGCCAAATGCTCCTTCCTCAACAATATCTTTTCCCTTACTCCTGTGTAATGGCTTTAGAGTGGTGTATTAGACAGTCAGAAGAAGACATATTCCATTTGCAGCCTTAAAGCCAATAACGCTCATGAATTTTTTAGCTGAAAGACACTTCAAGATGCCACTGGGAAGACTGTCTAATAAACACATTAGGCTGCAGATGGGCAGCAGCAGTTCTTTAACACATGCTGCAGCAATCAAATAAATGGCTAACATCAATGTTCAGTGTCACAGACTGGTATTTAACAGAATTTTCTTTGAAATCCACCCGGATCTTGAAGGAGAAAGAAGTTGTTCTCAGCTACTCAGAACCACTAGTTGGAGAAACCCCTGGTTCTGCTTGAAAAACTTTGCAAAAACCCCTCCAGGCTGTCCCTAGCACTGTGAAATGTCTCCTACCTTCTGTATTCCCATAGGCTAAGGCTCTTAACAGAGCCACTCAGCTGCTTATGGATTAGACTACGTCATCCACCTCTAATATGGCCAGGAATAGCAAGACCACGCTTTCATAAGACAGAGAAAAAATATCAGAGGCATAAAGTACTGATTTTTTTTTTACATAATGTACAACAGATTTGCTCATTTTCCAGTTTTAAAGCAGAAAAGGTCTGTATTCACCAAAACACTGGCAGGTGGTACCACTGCAAAAAACTGTCCACAACTCACTATCTTAATTTCAGGTTTGGGATTCCACCTCTCTCTTGCTATCTAGAACTTGAGGGCAAAAAGAAATGCAGTTTAATATCACTGGTTAAAACATCAGATTATAAAACAAAATACAATGTCAGAATATTATTTGTATATATGCCAGTCACTCTCCTTTTGTTTGTGGTGGGTAGTAAAGTTAAAAAGAAAAAAAGAAAAAAAGAAAAAGTAAAGTAGTTCTGAAACGATTTAACCTTCTAGGTTGCATTTCATAAGTATTGAACTGTGGCTGCAAAAAAATATTAAGCCTGTAAGCATTTTCACTGGAAAAGTACAAATTCCCATGCAAGATGTTTACTTAATCTAGAACTTCTCTTATAAATCACAAATACTAACAACTTTACTTATGAGACTGATTCAGAAGCCTAGTGTTTCATAAATACTGCGATTTAAAGTAAAACATTGTGAATAGCATAGTTGACAAAAGAAGCAAATCTAACAACATAGAAAAGGATAATATTACAGGAAATTTTGTATTTAAATAGCTTTCATTTCCAGTTGATGGCACTTCTGGAACAGTGAGTTAAGTATATTTTAACTCTTACTGAATCCTCTCTGCCAGTCTCAGTTTCAAAACTGTTATTTGTCCACCTGAATTCCCACACCAACTTTTCCCCCCAGAAGCCACCAAAGAGCAAGGGGTAAACCAGATCAGGGAGACAGGAAGAGTGAAACAACTGCTCTCACAGTGTAAGGCATCCAGGAACATTTCTAATCTCATAAATATAACTGATACACATGTACACATTACTTACAATACCAGTAAGCTTCTACAGTTCAGTGCGACTTTCAAGAGGCCTGTCTTAGCAGTGAGAAAAATACGACTGAACACAATAGACAAAGGCATTTATGCATCTTTGTGGCATGGGCACGCCTACACTAGGATTTAACTCCAGTTAACTGCCTGTCAAATACCGGTCTGTTTACTTTAGATAAAACATATTCCATTAATAAAAAGCTGAGGAAACTGGGTTCTCTAAGGTTAAAAAGTAAAAAGCAAAAAGCAGAGGGCAAGCTAGAGAGAAGAAAGTGTTTCCACATCAGTTGATACAGTAATACATAAGAGTTATTAAATCTATACACAGAGATATCGTACCCATCATATTTGAATTTGAGTTCCATTATCAATCTCAGTTTCAATGACTTCACATACCTAGACAGATGTCAGCCCTCCTAGTCCCTAGGATCAATTTAGCATCTCTACACACTCAGGTGCAATGCGATGTGGATGTGCAACCCAAGCCTGCACTGGAGCCTCAGCAAGAGATGTTTATGTTGCACGCCACCTTTCATAGCTCTAAGATGGTCATCAAAGTAACGCTTCTTTAGTCCCAGAGCAGATAGGGTTTTCAAAGCCACATGATCCTACTGAAATTTTTGCTGCAGTTCAGAAAGCTCAGCTCCATGTATCTTTTCAGGTACCTAATAAAAAATTGAACTCAGTTTCTAATTTTCACATAACACCAGCACTAAGAAAGGTTATTTTTCTCTTCTACCAACCACCTATTACTACGGAGTGTATTTAAACTTCAGACCATTCTTTTGAATGCCAAGCACTGAATTAGAACTATGACTTGCACGGTACACCTAAACATGATCTAAAACATTTCCACACATTTTGACATTGTTACCATGGGGAATAAATAACCTACTCCACACATACCTACAAGATACACTTACATATTCCACAATTCCTTCTAAAATATTGAGACGCTCTCATAAGCATACATTTAGTCTGTGTGTAACAATCAAGTTTTAATTTAAGAATCAAGAATTCAAGCTCCTTTGTTCCAGAAGGTTGCAAGTTAACAACAGACCAAAGCGAAACATACCTATATTCAAGTTAAATAAACGCTAGTACTCAGCTCCACAAATGGCCGCAGTCATAGTAATTGGCTATGAGGTGAATGTGACTTAACGTTGATGCAGTCAGGGATGCAGCTGGTGCCCACATGAGGTTCAGAACCTTGCACCTTGAAACTGGATACTCATGTCATCCTCCTCAGCATGGTGCTGGGCTTACCTATCCTGTCTCCAAAATGCATATAGAGCATCTTCCCTGTAAAACTCCGCATCTCCCTCAGCCTAAGGTGGCTTGCCTCAGGCCTGGTCCCAGAAGGTGCTCTGATGACAATAACGTAGTCATGGATGTCATGGAAGAGACTAAATGGGGTTTGGCCCCTGTTTCTATTTCATATTTGCACAAGCAGTTAGCTTCCTTCAGCAAGTCCTTCCTGCTAATACTGGGAAGCAGAAAAAAATGTATTACTATTCTTATTAAAATTTGAAGAATAATCAATTTAATCCATGCTTTTTGAGAGAATACAGTTATATGCATAAAATATTATACTTGTATCACCTCCCAACATACAGCATTACAGTTTTTTACTTAATGTACGTTAAACTCTTGGCAAAGCCACTGAGAGTACTAACCACACACTAATAAAATAAACTGCAACAGAACCACACAGAAGTGTCTCACAAACACTTATGAAATGCAATTAACTTGATAAGAATTAGGTGTCCATAGTAGCCTGCACACCTTAATCAAATACAGTCTTAACACATCCATCAGTTTAAAAACTGATCTGTGAACATGAATTCAAATTTCACATTGGTCTTCATTCTACTTGCTTTAGTAAAATACTGCAACTAGCAATAATAAAAGAAGATGAAAGTTTAATCAATGTTTTAAAGCACTTAAAAATGTTGTTGCTTCTGTTAGTCAACTACCAAGGAACAAAACCTTGTGGACACAAGCTTTGTACCCAGCAGTGTCTGTGTGTATATATAGATACATATACATATGAATACGGACTGTGACCAAATAAAACATACATAGGAACAGCTGTATGAGTCAAATAAAACAGTTAGTGGCTAGTCTGTCATGGAAGCTAATAGCAGATGCCTCAGGAAAAAGTACAAGGCAGCTGCAGAATGATCCTTCCCCCTGATATCTCCTCTCTCTGTCTCTGACCATTAGTGGTTCAAGCTTAGCTGTGGTGTTGCTGTCCCTCCTCCTCCCTCTGAACAATCTTCAGTTCTGCCTAATTCCTTCTTAAAATCCATATATACCTTTGGCCTCCTCAACGATTAAAGGCAACACCCTATAAGCTTTACCACAGCTCCCTTAACAGCAGAAATGGCGTTCTGGAAAGAACTGAAGAGTTCCAAGGCGATGTTATGACTTAACTGAAATAAATCAGAATTTTATTACTGACTTCACTGAAGCTTGGATTTTCCTCCTGGTCTATTAGAGAAAGATGTCAAACTTATTTCTCTCTTTGAAAGACATGAATCATTCCATGGGCCTGACACATCTAAGGTTGTATTCTGCAGCCCATGGAAAACAACGTTACTCTACTACTAAAGCTAAATGTTCATTATCAGCCATTTTATTCTCTGTGTAAATATAAACTGAAATTAATAATGAAACCATTTATGGTAAAGAAAAATCACAAGTGCTAAGGAAGAAATACAGAATTAGAATATTTTTCAATTTTGGAATACAATTAAACAGAATTAATTAAGAGGGGAAGAGACACCTACTACTTTCATAGAAAGACTTGACCAGAAGTCTGCAATACAGTACCCCAAAGCAAAAAATAATACACATTTAAAACTTCTTGGACTGAAGACCTGGAAAAACTTCAGGAAAAGCAACAAAAAATAATGTTATTACCATGCAGTTGTAACAGAAATTTCTTCATGAGAGCCTTGTGTTAGATGGTTGCTCAATCACAACAGCCCATGCTATTGGGAATGGAAAATCTGAGTATGGCAGTATCCTAATGAAGCATGTCTAGGGACAGCATACATAGGAGAAAATGAAATGGGAACAGCAAAGAGGAGATTCAAGTACAATATACTGCAAATTAAGTGCATTTATCTTTAATTTTTTGATTGATTCTTCATTTACGATTTTCATCAAATTCCCGTGATTTTCCTTACACTCTGTGTCCCCACATCTTAGCCAGCCCTTCCCAGTCTCTCACTGTACAACTCCAGCTAGCAGGGAAACAACCCACAGGGTCTGCCACAGACTCCTGGATACTAAGAGCAGCCCAATTCTGAAAATCACAGGCTTTAACATCTTACCCATCACCTTCAGAGACTAAAGCTTTACCTTCTAATAATAAATTTTGGTCTAATTCAGTCATCCTTTTAGACCTGCCACAGCTGAACCTAAAGGAGTAACAAAAGCTAACTCCATCGAGATTTCCTCAAAGGTACAGTGACTATCAGCTGACAAAGTCTTCTCCTTTTCTCAGCTCAGGCAGTTTGGCTCGTAGACCCAGTCAGTCCTTAACTCAGATTTCTTATTACAGTTACAGGGCTAGTAGTGTCCTAACAAATTTAATAATAAAATAGATTTTGAGAATCAAGGTTGCTCTCACACCTTTCCTCATTTTTATCTGTTACTAGGCTAAGTAAATAAATAAAATGCACTGCAAAATACAACCAGACAGTGGAGTTCCTAATGACATTTGTTGCTAAATATTGTGCTCAGAACTCTGGAATGAAATGAAATGGGCTCAATGATCTTAACGGTCTTTTTCAACCTAAATAATTTTGTGAAATATTTCAAAGTACTCGTCTAACTCAGACCTTCCAAGAACGTTTTTTTCTTACAACATGGTACATTTTCCAATGCAATCATATCTTCCCTCCTTCCTTGCAGAAGGAATTTACCTTAAAGAAATGACAACAAAAAAAGAACAAAAAAGGAGAAAGAAAAAAAGAAAAAAACAAGAGAGAGTAACAACTTTCAAATGTTGCCAGCATAACCTTGTTGACTCCAGCAGCACACAGAATTTTGTAGAGTGGGCAAACAAAATTACTTGTGTCAAAGATAGTGCTTGAAGTTTTATCCATGCTACATACCGTGCTTCTGCAATAAACTGCTTCTGAAAGAACACACGCTGACTTAAGTTGTGTGAGAGCATGGAGCCACCTGAAGAACTCAGTTGAAACAAAAGATGGATTTTGTTTAAATTTCCCCCCTGAACACATCCTAAAAGACATCAAGCAAATCCCATCAACTGTACAAGCAGGAAAAATCTATTTTTCTACAAAGCAGAGGGGCCAGCAATTCAGTAAGCACTGCTCAGCCTCCACTATCTTGTTACATCTTCCGTAATGAAATAAAGGAAGAGAACACAAGAAGCAGAGAGGAAGTTTCATTGTTCCTGTGGCTTCAACATTTGGTGCTGCAAACGTGACAGGCCCTTAAGCCTCTATTCAGTGGCATCGCCTGCCCCAGACCTCTGTATCAAAATGCAGGTATAGTGCAATTAAAATAATCAAACTGAGACAAAAGAGAACAAGCAAACAAATAGCACTAACTTGTTTACGTTTCTGGCTCTGCCCTCACAGTATGAAATAAAGTCTTCAAACACATACTACATTAATTTGAAAAACAATAATATTTTCCTTCCCCCCTCCTATCTCAAAGTAGCATGAGTTTTTCAAAGTCCTAAACAAAATAAACTAAGGCATTTCCTGTATTTAGTTAAATTATGAAATGGATTCTAAGCATGATAGTCACCACCACTATTTCAATATAAATCCAGGAAAACACACTTTCAGCAAACTGCCAGTGCACTGCAATAATGACTGGTCATACACATCTTTGCAATCTGGCCCTTAACTTTCTAGGCAAAATTCTAGGGAAGTGATGATCAGCACTCCTATGCAAATCCAAACACTTAATTTTATCTTTGAGGTTTTTTTGTGGTCTAGGATTAGTATTATTGCTGTGAGGTAAAGAGCAATGCTGGGCTTAACGCTGTGTTCAACAGGAAAATAAAGCCAACAAGCCTGCTTCCTGAGAAGGGGAGACAGCATACTATCTTCACTTACTACAAGCAACTATCTGTAACATTTTTTAGGAGATATTATTTAATTAATCTGCAATATTAAATGCTGCCCTCCCAAGGTTAAAAGAAAGGTAAATACTGCCAAGATATTTAATGACATCAGCATGCATAACCACAAGATAAATAGGAGGTCTGAAGATTAACTGAATGTCATTCTGTTTACAGGCTCACATACTTGTAAAGAAAACTATTAAGATTAGAAAATACAGAAAGTTATATAGTGACTATGAATGTTTCAGCACTTGGTCAGAAAGAGAAAGCTTTATTACAAAAACGTCTCAGTCTGACTTACTCTGTACTTTTTCATGTGCACAGAAATTACTGAATACTGAATATTAATTACAGCTATGAAAAAGACACTCTCAGGCTCCACCTCCTCCTGACAGTGGGAAAATACAGATAGGTTTGTGTATTATTCTGGATGCCAGAAAACTTGCTTACAAAAATATTTCCTGTGCACTGAGTAAGATATATTTAGCCTCATAAACCCATAAAACTGTCACAGGCAACCACAAGCACACCTGTAGCCATTAAAAGGGGGAAAACTACAGAAACTGGAGAATCAAATTTACATTATTTCTTCATATTTGTTATTTAGAAATATTACCTTTAAACTCTCTTGCTCAAAAAGGAATTAGCTCTTCCTCCTACTCCTCAAATCAATACCCCTCTTGCCTCCCCCCCCCCCCCCCCCCCCCCCATCCAGACATCTACAATGCACACACAGGAGCACACATACGTGCAAAAAGAGAGCACTGACAATGAAGTCACGGCACTTCAGAAACACACCTTGTCGTCTTCCAGCCTTTGCACTTGAAGGCAGATCTCACTAGTTTTCCTGTGTCTTCAGATCAAGATGTAGATCAATCCCCCATCCATCACACTGGCTTTTCATTAAAAATGAGAGCAGGAAAAAAAAGGAAAAATACTAAAAAAAGACAATTGCCAGTAAATTTACAGCCTTAAAAATATCAGCTCTCCATTATCCCAAACCGGTGTTACGTCTTGATGTAAACCAAAGCACATGCTGAGTGAGGACGTGCGCACACAGCAGCTTATCATCTCTGTCATCTGCTTCTAATGACAGCTGACAAACTGGCCACGCTAATCCTTCCCTAACTGCTGATCAGAGAGATCCCCCTTTGACAATCCAGCATGGTGGAGCACTCGAAAATTCCTCCTGCTTCTGTTCTGTTGCTGCTCTAAAAAGCAGTTTCCTTTTCATTGAGATAATAGCCTTTTCTGCAGTCACGTGGCACCCGGGCTACATTAGCAGAGCGTGATGATAACAGACAAGAGTAACTCCCCTTCCTCCCTCTCTCCCTCCTGCTTTAAGTGTACGACTCCAGGAAGAACCGAAACCCTGCACGCTTGAAATAATTTCTATCTTCCTCTATCGAAAAGCAAATTGTGCTGTTGGTGGAGAAGAAGAATACATGCGCTCCTTGCACCAGAACTAATTAATGAATACATTTTTAGGCAATGCCTTCATTGGGGCACACAAACTGGTCATAAACATGTCACATGAGACTAAACCAAATATTAAGCATACTTTATACTGAATATCTGGCATGTTAGAATTACTCTTTTTCCCCTAGAGTACTTTAATTTTTTTGCCTGTAATTTTAGTTTTGCTGCAATAAATACTCTTATCTCAGCAACATCTTATGGTTCAATTCTTCCCAATATCCAACTCTCCTGCAAATACAGAAATGTACAAATAACAAATGGTTTGTACTAGAGCCTCCAGTATGAATGCTTCCTTTTTTATTCTTTTTAAAAAGTAACAGAATTTATCTTGCTTTAACTCAGTACTCTGACAAATATCTTGAGCATTTTTTAAATAAAGAGCCCAGTCCAGAAACCTACCTAAGCTTCAGCTTCAGAGCTGCCATCCCTCCCGAGTGCCAAGCCCCAGGTAGGTTTGCACCTCCCTGTTCAGAAAGTTTCCTACTTGTAAAAGGTAAAGCATACACTCAAACATACTGCTCTGTCCTACCTTCACTGAAGCATTTCACAGACTGAAAGCAGAACAAACCCTTCCTTTTCTGCACTGGCACACCACTTCCTTATTACCTTGGCAAACAGCAGAAAAATCCAATTCATCCTCAAGGTTTATCCACCTCCGACAGCACCGGGCAGCGCAAGAGGGTACAGACCAACATAGCCTTTCACCTCACATTTCAGTGCTGGGATTTGAAAACTGTTTAAGAAAGCTGTGAATGAAGCATCTTTAGGTCATTTTTCAAGTCTGCAAAACAACTTTTGCAGCTTCAGATACACTCTTTTCCAAGCTGAATTGGGAAAAAGAATTACCTCCTTTTCTCCTTCTATTCCATCATTTCCTATTACACCAGATTATTCTCCTTAAAGACAACATGGATCATACCCTTGTGGTTTCTCCAGAAACTGAGAAGTTTAGTGTTAGAGACTGTAGCTGTACTTGTAGGAAAATAAGGTGGAAATTCTGAGAAAACAGTGGCTATCCCTTACACGGTATCTTTGCCAATGTTGCCCCCATCACCTTTTCTGTTTACTTCTCCCTCTAGGGACAGCCTTAATCAGGAAAGTGGCCCTGCGCAAGGCTTGAGGGCATCCCTGCTCCAAGGCTATGATCAAAGCTGAGGCACAACCTGCAGCAGAGGAGCTGGAATTGGAACAGGGCCCCTCCTGCAGCAGCATGAGTCCTTTTTTTTACTCTTCCCTTTTCCATGCTTTAGAGATAAGGTGTGAGAAAGATCCTAAATCCAGGAGGAAATAATCTGGCTCCATAAGGAGACTATAGAATACACTATATTCAGCAGAAAAACATATAAATGTATATACCAGACTGAGTAATTTTTGGCAAGTTCTTTCTAAGTATATCCTTCCACCTCAAAGTGCCACACTACACAGGGTAAGCAAAATAGACATTATTTGGAGCTACATATTACTTTAAGCTCAAAAGAACAAGACATGCTTTGCGATCTTAACTTTCTTACTAAAACAAATCGCCACCTGCATGGTCCACATCAAGCATAATGGTTAAACTGAAAAATAATACAAATGTGGGAAAAACTGTAATGATTACACTAAGCATTTCTGATATTCAATAAATTATATTAATAGACAAGCACCAGAAGGAAAATGAACTTTCACAAGAACATACACACAAAAATACTTCACTTGTGAAGTACAAATCTAAGGAAAACATTAAAAACGGGTGCTTATCAGTCAGATACCATAGCTAGAACTGCACTGCTGATATTTATAGGAACCATAAAATGAGAAATTCAAAGACAACACAATATGGTGAGCACAAACACAATAATCACAGCATTAGGGAAGGAATTATGTGTAGATAAAAAGGAGGTAACAGGAGTGGGGTTGCTGTAACAATAAAAAATGAACTGAAGACTGAAAGGAGTGAAAGTGTACAGATGTTGTTAAAAAAGATTGCTTAGTGATGAGCAGAGCACAGATAAAGCGAATGGAGATGAGGGAACACACCACTGCAGTGCACAGGCTGATTCTAGAAAAAAAAGAAAGGAAGAACTGAGTGAAAAAAATATTCCTGTTAGAAAACACTAGTCTGAATATAAATAATGAAACATGCAACTGCAAAGAAAGAAAGGCTTTTTGGTTTTATCAGGCAGTGAATACATGCTTCCAATGAAAACAACAGAATTATTGCTTCCTTTTAAATAGAGTTTCAGAGGAATTGTACACACAATTTGGGGATGAGCAGATGACTTTTAAAACTAATTCTAGTACTGCAGATTTTTTCATATCAGGATAAGAGAAACATCCTACACAGCAGAAGAGGTTCATCTAAGATTTCCTTGAGAAACATATTTTATAACTGCTTCATTTTGTTTGCTCAGCCATAGGGGGCTTTGCAGTAGACATAGGGAAGCCGTACCTTCACTAAAACAATTATAATGTATGTTTTAACATGATGAAATAATTGTGCTTGATAAAAAAGAAATAGCTTTAATAGCAAGCATTTCACAGTTCTGTTACCTTTTCTTTTTCTGTACTTTATTTTCTCTTAAGAAAGAGTGAATTGGGCAAAGCCAAGGATCTGGCATTGCTTGCCCTTCTTCTAACATGCCTACATCTGAAGCAAGGACTGGTAAAACAATCCTAAAATACCTTTTCAGTCTTTTTAGTCTCCAAACATTATTTTTCAGTCCTTTCTCTCACCTTCTAAATCATAACCAGGAGAATCCAATTCTACCTTCATAATCCCTTCAGTCCTCTCACTTTGGAGTACCCAAAGGGGTACCACAATTGCCAGCTACAGTAACGGCCCTTGTTTACCCCAAAGAATAGTAAGACACTTCAAAATGTGTTTGAAAGATGATATAGTTGGCTCGCTAGGCCTTATTCAAGGCAAGAGGCCACTGACTTTTAGCAAAACTGACTAGGCAGCATTAAGTATTGCTTGTGAGAAGAACTGGAAGGGCAAAGCCCCCTCCACTGGCACAGAGAACAAGCAAGAAACTACTAGGACTAATTTCCGAGAAGCACAATAAGCATATTACTGCTTAGGTCAGGGAAAAACCACTGCACTGTCTTTGTTCATGTGCTACATTTCAATAAATGCAGAAGCAACCATACAGCTTTCAAGTATAGGGTTATTTTTTAAAATTCTTCTTTCTGAACAGTAACGAAAATGTTACGGTTTTCAAGTCAAAATTGAAACCTGTTGATTTACAGGTCAGTGATACTAACATTTCAACAGTTCAGAGACTCCTAATCCACCACTACTTTAAAACTAAACAGATTTTTCTTTTTCCTTTTACCAGTTGAAGAAAAATAAACAGGATACTGTAAATAAATCTAGTTTTTCTGACCTTTGCATCTCCTCTTCAGGGACACAAGAACCGTATCAAATGTACTTCCATGGAATCTGGAGCCCTTGGCATTTCTCACAGTCATTCTCTGTATTAGCAGCACATACATCCACAGTGCTATGTACCTTGCAACTTCTGTCCATATGAGGACAATGAAATGATACTCCTCTCTCAACCTCTCAGATTACTGTTGACTTCTCTTTGTAGCACAAAAATGTCTGTGCTTCTTGAACACAGCTAACCAAGGCTCTCAGAACTTCATAACCATGCATCTAGCCACCGACTCAGAGTATTCTGTGTGCTAGTTTCTACAATATCTAACTGCTGTGTGCTATATATAGCAATTAGGTTCTGTATGGGCACGTCCATTGACAATTGTGCTTTTTTTTTAATACAAGTTTGATGACTATAGCTGAGATTTTTGAGTAATGGTTGGTTGGAGATTTCTTCCCTTTTTTTTTTTAACCTCTACTGCTCCACTCCCTTTCCTTTAATTAAGGTGGCAGATGAGAGAAGAAAAAGGGGTTCTTTCAGTGTGATCTGGAAACAGTCAGCTCCTGGCTCAGTTCTTTCTCTTCTTACAAACTAAAAAAGGGTCAGATCCTCTGCTGAGAATCTCTGCCTTGGCTTATACACAGTGAGGTTCTCTCTGGTGGAGATGGGCCTCTACCCACAAAAGAAGTTAAAGAGGATGGGTTGCTTCCATCCACGCTGACAGCACGCGAGAGGAACTCAGCACAGGAAGTTGAGCAAGTGGAGAAAACCAGAACCGGAATGGAAATACCACAGCAATAGAAATAAATGTTGTATTAATACAGTGCATTACATAATCGTAATAACATCTGGTGCTACCATCTATTTCTACCAGAATCAAGGTAAATTATGAGGAATCCAGGAGGACCTTTTTTTTTTTTTAAGAAATTACTTTTAACTCTACAGAATGTGCCTTTCAGTGAACATAATTTTTAAAATAAACTTGAATTCTTTATTTCACCTCATCCCAGAACAGAAGTACTTATATGGGAAAAGACTTCTGAAAATAAAAGATTCCTGAAACCTGCAGACCAACAACTGGTAAGCTTCAATGGCTGAGATTTAAATTAGACAAAAGTCAGACTAGAAAATGTTTACTATTAAGAGTGGAAAAAAATCATATTAACTCATCCAAGGATAAGGTAGTTTTTTTTTCTTGTACTCTCAGCTAAAACCAAATATATTTCTAAATTACATCATATAGCTCAATCAAGGTAGAGTATTAAGAAAGAAATCACTTGCTGAAATTTCATGGTCTCTGATAACCAGCACAGACTAACACTCCATCTGGCCACAACAGCAACACTGTGTGAACTCAGCAAGATTTGATACATTGCCTGTGGTTTCCCTTGAAAACAGAAAGCTGCTGTTGTGTTTAATGCAAGTGGGACCTCTACCTTTAGTTCAGGATACAACAAATTACTCTGCCACACCTGGTGATGAATACATGTGTCTCCAGATACAGACCTCTCTTCAAAGGGAAAATTAACATTAACCAGTAAGTCCTAAAAGTCTCAAGTCTCATCTGTGTTCAGTAGCCGCCTTCTAACTGCTAGTGGCTTGCAGCCACTGCCATGCATTTGAAAAGCCAGCTCCCACGAGCAGCAAGGAGGAAACACACAGAGACTGCATCTTGCAGACCCAGAAATTCTGGGCTTTCACATCCCTTCAAGAGACCTCACTGAAAATGGGAGACACTACTGATTCCAACTAGCTTCATGTGGTAGAAAGTGGAACATAGTACGAATTTGAGAATAAACAATAAATTAATTAAATGCTGCATCATCCACTCTAGCTAAATATTACAAACACATCAAACAGCACTAAGTCAGTGCGAATGCTGAATGGTAAACAGTGAAGAACAGTAAACATTGAGGACTGACCTCTTGCCTTAACTGTTAGAAACGCAGCGCTTAGTAAAGCAGGGTCATGCCTCAAATTTTGGTGTTACTAAACATCCAGATTATGAGTGGATGATAGAAGTTACAGAAAAGAAAATGAAGAAAGTCAGCTTTTCTGTTAAGAGTTTTAAAGTGTTCTGGTGATAATTTCTATCAGTATCAGACAGAACTAAGAAATAATACTGTTTAACTGCACGCAAGCACAAATGCTGCAGGACTGTCAAAGACAACACTATTTGATGAGAAAACCAAGAGCCAGAGACTGCAGCCTACCAATTAAAACAAAAGTAAAAGGAAAAGCAGCAGCAGCTGGAATTCATTTCATTTGATTTACAATAAAATAATTAAATACTCTGATATTAAATAAACTCAGCTTTAGCAAAATTGGTGTGTGCTCCTTTTTATACTGAGGCTGATGCAACAAAATTGAGATTTGACCGAAATATTATGAAAACTCAAAAACTTTAAATTTTACTCAGTGAGGGTAAAAGCGAGAAAACCAAACTTTTTCTAACACAGTGGCAATCACTGAATGCAGAGTATTAAGGAATATTTAAAACAATGACAGTTGTGTTCAACAGAAACTGGATTTGTTCAGTTCTCATCCGTCAAAAGTTCAGATACACTACGTGGGTCAGAAGTACAAATGGCAGCTCTAAAACATGGAAGAAATGCTCATTTCATCTAAATAAAGAAAGAGCAAAATTTTGGTATTTGCAGTAGAAACAAGAAATAACATTCTAACAGATACCTAATTCTGAGCAGAAATGCTACACAATCTCAAATAACCCCCAGTGTAGTTAGTGTTGAATATTAAAGTCTATGATAAGAGAGGAAGCAGGTCAGGACTTGGAAAAGTTCAACATATTGAATTCCAAAACAGAAATCTATTTTTCAGCTTTGGTTTGTTCTAGGTCTTTCCCAAAATGAACCGCAAAGTAGGTGCATACGTATGATTGAATGGAAGCGATGAGAAACAGCACACAGCTCAGTCATCTTAATTTTAAATACTTAGAACATACAGAAAATCCTGTCCCGTCCTGAGAACTCCTACACAGACATATCAATGTTATATTGTACATCAAGATGAACAATTAAAGTCAGACACAACCTTTGAAAATAGATAGCAGGCACATTACAACTGCTTCCAACTGCAAACAGCAGGGCTGACAGATGTCCCCCTCAATGTAAAATTATTGGCCCCTACCATGTTTACACATTTTTAAATTTTCCACAAAAGCATTACTTTAGTCTAATTTAACTAAAATATCAACAATATGGTCTGTTTCGTTTTCTTAAAGACTGTGCTTCAGCACATTTTACTGAGACACAAGATGATACAAAGATAAATGGGGAGAAATGTCAAGTTTGGAAAAATTTCATGGCTTTGCTTTTGAGTAAAAGCTCCCATCTTTATCTTTCAAACACGTTGTCACGATTCCCTCATATGGAAACTGCAGCACTTCACAACTCTCAGGACTATTTCTTAAAACCTCTAGCAAATCACTGTTAATATGAGGTTTATGAGTTATTTAAATTTTTATAAATTGCCTGTCCCAAGTTCTTAAGAACCCACATTTTTTAAACTTCTAACTTAATAAGGTAATAATAAATAAAATTGTATAAGTCATTTACCTTGAGTGAAGAGGGTATCCTTCTGAGAAAAGATCGGCCTAATCCCTGAAATTAACTGTCCTTTCTCCTTTGCGATTTCTTTCCCCAAACTAGAGAAAAAGCAGGGAGAACATACAACACGCCAAGACAAAAAGGCCTCACGGAGTACATTTTGCTGGCAGTTTTAACAGCAGTATGGCAAAAGAAGGCAGAGATGGTCTGTGAAATACGCTGACATAAAGTCATACATGGCTTTCAAAAGTCAGATATTCAACCACAAGCCAACAGACAAAGCAACCATGAGAGAAACGATGTGCTCTGTGCTTCCAAATTACGCCTCCAGCTGAGAAGCAAGATGCCCTGTGGGGCCACCTTCAACACCAAGTGCACAGCCCTCCGCCGCTGTTCAAGGACAAGCCAGCCACCACCTCACACTTGGTGAGGAACATTTCAAGACCACTTTTTGCTCTATGACATGCACTTCTATCAACTGATTTACAGATGACGCTGTGGTGCTAATTTTGACTGGTAAGGCCATATAGGGTCCTGGACACTGAAAGGTTGATTTTTTCTTTATTGCTTACAATAGGATTTGTGGGTTTGGGATGCCGTAGTTTTGGAACATCTATACAGACACTCTGATAGTCACTCAGATATTGGAAGTTGCTTCTAACTTGGCTAACAGGGGTTAATACAATATAATTTAAATGAAATAAGGCTATTAATTAATAGTAAAGGCAGTTTTCCTCTCAAACTGGAGTGATTCCCTTGATAAGCACCTGTGATACTGCACGTGTTTGCTGATGTTACTATTCAAAGAAAGTTTAGCTTTAGGGGCAGTTGAAGGATTTTTTTTTTTCCCTCTTGAAAGGCCCTTGAAAAAAAAAACCACCTATTAATTTTCTTAATCTTACATAGGAGTGGGTGTGACAATCAGTGAAATCAGTGATGATCACCCAGAAATGTAAGCCTTTCCAGATCAGTAGGCAAAGATACCTAAAGTAAAATAAAATTTAAAAAACATGGAAAGAAGCCAGCAAAGAATGGCAAGTCTATGTCCCTATTAGCTAAGAGAGATGCAATTTCTTAAATTACCAGCTGTCTGGAGACTTCAGATTTTATACCATTCTGAATATGTTGGTTATACATACTATACATAGGCATATACTGCTTGGTACTGCGTAGGGGTATACATGAGAACACTTTGAGAGGAGCAATAGGGGACAGTCCCTAGTGAAAGTAGAGTGATGCGCTGGGAATTAAGTAACGGGTCAATTAAAATGCCTCAAGTTTAGAGAACCAGGTAATATGAGATTACAGCCCCTGGCTGCAATATTGTTCTTCTCTACTAAATGAGGCTTTTAAAAAAATCTTCCGTGGCGGCAGTATTATTTTATGAGTTTAAATATTTCATAATACAAGGGGAAAAAACAGCAAAGGGAATATTGAGCTGGGTATACCCCTATATAACCCTGTCACTAACATTTGTATCGGCAATCAAGATTACTGAGAAAGTTAAGGAGAAAGAAGAGGAAGTCATAAAGGTTTAGGCATGTAAGAAGCTTCCATGCCACAGTATCCCTGCAATCTCTAATACATCACACTCACTTATGCTATATGTAAATTTATACAGATGAATTACCTTTATAAATATATAGCCTGCAGTACCTCAGCCACTCTCAAAGTCAGAGCAGCAGGCAGATAAGAAAAATCGGACTAGTAAAGTCCTCAGAATCTACAGCTGTGAAGAGAGCTAGATGAAAGTATCAAATAAATACAAAGAACAAGCAAAACGATCCCTAAAGCATAATGGAAGAGAACCAAGATGGAAGACAACATGAAGGGAAATATTTCTGAGCAGATGGCTCCTTTTAACCAGACAATTTACTATGGCTTAAAAGTACAGTCTTATAATCCAACTGTATTACAATATGCAGAAGTTATTTTTCTTAGAACAATTTTCTCTTACCTGGGCATAGCACTGCTTCCCTTCACCAACCCAATGTTCTTTTTAGTTACATTTCTCCAGTCTTTCAAACTGGACATGACTTTAGCTGTAAAACTGCACTTCATTCAATACAGCAGTAGAGAACTGAAGTTTATCCAGGAGTCTGTTATCCCCAAGGGAGTTTTAAAATCCGTGCAAGAACACTCTTGCCTCTGTTGTCAGTATTAGAAAGTCTGGGCCTATCCTAAACAGTTAAAGGCTCTTTGGATTGAGCTGGATACAATTCTGACCTAATATTTTGACTTGGATTAAATGCCAAGCCCTTTAAGTGTATGCTAATAGCATGGATATCAATACTACTTAATTTATGCATGTTCTGTTGAAGACCACTCCTGAAACTATTTCAGAGGCCAAAACTGATACAGAGAAACTCAATTATTAAAGTAGAATATCTAAGCAGAAAATTGTATAACAGTTGTTCAAAATCTGTGCTAGTTGCCTATTGATTTCCAAGTACAGTTGAAGATGGCTCGCAACATGCTTACTCTTGTTTTCAGTATGTTTTATGTTTATATCTATAATTAATAAACAATAATATAAATAGTAAAAAGAGAACACAACATTTTCCCCCTTCTATACTTTGATTACAGTTAGGGCCGACAACAAACCCTAGAAAACATACTAAAAGAAAAATCAGTGTCTTTCAAAGCATACTGCTAGCATTTTGAATATTAGGAAATGGATAATGGCTATTAGTATTAGTAATCACCAGGAAGTTAAGTAATCTGTTACCCTGTAGTAACCCCACCACAATTCTGATGCCGTGAAGCTACAATTCCTTTACTCCAAAATCCAGTCTTCCCCACAACCTGACTCTTCTTTCTAATCTTCTCATATTCATTCTTTATTTTTCAAATGTTTATTATTTTGAAAACTACATTTGCACTTTTCAGAGGAAGCTGGGTATTAACACTTGGAAACAATTCCTTGGAGGTATCAAAGTTTCAATATTAACCCATATTCAAACATATAAAGTTTATATTAGATATCATATGATGAATACTTCTCTAAGTAGACCTCTGAAGGAAGGACTTCTGTTCTCAGGGGGAAAAGGAACAGAGAGGATTTCTATAACCCTACAGTCCGCATGCTGTGCATGTCATGTAGCAATAAATAATTCATATTTTGACCTTATGGGATACCTTTTACTCATGGATTTCAAAGAGCTTTTGCAAAGGTGGATACATGTTTTATTATCGCTAGTTTATAGATCTTAGGATGAACAGAGAAATAAAATGACCTATTCAAGGTCATCCAGTAAGCCAGGTGTATTTGAGTGGGTAAAAGCAGACATGCTGCCTTTTTACTTGGATTGCAACTTGCAGCGACACTATGAAAACAGATACTGCCTTGAACTTCAACAATACGAGAAAGTATGATAGATGTAACCTCGTTTACAAATATAGATGTTTAAACATATTCATGGGGGAAAAGGAGAAAAAAAATACCAACCTACGAATGTGGTACACGGATAGTACAGAAATGCCCCAGAATCATTTTGAGCAAACACCCATGAAAAGGCACTGGCTCCACAGGCAGTGCTGTCAGGAACTGTTGAATAAAGATCAGCAAAACTGCCCTCTTCCACACTGAGAATTTCTTGGAAACCATACCAGATACCAGACTGAACTTGAAGAAAGTAGAAGTAGTTGGAGGATACCATTATACACATTGTACAGATAAGTACTTCAGCAGATTATTTTCTGCCAGTTTATGAACAGTCCAACCAGAAAATAATACATTTTAGAAAGACTGATTTTACTTACAGCCACTTTACCAGAAGAAGGTATACTAATGGAACTGAAGTTATGTAAAACGGAACTGAGGAACATTTAAAATTTTAGGAAATCTAAGGTACACTCTTGTATTTTCACAAGCTAAAAAGTGGCGTTTTACCTGGTGTTAATATTTCACTTGAATTTCTGAAAAATACTTTAAATAAAAAATAAATGTGTAAAAAGCTTTGTATAGAAAAGTGTTTAATTGCAACTCCAAACTAGTACATAAATATGAAAATATTTATGAGAATGTAGCACTATGGGAAGACAGTTTATTTGTTAGTTAACATCACAGCAATAATGCTTTGGATTAAATACTTAATCTTGCAATTCTCTGAACTGTCTTACCTAATGTTAAGTCTGAGGCTCCATTCATGTCCTTAACTGTAAAGATTATGTGTAAATGCTTTCTTGGAGTAAGATCAGGATGTTCTTTGCTTTTAAGGATGGTGTCCTTATGTTGTCTCAGACTGCTGAAGACTCAGAAGCATATCACATGCACAAATTGTCTGTTCAGCTGCTCTCTGAAGTGCAGCAGTAGTATGACCCAAAGTCCTTATGTGTTAGCCATGAAAGATAACAAAGAAATAAACCTTGGGTTGTTTCTTTGTTTTACTTGTGTTTGTTCCTTTCCCCTCAACTTCCCCCTCCTCAAAAGAACATACTATAATTTGCCACAGAGGGAGCTTACTCTGTTCAAATAACATGATATTTAAACAAACCAAAGATTTATATTTTACAGGGGGGAAAAATGATCACCACTGCCATCACCACTGGCTTATAACAATTGGTAGTAAAACACTATTTCACAAAAGTCAACACTTCAAATATACATTTAACTAATGCCACCATTAGACTGTTTACGTTATAGAAAGCAAGCTTTTAAAAAGAACAAAATAATCACAAACCACACACCTCCCTTATTCTGTATCTGCTAAAATGAGGTAAATCCAAACCCTGGCTACTGACAACTCAAAATATAATTGTGGAAAACAAAACAAAACAAACACACCATCTTGATTTTTGACTGCGTGATCAGAATGAAATGGAATTAAAAAGACATACAGCATGTACTAAGAAAAGACAGATTTGCCAGAATTTTCCTACAATTAATTAAAGGAGAATAATTTTAAATCTCTCTCTTCTTCCCAAGCCTCTGCAAGCTGAATTTACTCTATTCAGGTAACAAATGCAAAGCAGAAAGGGAGGCATGTTCTATTTCCCAATCAAATCATCCACTGCAAAGCAATCTGGTTTAGAGAAGAGAATTTTTTAAGCTTTCAAAATATAAAATCATTTGGAAGACAGAATGAAATATATTCCTCTGTACAAGTGGAGTCCTTCAGACAGGAAAATGAAATGTGCATATTTGCCATCAAAAAATTCCTGCGCAAGATTTACAAGAAGCTGTCAAAAGTCTTGATATTTACACCTAACTGCAAAAATATTTTAATGTAATGGAGAAGTAAATAATGCTTCATGGTGGAGTCTGCCTCCAATTCTCCTACAGCTGACACGGAAACAGGAATATCAGCATCAAGGACCATGATGGGCACAAACCCCTGTGCAAACGGAGCCAGACAATTGTAATTACCACACACAGAACGTTTCACCACAATTTGCACCATACCATCTCAGTATTTAAGCTCCTTACCTTTCTTTTCGCTACTACTTTCACCACCTGTGCTAAAGCAGAAATTATTACAAGCTTATTAGCTGTAAGTGGTCACCTCTACAAACAAGGGAAGGGCTGGGGCTTGGTGCCAATCAGCTTTCACTAATCTGCACCCTACCAGTGCTCCCGCTGTGCATTGGGATTGACTGTCAGGAGGTCAAAACTGACTCCTGAGCCAACAGGGGACACAAAAATCACATTCCTGCCTCCCTCTCTTCTGATAAAGGCCAGTATCAATCTAATTCTCATATCTATGAAAAATAAATATGTTGAGTTACTTTGGTCTTTTTTTTTTTTTCATTTTCAAGGTATTTGTTATGTCACATATGTTGTGCAAAGCCAGTGATCTCCACAGCTCAGGACAGTTGTTTAAGGAGAAAAATCTCTCTCTGAAGACCACACACCTTGGGAGGGGGGTCTTCTTTATGTCCTAACTCATTTAAAAATTAAGAGAGGCAGATGCAACACTTTCTTATAATAAATATTTCACCTTAACTTCAGTGCTTTATATGAAAAAAATCCAGTCCTTTTAGCTAGACATATATGGGCAAATTACTACTATTATTATCCTGTTACACAGCCAGCACTTAACTTGGTGAGCAGCACGCAAATAACTATATGTTATACTATAACTATAATCTAGGTATTAATTTCTTTGTAGCAAATGTACAACCATTTCATGACAAGTTAAAAACATGTCAATTTCTAGAATATTCCGCGACAATAATTCACTTGGTAATAACCTAAGTATTACTGGTATAGTGATGAAGGTGCTCTCTTGCCACACTAATTTCAAACCTGAATTAGACCAGGTTAGCTGTGACACAGGTGAGCAATGCTTTAACGTGGAACAAGATGGAAAGGTTCCACCATATTCGGAAACTTATCTTCTGGGAGGAAAAAAAGCTTGTCATGCTTTATTTGTATCTGTATGCAAGCTGCCGTCTAAGAAATCATAGCTTTAGTCAGTTACTCTCTCAGAGCACATATAGAGGAAAACTAAATTAGATATTTAGATAACACTGAAAGGAAACTAAGCTTACACATACTGCACACAGGCATTTCACCTACTTACCAAAGGGTAGATAAGAACTTTTTGTGCAACATATAATGGAAACCTAAGTACCTAGCTTCAAGTGAAACTAGAAGAGTAATTTTAACTATTTCCAGCAATGATTAGGAAATATGAGCATCTCTGTTACACTGTGGCAAGAATAATGACCAGAATTTAAAGGAAGAAAATGCAGGCACTATAAAGCATATAGCAAAAACAATATATGTATAGAGAGACAGTATATAGTGTATCAAAAGTTTAATATATCCTTCAGTTTGGTTGATGTGTTAATATGTGTTACATTTTACAGAAGCATATAGCATATTTATTAAGTAGAAGTAATTGTTGGAAATATTTCAGTTACTGGAATACAAAACTAGCTAGTCTATTATTTACAAAATAGCTGTGAGAAGTACGTGTTCTTCAATCAGATTTCTATTTTAATCAGTGAAACTATGGGGATAATCCCATAATATTTCAATAATGTTTCAATAATAACATCTCAATACCTTTTTGTACTTTGAAAAGAACATGAAAGAACATAACCAGATAAAATCACTTCCTTTCCCAAGTATGAAACCCATCTCTTTAATTAATTTTCCTTTCTACTCCGTATATTAAGAACAATTTTTTTCTAACTAGTTCCCTTCATTGTTTGCATCTTCCAAGTACAAGAAATCTACAATATAATAAAGGCAGAAAGCTGCCAATACCTGCCCCGTTATCAGGTGGAATAGTTGCCACGCAAACAGCCCTAATTCATACAAGCCATTAACACAATGGAGACAACCACCTCATGCTGAAGAATTATGCTACCTTCAGATTAAGATTACTCAATTACATTTTAATGAGGTTGGTAACTCTGCCAACTCACTAGCTCTGGCAGAGGCCAGCTGTAAGCCCCACAATCCAGCCTCAGCAGGGAACACTGGGCAGCACCGTTGCTCATGAGCCTCCTTTGAAGACCTGGGGCTTCAACAGGTTCAGGCAAATTCAAAGCATGGCTCAAACATGGATATCTGAAGGCTGTTCATCAGCAAAACAGAGGAATGCACAGGTGATGTTTTGAAATAACAAAGATTGTTTTGGTGGTGTGGTTTTCTCTTGTGTGAGGGGTGTTAGAAAATTGTAGAAGGAATCAGTCTACAACAGTGCATGCTTTTTGGCATTTGAGAAGAGTAGTTTTCATTTCATTGTATTTTAACAACCAGGAAAGTTTCAGAATCTTGCAGGACCAGATCAAACTCATTTAATAGCACTCACTGAGCTCTTTAAATGTCTTAAAGATTCCATCAGCAGCTCTTTGCTGCAGGTACAGGCATGGCCAAAACGAATACAATTTGTCTCCAAAAAGAAATGGAATTAAACCCAGTAATCTATGTACAGTGCAAGCTTCAGCATGATTTAAGAAGAAAAAACCCAACCAACCACTCTTTATTTTATCAGTATTTGAAAATCCTCCCTTGATCCAAAAAGCATTTTTCTTATCTTATTTAGCTTATTACCATATGCTTGCAATTTCCACTCTCCATAGAAGTCATTCTGGAAAACCAAAGGAAAATTCTTGTGGACCACAAATATAATAAAATAACCCCCTCCATGAAATGGTCTAAAAGCTTGCATTGCTTCTGCTCCACCTCCCACATCTGGCACACGCATCAGATTACAGGCCAGAAGGCAAAGCGAAGAGACGGAAAGCAAGATAGTGGCTGGATCAGAACTAGAAGGAAGCATGTCTTCTATAATACAGACTTTTTTCCCCAAATGCCAATACATCAAAATGTGGTAAATAAAACCAAACATGGCAGAATTCCACAAACGCGCATGCAGAGACAGACAGACAAACATTCCCCTCTCCTTCAATCAGTTCCCCATAAGGCAGGGACTTACATGAAATACGCTTGGATGGCTTTAGAACTATCACTGTGTTAAAAGTGCAACTGGGTTTCTGATTTTGTGAACCGACAAGTTCACAGGAAAACAGCAATCCTTCTTTAATTCACAAGACCCTTACACCTTTTATAGTTTGTGAGGTATTTCATAAGTACAAACAAAAGCAAAAGCCACTGAATTGTCTAAATGCCACAATACTGTCAAATAAACACAGTTTATCAATTGGTCTTCTTGTTGTTTAAAGTTTGCGAACTTAAAACTTAACCAGGAAGACCTACACAAGCATGTAAGGAGACGGTTTGGGAGCATTGTTTCCCAGACATCTCTCTGGAGTCACATTCTCCTTGTCCCTTCAACCCCACATCAGCAGCACAATGACATAAAGCTTTCAACCAGTCTTTCAAGCTTAGCAATAGATCTGCTGCAGTCTGAATTATCAAAATTATTCAGACCGTTCAAATGATTTTTTTGTTCCAAATGGACTTGGCATACTGGTCAGGAACTTGTCGAGTCAAACACAAGCAACAAAAGTGGAATTCTTCTTGCTAAGCTAATTGATGGTCCTACAAAAATGAAACACGCAACTGCATATTCAAAACTTTCAAAGACGCACTGTATTACAGTTACAGAACGCCTTCCTCTCTGTGCCTGGTGTAATATGATCATAATTGCTGTGAAAGGGCGAGAGACTGACTATATGTTAAATCCTGCCATCTGTAGGTGCTTTACACAGTTCCATTTGCTGCTGCTGGGTCAAAAGTTTACCCTATTTTCGCTTGTTCATAACCAATCACACAAGTCTCTGCTATGGGTAATCTTTGACCCATTCTCAAAGCAATTTTTGTACTACACAGTCATAAGACTACACTAAAAAAACCCACACGTTTTATTAAGAATACACTTCTTGTTGGTTAGCTTAATTATTATTATTACTTTCATATTCAGTAAGCATACTGTACCAACCTTGTTCTTCCCAGTTAACTCCCCTGGAGCAGAACCATAGTGCCATGAATTCTTCCCATAAAATGCCCCAGCATTTCTGGCTACTTGCAGTCCAGAACCACATGCAAAACAGGGCTGGAAAGCCTTTCAGGTACCTGTCATTTTAAGAGTAGGGGGTTGCAACTGCTCAGTTTGTCTTAACAGGGACAGAAGATGCTCCACAAACATTTAAATTAATGTTCACAGTGAAACAAAAATTATCTCTGAAAATTAAAACTGTCATAAGAATAACCTTGCATATTTACCTTGAAAATTAAATATGCAAAAATACATTGCATGGAAACATTTATGCTACTGATATTATTATTATTATTAAAATATCTAAGGAATAAGTAGTCCCATGAACAACAGAATTAATTAAGCTTCATCTCCCACAGATTTATATCTCCTGGTTGGTTGACTTCAGTGTCTAGAAAGGTGAAAGCTTTGAATGAAACTTTTCCCACAGTTGGGACATTTGTTTAACGTCTCTCTTTTTCCCATCATTACAATTCACAGGCAACTAACAGGATTATTTCATGCTGTAACCCCTTCCTCTGTCAGGGAACCTTTAGGTATTTCCACCTGTATTCAGCTACTTATTTTCACAAAATGCAGATCCCACAAGTTTTAAGACCTTCACTGTGTCCAAAAAAAAAACCTGACAAAAATCACCAGTAGGTTCAAAATCTACCAAGGGCAAATATGTGTGCATGTACATAAGTGCACGGTGTAACCTCATGAGCCTTGTTTCCATAGGAAATGAGGCTAAAAATAAAGAATAACCCACCTTATTATAATTTCACAGCAAGCCAGTTTAGATGGACCAAACTAGACAGCTGGCTGTACTAATAGATCACCTAAAAGTATTTAAATCGTAAATTTTGCTAGACAGTTTTCAAAGGTAAACAAGCACAAAGGCCCCATTTACCTTCTAATGGGAGACTTGGATAAAGAGATGCTTTTCCATAGACATCCATTTTACTGTCACCTATGAATTGTGATAGATTTGTGATCCTTTAATCCTTTTTTAATCTAGCACTGATGCAAGTGTGTTCTGTCTCCAAGAATAAAAACAAGTCAGTACTCACGTGAATAGTTGCATTGCTCTATTTCATGTTTGATTCTTAGATGCTAGACGCTGTATAAATATAAGAGAGAACAAAAGCAAGCCCAGGCCACTGAGAAGATCAGCTAAGTAATACACACCAGAGAAAAATCAAACAAATAACAACAGCACTAAACCATTTCTAAGCAGGTCATAAAACTTCCCAATCATTTACAAGACGATAGAATAAAATTTACCAAAAATAAATAAATAAAAAACTAGATTCTAAGGCCAAAACAGTCTATCATCTCACCTCTTGTGCATCAAAGATCACAGGATTTACTTAGCAGCTCCTAAAGCAAGTCTGACTCTAGCATCCCTCAGTGAAGTTTATTGTATTTATGCATTGTTACCAATAATCTATCCATTTCAGACCTGACCGTGTGTGCTGGCTTTGGCTGGGATAGCATTAATATTATGGGGCTATGTTTTGGATTTGTGCTGAAAACTGTGTTGATAATTCAGTCGTGTTTTGATTACTGCTGAACAGTGCTTACAGGGAGCCCAGGCACATTCTGCTTCTGATACCAACCCACCAGTGAGTAGGCTGGGGGTGCACAAGAAGCTGGGAAGGGACAAAACTGGGACAGCTGACCACAACTGACCAAAGGGATATTCCATACCATATGATGTCATGCTTAGCATATAAAGCTGGGAAAAGAAGAAGGAAAGTGAGGATTTTCACAGTGATGGCAGTCATCTTCCCAAGTAATCATGGCGCGCGATGGAACCCTGCTTTCCTGGAGATTGACAAACACCTGCCTGCTGGTGGGAAGTAGTGAATCTATTCCTGATTTTGTTTTATGAACACAAATAGGAAGGTTGAAGGTACCCAAAGGTATCTATGTCTTTGAACACAGGGAAATTTTTCACCTTGGCAGAAAAATTTGATGAAGAGCAGAGCTCAAACAAATGCAAGAGACAACAAGACTGAAGGAGGGAAGCTGAGAACTCAGGGAATCTGACTCAAACCCCAAGGTGATCCAGTAGCACAGAAACACTATAAATCCATTCGCTATTTTGTATAAGTTTGTGCATCTCTAATTTTTCTACAATGCAAACCAGGATTTTAGAGACTTTGCAACCAAGCATGAATTTATACTATTCTGCTTATACAACTGGGGCAATTTGGAGAGTTCAACACTGATCTTCACAGTTTGGTCAACTGACTCATGAGGGCCCCATTTCTGTCAAGGAAAAACAATTTTCCCCCAGCAAATCCTTCACATCAGTGCCAGAAATCTTACAAGGAGTCTGACAAGACTCAAGGAATTTAAAAGTACCTGGATTTCACGTAGACCCATAGAGCAGTGACACTAGGAAACCACGATGCAGAGAACTGCTTTCATTCTGTTGTAGTTAAGAACAACAATTCTGCCATATATACTAGAGGCCAGGCTAATTGCAATGACACTTTACAACAATTCATGTATGCCTCTATTTGACTGTATTTAATTTAGGTAATCCAGATTATTTGAATAATACAGATACACTCTTTTCCTGCCATCAACTGGAATTGTAAGTTGAGATCTTAAAGCCAGCACTCCCTTTGTACAGGATTTTTCTATTATTTCATGTTCACCTGAATCATATTCATAATTGTAAGAGCTTAATGTTTTCCTGAGTGTGAAAATTTTTAAAACAGTGGATCTGAAAAAAATGCAAAAGTTAAAAGTTATAAATCATATACAAATCTAAACCTTCTTTTAGTATTTAACCGTATGCTGGTCAAAATACACAACAAAGCACGGAGATAATTATTAGAGGCATTTGTTTTGGATGACCTTGATAGATTAAAAAGGTATTTGATGCTCTCGTGTAATATGTATGCATATTATCTCATGATAATAACAACTTGATAGACTATCACTCCATGCCAATGAAGGGTACACATACTTTTTTTTTAATTTGTGTTATACATATATACACACACACAAAGCTTTCCAGCTTCCAATTCTCTTTTCAAATTTAATAGTCTCAAATTCATTCTGAAATTCTCCTAAAAGGCAATATAAAACTGTAATATCAAAATCCATTCAAAAGTAAGTATTTGACTTCTCAAATGGCAATCAGAAGTTTGAATCTGAATTACTTCATTTACAAATAAGATGCTTTTTATGTGGCATGGTAGCTTGTACTTGATAAAGGCATTTATAATGAGCTGTTTTAAAGGATGTGGTTTTGTATTAAAAGAGGTCGCTTATTACAAGAGGTGTGCAATTCTGTTTCGGTGGTTGGATGCAAATGCTCCTACCAGCTAATTCTCACAGACCTCACCTTCCTCATGAGGGACAGACACCAACATGACCAGCCTGCACACGCCGCAAGTATCTATCCAAGAAGTATCATCAAGATGTCATCATGGAAATAAGACCAAACTGCAAGAGAACGCAGGCTCTCCTACCTAGTCCTTCCCACTCACCCTTCCCACTCCCCTGGAGGCAGCTGGACTGTGGCAAGTCTCCAACTGTCCAGTCACTGGGCAGCACTTGCTGCTGCAAAGCTGCTCTCCATCTCCTCTGGTAAAAAGCAAAGCAGATAGAAATTTCCTGTAGTCTGGCCTTGGCCCACGGACTGCTGTTTGGACCATACTCCTCTGAATAAGAGCAATCTGTATATTGCATTGAACTGACTGGCCCTACTGTCCTCTTCTACAACACAACTCCATCCTATTCCATAACTCAGTGATAAAATACAGTGCAATGTGAGCACATTTCATCACTTGTGCTTGGGTTAGGACCTAAGCCACGAAGGAAAATATGGTCACGTCATGCTAAGCAAAGAAACACATGAGTAACTCTAGCAAGCACCTAAGATAAGGCTCTTCTGAATGACTGACAGCAACGTTATATTGATGTTATAATAAATTACTACCTATACACACAGACAGAAAGCACAAGCAGTGGCAGAGGCTGTGCAAACATCTTCAGAGTGGCAACTGTATGTTCTCTCAAAACATTGGAAGACAAGAACAGGAAGGAATCCATTACGCAACTAAAAATGTTATAAAACTTGCTGTGTCCTGAAAGTTTCCAGATTTTATTTAGTGTGAAAGAAACACCTCAACATAATCTAACAACCATGGTTTTCACAGAACACAAAGGAGTTCTCAGTTTCATTGGTGTTCTCTTGACTCCCCGGCTAAATTACAGCTAAAACCTCTACGGAGCTCAAAGCAGAATTCTGTCCTGATTTCAGTTCCCTTTGCTATTAGACATATCTTGCCTTTTACACTGAGGCTGCTAAGACTGCTCTTGCTTTTAAAACTTCATTCAGATGAGTTAAGATTCTGGTGATTGATGTCGCTCTTCTTGTTCCAGAAACAACAAAACAGCTAAGCCAGCTTTTCCTGAAGAAGGGAAAACTTTGGGTAGCACAGCATGAAAATAGTCCTTTTAAGGACTAGCAGCTTTCTTGCATAAATTCAAAAGATGGTCACTATGAAAGTAAGATACTTCATAAGGTCTTGAGTAAGTATTCTCTATTTATCTGATAACTGAAGAGGAAAGCTAGGAAAGGGAAATGTTTCATATTGTGTTTAGGATAGAGTAATGCTTGTTGAGCTGTGCCTAAAGGTTTCTTACAGAGCTTTGCAAAATGCAGTGCTACGTCTCAAATGAAGAAAAGCCTCTCTCCAAGAACTTGTCAGAAGAAGAGATCCACTGTCGATTCCCACATGCAGCAAGTGCAGCAGCTTCAGCAACCAAGCAGAGCTTCCCTCAAGAATCTCTCCTGGGAGAGCTCCCTTTCCCTGGAAAGGCTCCTCACTGGCTCTTCCCAGCAAGCAGAGTACGTTGAGAATATTCAGTAGGTATTTGCTACTCAAGTGTGTGATATCAGCAAAAATACAGAGTGATGATGGGCCCTTTCTGGATGAAAAGTTAGGGCTCTCTCCTCAAAGGCCCAGGCAGCCTAAAACATATCCGAACCAACCCAAGAGGGTACAGCAGCAGAAAAGGAACTCTTTCTTATCCTTCTTATACTCATGCTTTTCTGCCGTTCTAAGTGCATGAGCAGAGTCAAAGGCAGGCTGGATGAATTAACTCAGAAAAAAGCTGTCCAAAAAAGCTGAGCAATCAGTCCTCAAAAAATTAATGATAAAAGACTTTGAATAAAGCCAATTTGTAATGGAATGTAAGAAGGAAAGTCCCTAAAGAGAAAAACCGTCTACCAGCTCTGCAGCAGGTTTTGCTGCCCCATGCAGTTTACCATGGCTAGAAGCCAACTTGGCAAGGCTTGTTCTTCTCCAAGGAAACTGGCAGTGCACCAGCCACACTCACTGGTCTCATTTCTGCTGCCAAGCTTGAGGGGCAATCAAAGATCCTGTTTCGTGAATCTGCAGACCTGGTTATGACCAAGAATATCTGTGTTTTAAAATGTTCTTAAGCAAGTCAAGTTCCCTCTGTTTATACAGCAACTGAGCAGGCGAAACAGAATATTTAACCCAGCTAGAGAAAATGAGCCACAGATTGTTAATTATATGGCTATTTGCACTTTGACTGGAAGAGGAAGTAAGCTGGTTATAACTACTCTGGGCTTTACTCCTGCAACTGCATTGAAACCACACTTACGACAGCTGAAACTATGCAATTTTATATAAATGTGTGCACTTCCTGTTTTTGAAGCAAGTCCTGGGCTGCTCGCTCTTACCTCATGGTAATGTTGCTGGAACCAAAATGTATTAAATATATTCCATTTGGAAATCTGGTCTTAAGACCTTATTTTACTAACTCTTTGGTGAATAAAACACTGAGATATTGGACTAGTGCTGCCAAGTACCTCTGTTTCTAGGACCTAACTATATTCCTTAGGCGTTAGGAAATACATATGTATTCCACGTGTGAGTTTGAAACACTCAGTTGAGACCCGGGGCATGCTCAGTCCCCGGTGACGCGGTCATGGTCACTCTCGGACAGGGTGGCAGGCATGTCACATTCCCCTAAGCAGGCAGGCTGCGCTCTCAATTACACATGCCAGCAGATCTTTCTTTTTCTACTCAACATGCAGCATTTTAAGCAATCCGTAATAGCAGCTTTGTTATATTGCACAGTACAGTATTAATTCTTTATTGTGGCAAGTATATGTTCAATTTTACAGACACTGAGTATGGGGAGCAACACAGTCCTCCCAGCATAAATCGAAGAAAATGATTATTTGACTAGAAGATAATTTTGAAAGTACCTTTTAGCAACCCTAGTAAGCAGCAGTATGCTTATCTTTTAAAACAAATATGTTTCCTGTGCCTTTTCACTTACTTCGTTTATTTATGTCAACTGGATCTCACAAACCAAACTTCTGCAATGAGTAAAACTGCATAAATCAGCACTCTGCTTTTCTATTGACAGTCTTTTTTCTAAGAGATTACAGCAGAAGACTGATCATATTGTTCAACTGAAAAGCAAATGCATATCCAGTAATTCCTGATGATAAAATGTGATAATTCTTACTCACAAAAAAACCCTACCCACATTTAATTCACAATGTATCCCTCCAGATTTAGCTACGGACATACTGCTTGAGAGTCAAGTACCCCCTCTAAATACAGATATTTACACTCAAGGTTACCGAAATCCTTAACACAGAAAAGTATCATTTCTACTACCTTTGTTTTGCTCTCCGAGGCCACAACCTCTTATTTCTGACTATGAGAATCTGCCAGCTTTGCTGACCTAGCAGAGAACAATTACAGATCTCTTAGTCTCAAACTGGAAGGAGACTAAACAAAGATTTGGTTTAAAAGCTCTCACGCAAAAACCTCCAACTAGAAACACTAAAGCAAAAGTTTCAAATTAAATTATACCTGATTTATTGATTTCTCTTCACTTAACTTCAAAGTAAACATGGTGCACAGTCTAACTCATGCACTTCAAAATACTTGGTGTCTCAAGCCAAGGCACGGTTTCAAAGCGGCAGTCAAGCCAATTTCCAAGTAGAAGAGGCAGGGCCTGTCATCCCAGGTCATCTCCAGCACAGACATTTGTCCAACACTGCAGTTAGCAAGTTCAAAGAGTTAAAAGAGCCAGCCAAGTAACCCAACCAAAAATACAGTTGCTGACCACTGGTTTGGCTCCCTGAACCAACCCACCCGAAAGCCACGGCAGCAGGGGTGCTGGCATGAGGGAAACAGGGTAATGCCTCAGCAGGGAGGGGGCAAGCCATGCTTCTGGAAGCCACTAGACCAAGGTCAGCTGCAACAACACTGCATTTGTGACATCTCGACAAAACTGGTCTCAAGTTCAGTCCCTATCCTCCAAACAAAGGAGGACACAGAAAAATCCAATTTATGGGATGCAGTCCCAATTACCTTAAGAGCTTCACTGAGTTACAGACGCAACTCTCAACTCCTCTTTCGACTTTTTTTTGACTGAAGCCTACTGTTTCTACATATAAGCACACAAGTCAGATCTTTGTAAACTTACCCCCAAAAGTAACATGAGCATTTCTAGCAAGGGGGGGAGACTTAATGAAGGCAACCCAGATTAGCCACACGATATATCACAGTGGAACAATTCTGCTGTTAGAGATCATGAAGATGTTACGATGGAGGCAAAGGCAGCCTTTCTTTAGCTACTGTACAGCTGTTGCATACAACTTCAAAAAGACTTGGCACAGGACTTCAGCCACAAAACTTCCCCCTCCCTCACTTCATTTCATGCACGTCATGTGAAACTTCAGTGATCTGCAAGGACAAAACTGACACAAGGGTTGTCTGGAACATCTTATCAACGGAATGGCAGCTTTTTGCACTGCCAATACTCACATGCACCTTCACAAAACTCAATCCTACACCTCCATTCCTTCTCAACACAGCAATCCCTCAAAACCAATGACATCCTTCACTACTGTCCTTTTTATTTATCCCTGCATTATCTTCTACTTCAAGGAAGACAACCAAATTACCACATTATTAACATATATTAATGCTTCAGAAAGTAATTAACTGTTAAAGTAATATTAGAAACTATATCAACTTACATCACATCCTTCATTACCTATACACTGAGCTACTCTGAACACCCTGACCAATGCCACAGCTTACAAGCACACTGAACATACATGCTTAATGCCAGTATTGTTTTCCACATAATATATGCACTAAAATGAAAAAATATATTCACTGTTCAGCTTTTCCCTTTAAATGCATCAAAGTATTACAGCCAGTCACATGTAGTACACAATACAAGTAGACTTGTATTTATTTTTTTGCTTAACAGTAAAGTACACAAAACTTAATTAGAACTGCATACTACCATTACACTTACTTGTGATTGCCTTTCAGTGATTATATTGATAGGAGATGCACCTGAGAAACCTAAACTACTTTAAGATGCGTATATGAGTACAAGACTAAATTAGAGTACTCCTGAGGCATGGGAACAACATTCTGGAATCCTTTTATGATTTCTCTTTTTCTTTTCCTTTTATTAATCCATATTACATCAGCTCATTGACTCTTATGACATTCTTAGCCTCTACCACGTGAAGCCATAAAACAATTTGTCACCTACAACATTCTTTCCACAACTGTGGAGTTACAAAGAATAATTAGTCCAAATGAGAAAGCAGCAGCAGGAGCAACTAAAATTCTGTTAACATTCAAACTTCATAAGGAAAACAGAGTAGAAAAAACTGCAACAAGGAAGTAGCAGTAGAAATACACTGAAAGAGGTTTTTTTAAAAATATTACTCAATTACTTTATTACTAAGAACTTGATAAAAAGCTGATAAAACATGACTACAAAGACTATTAGTAATGCTGATTAAAAACAGTGAAGAAAACTCATTAAAGCAAAAGTAAAGCTCAAAATACCAGAAATATTAACCACATTATTACTGTATTCACGAAAACATAATACTACAAAATGACCTACTTTAATAACAGCAAGAAAAATGAAAGAATATGGGCACTAACCCCCCGACTCTACTGGTTTTACAAAACACCATCTACTTCTCAGAATTAGTAACAGCCTTATGAAACTGAACCAATTTGTTCAACAGATGTTTCAGTTAACCCAAAGGAATTTTACTTTTCTATTGTAGAAATAGAGCACGCTGAATAAAATTCCACTATTATTAGCAGCTTTCAAAATATATTATCTCAAAATTAGCTTCCATTTCCATCCTTTCTTTCTTTCACACAACAGAAAATATTTTCCATACTGGATTAGATGTGCCACTGAAATAAAGTAGGCACATTGATAAAACAAGTCACTCTCCTCCCTTCCGACCCCCTTTTTATGGGATACGCAGGAATGGTAGAGTTTTTATTTTACTTGGCGTTCCTCTCTCCACATTAGCTGATAATCTTCCCTGCGTAGCTCTGCCAGCACACTGCCCCACAGGCCCACAACACCCCTGCTGTTTCAGTCCCGTGCTTTTCTCCAGCAGGCTCTGTGAATTGTGCGATCCTTTTGTAACATGTGTTGTTGCATCAGTCTAATTGCAACATAATTTTCAATGCTCTAGGTAAAGCTCCATTTTTAGCTTCTGCTTATAAAATACAGCTTGTTTCCCCCACCCTACCTCCTTTTTTGTTTATGTTTAAAGATTTAAAGAATGATTTGCACAGCACGGCAGTAGTCAAACAAAAATACCTCAGATTTTCTTAGAAAGCAGCACTTAAAAACACTGCTCGATGCCTAAAACATTACTGCAGTCTTTCACAGAGCCATATGTAGTAGATCCCCCATGAGCAGGCTGGAAGGGGGATGTGCAGTCTTCCTCTGTGTACTTAATATCATATTTAGCCATTATCAAAGCTTCAGAGCTTTTACTCTCTCCTGCAATAGCGAGGAACAGCCTAACAGGCAAACACATTCACTAGGCACCAAAGACACACTCCTGGTTAATTCATAAATTCTGATCTAATGTTCAACATCTTGCATTCAGGGTAGCTAAGTTAAAACAATATTTAGCTTGACCATGCCTTGGCCAACAAATTCTCCATTATCTACTGATTACAGCAGCATTGTAGCTAGCTATGGACATCGCACTGGGAAAATACAAATCCTGAGTCTGAAGAAATGCAGATGAAATTCTGACCTCAAGCCATTCTGATAGTGGGCATTACAAACACTGTCTACTTTGTATCTGATACAATAACCAGGCACAAGAAGCATGTGCCTGGGATGGATGATGCATTTACATGTCATTTTGGTTTTACATGCTTATATTATCTGAGTTGACAGCATTAAAAATGCTGTGCTTCTTGCACCCAAATCATATTCCAAGATACAAACATCTACACTAAAACCAATCTGCAGAGACAAGCACTCACAGAAGGAAATGTGAGAAATAAGTTTTAGAGAAACCTAAACTTTGCTTTTACTTGCTTCTGTGACATGGTATACACCACAGTTATGTCATACAATTTCCACAGCACCTCTGCTTCATTCAGCATACAGAATCGCCGCTAATCAAAACAGTAATCCACTCTGCTCTTGGTATCTGGCATACAGACGGATACCTTATTTACTCCATGCTACTCACACTTTTTTTGGAACATGGAACAAGTAATTTCTTTGTGAACTGAATGGTGCAGCTGAGTGCTTCATCAATGTAATGGTTAATCCTACTGTTACTCTGTTACTCCTAACAGAATAACCGTGTTATTCCTAACTCCCTAACTAAAGCAGTGACAGCTTTTAGGTCAAAAATGATTCTCCAATTTTGAAGGCGACTTTGTCTCCAGTATGGCATAACTCAGACCTAATTTTTTTTACAGCACTTAGCATTATATTATGCTTTATATAGCATTTTCAAACCTCAACCCCTGCTGCCTCACTCTCACTTATTAGTATTCAGCACTTTCCCAAATCAGATCCAAAGATCTCAAGTTATCCGCAGGAAAGTAAGACACAATTAGCAAAGACATGAGAAAAGCCAAGACTGAGCAACTTACCTAGCATCACCTAGGCAGTCTGCAATGCAGCTGGGAGGATAGTCCCGTTACCCAGAGCAGCATGCAGCTGTGCAGAGCACCAGAACAGCTTCTGCCTCCTGCAATCCCCTGCCTCGCCAGCCACACGCGTCCCAACTTCTGCTGGAAGTGAGGCAGGGGTAATATGAAGAACAGCTTCCTCAACTGCATCAACCAGATTCATTCCTGGAGAAGGTCCATTCTGTGCACAGAACAAAGCAGGGGTCCTGTGGAAGAAACAGCGCGTCAGCCTGTGGTTGAATTGTAATGTTTCCTCATCAGAGGCCAAATGAAAGACCTTTGTAAAGACAAGCTCAGTTTTGACATTCTTTGACTTGGACACTGCCACATTGCAAAAAAGTTTGCATTCGCCATTTCTAGAAAAAAGAAATAAAGGCGTCAGACCCTGTACAATGATGCTGTACACCCAACACCTACAACATGCAGCTCTTGCAGCAAAGTAAACTTCTCACAAAAGCAAACCAATCCTCTGAATTGAGACTAGACATAGGTGGTGGTTAAACACATATTCTCAAGGAGTTTCTAGTGAAATAAAACAGTGTTTATCTATATTCAAAGATAGTCTTACAGGAAAGGACCTTCCAGAGCAAACTCCTTTGACTACTTTCCTCAAGCCATATACTCTGTCTTATGTCAATTGAAGCCCTGGTACTTCTTTGTTCCTACCTTCAGCATCCTTGCCAAGTCTCTTCTCGCCTCTACTCCATAAGACTTTTCATACCTCCTGTCTCAGTCACTTCCAGCCCTGGCTGGCAGTGCCACACTCTCCCCTTTACTTCCCCTCTTCCCTTCCCTCTTCAATTCCCCAACATGCTGTTGTAGTAACTCTCACTCTCATCCCAGGTCTGTCTCCCCTGTTCACAGTATTCTGGGGCCGAGACCACATGGGGTCCCCTGTTTGTGCCAGTGCCCTGGGGGTCTGCTGCTGGCTCTCAGGTGCTGGGGTACGCAGTGGCAGTTTTGTCCCCCAGCTCAGCCTTCCCTCCTCTTCCAGGCCTTCACATGCTCAAGACACCATGCAAGAACTGTGATTTTTCAAAAGGTTACACTTTGGTTAGATGTGAGATTTTCACAGTGCTGACAAAGCCATGACTCATAAGCTGCTCTTCTTCTCCAGTGCCTTCACCAGCACTTCCTTCAGTGATATCTCACTCCTAGTCTCTGCTTCAAAAGGAGGGACACAGAGCATTTCCCAAAAAGAAGGTTTGATTTTGTTTGTTTTTAATTTTTAAAAAACAAAAGACTAAATTGAGAGCACATTCTTAAAGATAGCTACATAATTCTGGGAAAAAAAATAATTAAACTAGAGGTAACTGCCTAGTCCAAAAGGCTACTGTTTTACAAAGTTATAAAAATCTTCAGCCAGCATCCTATACAGGGAAGCACCAGGCAGCCTTCCTTACTGTAATTCCTGGCACTCCCCTTTCAAGCCTTTAATAGCCTAGGTCAGAAACAGGGACTGTGCAAATACGAACACCTGAGAGCAGTGGTCAAACATAGGACTAGCAGCTGAAGGTGGCCAGTGTCAGAGTGAATGCCACACAAGCTGCTTTTGTCTTCACCACTGGTATTGTTGCATGCCTACGAGCAATGTTCAAGCAGCAGCATCAGACAACGGCATGCCATCCAGGCAGCCGCTTCTTCGGACGGCATCATTTTCATCTGGAGTTACCAATGCTTGCCTGAAATGCTATAGCTGCTCGTGAAACAGTGCTGGGCCATGAAAACCTGAAGTAAAATGGGTTGGCTTCTTTCACAGTGAAGGTCACACACAGCTAAGAGATAATTTAAGCAAATCCATTTTATTTCACATTTGCACTAAATCATGAGCAGTTGTGTATCAGTTACAAAAAGGAAGGGTAGCTTCACACAATACCACTGTGATCATCTGCCTCTGCCTGGAGAAGAAATAACCTTCATGCAGGAAACTGAGAAACTTTTTCTTCCCTTTTCTCTATTTAGTAGTTATTTATCTCAGCATGAAAACCAAATGCAGCATACTATCATTACGTGTATGGTCAGGTAATATACAGGAAGAGGAAAGCCTCTCAAAACAGACAACAGTTTCTTTTAGAGCAAAATCCAATTTACAGGGTTTTTGAACTGAACTCTTAATAGTAAACAAGACAACAATTTGAAGAGCTGGCCAAAGAAAAAGAGCCAAAGTGTCACAAGGTCACAGATGGATGCAAACTACAGTATGGATTAAATGCACTAGGACATTTATTTATAAATAGTTATTTCCAAGGAATGACTTGACTATTCCTATGAAATTATATTTAGTCTACAGATATCTGATGTACCTAATTCCAACAAGCACTTATTAACTATGACAAAAAAAATACATGATCCATATGCAAATTCCTAGAACAGCCACGTTTATTATGAAGACAAACTAAGTAGCTTCAGTACCAGTGTGTAAAACATAATGGAGCATTAAAAGCTCACTTCCATTCTCAAAAAATACTAATACATATTTTTATTATATCTTGAATTCAATTTAAGTAATAAAGCTGGCTACCGAGCATCTATACCTCGATTATTTCTTTAAAGGCCAGAATAATTATCTGATCACTAGTTAAAAGATGCAAAATGTAATTAGGTTGAATGAAACTCAGTACTTCAATATAAAATCATGGAAACTACACTAAACTCCTTCCTTAAAAAAAAGAGAGCAAAATTTCATGCGCTATTTATTTTGGCAGAGTAATAACATATTTGCTGTCAGTAAAAGACTTTTTTCAATGAAGAAAAGGGAAAAGAAAGTATTTCCATTCATACAGCTCTGCCCAACTGATCACAAGTATCAGGCACTAGTAGTTGTCTCTGAACTGTAAGCAACTGTAATATACTTAGTTCCTACAGACCACTATATAATGTACTTAAAAGAGAGAAGTAAAATTTTCATCTGAAATCCAACAGACCTCCAAAACCATTGTTTGTTTAACATAAACTAGACTAATTATTTTGTCATCAAAAATCAATATTTATGTGCTAGAACACTACATCATGTAGAAAGCTTTAATGTAAACCAAATCATAAAATACTGATAATGGAAATGCTGGAAAAGGCTCTAGGACTGTATGTATTTATATAAGATTTGTGAATATATAAATACCCAGCTATATATGTCAAGAAAAAGGTGAGGCTCAGTGCAGTGAACTAATCATCAAAAAGACTAATCTTCCTTAGGAAAAGTGTATTCTTACAAGGACTTAAGCCAGCTGGCTGAAGTGTATTGAACATCCTACCCAACAGCAAAGATTCATTCAAATCCATTAATTCACTGTAAGATAACATTCCCTTTTTCTTTTTTTTTTTTTAGGTAGCTTCCAGAATTTTTGAAGCACGAGTTATTCCACAGTGTCACAGTATCACAAGGTTGAAAAAGACCTCTGAGTCCAACCTATGACCCAACACCAACACCTACTCATCTTTTAAACCATGGCACTAAGCACCTCATCCAATCTGTTTTTAAACACCTCCAGGGACGATGACTCCACCACCTCCCTGGGCAGCGCATTCCAATGGCAAAACCTGGTGAAATTCCCTGAAAATCTTCAGCAGCTTTTTCTTACTAATACAGTTATCACAAAAGCCACACTACAATGCAAACAGTGTATTTGCTATGATCCATCTACCAGCATCATTTGATGAAGTATTCTTCTCCACATGGTAAAATTAATTCTGCTAAGTTTGCTTAGGAAAGCAGTTCTTTAAATTATCATAAGGAACTTAATTCCTTACAATATTAGGACTTTCAATCATCAAAAATCCCAAAATCATGCTCGCCTTTTAATTTCAAGACATATCTCAAAGACTTGTAATCAGCACAAAAACTGCTTCTTGCATTGTTCTACACGTACAGAGTAGCACGCTTATCTCAATCTGTTCAAATAACACGACACAATAAGCTCAGTGTAAAACATCATGGTTCTTGTGCAAATAAACAGACTCCCGCATTCAGGTTACTGCTCCACAATACACTGCACACAGCTGCTAACAGCTTGTCCCCACACTGAAAAGTAGATTAAAATGCAATAGTAACCTTATAGTTGTATTCCATTCATTTTATTGACTTCAGTCATATTATTAAAAAATTCAAAGAAGAGAAATTTGAAGAAATAAAAGTTACCAATACTGACAACAGCACCTACAACTTCCCACTATTGTGGCACAGCATCCTTAATTTTGTGGCTCATCATCACATGAAATAAAGCCAGCTATCTCGGAAGCCAAGTCTGACATAAGAAGCATCCACAACACCAGCCCTCTACTGCTAAACCCATGTCCAGCACCAGTGCGAGTTCAAGGAAATTTTGTTTCAAATATTAAATATTATTATAAATTAAATTATTATAAATTACAAATATTATATTATTATTTAACCTCCAACATTTTTAAGGTCAAATACCTCTTCCGTTCTTTACCAAGCATCTAGAGAAACACCAGGTGCAAAGTGAGTCAAGGTATCAAAGCTTTATGGACATCAACTTATGTCCCTCATTGATTTTCTTAGTATCTATGGCAATTCCCAGTACCTCAAGTACTGCTCTGGCTGACTAAATGTTTCAGTTCATCATTTCATAGGTGCTTATTTTAAACCAATATTTAAGCCCACCTCACTTCATATACTCTTTATAAGAGAATTTGTTTTTCTTAGTCTATGAATGACAGGGCCAAAACCAGCCACAGAACAAACAATAAAATGTATATAGTAGTATGTTATCCATATGTATCAAGTAAAATAAAACTACTTATAGTCTGTTAAGTTCTCAAAATAATATACTTGAAAATCAGATTTGTGAAAAGCGGAAGTTAGATACTTATATGTGGTTTTACTTTTTTTTTAACTAAATCAGACACAAAAGCAAAACTGAGTCAACAGCACAAATAAAAGGATATCTTGTACAGAAAGCTAACATGCGGTGCTTAGATTAAATGCAAATACACCTGTAGTATACTCTGGCCACTGAACTGGTTCTTAGGCCATATCTCAAAGTGAAGATGACTTCTGGCACAAATTTGGCTGTTCTGTACTGAAGCAAACTTTAGAGTTGTCCCCCTTTTATTATCACAGCATAGAACAAGAATATATTGTGACCATTTATTTTTGTGAGCAAAACCCCCTTTTTGCTACAGTTTTATGACTATTTTTAAGCTACGTTTTAGTTTTCACCTACATAACTTTCAGAAATTCAAAAATATATGATAAAATTCATACATTTACCAACGACACAGAGGAAGTTCTCCACAGTGCACAGAATAAAAAACAGGAGAACTGAGAAATTTTATCGATACTAAATGTACAAAAATGCATGTCACGAAGAGGTTCCTTAATAGAACAATTATCATTAAACTTCATTATATTGTTTGTGCCTAATTTGTGAGGTTCTTTGAATAAAATATCTCTTTTTTACACAATCTTGAATTCCAGTAATGTGCTTAGCTCGGCAAATTGCAGGGTTTGTGCCTGAAACTCAGGATGAGAAGGAGCAGAGAACATTTTCTAACAGATGCTCTGTGGTTTTGGTGCCTCAAATCTTGACAGCTCTGATCTAAATATGATGATTTCTCCTCTACCCCCCGGGCTACATTTGTAAACTTAATCTCCTTTTTGAAATCTCTTATTTGAACCCACAAATCTTTCCTCTCATAGAAATACCCAACCACCACCACATTATTCTGGACAGAAACGTTCAAAGTGTGCTGTTACACCAGAGTGCTGGAACAACCTAACAGCTAATTGGTATTAAAAAGTTCCTGTCTCTTTCTTTGTACCCGTCCTATCCTGGGATGGGTAAACCTGCTCAGCTCACTAATCTGGCATTAAACTATTCTCTTTCCATTGTTTTGTAGATTAGCAAACTGAAACAGTTCATCAAGGGTTGAGATAAGTTTTACAGCCAGCAAGACAGGGGACAACATGACAACTTGGCCAAGACCATGGAGATGATGACAAGGAAAAGGTCATTTTGATTCCAGAAGTCATCAGCTTTTTGTACTAGCAGATTAGCTCAGTTTATCCTGCCATACCAAACCTTCTCACTTACTTGTTGATGTTTCGCCACTTTGCATACATAAACACTTGCTAGCCCAAAGATTAGAAATCAGGCAGCCTTGCTGTCATGTGAGGGAATCTGTCTAAGCTAGACAACCCCTCCAAATCATGGACTCCTGCAGCCCGATGACTATCGCCATCTCCTGGCTTTCTCCTACCAAGTGTGAAGAATCTTTGAATACCCCAAACAGAAGTTTCCAAACAGTAATCCATGGTAAGTGGTCTATAGCTAGTCTAGCAGAACTATATCATACACCATAACTATAAACCCCTAAACTTCACAGAGTTACAGCAGTAGCCAGTGAGAAAACTTAGTAAAAGTGGGTCAAACCCCCAAAAACGTAGGGAAGCACCTAGTGATAAAGCTTGACTGGCATGGCTCCTTGTGCAATGACAGAAGAGAGCCCTTGGTACAGTAAATGTTCAGAGCAAGCCCCATTCCTTATCTGTGGCCTTATCAGACCTTCTCTCACATTCAGTCAGTATGGCTGGACACCATGAATATCACACACTTCATACACTTCAGGCTGGACAGTGCAGCTGCTGTGAAAGTTTTTTAAATGTTTCAGCAAAGAGGAAAAAAACAACAGCAGTAACTTCAGTATTTTGGATCAAATTGAGCTGCCTGGTTTCTATTATTTTTGGATTTCTTGCCAAGCGTCCTTCCCCCATTCCCCCCTTAAGCCAACTCATCAGCAACTCACTATGGAACCCAGATAAACAAACAGCTTCTTTATCACATAATCTCCCCAAATGTGAAACAGTTTTAATACTTACCTCCAGCAAACAGCTACAATGCAGAAACAAAGAATTATTCTACATTAATCCCATTAATTTGAGTCAAAAAGAATGTAAAGAATTTAAAGACAAGTTTAAAATGAAATAATTCTACTCAATTTACTAAAAGATCAGCTAGTACATACTATGAATATGTATATATATAAAATATACAAAACCAGAACACATATATAATGTATGTAATTTCTAATACTAATATGAAAATTGCCCCCAAAACGCTACTCAGTTCTTCTAAAAATCAAAGCAGCTCCAATTTTATGATTAAATTCAATGACTCATTCTCTTTTTTTAGTTCCAGGATCATTCTGAAGACATCCCCAAAAATGAGGAAACTACTTTTGTTCCTGCTGAACAGAAATGGAGTAAGTTGCATCTCTCACCAGAGAGAAAATATTTTAATTGTTTCAAGTGTTCCTGAAGTGCAAGTGGAAGCAAATGGAAATGGATTCCTGCCATATCTACAGCTCAGTACAATTGCAGTCTACAGTTTCACCAAGTTAAAGTAATGCTCTCATGCAAGGTAGGATATAAAGATGTTCTGACTACATATAAATTAAAGGAGGTAAAGAGAGCTTTACACTTTGCTCTAATACTTGTTCATGCTCATTGCACCTCCTCGGAGCCCTCTGAACACCCCCGTGACACATTTCCATTCATAGCCTATTGATCCACATCGCCCACTCCTTGAGTCACATGAGCACTACTCCTCCCTTCCGCCACTTTTTGGGAAGCTAAGGGCTTTTGTATGTTTGCTACCTGACTGGTTTCTAACCAGGCAGGCCAGTTTTACTGCAGTCTTAACGATTGCAAATGAGACCACTGAATTTTCCAGTTTTCCAAGTAGCCATTCCACCAGAGGAAATGTGGAAACGCTGGTGCACGTCTGGCCCTGGCCCTGCAGACTTCCAGCTCCTACACCATGTCTGTGCAGCACCTTTGGCGTGGCCAGTACCACTGCACACAGGCAGGCATCTGAGCTTGCAAACCAAGCATGTTTAGATGCATTCTGGGTTTTAATAACTGTCCATCTAGCATGTCTAATGCTATTTTCCTCCTCTTGTCTGTCAGCAAGATAGTTAGTCTCCCATTTCTATCAATTCCCGGAAAAAGATTTTGTAAATGATCCTTTGGTAACACGAGGGCTTCCCACCTCACATTTTCTTCCACCTCCTCTTCCACCCCATTTCCCATGCACCCCTCATTTTCATCTATCTTCCTTCTATTCAGGAGGGGGGTCTTTCACTGTGCCAAATTTGTGAGCTGCTCTAGAACAGGCAGAGAGGGAGCTGGGGATATTATGCTGGAAGGTGTTATGGGCCACCATCAAATGGTTCTTTGATCTCCAGACAATTACAGAGCTGGGTCTGCTAACCAGATGCAGCAAGGGGCTCCCTCTTTCCCTCATTTCTTCCTTCTGCATCGCAGACGACAGAAATGCCATCGACTTGAGTGCAAGGCCCTATAAACCAATAATAGGTTTATTCTGAATTTAAAAAGAAGAAAAGAACTATTTTGCTTTTATAGGAGATGTCAGAGATTGCAAACCAACAGTTTAACTCTGAAAGAGACTTAACAACTCCTGTCTGCTTAACGGCTGTGTGAAAACATGCAATTTCGTTGATGAAGTTTAACAACACTTAAAGTTCTCAAAAGCTCTTATCACAATCGTACATAAAAAGAGAATTTTTTTAAAAGCTTCAAATACTGGATGAAAAGCATAAGAGATTGTTTTAGTGCTCTCTACTAATTAGTACTGCTTTTATTATACAGGGCAAGAAAATGACAAATTTTTTCCTCAACTGGCAGTGAACAGCCAATTCAGTAAGCTGAGTTTTTGTTTTCTGTGGCAGTGGAAAAATCTCTTTCATTTATTAGGTCTACAGAGACAAAACTGGCCGGGTGTCAAACCCACTTTGTAAAAGCCCAAATCCATTCAGCCATGTGTGTAGATTCTATAATTCTTTACAACCTGTTATCAGTATCAACTTCACAAAAGATGAACCTTTGGTGTCTTTCAGTGAGTGTTACGGCAACCCATTATAAAAGGGAGCAAAAATCTGAACTGACAGTTCAACACAGAAAGAAAAAAAATCCTAATGGCAGTGCCAAATTAAATTCTTATTAAAATCTAAGATCCCTAGATGAGTTTTGCATAAAGATATAAAACGGGATCTCCTACCATGGTGGCTAAGCAAGCTGGATAACTATATATTTAATAAGTCTGCTCCAAGCCCAACAGCATGCACCTCTGCTACTTAAAGTGCCAGTTTCATAACCTCACGCATGATTGCAGGGCAGTCAGAACTTGTCATGGGGAGAGACAGGGCAAGGCCTAAAGCTGAAAGGGTGGTGATGACAACCTGGAATAGTAAAATGAACTCTTTAGAAGGATGGGGCTTTTAGGAAGGAAGAAAACTACTAGGGTGGAGTGACTGACTTGCTTTTAACTGCAACAGAGATAGATTCCTAGATGGCTTTGATGAACTGATTAAAATGTGCTGCCTTGTTAAAAAGGTACTTCTCACATCAAATCAGATGCACACTGTATTACATTCAGAGAAAAATATTAAACTTCATTTTTCAGTAAGCACACCCAACATCACATTCTTACATTTTCTGTAGCAGAAGGTTATGAACAACAGCACTCACATCACTTTTTAATCTCAGGCTTTAAAACTGATCAATCATTTTGTGCAACTGAAATATTCTTGCTGTGCTAAGACTGCTCTGTATCATCTATACTGACAGCATTTGCTTGAATTTTCTAATTTTTTTAGCAATGGATTCTATTGCATTCTTTAATATAATAAAAAGTGCAAACTAATTCACAAATGTTTCCCACATTATTAAGTACTGTAAACAAACAACTCTGAAACATTTGGTACACTCCACATAAGCTGAAGTTCTAGTGTCCTCATTCAGTATTAGGTTTGCAGCACAGACACAAACGTGAACATTACCAGTCTTAACACCATCCTTCTCTGTGAGTTACATATATATTTCTCAATACAGATAAACTGCAAAGAGGTATGTGATTTTCTTCAAAGTTTAATAAAATCTGCTGGCTCTTTAGGTTTCCTGAAAGTATGTGTGATTTTTATCACCACCACATAAACAGTCCACTTTAATACTCCTTGCTACACAGTCTGCAGATCACAGGAAAGCAGAGACTCTGAACTCGGTTTTATTTGCACAGGAGCGCAGAGGATGTTACACAGCACCATTTCTCCTATGGAGGAGCAGCAAATCTGTACCACTCACACACAGATTTGCCACAATTAAAACTTCAGCTGTAATTTGCTGATAGCCTGTGGAGTAATATTTTTAGAAGCAAACCAGCATTCAGGAATACTATGTACAAACATCGAAACACAGAAACACAGAAACAATTTAGCACAACATACAAACGTGGCTCATCTACTCTCTAGAAATCTGTTGCAAAACTTCATCCCTCGCTTGAAGCAAAACAGCTTTGTGTTGCCTCTAAAAATAGAGAGGAAGCAGAGGGGGATGGGAAGGGGCAAGAAGAAAATGATAAGTTGGGAGTGAGAACAGATACACCGCACTAGCACTAATCTATAAAGTGAATTGTATTCTTACACTATAACTTTTCTAACAAAGTCAGGCACATCCTCGATTATCAAATAAAAAAGGCCATCCTGTACTTTTTATTTTGTACATGTACATGCAAAGGAAAAGAGGAAAGTTTTGTTTCATCTGTTACCAAACCATCATTCTGCAGTCAACACTTTCAATGAAATACAGGCCAAAGGATTAGTCAGAGCAGATTCAGGGAAAAACAAAGGAAATCTGTATGCAAATACAAGCTTATCACAGTAACTAAACCCAAGAATGAAACTCACTCAATCAAGTACCTCTGAATACTGTCCTACAAGGTTCCTTGCAACAGCTTCCACTCACCCCAGCTCTACAGCAATGAGTAGCGAGTGTAAAGCAAGGAACTACCCTGAAGAAGACTTAATACTAATATCATAATTTGTACTTCTAATAAAAGTACTAACTAAAGTAAATGTGTCTAAACATGTCAGAAATATAGTCCATATGTGTTTAAAGTCCTAAGAAGGTTCTGTTGTTCTTTTTCGTAGGCAAAGAACAGAGATCTCGTGGGGAAGGTTACAGGGGAAGCTATAGGGGAGGCTATTGGGCTATAAAAAAGGCTGCTGCAGAGCAATCACCCAGCTGGGATGCCAGAGAAGCTATCTGAAAGCTAGGGTGTTGCAAAGCAGCAAAGAAAGTCAACCGGTTATGCTTGTTGCAGGAAAACTCTGCTGTTGCAGTGAGCCAGGGTGGGCTGACGGGACTGGCATGAGCACAGAGTGGCACCAATGCGACACTGCAGGCCTGGCCCAGAGAACAGAAGTGGCAACCCAATGCTTTTCATGGCTTAACATTAGGCCAGTCTCAGCTGGGACTTTGCACAAGTAAATATGACTCTAGGAGTTCTTCTCAGAGGGTTATTTTTAAATACCCAACCATATGAGCTTCCTTGGAATATGAAAAAAGGGGAGGTAAAACTAAACAGTCATTACATATATGCTTAAATATAACATTAAAAAAACCCCAGAAGATATTTAAACTGACTAGAAATGTTCACTGTCATCTTAATTTTAAAGTTGGCAGTGGACTGTGACCAAAAAAAGGTTGTATTCTGACCAAGATGCTGCAGCATGAAATTTCTAAAATAGGTCTTTAAAACAGTTTAGAAGACGGTAAAAAAGAAAACTTCCTCACAATCTCTCAAAGTGAAGTTGCATTTTGGGTTTGAGTCTTTACTTGGAAACGTGCTAAAGTCACTCAGAGCTAGAAGAGAAAGCTCAAGTAGGAAAGGCAACAGTACTAAGTTCACAACGGGAGTATGTGGCTGTACAGAGTTCAGTTAACAGCAGCAAATCAACAAATAAGGTCTAGAGGTTTGACCCTGAGTTTTTGCAATACAACTTTCCCTGCAAGAAGCATCTGCACTAATGCCAAAAAGGCACTTGTAAGTCCTTATCTACTTCTGTTTTGAAATACAGACATAAACACATATAGGTCTATGTAAATCATCTCACAAGAAGCAGTGGGATGCTCAGAGAAACATGGTCACAAGCACCAAGCATTATCAAGAGAAAAGGCTGAGACTCAGAAAGACAACACTTACAATTAATGGCACATTTTGGGAATACTGATACTGTTTGACTGCTGGGCATCTAACAACTGTATTTTTCCAGCAACGCCTGTTAACATATCTAGAAATGGATTCCGTAACACGCACTACCTAAAACTACAAAGCAAGCAAGTGCATAAAAATGTTTCAGTTTATAAGAACCACACTCCTGTTCACAGAGAAAATGTATCTGTCTATCAATTAATCTCAAATCAACTGTCCCCTTCTGTTTACTTGGGATTTTTTTGGTTGTCACTATCAATACTGTATGCAAAAATTGGCATAGTTCTGCCAAACCATTGGTTAATTATCCATTTGCTGAAGTTCTTCTGAGAAAAATTATTTTATTTGTCAAACAAAATTGTCTTTTTAATAGGGTGTTTTGACAATGCAACAGCAAAATGTGAATATTAAAATTACAGTATATGATCTGTATATATGACTGTTAGCCACTGAAAGAATGACAACTTCTTCCAGTGTGCACATTACTTTTCATAGTTATTCTAATTGCTTACTCCCTCATCTTCATATGGCTTTCTGACTTTGGACTTTCATAACATTAGATAGAAGAAATTGGGTTTTTTTTAGTTTCAAGGAAAACACACTCACCCTGCATCTCAGAGTGGAAAACACAGAAATAATAAGCCTCCTTTCGAGTAATAATTCTGCCCCCCCCTTAAAAAAAAACAACCCGATTTCCCCTTTCCCCAAGCTCACAGAGAGAAAAAAAACAGAAAGACCCAGCCTCAAGCGGTACTTGTACAGGTTTACTCAGATTAATGTTTGGGTATTCAATAACTTTTAATTTACTACGTGTACATCTGGATTTCTCGAACTGCAGAGCTTCCCTTAACACAACAGGAGCACAAAAAACACTCTGCACTATCTGTCCCAGACTGGTTTCCTTTCTGCTGCATACACACCATGTATTTGAGATGATCTGATAACTCACTTCTGGTTGTGCACAAGTACTGCAGCTAATGGAGTTTTTGGTTGTTTATTAGAGAGAGAAAGAATGGGCACACAGACTTTTAACCAAAGTCTGTGACACTGTACAAAACTTTCCTACAGTGGCTGTTCTTAAGTGTTCACTGCATTTCCAAAACAGCAATTTTCTTTCTGAGCTTAGAGGATTTCTTGTAAAGTACACAACTTTAATTTTCTTTTTAAAGAAACACACAAAAAAAATGATAAGGAACATAAGCTTTCACACCACATACTATGTGAACATTGGTAATCCACAGAGACAGAATAAACCCCCCTATTACATACAGTTTTGAGTATCGGCAAATTCTGTACTTAACTCGGTATTTGCAATACCCCTATGGGTCCTAGATGTGTCCCAGAACCCTTTCATCTCAGGCTACGTGTTTTGGGTTCCCTCAACCCAAAAAGCTGACGAAAGGCTGAATGCAATGAACTACAACTAACAGGAATGAAACAAAACATTTAATATTTACAGGAGAAGACTTAGAGTTTCAACCATAAATTAGCTTTCTTCAGAGTTGTTTTATCCATTGGTATTTATAACCAGTTACCAGATAAAAGGTAATTTGGCATGAGTGCAACTGAATATCTGCAGGAGACTAAAGCCATTAAAACTATCTGCAGACAGCAAGTGGAAGTAAGTGATCCCAGGGCTACTTTCTTTCTCATATTACCTTTGTATCTTGAAGAGACACTGCTTTCTTTCCACCCAAATAAAACTTTTCAGCATTCAACAGAGTTAAGTTATAGAACCACAAGAGGAAAAAGCACAAAAAAACCCTCACAAAATCCCTTAGCACCATCAAAACCATGTTTCACATGACAATAAGGGTTATCGTCTTATTCACTTTGTTTCCAAGTTAATGTATCCAAAAAAACCCCAAAATAAATAGAGAGCACAAGAACAGAAGATCAAGCTCTTGCATTTAGGATCTAATTTAGTTTTCCTGAGCAAATCAGTCTCCTCACATAGATGAATTATAATGCATTTAACTACACACATGCCCTTTTCCAACTGTGCTGCTCTCCGTACTTCACTGTATTCAACGTTTTGTCTTACTTTCATTGCTCGCTGTACGACTGCATGCACCATTTGTTGCAGTATTCAGAAGTGTTTGGTGGTGAGGATTATTTCTTGAGAGAACTTTCTATGAAAATCCATCAGCACGTTGGCCTGCTTCACTTACTGCATTATTTGCATTTAGGATCAGCATTATGCCTGCTTCCAGCACAAGCAACAGACAGTATACAAATGTAGGTGATTATTATGGAAACTTAGGCCCTTATTTTCCAGAGTACTTAGGAAGTATATTTATTTATATATTCAAAGCACATCATCTCCTGACTCAAAGTACAGCTACTCCTTGAGAAGACTGAACACACAGCATTTTTGCACATCAGCCCAGAGCTCAGCACATACAAGCAAGATGCATACTTAGTGTCAACCTTCTAAAAAGCTGAGTGACACGCAAGCATTACATGGAAAGTGGGCAGCAGAGCCCCGGGCACAAATCAGTTCTTTATAGCTGCCTTGGTCAGGAGACTACTTTCTGACTGCAATTCCATTCTCACCACCTATCTTCCTGTTCCATTCTCACCACCTATCTTCCTGTTCCATTCTCACCACCTATCTTCCTGTTCCATTCTCACCACCTATCTTCTCCTACCAGTAAGTGAGCAATTCAGCAGCACCTCTATGAAAAATGGGTTCATCATATCTTCTAAATAAAACAGGGGGTCTGGTAGTAAAACTGTTTGCAATGTCAAAGCCAAAGCCTGTGGCATGATACATACACAGCCAGGGAACTGAGCTACACTTGCACAAACAACCTGAAATTTGGCCTTTCAAACTTCTGTGCCATAGCTTCTGCACCTTTAATATTCCTTCAGTATTTCTGGCATGTCATTTACTGTGTTTCAGAAAAGTCATCGCTTGACATCATGACTGCAAGCATGATGAAAACACAGCAAGCGAATTTGTCGCAGTCCCAGAAAAGATCTACTGTGCCTTGAGCACATGGGGCAAGCAAAAGCAAAATAGCCAGCCACCTTCTAATATGGGTTACCTTCACAGATATTATCAAGAGCAGAAATAAATTCCTAAATAAGACTACTTTCTGAAACTATATGCTCCTCTTCCTCCTCTTCAGCACAACATGCAGTACCAACAGCGCATCTGCTGGGTGGAACGCCTCTTCAGTTGCTTGACACAACGTGGTTCTCCTTCGCTTCTCAGCCCCAGCCCCACCCCCACTGGCCTCCTGGCCAAGCACCACATCCTTGTCTGGAAAAATAAATGTAAAGAGGGCAGAGCTAGCCCATGCAGACAACGCATTTATTTTGCAAAAGAAGTCGAGCAAAGGGCAAGTATACTTGTTAAGGGCAACTTCTTCCAATGCTTACATCTTGACCAAGTTTGCTTGTTTTTTCAGTGAAAAAGGAAAAAAATGTATGTTTTCCTCAAACAAACAAAAAAAATCTAAATCTTCACTTGAAACCATACAGCGTACAGAACTCTTAAAAAAGGACACAATACAGCTTTAACCAGTCTTGTTCACAAAAAGAGCTAGAAATTTTTCACTGAAAAACACAGAACAAGTATTTATTAATTAAGCTTTAGATAGACATCACAAAACCATGGTAAAGATGGAAGCAACAGAAAATTAGATTTCATATTTGTATTGAGATCTGTCAGCATAAATCATAGACGTTGTACTAACAGTTTAATTTCTAATATTACCCTCTCCAACTCTCTGCCCCTTTTACATGGGCTGTCAACTTTACAGGCCACAATCTGTTATGCATTGAATTTTATTTTTATATATATATTTATATATGTTGCTACATGTTTATGTATTTTATATATAAATATATTTTTATATATATAAAACATAGAAATCAAATATTACAGCCCAAATTTTATTTACGTACTAGTAAATCAAACTCTGGGAGAGTAAATAGGGAAGAAATGTTTTATAATTTAAGTAAATGAAGAGTGAAAGAATAAAGCATCGATTTTTGAAAAATGGGCATTTGATGAAAAACTTCTCAACTAAATGTGAAATACATTAAGAACACACTGCAAAAGCAACTCTGATTCTTTGCTATCTTATTTGTTGCTGAACTGTTCATTTATGGACTACTAACACAAGTTTGAATATAAACATGTGTAAATTACACAGCCTCAATTCAAGATGTCTGTGAACTAAAAATAATAAACTAATTCAAGTCTTGTACAAAAAGCCAGATGTTTATCATGCTGGAGAACTGGAGATTTCATGTGATGATGTTTTCCACCTTCCCTTTTGTTTTGCCTCTGAAGGGAACTCATGCTATTAACATGTGTAGTAAGCAAACACCTGATCACATTACAGAGCGCAGATTAGGAAACCAGAAGATCTATTGTGATCTGACAATATTACTACAGGCAATAAAACTAAATTCATTTTTGAATCAATCTTTGAAGTAGTGCTTCTCTTCAGAGAAAGACATCTGATCTTGATTAAAAATTGCTGTGAAATTCACTCCCGTATAAGGCAATGTAGTGTTCTGCTGTTGTTATCCTTCCTATAAAAACTTGTACCTTTAGCTTTGAATTAAATTTATCCAGCCTTCCTGCCCTGAGATCTGCTTATAAATTTGTGCACTTAACCTGTGGGCCCACTATCACAGAACTCTTCGTTGTGTAGGAACACAGAGATAGGTAAAGGTCATCTCTTCCAACATTATCCTTGATTTTTTGAAAGGAAGCACACCCAGGTTCTCAGCTCTTTCATCTCTTTTCTGATTCTTTAATCAAAAGATCTGACTTGGAACAGTTCCAATTTATGAAACCAACCTAGGGGTGCCAGCAAACTAAATAATTACCATAGCTTAATGCAGAAATGTAACAACATCCTGACTACTTGCAATACATCTTTCCTCTGCTCTATGCTGTTAACACAATCACATTTATATTATCCTTTTCACCAGGATTATTTGGGAGCTCCTGTACTCAGCTGATTATTCACCACCATCCTTCCAAAAGCCACCTTTCTTATTTTGTTTCTGGATGTAGGACTCCGTATTTGACCATATTCAAATACATGTTCTGTTAGCTTGTCACCACTTGTTCAGTGATTTGTATGTCTCTGGAGTAGTTCCTTGTTCTCTTCACTGTTCATAATTTCAAACACTTTTGTTATCACTTGCAGACTTTTCTCATATACACAGTCATATTTTGTATCACAAATATCTATGACCAACTAAGTCACTTTGTTTTCTGCTAAACTAGTTATTAGATTCCCCATCTGGAACCTATAATTAGCTACTGTTAATGTTGCAGGTACGTATCCCTTTGATTTTGCCTTGTTCCAATTTCTTAGAAATTCTGTGCAATACAAACTGTGTAGTCCACAGGGTCATCTAAAAGTTATCTAGAATTAAAGGTAGTCATGGATCTAATTATACTAAAAATCCCTGCACTATCCAAATCCTCATCATTTGCTTTCTCTTTATATGTATTTCACTGTGCAGAAAGACTAGAAGAAACATGGGCAAAATGTGATAGCAAATGTGATTTAGGTTTTTTTTTTAGACTAGAGTTAAGGAGCTCTTTTAAGAGGAAGACCCGTTTTGTTCCCCGTACTATTTCTGTTTTGGTTTTCAATAGCTTTGGACTAAAAAAATGAAATGAAAAATAGTTTTTAAAATGCCTAAGAACACAGTACCATCCTTGCACAGCTACTGTAAGGGAGAGGAAGGAGCCCAACAGCAACCTCTGCACTTAGTCACCTACAGTTTATCTGAGCTCTGTTTCTGGAGCACATTGTATCTTAGCATATTATGTGAAAAATACTAATTGTTCCTCCAGATAAATCAGAGATGATCTTGTCAAATACATTATATTGGCTAGCATTAATTACATTCCTCTGTTTTAATTCCGGGTTAATCAAGTCCTTGGTCAGGTTTTTTGAGATTTTATCTAAGGTTGGAGTCAGGCTGTTAAGTCTAGAATAAGCAGCTTATCCTGTCCAAGACAATACTAAAATTCCTCCAAATATATCAAATTTTCCACAAGTAACAAGTTATTGGGGGTGGAGGTCAGGTGGGTGGAATAACAATCAACATTACCAGTACAGATAGCTCTATAGATAATGCCATGAAGTTACAGACAGAAGTTGGCAAACTAACCCAGTATTGCCTACCTATTCTGCTGTTTCACAGCCTCCTGAACCAGATCAGGAAAGGTGATTCATCATCAGCTCATGATATCACAACCTAGGGGGTGTTCTGTTTTAAACCAAAATACAAGAGAGAACAATAGGGAAAACAAAGAAAGTAATTACTAATTTACCGTTTTTCCCTTGGGTTACTTTGCTTTTTTTTCTCTCGTGTTACTTTCTACAGTCACAAACTTATGATGTAGATTCATCTTCTCCCTACACCCTACCTTCCTGCCTTTGATTTGTTACACTCCATTCCCAAGCTACCTTAACTTTCTTCATAATATTCTAAGTTTTTAAATGATCATTTTTCATCTGCTGAGTGTTAGTTTGTTGTTGTGTTTTTTCTTTTCCAAATCATGTGGCTTATCATTAGTGTGTTTCATGCATTTACGCTCCTAGCTTTAAATATGTACTTTTTTCCCCCCTTTACTGGCTCAGACTTGACCATACCTTGAAACTTGCAGCACGTTGTTTAGTTGTGTTCAATTTTTCTTTATTTCACACAATGGGATACAATCCTTTTTTTTTTTCCCAAAGGAAGGTGCAGAACATCTTCCATAAGAAAGTTGCCATCTGAGAGGGAGGAAGGGAGAGAGAGTACTTAATACGTACTCTTTGGCTGAAATCTCCCACAATATCCTCCTCTCTTTTCCTCTTCCTCATCTCTTAGAAGGTCAACATTCTCATCTGTAGCATGAATTTAGCAGATCTTCATCTAATAAATCATAAACATTTAAAATCATTTCCCTCAGGATTGTCTGAAAAACCACAGATAATTAATGACTGACTATTTCTGACTAAGTTAGGTGTCCTCAATACACTAAAGGTCTGTTTCATTTTTCCAATCATAAATCTGCATCTAAGGTAGATTTTTTTGGTGGTGGTGGTGGTGTTTGGGGTTGTTGCTGTTGCTTTGTTTGTTTTTCAGACAAGGGGAAAGATTTCCTTATGGAAGCAAATGTTCCTCAGAGTAGATTTTTGCGTCAAACATTGTCTTTTTACTCATATTTTCTTTTGAAAATATTCACTGAATTTGCAGTACTATTCTTCCTTGGCACATGACCTTCCAATTAAGGGTCACCTCTTGGGGTAAGTTAAAAGTCTCCTTTCACCAAGAAACCAAAAAGAATAAGACAAAAATCTCTAAAGGTTATTCTTTTTCTAAGTACTGTAACTTCCCCACTTAAAAGTCAATAATCAAATAAATAAATGAATAAAAACACACCCCCCAAAACTACCCAACACAAAAATCCCATCAAGTGCTTTTTGACCTCTAGATTTTTTGTGTTACATAAATTGTTCACTTTTCTAACAGAGGAAAAAAAAAAACTAATCCATATTTGTATACATACTGGTTTTCTTCTTTGCTATATATTTATAAGCTGTATCAGATGCCCACATACTGGAAACAGCACTTTAAGAAGTCCACAATGATTTCCCAAGAGATGCCTTAACTTGATCCTTGGCTGATTTCCATTTAGCTGCCTTTTGGCAGCTTCCTTCACCACCATCTTAATTTTGTTGGAATGGAAAGTGAATTGAATGGAAACAGGAAGATTCCAACCACAACACAAAGAAAAAAAAATCATCTTCAAATGAGAAGCAGAAAGAAGCAAAACTGGGCACTACTTCAGTTTTTTTGCATCATAAGTTAATCACAGCTATACTCAAATTAGCACAAATACAGAACTGACATTTGCATACCAGCACACACGGCACGAGAACTCCATCACTTTGCCTAAATTAAAGGCCAGCATCACTAAAGTCCTCCAAAATAATTTTAGTTTGGTTCCATCCCTAAATTTTGTCAACATTCACTGTGGCATGTGGTCATAATTCCATAAAAATGTGGCTGCTGTGGCTTGCTGATGGCACCAGTTAGAAACAAAAGCATTTTGGTTCGGGATGGATGGCACCCTGCACCTCTGCTCACTGATTCCTGTGTATCTTACCCACCCTAGTCTGCTTCCATCATTACTCCCCATGTGCATAAAGATCTGCCATGCATAAAAAGGACATGATTCAATTAGTATCATAATCTGCCTCTGACCCACATAACTTTAAAAAAAACAACACACACCAAAAAAACAACTTTATCTTCCTTATTAATAAAGTGAATAAAACAGCAAAGCAGGACAATGAAATAACCTCAGCACCAGAGATGTAAACAGCAGGAGCCATAATGATCCCTTTCATTAATTAAGCAGAGGGGAGAAACAAGGAAAAACAAAGCTATGTTCTCAAAGTAGAACAAGACTAATTTAAAAGAGTTTTATTACAGGAGTTCTAAGACATTTATGCATATTAATTTTATTAACAATTTAACAACGTAGCTAAAAACAATAAACATCAGTCTACCACTTTTTCATTTGACTGACATAAAAAATGCTTTAAATTAAAACCTTTTCAAGGCAGTGACAATGTTAGAAAAGATATCAAGTAGTTCTGAGATTTCCCAAAGAGGCTTCATCCCATCACATAATAAATCAGTTCCTGAATTAACAGAAAAGACAACACAATTGCAGGCAAAGAAAATTCCACTTCTTCCTGATTACCTAAACAAACAGATAACATTACAAATACGAAGCAATATTCTTATGGGAAAAAGAAAATAAACTCCTCATTAAAAAAATGTCCTTTGTTAAGCACATCTAAGTACACCGGAAAAATGCTTAGCCTACTGATGCCATTATGCAACGCTTATGTACATCTACATGTTGATTTTCATATACAGTGAAGAGTGATAAGATATAATCAATGATCTAATTGGTGTAAAGACTCAAAGACAAGTCTTACAGGTGTTCCCAAACACAGAAAATCAAAACAGAGTGGCCCGGCTTCATATACCATCCCTAACTGTGATGACAGACTGATGCTTTCCAGAAAGCTGAAGCATCTTTTCCCTACAATTGCATCTAAATATTTTTTCCACTATTGTATATAGAAGAAAAGACCCTCTGATCTGACATGTTGACACAAACTACTTGAAAGTCTTATCAGAAAAAAAAGAAAAAAAAAAAACATTTTGTGGAGGATTATACCCAAATAAGAGATGTTTCAATCATCCTATGGAATGGCTTTTAAGGAGTCTACAAAATAACATTAACAAATACATGAACTTGCAAGTCTGTTCTGAATTCGCTTTTGTTCCAATCAACTTTAGTCCATCTCAAACTAAGCTTTGACTGTACTCATGACAGTGTAATGTATCTTGAATGTACCTTTGAAATCTAAAGTTAAATTAATTTATCAGTTAATTCAATATGCACAGAACGAACTGCTGGCTTCCATCGACCACCCTGTTTAATGCAGGTTGCTTAAGGTAAAGCTACTTGTAAAATAATACGTGCTTGCTGAACTGTCGTTCCACAAGCACTATGACTAACAAAGCTTAGTTTGCTACACGTCTGTGCCCTGTGGTTGACTGACTTTGTAAAGCTCTTCCCATGCCCAAGACGTTTATGAAATCACCCTAACCTATGCCAGCTTCTTTGGGTCTAATGCTCTAATTCTCCCTCAGTTCAGGTATTAATAAAGCATCTCTCCTTTACTCGACTTTTTGTTATTATAAATGTCTTTGAGGTATTTATTCCTCCTCCCTTTTCAACAAATATTGGCAAATATCTAAAAAAACTAACAAGTGATGAAACCCTCAGACAGGCATACAAGCCCAATCATATTCATTACTTTTAACACAAAACAAGTTTAACCATCTAACTTCTGAGTCTTAAACTGTCATTAAATCCCTTCTAAGAGCAGAGTATCTTGGTACACAGGGAAAGTATAGCACTTCTCATCACATTTGTGCTGCATTACCCACAACTCTTGAAAGCTGATGAGAACAGAGAAACTGCACTGAATCAGAGAAAGCCTGAAATTCTGGAAGCGCAAACTTAAGGCACTACGTTGCCTAGAAATTAAGTAATGTTGTATCTGCTACCTATTTTGACCTAGTTAACTCCTTACTAAAACCTAGTGAAGACAAAGCAATTGTTCTTCAAAATGTGTTAAACCTCACAAGTTAATGCTTTACACTTCCCTCTATTCTTTAACTGCATTAACTGGAGATGTTGATTAGGTCAAGCAAGGTAAATCGATCAGGATCGCACCTTTAAAGCCTGGACTAGACAAGGCCTAACCCCAAACATATAGTGAAGGCATAGATTTATTAGCAGGTTTATTAACATAACTGCTTAGCAAATAACCCACTAGGCTTGTAAGCATCAACACCGATAATATGCAAGAATATAAACAGATTAAAAGGTTTCTATAACAAATAAAATTAGCAATGCTTACACTGGGCTATACACACTACCTGATCTCAACATAACACTTTTCCTTCAATTGTATACAGGCTATCACCACAGTATAAAAAGCACATCAAGCTATTGGAGAGTGCCCAGAGGACGCCACCAAGCTGGTGAAGGGTACAGAGGGGAGGTCATATGAGGAGCAGCTGAAGTCACTTGGTCTGTTCAGCCTGGAGAAAAGGAGACTGAAGAGGCACCCCATTGCAGTTTACTGCTTCCTCACAAGGCAAGAATGAGGAGCAGGAGCTGATCTGTTTTATTTGGTAACCAATGACAGAATCAGAGGGAATGGCAGGAAAATGCACCAGGGGAGGTTTAGATTGGATACCAGGAAAAAGTCCTTCACTCAGAGGGTGCTGGAACACTGGAGCAGCTCCCCGTGGAAGTAGTCATGGCACCAAGGCTGACAATATTCAAGAAGCTTTTGGACAATGCCCTCAGACACACGGTATGAATGTTGGGATTGTCCTGTGCAGAGATAGGAGTTGGGACTACACGATCCTCACGGATCATTCAGGTCATTCTGTTATTCTGAGATCATCTTCCAGTGTTACTCAAATAATAAAGGTCTAGCTCTCAAATTTCCCGATGAAACCTTCAGCAAAATATTACCTGTAACTGGGTTTGGTTCTGAACGCAAAATGACAATTCTGTAGTGGATGCAAAGTCCCTGTAGCCAGCACAAATGAATTTCTGGTGTTACACACACAGCACCTTGCATTTATTATAAGATTGTCTAGCTTTGTACTGAGAGAAAATCTATGCTGTGCCATTATTTGTGGTAATTGTAAAGGGGAATACATAAGAGGTAAAGGTACATAAGAGTAAGACTGTGCACAGAAAACTTGCTTGCACTGCACTTTCCCTTACTTCAGACTAAGCAAAGAACTAATTCTAACTTCTTGGACATCCATATAACACAAATTAATAGTTTTGGAGAGGGAGATTAAGTGCCACTCAGGTATAACCTGTATTTTCTTTTTACTACGGCTTCTGGTGCAGTGATCCCAGAACAGCAGGATGCAAGCGAATCCAGAGTATAGGCTACTTCAGAGATTATTGCAAGAGGGATTTATTAATCTCCTCGTTCTATTTTTTTTAAAAAAAAAGCTAGATAGAACAATTACAGACTACTTTCTGCACCAGGAGTTCTTCAATTATCTGAAGAGCAGTCTTATTTGAGGTTATTACACAAGTGGGAAACCCTGCTGCCCCAAACTTTGAGTAGATCAAAATGCTGTGATTTTCCAAGAGCTATCTTGCTGGAAACAGTCCTTGCATTCATACCCCTTAGAAGATGCTAAGCATGTGCCAAGTCTCCTATTTTAGGCTCATCTTTCATCTATCTCTCTTATAAGGGCAAAGTTTTCTAAGTTTGAATCAATCCAAAGCACTGATTACATATTCAAAATGCCATGCTAAAATCCTAATTAAATTATTGAACAATTTTTCAATTATTTCCTCATAATTTTTGCAAAATAGAGTAGAATATTTTTAAAAATAAAGAGCAAGATCCAAATTTCAGTCTCTTTTTGCCAGCACTACCACCCTTCAGAGTTTGAATCCAGGACTACATGCAGAGCTCAACAAATGTGTATTTTAAGTTTCCCATTTTTCCTCCTCATCCAACAAGTAGTCCAAATACACAACAGATTTTGTAGAATTTTCAATGGATTATATTAAAATTATGTCCTGATAATTCTAAACCACATTTTAGAACAATCAGTGTATATAATAATTTTCCTTCAAATTTCCTTCAGCACTGCGCACATTAAACAGAACACATAGAGGTATTCTACCAAAAAAAAAAGTATTTCTGCAGACTGGCTTTCTCTTTAAATGAGTTAAAGCAAGATATCCATCCTATATATGTAGCTCCTCATGACTGATGTAACCAACAACAGAATTCTGGTCTTATCAGAGATCTGGATGCTTTCCTGAAGACAATGTACTCAGGGTTTTCTTACTACCAAATCTCTTTTCCCTTGGCAAGTAATAAAATTTTGGCTCCAACCTCACAAATGCCTAGATTTGATAATGTATAATTTCATGATTCTCATTCATGAAGCAAAAAATAAAATACAAAAAAATAAAATACAAAAAAGTAACGTAAAAAAGCGAAAAACAAAACCTGTAAATGATATTGTATGCATCACCTTGTTATTTCTTCACAGAATTAACATCATTCTAGAAAACTTTACTTAGATAAGCAGACCTCATTCTATTAGCAGGAGGCATCTATTTGTAACTCCAGGTTATAAGCCTAGAAGAGTTTTAAGGTTGGGTCAAAGGGGAGTTGGTATTTTGGTTGACTTTAATATGTTGGTCTAAAAAGTAAAAACAAACCAAAACACCAGCTCTCCAACCCTAAAAAACCAAACTCAAAACACAATCCTGAAAGATTAACGATTTTCGATGCCTGCCTATAAGCCCACCCTTATACTCTCTTCTTCAACACACAGAAAATGTGGTAGTGGCTAAAAATGCCTTACAACAACTGAAAACAAAAGCAGCATTTTGCTGTATTTTTAATTTGACCATATCTTTATGGTCAAATGTTGCTTGCAGCCTTTGAAGTTAACTGTTCAATGCAGATGGGAAACGAACACAGTATTCAACAGAAGGCAAAAAATTGTTTTTAGGGCAATAAAATGAAGAAAGCATTACTCTAATGAATCGCAATTATGCTAGCAAGCACTTTCTGAAGATCATATCAAAGATAACTAAAAGATTTAAAACCTGAATAAAACAGACAGACCAGAAGGATAGTCATCTTGCTATTCTGAAGAATAATTAAGAATATTAATTGTCCAATCTACTACTTCCAAAAATCCAACTGTTGTATTCTAACTTACTTACTTCTCCTGTTCTAGCTGTGAAGAACTCACTGCTTCAACAGTTGTAGCCCTCTTGCCTAATAATGTCTACTTAACTATTTAAGGTACTAATTTATATACAAAATATCGTTATATATTTTAAAGAAGAAAGTTCGAGTTAGGATAGTGGAAGTTTCACTCCCTCTGCAGGTGAACGTAACTGGGAGAGCTGTAAATACTGGGATTTTTGCATCATTCTACAGGATCAAGGGAGGGTTGTTATACTAAAGAATTTACAGATACCTTCTCATACTAAAAGTTTGTTCGAAAGGTTATTTTAGAGCTGTTATATAATTCCTCAAACCTCACTATTGCCTAGTAAACCTGCAGAAAGCTATGAAATTTTGCTAATATCCCAAAAGCAGACAAGTACAAATTTCTGTTTTGTTCTCAGTTCTTTGCAGGACGATTCCCTATCTCCAGGAAGACCAAAGAGGAAAGGCACCTTAGAAGGGGATGCCATCGCTCATCACTACTCTTTAGTACATTCTCTTAATAGTTCAGTCTTCATGAAATTAAAATCACTGGGCTTGTTCAATAAATTAATCCCACTAGAAACTTTCCTGTGAAGAAATGAGGAATGCACAAGAGGCACCTCATGGAACTTACTGCACACACACCATAACAATGACAATCTGTTCAGCATGCTTGAGAATCTATAGGTTTTGATCATTCCATTTACATTTTTGAACCAAAGAACATGGCTCAAAACATGGAAGTGCACAACAGCTACTTAAGAGTCAGCATGGGGAGGCAAGAGTTAAACACACAAACAGCCACCATGTCCTTGATCAAATGAAATTCATTTCCACAGAACTAAAGTATGCATGTTATCCTCTGCGATCATGGTTGAGGAACTGGTCCTTAATGCAGCTACATACAATACAGTATATAATAAAGTTTAAAGGATACAGTGCTTAGTAGGGAGACCAGATGTTGAGAAGGACATTAAGTTGTGCTCTCAATACAAGCAGCAGCCCAAGAGATACTTTGACAGAGTCTGTATTTCCACAGACAACTTTTTCGTTTTGACAGATGATGAGTAATCCAGGACCTTCCATGAACATCCGGCATAATAACCAGGTATTTAATTTAGGAAGACGTGTCAACATCAGTTTAATGAAAAACATGATGATTTTACTGAGCATAGTCAAAATGAATTTTTTTAAAAAACAGAATGGTCCTAATATTCCAGTTAAATTAATCACAAATCCAGAAATCCTTCTCCAGTCTCCAATGCCAATTCTGCCCCACCTACACATCTCTGAAAACTTAGGAAAACAAGCCAAACAGGCAAGAAGGTCTCACAGGAAGAACATTCGAGCTTGGCATACAGAAATGGCTCTTTATAGCAAACATTCTTTTATGCAAGTATTTATGAATAATTTCTTTGTATTTAAATTGAAAATTTAAATGGAAATATAAGCCTGCATACTACAAGGTTTGTTTTAAGTAGTATAAGGAAATCGATTCAGGTTAAATATCAGTCCATTTAATCAACAAGAATCTGTGTGTCCCACAGATTTTTTGAATAAAATTGCCATCAGACAGATGACAGAAGCCAGACACCCACACCAAACACTCAAAGAAATATGGACAAGTCTCGTAAAAAGATTTTTGTATTTTTAGAAGTAGTATTTTGGCATGGGTGAAAGTGAAGTAACACTGCAATAAGTGAGTAAATTAATCTGAAAAGCAAAAACTACAGAGATGAGTTTTTAGAGATGCTAATATCAAGTTGTTCCAGCAAGACCCTGCCATTTAAGACATAATATTTTCATACTCCAAACACAGATCCCAGAGGCTCAACCCACATTTCCTGATTTCTACAACAAAGAGTGTCATTAGCTACTAGCATAATCAGGAATGTAGTACTACTGTACTCATACTTAAAGGAACCTTTCATCCAGTTCGAGAAAAATGAGCATGGCGAGACTGGTACAACAAGTTAATCAACTTTAAGCTATTAACCATTAGCTTCAAACAAGACAGCTCAACTAGTAAGCACAAAATCTTACACATACAGAACCTGTGCTGATTTTGACACAAGTATCAAATGCTCAGTTTAGTCTGCTTATTCCGATTCTTGACTTCAGTTTCGCCTGCTTATTCTAACTCTCTACTTCCTTTGGTTTTCATTTGATTCATGTATCAAGCAATGCATAATTTTATAAGATTTAGCTGCTAAACTGAAGTCTCGAAAATGTTTTTTCTTGCTACATAGTGCTATCACTGAATTCACATTAAGAGCAGAGATTTGAAATTTGTTTTACTAACGAGTTGATACTCAAAAGATCTATGCTACTGGGTTGGTGTTATGACTTTTCTAGGTCTTATCTTTTTCTTCAAGTTGTGTTTAACTGTTGATTTTAATAAAGCATTAAAATATTCTTCTATACTTAGACTCAGTCGAGTCTTATAACTCCTGGTAATCCTATGACTTTTAATTCCTTACATTCCTGTATGTAATTTTGCTATGCCACAACCAGTCTAGCTGCAATGGGAGCCAAAACCTCTATATACAGACCCTCTGACTATACCTCTTATTGTTACATCTTTTTGCCATTTAATACGTTCTACTAAAACAACACTACTGCTTACACATTTATTCTAGCTTGTTCTTACATTTCCTTTTTCATAAGGTGCATTCCTAGAACAATATGCACAGATGAGGAACACATTTATATAAACAACTGAAGTTCCTGAAGTTCTTGTAAAACACACAAAACCCCTACAATAATTTTTAAAAGGGGAGGGGGGGGGGGCGGCGGGGTAAGAGGTGGAATGAATATGCAGCTGCTGGGATTCAAAAAACATCTTCCAGCAACTCCACAGCCAACTTGCCTGGAACAAAACTCTGCTTCAAACTCTGCTCTGACAGCTAACACTTCTTGTTATGTACCCAGGGCTGGCGGTGGTACTGCCATTGATTTCTCGACACCACATGTGAACTGAGCTTCTAGAGATCACAGGTTAAATATTGGAGACAATCTTGTTGAAGTTATCTGTAATTTGTTCCCATAAACGTTGCTTATATTGGCCAGGCTGGTGGAAGAAAACCACTTGCTATTCCACTGCCTTACTGCAGAGCCCTGTGTGCAGTTGTACCTGAAAAAGCAATGAAGGTGGCAGTATTGCTGGCAAAGAACTCCTTTTTCTTTACTTGTAATTCCTTCTGTATTTTTTTTTACCAGTGGAGTTGATATGAATGGCTACATTTGTGAAATCCACAGCCTTTAGGGATTTTACCTTCTGAAAATATTTTAAGTAGTTTAGACTGACAGCAAACATTTGTATATCCCTGCTTATTTAACTTCAGATATGTATAAAAGAAAAAAAATACCTGAAGAATAATTTATCTGAACTATCATGTTCAGAAATCCTGTTTTTTAAAGAAATATACTTTTTATACTTTTACTCTTCAATGGCACTTTCCTCATTACACTGCTTTTCATTAACTGTGATTCTCAGATCTCTAAAAAGCAGCTCCAGAAGTCAAGCTACAATTTGCCACTGAAGGTGCTTGCTATATGAGATTAAGACAGTTCCAGTCATATCCTGATTAAATCTATGTACACCAAATAAATGAATCTTCATTAGAGTTATCAACTGTATTTGCCTTCTAAAATTTTAATAAACTTACTGGTTTCCAGTATAGATACCTATGGAAGCAACAGATTCAAAATTGCAACATATCTGCCAGTTCTCCCTAACAATTTTTGACCCAATCAGCCAGCATCCATCAAGGCTGAAAAAGGGAGAAAAGCATCCCAGATATTTTAGAAATTTAATGAAAATTGGGAGCTGGCAACTCAGACATCCTCAAACTCCCTCTTTTTTTTTTTTTAAGCAAACATTTGTTTTGTTCTCAAAGGCCATATTTAGAAATAAAGATTCTCTGTACCACAAACTGCATAAACCTAAGGTGACAGTCTGCCTTGCAAGGTTTATTCGGAAAGTTAATGGCACCCTATAAGGGCTTCCTATTATTCTAGGCTGCTTTTTGCAGGGTAGTAATAATCTGGAAAGAATTTCTATAGATTTGGAAAACACCAATCTTCTGGTACCCATCATAATAATTCTTTGTCCAACATTTAAGCACATAATACACACACATTAGAATAAATACTTCCCAACTATGAACAGATGCATTATGCCTAAACTTGAGAAATCACGATGTGTAAAATCCTTTAATTTCAAGATGTGCTTTGGAAAGAAAAAAGTTTGTAGTAATTTCAGGACATTGAGAAAAGAAATAAAACAAAGATCTGTTGAGGTCAATGGGACATTACAAATAACATGGTTATGGACTTTCTAACGAGACTTGTTAGTAACTCTTATACTCAACTGCCTAATTCCTTTAATCATAAAGGATCTTGAAATGGTTTCAACAGAAGTGCCTACACCTCAATGGTTTACAGTATACTTTTGATATTCAGCAGAGAAAATCCCCATGGGCTATATAACTGTTTTCATTTTGTCCCATGAAATTCCATTCACTTTTGGATGATGTATAAGCCGTTAAAGTTCAATTTTTCCTCCTCTCTCACATTCCTGCAAAATTTTTGGCACCATACCATTTCTAACCAGTGGCTATAAAGTTGGGCTCACTTGACCACCAAAGCAGCAATGGAATTGCCAGAATTACTTTAACTTTTCATCAGAAAAGTGTTTCCTTCCTCATCTTCTCAATTTCCCTTCCAAAAGTCACCATGTATGTCAGAAGATCCCTTACTTCCAACCATGACACAGTGATCCTAAAAAACAGATTCAGCACACAGCTACAGCAGCCAACACTCCATATGGGGTAACAAACAGAATAATTGTCCTAATTCTTGGATAACATAAAAGACTGCATGACAAGTCATAACCAGAATTTTTCTTGACCATCCAAACAACTTAAAACCTAAATTGAACTATCAATCCTACTAAAGGCTGATGGAAAACAATTTTGTAGTTCAGTCAAATACTCCAAGACATCAGTGTTGCAGTTCAAAATGACAAAATGTTTCCCACTAAATAAACATGGGAATGTTCTTGCAAAAATTATTAGAGAACATAATTTAGGTTATGCATTCAAAACTTTGAAACATGGGAAATGGTAGCTGACAGTCATCAGTGCTGCTTTGGATACTCTACAGTGTCATGCAAATGCATTATGATTGAGTTTTTTACTATGCAATACCACTCCTTCATTAACTTTATCTTCTTTGCTGTGACGAAAAACAATATACAAATGTCTGAAAAGGCAAACGAGTATAGCAACTATACAGGACCCTCCCAGCGTGAAAACTTCCAAATGAAGAAGATATTCTCATTCACATTCCCTATAATCATTGCCACAGGAAGATTTTTTCTCTTTTTCAGTATTAATTAGAAAAAGCAGCTTTCGTCTAATGATCCTTGAACTCTGAATTCTCTTTTGTTTTTCCCTCTCCTACTTCAGAACAGAGCATAGAACAAAGGTTTATGCTACAAGGGAGTTCACAAATGATGGTACCATCAGAGCAGAATGCAAACTACATCCCTTCACCTCAAAAGCAAGGATTTGCATACTTTCACCACACTTTGAATTAAAAGCCAACGTTAATTTTATTTAGTGCCCCCAGTTCTTGGACTAAGCGGGTGAGGAGGGCAAAATCAATCTACAATTGTTTCACCTTTAATGTTTCCATGTAATACATTATCTTATCAACCTCTATCCTATCTTTTCTGGCCATTATTTCTTATCTAGACAGTAGAAGTCCATTTTCAGACCCAAAAGAATAGCAGATCACACTGAATGAAATAAGAGGGGTACATGGTAGGAATTCAATCATGGCTTCATCTGCAAGGGCAGATTTCAATTGATCCTGCCTCTAGAAGGCTCAGAGCTGAGATGTTACTCAACCAGAGAGTTAATTTGAAATTATTTTCTTGTTGCTTTGAACTGCATTGGAGTTACCCCCATCATTCCACCCCCATCTTCAACCTGGGGATATTTACACTGGAATCACAGTGACACTCTCACAGAATGGCCGAGGGACCGCTGGAGATCCTTTAGTCCAAACTCCTGCTCAAAGCAGGGACAGCTACAGCAGACTGCGAAGGACCATGTCCAAATGACTCTTGAATATCTCCAAGGATGGGGACTCCAGAACTTCTCTGGGCAACTGCTCAAGGCAACAACAAAAGCCTGTGCAGTTTTTCAGCTATGATGCACCCATCCAAACACTATATTTGGGGCTTCCCGTCCTGCTGCACTTCAGAACACGAAAGATTCATCCAACTTTGGGATTATACATGCCTCAAAGCCACTTGAAAGAAACAGGGTTTTTTGAGCACAATCACAAGACTCTCCAAGCAAAACTTCTTCCCAATTTATATAATCTACCTACAGGCTAGAACTCTGTGGCTCTGTATGGTTTGATTTGCATGTTCAAAGAAATGTTTACACATTTTAAAGAAAAACTGATAAGTGCTATATGCTCTTCTACGCAATGTCAGAAGGGAGACAGAAGCCTGCTACAGTTCATAGTATGCACAAATAATGAGAATTGCTGAATAAGACTGAGTAGCTCAGTAGATCACTCGTGGAATATCAAAGAAAACTGAGATCTTCCCATATGATACCCATGATATTCTCAACAAGAACTTCCAGAAGGCTTGAGAAAGTTATGCTTACAGCAGTCAGAGACATAGCCTCAAACAAGATGCTAGAATCTTCCTAGACTTTTCAAGGATCACTGATTTTGCTTTGGATGGAACTGACCATGAAGCCAAGGCTCACCATTCTGCAAGGCAAATTCATTCAGTCCTGTGTTCCATCAGCACTTCTCACACAATAGGAGAGGAAAGTGAGAAGACTTTTAAAAGTAAAGAATCTTTAACAAGTAGATTTGTTTGAGGGATGCCTAAGTGAAGGATCTGCTTAGAGGAAAAAGCAGTGCTTTTTTATTGCTACATAGAGTTGAGATATATGGAGAATAAAAGTACCTGGGTGGAAGACTTCAGACCTGCATAGGACACCAAGCAGTCTTGGTGGGAAAAACAATCTATTTGAAGAAGTACATCAATATCAATATCGCAGAAATGGACATACTTTTATACTTTTGACTCTCTCAGTGATGAAGGATGCAGTACAGACTCCAAGGTATGTAATCCTATAGCTTTAATAACCTCACAGAATTGACATAATTTTAACAGAGAAGGTGTGCCTGCTTATAGAAACTCTCATGAAATCTCTTATCCCCCTGTTTAGCCAGCTTTGCGAAAGCAAATACTGCTGGGCCACACCTGGGAATGTCTGATGTCTCCTGCTTCAGGGAGAAGGAATAACCAACTAGCCCAGACAGAAGGGTGATGTGGGTCAGAGTATTTCTTCATGGCATGAGTTTCTTTCAATCCACAGATCTCCCGTCTCCCAGAGACGACTCTTGCAGCCAGAACATACGATAGAGCCAACTTCAAAGCAGGAGTTTTCTACTGAGTCGGTATCTCAGTCACCCCATCTCTTCATGAATTTCTCCATTAAGAATCATTTTAGACAGGTATCACAGACTTCTCAAAGCCCCACAGACTTCCCGCAAAGTTTCCATTAAGTTTTTAGAAAAGAAGAAGAGTGGAATGCTAAAAACCAGGCCCTTCGAATCACTTGCCATACAGCAAGAGACATCTCAAAGACCAAATACTTTGGTTGTAACTATCCTGCTTCTTTAAGGCTGCCCCAAGACCACCAATAAGACCAGATGTGCTCACCCTGATGATAACGAGATACAAAAATCAGGTACATTCAGAGAGCACCTTCCAGCACACACACAACCTCAAGCAACTCAGCAGCATAGCACTTGCTTGGCACAGCAAGACATACACAGTGGGCAGCTCACAAGACAGAAAAGAGGAGTCTTCAGGGCAAATAGTACATACGAACATTCTCTGGCTAAGCACCTACTGATGACCATCACAGACCTTCGTACCAATAAACCAAAATAAAGCCCAATGATTTATGACTTACATCATGGTAAAAATCAAAGAGCTTAACTAGAATTTCCCTAGCAAAAATAACTCCTAACTAACTTCAGGTAAAGAGCAGCACACAGCTGTCCATGACAGAGATAGCTGATGCTGCTCCATCTGCTGTATCTTTGTTGGAAGGCAAGGCACACATACCAGCCCTGGGCAACTGCGCAGCTCTGGTATTTTGCACATACAGTTACCATGGGCTACCTGGGCACACACCCTGTGCACCAGGTTTCAACTCAATGCAAACACAATGAAGTAATTACGAAATAAGAAGCTATCTTTGAAAATGAAAGCCAAAAGCCACTAGATTCAAGAGGTCTGCTAATGTCACAGAAACAGTGCTATGGTTAGACTGAAAAAATCCTCATTAATACATTACTGCTGTTTTCAAGTATTTATAGACTTCTCAATGAAATATGTGTAAGAAACCATCAAGCATCAAACCACCAAGCTTTCAGTATAAAACCAACTCAGATTTCATTCAACCCCTTTTCAGCCTGAACACGAGAATAAATTCAACCATATTAACTTTTTTCCAGTTACTCTTAGCAATTCTACAATTGTACTTTGTAGAGATCCAAGCTGATACGTCCATAATAATCAGTTACAAAAGCTGGGCTTCCTCACACTTCATAAAAATTGAACCAAGAAAAAAATTTTAGCAAGTTTAATTTCCAGCTCAGGAGGTACCCCTATTTAACAAAGAGTATGTTACTCAGTTAAATGTTATGTAAATGTTTTTTAAATGTTTTTTAAACATTTACATTTAAAAAAGCATGTATTTAATCACTGTTCTGAAAAATCAGGGCCCATGAAAACTCCATATGTGGAAATGTATTTATTTTTAAATGATTCCACATGTACAGTTAGTCAAGTGTAAAAACTTGTATTTTCCAATACAGCAGATAAAATATGAAAAAAATGGAAAAAACTGTAGTAATAGTGAATGATTTATCTAAGAAGAAAACCATGACAGTCAATGTATGTTTTTTACAGCAGTAACCCTATTAAAATGTATGTTCATGCTATTTATACTATAGTCTTACAGATAAACAATAAAAAGCAGCAGTTTCTAAATGATGGTCCAAAATGCCATGGTTGGTACATGGCCCTATTTAGAGTATTTTCCCCGTAAGTCTCTATTAGAAGCACATGGTGGTCTTAACTATATTGAAGGAGGAGAGCTGTTCCATTGCTAAAAAATTCTGTAAAACTCTTGTCTCAGTTTAAGTTAAAAACCAAAACAAACAAAAAGCTTAAGTAGTTAAACTGTTAACCTTTCCTTTCATACCTATTCAATACCCATTAGACGTTCTATAGCAACAGTATTTAAGTCAAAACCAGTAATTATTTAATACTGTTTTCAAACATACCCAAGCTACTTTGCCAGATTGGTGTCTTTGGAGCTGTGTTCCTTATTTATAGCCTGAAAGACTGAGGTTGCTCATATTAATCAATTATATAACGCTTTGTCACATCTGAAAAGCAAATATAAACTCTCAGGGTTTCTCAAGACCTGAAGGCCCTCTCATTAATTAGCTTTCTAAGCCAATTAAAAGATGTTTTTTGAACATCGCTCAAACAAATTTTTGTTTAAATAACTGCTTAGGAAACACCATTCTATTCAATATTTAAATGTGTAGTTTCAATGACTCACTGGAATTCTGAGCAGAATTTACTATCCTTGGCAAACAAATCAGAAATATCATTTTATTCCTTAAGTAACAGTTACACTCTAAACTGAACTGAGAACGTAAAGTAAGCAACTTGTCAGAAATGGGCTGGCTTTTATTTACCTATTTACTGAAAGTCAAACATGAAACACAAGCACAGGACCCAAGTAGGAAGTCATCCCTTAGCCTGAGCCAGCCCAAGTACAGGGGTAATTTCTGCCCACTGCAAAAATTGAGGAAACACCTATATCTGAATCGTAACATGTATTTTTTGCATTAAGCTGGCACACCAGCCTTTCAGGTAGACAACACTCATTGGAATGCATCATGGATCTACACTCTAAAGTGTGTAGTGGACCACAATTTTATGCATGGCTGAAAAATCCATGTTAAAGGGTCCATCTTCAGAAACAGTAAAACAAACCCACTCAAAATACAACATGCTCCACTAGCATTTCACATTTGAAACCTACTGATGGCTAAAGACAATTCAGTCACGCATAAAGCAAGCTTGCTGTAAAGATGCTTGCAGAGCTATAAAGAGAGAAGAGGATGCTGTTTCTATACTCCCACCCAACTCCAGTTGGGCTTAAAGATCTGAAATAGTGAACAATTTCACTATTATTTTTATTACACTTACTATGGCCTCATAAAAACTACATTCTGGCAATAATACATTGCTCCATAATTGAGCTTCTAGTCTTTCTGATACCTACTAAGTTTATTTTTTACTTTGCCCACCTGATAAAAAGCCAATGCGCTTTGCCAAGACACACATATAAGATTGGCAATAAGTGGGTATGAACATTCCAAACTCCATTTTGTCCAGAATAGTCACTGCACTGTCAAAGTCTTATTTTTTTTTTAATTTAGTTATATATTATGCTAACTCTTTTTACTGTTTATAACTAGACTGGCATTTATGTAGTTGCACTACATATAAAATGTTGCTGCTATCAACTGCCCTGTATGGCCACTGTGACGAACTATTATACTAAAAAAGGTGCAAAACCTTTGCACATGTGCGGTTTACCCACAAACAAAACCAAAACATAAGAATAAAACTCCATTTTTTTCCCCTAAAAACTTTCAGAAAGTGTTTGTTTAAGGTTAAATGATTCTTTTCTTCCTGTAATAGCAACTTTTTCAGTTGATTAAAATGTTTGCTGTTACAATCTCTACAGGTTGCTAAACACTTTCAGGGTACAAAGTCACAAGTTCTGTGGAATGCTGCTCTGTGTACTCTTCCACCGTCAGCACAACTTCCCTAGGTAACACACGCACCATACAAGCACCTGGTATAACCGCAGAGGGAGACATCTGTGCTTCTAAGTTTTGTTGACACCAGAACACTCAATAAGTTCTATTTTACTATGGAAAGCATCTTCTGGGTTTCCTATGACCATGTTGTTACATTCTTCCAGTGCAGCCAAAAAAAGTTTAAAAAAAAACCCAGGAAGTTAAGAAATCACCGGATTTGTGCAGAATAGAAAACAGAATGGGTTTTCTCTGCTCTGTGATACAGTGAAGAGGCACGTCAGCAACCCCTTGGGTTTAGTATTCATGATTCCTTTGTAAAAAATTGAAGAAAATTGTTTCCCCCCAAGTGTTCTTCCAAGCAGTATTGTTCTACGTAAACATTACACTTTCAACAATTTATGCTATTAGTAAGCAAGTATAAACAGTAGTTTATTTATTTCCATTCTTTGTCACACAAATGTAGTAAATTTCAGTTCTTAGAACAAGTGTCCTTGTGGACTATGTTTACAAATAACAGCTGGAAACATTCAGGTTTGTCTTACATGTTAAAAAGCTAATAGAACATATGTTAAAACTTAGACGATTGAGATGACCAGCTAAGCATTCCTGCAAAACTTCAGTTGTGTTTCATAACTTTCTGAAAAGTCCTAAATGGGAGAACACAAAGCCTCCTGAGAAACGAGCCCTCTTTGAGGGCAACAGATCCATGTCAGTCAAATTCTGCAATGTACAGGGGCAACTGGCAGAGATTGCTAAACACCATTAAGATCAATACCTTTGCACAAGCAGAACAACCTAGGGAACTATGTGTGGAACCGGTATCCTTGCAACTCCTCTGTTTAAAGCTGGTGCAAAACCAAACATGTATCTTCCTGGCTTCTGAAACGTAAAGCTGATGGTATTCAGTGATGCAGTGTTATAGTTACAGAAGTGTTAAGTTCCCTGAAGAGATAAATAGGTCCCAGAAAAGTATGAAAGTTTCTCCAGTAACAAATGACTACTCCCTCCATTTAAAGGAACCTTGGCAGGAAAAAAAAATTTTAAAACTTACAATGTGACACTATCTCTTCCAAAAACAAGAAAGCTTTTCTCTAGTGCTTCTGTTAGCTCAGCAGAGAGAGCACATCTCCAAAGCAAAATTCTTCAAAGCAAAAGAACATTCCTAAATGAGCAAGCCAAAATAAATAAAAAACTCACACGAAAACAGCGTGAGAGTGACATTAGAAACCTGGACAACTGGAGACAATTCAGTATAAAGAAAGTCTTAGCTCCCCTTGTAAATTGGAATGTACACCTGGTTTGGCTGGGGTCTTTTCTTCTCAGTACTGTTGACTGCTGCCCAAGAGTTAATTCAAATAAGAAGGTCGAATCTATCAAAATTACAAAAACATGTAACAACTACAGCTTACGCTGCAGACAGGTAAATTTTTACTGATTTACAGAAACGGGTCTTATTTTTACCCTGGCAAAAAAAAATTAAATGTTCTAATCAGAAAGCAAAGGTAAACAATTCTCAAACCTGCATATACCCAAACACACAAATGGAAAGAAAGGAGACACAGTAAAGCCTGTTTCAACATGCTGTACTTCAGAAATCTGACTCTTGTATTTCACAGGAGCCAAACTAAAAGAAAGTCGCAAAGAAAAGCAAGTTGAGAAAAAGGTAGAACAAAACCTGTACAAAGCTTTCACACTTCATAGCATTGATGAAACCCATTAAAACATATTTTTGTAGTTTAAAAATGCCCAAGAGAACCCCCAAAAGATTTATTCTTATTTCTGACTTTGAATACACACATATACACAAGCCCTTCACAAGTGCCCTTGTATCTTAAGCATACCTTCCCTACATATCATGAAATTGGTAATATCAGACAAAAATGTTTGGGCAAAGCAAGATAACTAAACCAAACATTCATCATTCAGCAGAAAATGTTAAAATGATACAAAATAGATTTGACTAATAGTTTACTATAAAAGGATTTGAACTTTGTGTATGGTAGCATTCTGAAATTACAGAGTCAAAGAATGACAGCACAATGAAAAATTCCAGTAAAAACTTCTTTCAAATACAAGAGCAGAGAAAAATACCTGCCCTCTTTTGTACACTCCATTCCAAGCTGGCTTTGCAAGCACAGCTCTGCTGGGCTATTTGCTGGATGACACGTAATTACTGATGCACAACTTTTTGAAGCAAAGATAGAGACAACATATAGCAAAGGCAGGCAAATGAAAGTCAGCTGAAGCCTGCACTGATACTCTCCAAAACACTCCCGATGTGGAAAGCTTCTTTCACAAGAATTCCCACTAATTTACAACAGCAGAGGGAATCATCTCCAGACAGCTGGGCTGAGATTTTACTCTGCTACTGGTTATACCACATTCTCGGTGACAAAAGTTGTTGACATTAAGGTTAAATAGTAGAACTGGCGATAGAATAAGAACTGTCTTGCATATCCTTCTAAATTTTTTCACTACTGACAGTACCTGAACGGCTTAAGAACTGCGTTTAGAAGTTTAAGTACAAGACAAATTTCATAAAATGCAATCAAGGAAACAAGTAGTCTTCTTTGCCTTACAAAAGCTTGATGTTTTACTTGCTTTCCATTGGTGCAGGCCAGTAGTACTTTGTCATTGCCTTTTCTTCTTTACTTTCCCATTCCTAGGAAATGTATAAACTCCAGGCCCAAATATTTCAAGACTCATTTTCCGCAAAGGCTGTTTCTTAACAGGATGCGCTCACTTATGTGGCCAACAGTTATATTAAGGAACAGGATTAGTATCTGAAAACCGATCAACATCTACATCACGACTGAAAGGAATAATTGAAATTACTGCACCATCATTTATCGATAGCTCTGCAATCAGCACCAAGCATCACTAACATGGTGCATGAAAACAAGAATGGGGCTTTAAAAACTCGGTTGTTTTCGTAACAGGGTTGTCGCTGTTGCAAGACGTGACTTGGAAAGCTTATGAGGTGCAACTGAGTACTTACTCAGCTGAAAGTAATAGAGTGATACTTTCACAAGAGCATTTAAAAACCAAGTGTGCAAGTGATATAACATCAGTAGAGAGAAAAAGGACAGGAAAACAAAATGTAGTCGAGAGGAATAAAACACATTTATGTGAAAAGTGAAATTGTCTAAAAGTTTTTTCTCATAAATCTTTTGCCTGGTAATAACAGTGCATATTTTAGTACCATCCATTTGTGTATTACACTTGGGAGACAACTAAAACACTCATTTAATTTGTAGAACAGCACTAGATGCAATCGCCCAATCTTTCCACTTCTGCCAGAAATTATGACAATGTATTTATTTACTTGGGTTTTTGAACCAAGAGAGGCTGGACTTTTAACTTCTTCTATTGACCAAATCCCAAGATATGTGGAAATCATGTAAACACTTAATTCACATAATTATGTTGAAACAATGCCATACATGTTGTCCATACTAAAGAAAACACAGAAATCTGTGACTATTGAAGTCACCATTTTAGCTCTTCATTTAAGAGATTTGGGACCATAAATCTTAGAATATATTTGTGCATAAAATAATAAGAGTATGTCTTAAATTTAGAATTTCCTGGCTATTACTGATGTAAACTGTACCACATTTATGGGGTTTTTTGAGAAATAATATTGCAATATTATTTAAAATACATTCTTAAAGGACTGTTATAAAAATATTCATCACCGTATTTGCAAATATACAAATTAATATATTTACAACTCAACTAACATGCCATAAGTTTCTTTGCCAAAAATATTTGCCACTTGAATAGAATAAACAAGTATTTCAAGTTTTTAAAGCCTTCTGCAGCTCAAATTTCCTTTTATTGCCTTTCCATATCCACAATTCTCTTCATTTATCTGCATGACTATGTTATATTAAAATGCACATAAATTCTGCACTTGGTAAAGGGAGATGAGAGATTTTTCATAAAACAAATTCTGAATGGTGTTCAGATGTATGCAGATAACATTACTGGTTTTGTTACACTGGCACAAATTAGGTCCTATTCATTTTTATGGTTTCTGTTAGCGAAGGGGAAACAAAGAATGAGAGCACTCCATTTGTTTTCTTAAATACAGAAAAATGAAAAGTATCAGAAGTATAATTCAAAGCGGCACTCATTTAAAAGCCGAGGGAAAATAATTCAGAAAAAGAGAAGTGTTAACATTCCAAACCATTATTTGAAAACTCTTAAGGGAGAAGTTGAGAGAGGGAAGGACAGGATTACAGCAACAATACTGCACAGAAACACAGAGTCTTGTAAAGTATAGGGGAGCAAAACAAGGGTGGGAGGGACATTATGTAAAAGGAAATACATAAATGAGTCAACAATTATATTTATTGTTTTAAAAATACCCACAAAATTTTGTTCCATCATGTTTAGCAGACTTTACTGGATTCCCTCACCATTTTATTGCTGTATTGGGTCTTTTTCCCCACCATTTTGTTTTCTCCAGCATCAAATCTCATTTGGAAGATCATAAAATGGTTAGGGCAAAACGATGGCACTTAGTTTCTGTCCCATTCCACGTATCTTCCCACTGCATGGGAATGGGCAAAAGGAGTCACTGCTGTAACTGCAGACTGCTCAACACTCAGCTCTTCTAAAATACAGTGTTCATAGAAAACACTAACTTACCAAAGCCAGTTCCTTTGCACAAACATTACAGTTGTAAGAGAGTCCTGTTGTAACAAGACTCAGGATGAACCTCTGAGTGAAGACAAGCAAATGACCCCAAGACAACCCACTGAACAGTCCAGTGCTTACTACAGATCTTTAAAAACCTAACTTGAACTGGACAAGTTAGCAAATTTTACTACACAAGTCCCTGTTGCCACAGAAAAATAACACAGTACTGGCTAGTCATTATTTCAGAATCTTCTTTCATCCACATAGTCTGTGAAAAATTTCTGAAACCATAATCTCATTCTCATATGTAACAAGCATAAATCAGCTACCTCACTATTTCTGAGAAAGTAAAACAAAAATCTGGCTTAGCCCTACCTGGCTTAACTTCGAACCCTTGTTAAGCCCTTAAACCATGTTTCTTAGCCTTTGCTCCCATTTCCTAAGATACTCCTGTGAAAAGGGGCTGACTGCTGGTGTGAATGTATAGTAAGAGCTATGGGACCATCAAAGGACTCCATTTTGTTTGATGCCTCCTCAGGAAGTGCTTCCCAGATGCATTAGGAAACCAAGTGGTAGAAGGGCCAAACCCAAGAGACAACTCAAGCTTCAGCAGTGTTTCACTTGTTTGCCAAGGATTCAGACTGCCAAAAAATAACATACAACATCAGAATCTAGGTAAGTCCATGCAAAAATATAAATTATAGGCCTGACTATGGATAACAGGTCTGCTCCTTAGAGCAGCATCGGAAGTGTTTCCCAAGGGTCACCATTAGGCAATGAAGGGAAGAAAAATAGCATAAAGCTCTTCTGGTGGTCAAAAGCTTCTCTATTAGGATTAAGATGCTTTCAACTCCTTTTTCTAAAACCAAAAGAAAGGTCCAACCTTCTTAAGTCACCTTTTTGGTAAGCTTTTTCCTTCTACACAGCAATTTAAATTACAAGTACATTTTGTGGTAAAATTTTAATCTACTAAAATATAAATGTGCACAAAAAAGACAATTAAGCTTCATCTGCAAAAAAATATTAAAGCTGCCAATGTAAAGTACACACATGAAAAATTAAGCATATAAAAATATATAATGAAAGACATCTGGCACAAATGTCAGTCTTGGCATGCTTGTTTTGTCAGCTGTCAAATCATGGTAATATACGATGGTAAAAGGCACACTGACAACAACATTCTTGGTATTTTGAAGAACCATCAAAAAATACATGCAGTTATAAGAATACCTGCATTTCTACCAAAGTAACCAAACAGGGTTCATGGTCTTTAGAAAAATATTAATGCTTAATGCTTCCGACTCTCACATGGAAGTCTGTGCAGGACAGGTCAAATTATTTCTTTCCCACACAAATATTTTTGGAAAAGTTACCTAGAGTTCTGAGTAGTTACATACGCAATTCTTTATATGGAGTAATTGTAAGTAAATACTGTTCCTATGCAGCAAATGATGCAGGGTTGACAAATACCATTCACTGCATATTTACCTTTGGCAATAAAAAAAGCCTTTTAAAAACAGATGTAAGAGGAAAAAAAAATCTTCCCAATAATTCCCTGCTTGGTTTAATCTTAAAAAGAGAATTATTTTGGTACATTTTGCTGATTTAAAAAGCCAATGTTTTTCTTGCATGTAAACCAAAAATTCCAGATACATTTTGTTGTTGCGCAGATGAAGCATTAAAACCCCAAAAAACCTCAGTCCCATTACAGTCCACTCAGACCAACAACAAGGAGTTATTAGGAAAATGAAAACATTATATTAATACAGGGCTTGAATTTAAAACTTTTCTTTACAAAAGAATGGCTGAGCATTGGGACAAAAACACCATGGGACAAAAAAGAAATTGTCTGATATGATACTGCATACCTGAAGATTTTATATAGCAATATAGTCATCATCTCCTGGAAACCAAGGGAGCAGTAGTAATAAGAGTTAGTCATAAAGACTGCAGCCTAGTTTCCTGTTAAATATATAATCATACTGCAACAAAAACACATAACTTTTAAATAACCATTCCTTAAAAAGCATGTTCGAATTTTTCTTCTGCTGCAGTCAGTATGCTAAATCAGGCTTGCATTTATTCACATACCAGGCACACTGTGCCATTTTACTTTTAATGCTGAGAAAGGTGAATGAAGAAAGTTTTCATTAGAAAGCAAGGTTATTTGCAGTTTGATTGTTTCTTTTTTCCTTTGTGAAGTTAATTTCTGCCTTGATGCCATGAAGTAGAAAAGTTTCAGCCTTTCTTACACTGGCTATGCAGTGAGAAAGAGAGGGAAGACAGGTGAGGTGAAATGCATGAAACTAAGACTCCTAGCTTGCACTGATGCTGCAGTGGACTCTGGATTTGGTGAGTCCTGATGGACTTTTCTGAGGAAATCCCAGTACAAAAACTGTATTAGGTGTCATTTTGCAAGACACACTGCAGGAAAGCCATCCAACCACTTAAATTAGGAACTAAATAAGCTAGGTTAAAGCTGGCTTGCAGTCATGATGAAGAGCCTCTGGGGCAAGTTAAGACAACACTGTGTTTTCTGGTTTTCCTGAAGTAGAGCTGGCCTTAGCAAGGGCATCAGACCTGACCAAAGGTATCTTGTATCTCAGAAATCTCCACTAAACACAAATCTGGCCAACAACAGCTTGAGTTCATAATACTTGTGTGTAGCATGTTAACATTCAGAGCACTTTTTCCTCAGCCTTTTTATTAAGTAATACTTAAAATAGACTAACTACATAAGTCTCCCTGCTTCCACTCATCCAAATAGGAACTAAGCAAGTAAAAAAATGTTCTCAGTGGTTTATATCTACAATCACTCGTGCTAAAAGATCTACACATAAACACACACATATCCACCTCACTCTTTTCAGTAAGCTTTTGCTATCACCAAGACTATTAAAATGAAGCTTTCCACATGAGCAAGTAGCTCAGTGAAATCTCATTGCCATTTCAAATGCTTTCTGTATAATATCAAATAATGCCAAGATACTTAATCAGATTGATTATCTGAGGCTGAAACAAACAACTTGCAGCACTGACAGCCAAAATCATTATATGAGATGTGGGGAAGAACAAATGAAGGCCTCACTGCCCCATTGCCAGAGAACACTGTATATTTCCTCCTGCCTCTACCTTGAAAATCAACAGAGACTTATAAAAAAATAACAGACGTTCAGACAAGGCATTATGGCAAGCCCAGAGATGAAAAAATAAGACTACAACCATCAGCAATAACTTTACTTTAGCAGAATGAAAAGATTCATAATTGGCATATTCAACTTGAATTTCTTAATGTATGTAAAGCTTTTCATTTTTCTTTAAAGAGACTTCTACATTTTAGTAATCCATACATATCTCAAAAGGTTATATTAATATTTTACCTGACTTCTATCAATAGATTTTGAAGCATGTTAAGATAGTGTATTGATAGAACATAACTTCCAATTTTTAATGTGGAAGTCTTAAGCCTCACAATTTCTCTGCATCAAAAGATGTTTCAATCTCTAGCTGACAAGCAGAAAGAGTAAGGCACATGGAAATTTAGTTTGACAAACATGCCAACAATTCTGCACTTGACCGACTTTGTGCCCTCATCCATCCATAATTTTGCTCTCCTGTAATGACTTTCTAATGCCAAATCAAGGTTGTCCACAGGTAAAGTCCTTCTTCCATTAACAGGCTGGCAGCCACCCACCTGACCACATATTTTCTTGCAGCCTGTAGAAATGCAGTTTCTTTGGGGCAGGGGAAGGAAATGGCAAACACACAGACTACTCCACAAATGCACATAAACATGTTTTGTCTCAGTCATGATCACAAGTTTCATTTCCTTTAGAAACCAGACTAAAAACGAGGACGGTAGGGAAGATGCATAAATGCACGGCTATCAGATTAATTTATGCTCACACCTCTTTAACTCTCCCCTACTCACTTCCTCAGTAATTTTTGGTCAGCCTTCCCTGTTACATTGTATCAAACATCAAAGAGACGCTTGGGAAACATTTTGGCATCCATGTAATTCTTGTAAAAACACAGGGAAGCATAATCCCCTCAAAACAAGGATCCTAGGGAACTAGAGAGGCAGTATTTTGGCTTCTTCCCAGCCATTCTACAGCAAAGGTGATTAGTAAGTTACCTACCATTATAATATAGCAACACCAGTAAAAGTCCAGCTTGTCTCACCACTCTGCTTTCTTCTAATGATGCCAAGATCATGACAGGCTTACTTAGCATGGTTATTGTTTCCAATTTCAAACCCTTAGACTTAATTAAGTTTCAGCTCTAGATGATCTATCTTAAACATCAAACAAACCAAAAATACTCCAACCCCATTACTTCACGGTTTTTTCCCCTAACTACAGCAACAATGCATTGGAAACACTCCAAGAGGATTTCTTTTGTGTTGAATGGCTACAATTTGGTAAGTGCATGAGATAAGCTACTTTTGAAATAAATAACTCAGAATAATACACTTCTCAATAAGAACCCAGATCCTGGTCAGTCTTTTCATATGATAAGAGAATTCTATATATTAGGAGCAGAAGTCTGTGACAGAAGTCATATTAAAAAAACCAAGATGATGACTAATAAATTGCATTTCATGCATATTAGGTACAGTCTTCCATCACCTGACAAACTAGAAGAGTTACTCTTCCGTCTCTTGTACAAAAACGTATTGCCTTTTTGGATCAAAAAGTATCAGAAATTTGCAATTGTTTTTAAAGTTTCATATAATACATAATTACACACGCATACACACACATAGAGACACACCCTCAATGGAATTCCAAGATTTCCATTCAAATGCAGACAGAAGAGCATGATGGGGACAATGATCAGCATCTCAATACTCTTTTCAAGAACGAACAGGAAATGTTAACTAATGAAAAATTCCAAATATTATTAATACAGGAAAATATGTCCAGGTTTGACAACCGACGCAGTCATGGAATAAATACTTCCATCTTCAGTAGCTGCTAAAACAAACACTCTTTTACAGGCTTTGACAGAGAACAGAATTCATTTCCCCTTTACAGCTGCACTGCTTCAAAGTCAGTTAAACATCAATGTGACAACCCTACTTGAGAGAGCTCAGGCATTTACTATATTATCTTAGCTGGACATGAGCAGAAAGCAGAGAACGTGAAGGCAAAGAAGGTGGAAAGAGACGGAAATCAAGATCATTTTTCTTAAACATCTTAGGAAGTGTTCATCTTAGTCATTGCCAAAAAGTTTTTTCATTCATTTATTCTGTATTTAAAGACCCAGCTAATACAAACATAGCACAGGTCTGAAGGCAAAAAGTTCACTAGGATAGAGCTTGTTTATACAGATACTACCTGCTTACCAACTTCTCACTCTGTGATACAGTGTGCTTCTACAAATGAAACTCAATTGACTGGGCTATTACCAATGCTTACAAATCACACTGTTATTTGCAACTAGCCATCACTCTGTCTATTTTTCTCATTAATTCCTAGAAGACCCAGTTTATAGATTCTTACCCCAGTTTCTGCTACTGACTTCACTGTACAACCCCTATCTCACAAGACCATTGTGAAATTTAATATGTATTAATTTCACACAGAGCAACAAGCACAATAAGTACTTAATAGTAAGCAGGAAGGAACATTGGCCAGATGTCAAACCATCCCCAGTAATACATACAGGCCACTAAATAGACTATCTTCAACAAAAAACAGACACCAGATAACTGTGGCAGACATTTACAAAAAAGCAGTCAAGAGTATTTCCTGAAGTTCTGTAGAAAGCTGGCTGCTCACATGATGATGGTTCTGCTTACTTCCAGATGTTTAATTGCATTAAAAGAAACCCAAAAATACATCAATTCATGTTCTTACCACTGGTTTCCCATGAAAGCAGCTGTTGGTGCTGTTGGGGGAAATGACATGATCACAAAGAGAAAATGTCTTATGACCTACCAAAATACAACCCAAACTACCAGCAGAAGATTTGTCAAGTGACTAGTTCTTTCATTGCAAATGATCCCTCCAAACGATGACTCAAAGAAATTTCCTACAACACTGAAGTTTTCCATTAGGAGCTTGAGCACATTTATAACTTCTCTATGCATGCTATAAGCAAACTTGAAAATAAAAAAGCAGAAAAAAACCCCTTTTCTTCCTTTATTCTTCATAGTATTTTGTAGATAAATACAGGACACATCAGAAATACAGCCTTAACCACCAATCCACTACTTAGGAAAGCAGACAGAAAATAGTAGCTAAAAGTAAAATGTCACACATTTTGCATAAATTATGTTATTAAATGTTATTCCTTTCTTTCTTTCTTACTCAAGCCTCAGCTCTGGGTCAAGGTGAAATTCTAGAGAAAGCATGATGATTTGTAGCCATACACTTGGCAAAACCCATAAGTTTATATTTAGGAAATCCCCAGATCTCTGCTAACAAGAGTTTGAACCACCTTTTACCTTCCGAAAGGTCACCTCAGGGTTAAGGGAAAGACAAATCAAGATGAATTTAATCTACCAATAATAAAATCACTCTTCTTCACAACTGATAGCAGCTCCCATCTAAAGATTGCTAACTTTTTTTGCAATATTTTGTGTTTGAGGTTTCTGTCTGGAAGACGTCTATTTGAATTCCTATACTCCCCTACTACAGCTGGAGTCAGAAGACAACTCAGTTCGTATTCTCCCTCCATGAAAAAGAAGAGAAGCAAATCAAGAACTCCCTACAAAAGCTTTTATACCTCTGCATCTTGAATCTGTCCTTTTTCCAAATAGTTCAAACAAACAACCCTCAGGACATGCTGCAGAAGCTGGCCAGTCTCAGACTCAGGGGGTGAGCGGGCTGGCAGCTATGCCTACCATTGGGAGATGGTGTGTTTTGCTTAAGCATTTCCTTGTTAAAAACTTAGTGTTTGGAGAGTTAGCTTTTTGGTGCTGCGCTGCTCTACCCTCCTTACCTCAGCGCTTTATTTTTAGTAACCAGCAAATCGGTATCTGTAGGACCGCTCTTATCACCAAAAAGCTGTCCAGCTTGAAGTGGCAAAGCAGCCCAACTCATGCATGCTAGCAATTCTTCAGATAGGGCCAGCCCTCCTTGCTTCTGCTGCCACTAGCACTTTGTTACTTGCAGTTTAAACCAGCAGACCGAAGAAAGGGCTTTTTTTTTTGCCTTTGTAAGTAACACTTTAATGGAAATATTGTAAAATCTGCATATTTTCTACCTTTATAATCCTTATTACACTATGGTATTTACATCACTATCAGCTCCTAGAAAGCACAGAAAAACTTTCATATCCTAAAAAATTTCCCTCCCCAAATGCTTACAAAACCGATGACTGTGTTGTTTTACCCAGTATTTCCTCCCAAAATCACAAGTCCTCAGACCTGGGCAAGACTTACATTTCCATAGCTATGACAAGCTTCAAAAACATGCCACAACATGTATATATACAAATTAAAAAATTATTATAAATTTATACACATGGAACTATACAAGAATTAATATACTTATGCTCTTAAAGACAAAACCAAAATTTGCAATAGTAAGTAAATTCTGTTAAATACACAATTCAAATGAGTTATAGCCACAGTTATTCAAATCAAAAATCTTAGGTGAAATACAGGTAACATGGTACGTGACAGACTGGCAATGGAAAGTTCTGCAGGACAGGCTACGCACTCAGACCAGCACTGGAGCTGAGCCCATAACTCATTTCAAAACCAATGTCAAAGTGCCTTGTGAAATTTCTCAGTATATGTAATGCACACTGCACAGCTCGTCTCCATTCAATACTCCTGAAGAGACACTAAGTGCCGTTAAAATGATGTATTATGCTAAGCTTTTCATTGTATTAATTTATACCCTATGACATCACAAACCTATAGATGTTTAAAAATTCAATTTAATTTGTAAGACAGAGAAATATGTCACCTGCTAAAATATGACTAGGTATGTTATATGGCTTTTAAAGGTGAACTGCAGCTGAAAAAATTATAATAGCAATATGCACAGAATATCGACCATAAAATAGAGTGAAAAGAAAAGGGTTGGAGTGAATTCCTTATTAACTGAAACCATGCCTTTAACCCCCACCAAATTCAAGTTCCTATTTAACTGCCAAATACTCACTTTATGTATGACACAGCATAAAACAATTTGAGTACTTGTATTTCAATACTTTGCAAATTAATTTTAAATGTTTTGGCAGGATGTTACATGCATAAACTTGCAAAATATTCAAGCTGCTTCTTTGTCCACTTACAAAAAGCAGAACTTTTCCCTTCAGTTCCACAGTGACTAGAACATCATTTAATAATTGATTTTATTGTAAAAAAAATAAAAAATTCTTCTTGTTGGGGCACAGAAAGAAACACAAAAGACACTTCCACATGCATAAGTAACACTGAAGACAAAACAAATACTACAACCTTAACTTCATCCTCCCTCAAGTAAAGACTACATTTTCCCCTTTTCCCTCAATTATATCCATCTCCAATTATACAGTTGACGGTAAGTAAAAGAAGAAAAATTGCAATTTTCAACCTCAAGGTAAATCTTAAAAATAAGCCCCATTCATATGATCCCTTAGTCATCAGGTGACAATCCTAATTTAAAACAACAAATTCTCCCATGTGGCTCCATTATAACGTGATAGCTAGCACCTCTAGTAATTTAAAGACATCCCATTTTCCTGGAGGTTAACCAGACAGCAAATCAAATAATCCCATAGAGGATTCAAAGCAGGTTTAACCCATTACTGAAGTGTTAAATTAGAATTTCAAAGAGTAACTCCATAGTCACCCTTCACAGAGATAATTTTTAATTCTTCCTCTGTGAAATGTGAAGTCAATACTCAATGTTTTATCATATAACGAGACAAGAATACTGCCACCTCAAAACAATCTAGGTGGATTCTTGTTTAATAAAATAGCAAAAGGCCATTGCTGCAACTCTTAAATAGGTGAGTTCTCTCCAGCGTTTTTTAGTGTCAATATTATTTCACAACATAGAAGTGACATTTTGTTTACGTTTGAGAAAATTCAATGCATAAATGTTTTTATTTATTTCTCTACACAGTCTATAAACAGTAATGAATCTGAATTCTGCATATGGAGAAAATGATGAGGGCTGGAGAAAATAATGAGGGTTGACCCCATTTTACAGCTAAGCATATGATGGACTTACCGCTCAAGTAACTTGTTCAGTACACCTTTGGCAAATCTGGCACTGAAGAGTAAGTTCCTGGCTTTCTAGCACAAAGGACTACCTCCATCCCTGTTGTTACTGATGTAGGATCATTCCCCTGGGCATAGTTATAGGAAAACTTCCATCACATGCAGGGGTACGAGTTTTAAAATCCCAAAATCTACAAACGGTTCCTGCCACTTTATCTACATCATTTGATTAAACAAAAAACAGTTGTCCAAAGTAAGAATATGTTCAATTTTTGTAGCTGACCCTCAGCTAGCCTTTATAACTCATTTTAACTGCCTTTTCAACACAACACGAGAACACCAGAAGCTTGGCAAAGTAAGACCCACAGAGCCCATCAGCAGCACAGCATAGAAGTGGCTGATATTACCCGGTAGCCTGATCAAAGCAACAGGACAGAACTAAACCTGTGAATAAAATGAGTACAAATTACAACATAGAAACTAACATACACACACAGAAAAAGAAGACACATTTTCAATTATTAAAATATTAAGTAAACAATTCTCATGTTGTTTCAGGCATGCACCTTCAGAGAAAACTATATTGCATTAATGTATTCTGCTCAAGACATTGTCTATACAAGAAAATACCAGTTCCCTTTTACTGACTTCCTTCCCTGCCAGCGACAAGCAAAATCAGTTAAAAACAGTAAAACACTGTGTCATCTTTACACTCAGCTAATGCAAGGCAGAAATATTTTCAATTAGCAGAAGAAGGTTTGACCCAATATCGGATTTTACATTTTTAACTTTCCTGTGTTTTTAGTTAGCTCAACCTTTCTGCAAGAAACCCTCTTATTTCCCTTCTCAGAATCTCATCTTTCTAAAAAAATCCCTCCTCCCCCAAGGAAATTCTAAGGGCAGGCTTGCTGTCTTCCTTTCTCTGTTTCTGCAATACAATCTGAGTAAAAATTATTTACACTAACAAAACAGAACAGAGTACAGCTCATTACAAAAACTTACCACTATACTTAAACAACGATATTTCCACAAAATCAGAACAGTAAGGACAGTCCCCAAAACATGTCAATAGCAAGAAAAGTTTTGGCATACAGGCCTTCTCACCATAACAAAAAACACAAACACTCACTATTAGTGGGTTTAAATTTGTAAAGGTTTATTTCTACCTTTGCCACACACATTATATACTGCTCATATTTTTATTTCTCATTTGCTCTGAGAGATATAAATATGTCTCATTTTGATCTTTTCAGGTTTTTAAGAATTCATCAGTTTTAGATGGTAAAATGCTTCACGCTGACCTTATGAAAGGATGTGGAAAGATGGCATACACACTGGCAACCAAGTGACATTTTAATTTGTATTTACCTTTGCTGTCAATTTAATTATGGACACTGATACCTCTGATAGGAGGAACAGAGCTATATCTGTAATGGATTTTTCATTTCAGCCACTGAACAGGAAAAAAATATGTATTTTAAAAATGTCCTTGTTTCAGATAGCTTACCCTACTTTGACATAAAGTAAGCTATCTCAAAGCATTAAAAGCATCCAGAAGGGGATTTAATTGCTAAATATATTTGTGAATGTATACCTTAACTTCCCTTGCAGTACCCTGGCTGAGAAAGACAACCTTACCGGTAACAGATAAATAAATTAAATCTATGGAACCAGGCAAATGAAGAAACTACTGTCTTTTACTGTAGGGCACACAGGACAAATAGGGCACTCACTGCCAATGTAGGAAATTCAGTTCTCCGAAAAAGCATTTACACACCAATAAAAAGCAGAGCCATTTCAGAGGCTGCAAGCCTTCCAACCCATCATGAGCTATTCCTCTACCCAGGAAACCATAGCTCAGCAAGAACCCTCACCTTGCACATCCATAGTGGCTTCACGCTCAGAGTCATACTTCGTAACCAGGCTGTTTCTCATGGCTTACTCACTGTTAGGTCTTACTGTGAATCTACCCTCAAAACTCAAAACTTTTAATTTCAGAATTTCCTAAGTGACCCATAATAGAATTTCTGATTAGTAAGTAAAGTTCGCCCTTCCTCAATGAAGCTACTTAGGAAATTCAAGCCAACTCACTAATACCTTCAAGCTAGCTAAAAATACATTTTAAGTAAAAACACACAAGCACAAATACGTCTAACTCTTTAACAAGAGAGTCTCACAACCATGTATCAAGTTGTCCTGACCCAAAACAACACTCCTCCTACACTGCTGCCTTGGGGCTTTGATTGATGGCAAAGGTGGAGAAGAATGGACTATCCCAAAGCTTTATCAGATTGTATCAGAAGAGCATGACACACAGAACAGTTCTCCGGGAAGCTGGGGGTGGAAGGAAATAGCTCAGCAACCAAGTGATGAAGCAAATAAGAGGAAGACTAAGTAGGAGGCAAATTTTACAACTACTGTTACTGGAATCAAGTTCAGCAGCAGCATGCTGTTACTTTTTTTTCACTTTATAAAAGCAGAAAATTAACAGAAAAAAACCATTTAACCCTTTAGGTTGTGGTACTTATACTTACCCTGTGGTGTACAGTAGTGGTACTAGTGTTCTTGGCGTGTGATAGCAGTAGAATAGCATGTGATACTTCATATAAAATGGCCTAATTAGGAGTGTTTGGGAGTTTTTTGCTTCTGTGGATTTGTGTCGAGTACATTTTAAGTGTGGCAACCACTGTATTATACAACAGACTCAGGTGTATTGCTTCCTTAAATATTCCAGTGTTGATCAAAAGCCCAGAACTTGCATAATGACAGAAGAGCGAGCTCATGAGAAAAGAAAGACTAAAATCACAGTCAAGGACAAGGAATATTTTAAAGATCACCAGCATGCATCTAAGCTTCATGTACCATCAGCTGTAAGTAAACTCTATTCCACTGCAGGATACATTCTGGAAGTCACATACTGTAACTGCAGAAAGCAAAAGTTTTACATGAGTCTGTTCAGCAGGACTGAGCAATAAAAACACAGTTAACCAGGACCTGTGAAGAGACGCCAAGAAAGAAAACCACAACTGAAAACTGAAAGGCCATAAAAATTAACCCAAGTGAAATTTCATATGTGTTGGCCACATACTTTTAGAGAAATGTAGATGCTTTTACCCCATTTTAAAATACTACTAAACCATGGCACCACACAGAGTATCAAGCTCACAACTTGAACAAAGAAATGTAGGAAATCTCTGACACTTTTATAGCTGTAAAACAGGTACCTAGACATTGAAGGGCAATGGATTCCAATGCAAAAAGGGAACTTCAATTCCACGTGTTACTTGGAAGGATGATGACTTAAAGTTTAAAGGAGAATATCCAAATATAAGCAAAAGAGAAACACACTGAAAAAAATATGAATGGAAACATTTTAACTACCTCTGACACTACTACAGTTTCAGGATGAACTGATTTGCAATACCTACTACAAAATTAATTATTTTCTCAATTCCAGTTGTAAATATTCCTAGCCTGTTGCTGTCATTTTAAAAGATCTAGTTTGCTGTATACAGAACACTGTAGTTTATTGAAGTGGGATTACTAAAGGAACAAAAGCACTGATAATGAAAGAAGGGAAGAATCTGGACAAAAAAAACAGATGTCAGAACAGGAGAACAGAGTATATCCTTCATCCATCATGGCCAGAGCTGTAAAAGAGTTTTATCAATGCATTTACACATTGATAGATATTGCGTACGTAAGAATGTCATTACCCCTTTTTGGTTGTGGTGAGATGACTAGAGGAGGACTTTGTAAAACATTTTGAATGGTAAAACTCACCAGTATATGTAAATCATTTTGATAATACTTAACTTGTTAACATCTGTAACTTACCTAAGACCATTCATCTGAATTTTTCAACATTCCAAGTTTGTTTTAAAAAGAAAACCTGTAATTTCTTGCCAGTCTAGTTAATACAAAGGTAAATTAATCATCTGGAAACACACTGTGCCATACTTTCTACTAACCAGCTGCAAATTTGCTTACTATTCTAGTCACTTAAGTCTTCTGAGCCTAACATCCCAGCATTGTGACATTATAAAAATTCACCCACTCTAACGTACAGAAATATCCACAAACCTCAAACTATTGTACTATAATGCTGTCAAATAAACAGACTACCAGAATTCAATTTCCAGAAAGCCAAGGCAAAATCTACTGGCCTTAATCTGAAATATCAGTGTCATTTTCGAAGCCCTGTATTTAATTAATACTATTTACTGTCAAGAATGAAGCTGGGTAAATATTTCACTCTTCCCAATTCAGGCACTAAAGGCAGGCCCAGAGGAAAATCTGCCCAAGTAAATGCATCTCATCTTCTTTGATGATGCAAGTGCTCAGTTGTCCTGTTCTTGACCCCTCTAGAATTCCCAGGCTCCAATACTAGCAGTACAATGTCATCAATCTATATTTAAAATACATATTGATTTTCTTTGTATGATAATGATAGCTATTTCTTCTGCAAATGCATATATACTATACCTTTGCCCATATAAAAAGGTTCCTATCAAGGCAAAAAAATGAAAAAATCTTAGCAAAGTCCATTACTAAGTCAAACCCAATATTTAAGAAGTGAATAAAATCAAGTCAGCAATCTCAGTTCCTAAATATTTTTTATCTATCTCACTGAAACTGAAACATTAAAAGTAATCTTCCAAGATATAGCTACAAACAAAAGGCAAGCTTCAATCAATTGAATGACGGTGCTTTCAACAGTCTTAGATATATGCGAAGTTTAGTTACATCAATTCAGTAAAAAGCTCACTAACAGAGCACTCCATTTAAATCCATTCACAGTAATTAATGAATGTTACATATTTAAGAATGGTTTGCTCCGAACTTATAAGAAATGTGAATGCTGTGGCCTCAAAACTAAGGAAGTACTTCTTTAAAACTGCTTTCAATATTAACAAATCCAGTTCCCCTAGTTGCAAACATGATGAAATTTCCCTCTATAATACTCTCAATTTTCATCAGTTTTAAAGGAAATGCAATTTTTTACATTTGTGTAGATTTCAGCTTTTCCATAAAATAAACCCCAAAGGTTTCCATAAGCTCCCATCTCCAATTCTAGGGGGGGAAAAAAAAAAATCGGGGGGGGGGGGGGCAATTGTATAAATCTTAATAGACGCTCATTTCTCAAAACTTCTGTTCTCATTGTGCCACCCAGACAGAACTTCTCTCTCAGATTTGAAGTATTATTTTAATGCTGATTACATTAAATTCACTATAATCAAGCATCTACTTTTACAGGCATCTTTATAAGCCATTCGTGTTAACTCATGTCGCTACTGAACAAGAGCCACTGAAAGCAGAAAAAATTGACCATATTTCATGTAAAATACAAGTCCCCAATTTCGAGATCTAGGAATGGGAACACATTCCCTTTATTTATCACAAACCAATTCAACACAGATTAAGTACCGCTCAAAGATCCCTCTGCAAATGAGAAGAGCTGATTCAGTATAGATTATCCATACCTGGGATTGATAACTGTGTTTTATTTCAGGTATTTCAGGTTCACAGTTCCTGTGGTAATTAAGTTGCTCTGAACTTACCCCAGAGCTCTAGGTAGGCACCATCCCAGCACAGCTTTGCATGCTGATAGAAATGAGCTCTCTCTTATTCAGATTTGATACTTGAAACCTACCGTAGGATCCTCACTCGCATCCTTAAAATAATACTGCAGGCTCTCCAAAATCGTTTCAGTATAATGCACTCTTCATTTTCAGTATTGCACTTTACTTTCTGACAGCATTCCCTTTACACACAGATGTATGAGGAAGACACAGTCAAAAGTGAGACATCTGTCAGAATTTTCTTTATCTACTACCACTGTAAACAACAATAAGGAGTACTATAACTCAGAACAAAAAGGCACACAAATATTTTCTATCACATGTGACACTAACTGCAACACAAACGCCAATGAAATCACTACAAAGTCAGATTGAAACAGGTTCTTCAGATCAAGAGTGACAGAAAACAGATTTCTCTCATTCAAATTCGTTTTTTTGCTGAGTAATGTTCCTTACAAAGCAACCCACTTCAGGCAAAAAAAAAAAGAAAATGAGGAAGAAGATCACATAATTTCTGACTGAAAACTTTTAGACTAGGAGCTAAAGTTAGCCGTTAGCCTTTTTATCTGTTTGGGTTTTTTTAAAGCCTAAACTTCTCACCATCCTAATTGCATGGCTTTTTGGTAGCACACAAGCTACTTGCCACCAACCCAATTAACATCATTCCAATGGAGCAGCCACAACTTGTCATTTACATTATTTCTTCTTAATTCATATACACATAGTCTAAAGCCATTTAACCAGTCCAACATTCACACTCTCATCCGCTGTATCACACAAAAACAGATCCAGTAAGTATTAAGCAGTAGTTTCACTTTCCAGAAAACTTAGTACAGTAGTAGGCAGGCTGAATGTGCACAGTTTCAGCCACAGTGGTGACAGTGTCACAACACACAGTCAAGCACAACACCTGTTCCACAAGCAGCTCCAGCCAAAAGCCAAGGCCAGGATTTCTTAAATGACACTCCAACTGATATATCCTTCAGACACTAGTATAATTTCTGATGGGTGTAGTGTTTAAAACAAGCAGCTACAGCGCTCTGATCCTGTAATGGAGCAAGTGAGCATCTGATTATGTCAAACAATAGGACTCAAATCTGGACCTTTAAAAAAAAAAAATCAATGTACGAACTTTTAAGGATTCAAAGGAACCAAAATTTTAAACTACTCCTTGCCTTATGCAACTTACTTTTGCTGAACTGCCTATATCACACGAACACATGGGTAAGTACCTACTGAGAACAAAAGGATATTTTAAGTGAAAAACTACCTCTCTAGTTCATCCTTGTCTTCTAAATCCTTCCATTAAATCCATTTTTTACAGTGGTTTCTTTCTCATTGTCATCATCATAGAATTCACAAACAAATATTTATCTCCTATTTGCTCTTATTAAAAGCTTTGAACTTTTCAAAAACAGCAACTACGTTTTAGTCAATTTCTGTAAAGGTACCAGATTACTTTCTGCCACAGTAACAACCTCATTTATAATTTTGGTGCAGAACATAGCAACACTAAACAAAAGACAGGATTTTTTTTGCATATATATTACTTATGGGAGCAAAGTAATTACATGTAAATTGCTTTTTATTTGACTATTTTTTCAATCTTTACCTAATGCATTCCTTTTTTAATGGAAAATTACAGTTGAGACAACTGAATACAAATATACTATCAGCTTGACAACAAAATTCTGTGTTCTTTCTCGAGACTTTTGGCAGTGACATTTTCCTCTTTTTTTATTACACATACTGAGCTCATTCTATTATGAGTCCTATTCACTAGAAAAAAAAAGTTACATTCTGATTATTTCCTTTCTTAAACAATTTGCTTAAATGATCACTATGTAGCCTAGATAAGTAGTGTGAATAAATAGTAAGTAACACAGTGTAAGCAGTAAGTGTAAATAAGTAACAATATCTATGTGGCTGACCATTTTGAAGTTTATATAATACATAAACAAATTATTAACCAATATTACAAACTTCACTGAACGCAATGAACTACAAATTGTTTTATCAGAACAGTCAAGGGAAAAGGTAAAAATAAGAGAAGCACTGGAAACCTTTTTAATCTGTTTTCATTCACTGATGCTAGAATATTCAGTGAGTTTACAGAAAAGCATTGTTAGTCTGCAAAATTTGCTCAACACAGTTAACAAAAGAGGAAATGACACTTGATGTGGACATATATAATTTTACCCGTAAATGGTTAGCATTTTAGAACCAGTTATGCCCCAAACAACCGAAAACCTTTTCAGCAGGCTTATTTCCCACCTCTATATTTAGCATGCAAGCCTCAAAAATATGTATTTCTGACTTTAATAAGTCACACTGCACGTTAAAAGACAACATTTATTCATGAGTACCCTGAAAGGTTCTCACATAAAATCTCAAACACATATTTGGAAAAGACTTACACCAAGACAGTACATTGATATATTAAACATACCTAAAATAAAAACACGGCATTTATGTTCTACTTTCTTTCACTGCACTACCAAACTATTATTAGTCTGCGTTTAAACAATCCGCAGGAGTCTTTTTCTAATTCTCAGCGGTATTATCCCTTCTTGGGAGCGGAGTTAAACAGGCACAGCACTGCCTGATGGAGTCATCAGACAGTAATTCTTAAGCAACAAGCAGTTTAAGTCATCAGGGTCATTATACCTATTTCAATCCTCAATTTAAGTAATTTATTAGTGCAGATAGTTGGACAGAAAAGCTTTGCCATAAGACAAAGTATAATCAGCACATTTGAAAAATGTCAATTCCTTAGTTACAGTATAAAATATCAAACAAACTTAATGACAAAGAACACCAGGCGTTGATCCCCTCAGTCTTTCTCAGCAGAGAGTCCCATTCCTGGTCCTTGCACTAAAGCAAAGTCTCTGCTTCCATAACGAGTCTGGACATTATCTTTTAAAGTCCCCAAAACATTTGTATTTCAATTCACTATATAATATCATATTTTACTTAAAACCAAGGCTTGTTCTACTGTATCCACACAATCAGTTTGAGACATCTCACACATCAAATTCTCCAGTGAAGAATATAAAACTGTAACACAGTCCAATTAAATGCAATAGGATATAGACAACTCACCAAGACTCGGCAAGACAGGCAACGATTTCTAGGGGCTGTGCATGTGGGAGGCCTCACTATTCAGATACATCTCAAGCATGCTAGGAACAAAGTTGAGAGAAAAATATTAGTCTTTTAGAAGACAGTCATAGAAAAATAAAAATGTGATGCTTAGCCAGTACTAAGTATAGCACGATAAGGGAAACAAACTTTGCAGAGCATTATCTTTCTTTCCAGACATAACTATAACTCCTTTCCAGTTGCACAATCACTCCAGGCACTCAACTTCCTCTCCACCTGCTGCCCACTGCAAATTCACAATGATAGCAACTAAGATGTTTACATTAACTTACACAGTATGCAGCTTTTATTTTCACAAAAGAATCTGTGAGAAATCTCCGTGAAAGTGGTTGGTTCCTTTTTTGGTTGACTGCTTGGCTGGCTGACTTTATAACGCATTAGTTTCAAACCTCTAAAAACAAGAAACTTGTGTTCTTCTAAAATGTCTTTCAATTTTTAATAAAAGTTGTACATACAGCAGCATGTTTCTTCTCTGAATCTCCACTTAGAACACTCCTGACCAGAGTGCTCTTCATTAGTATAGAGCTTAAGAGCCCAGCAAAGGACATAGACTGTACACCAACACACATTTCTTCAGGGAAGAGGAGCATGCAACTACCCACATAAATATTATATCTGCACATCTGGTTGGAGGTCAAATACTACTTTATGTCAAATGTATTCAAGCAAACTACCAAAGCAGAGTTTCCCACCTTCTTATTCTGTCAAACAAAAAAGCAGAACATAAAGCAAATGAATGACACACTACAAGTCATGAACAGAAAAATACGTGCACTAATTATGTCTCAAGAAAGACTGAGTTTATGAACAACTTCATTATTTGTTATTTCTGACATCTCACAGAAACCTTCTTCAAACAAACTCTAATGTTAAAGTTCTTTCAGTCATAGTCAAGACACCACCAGTGTAACAGAGAATTCAGAGGCACAACTAAAATATTCACATATCGAATATCTAAACACAAGATCTGAACACTTGATTCCCTCAGGAATGCCCAAAAAGCACACAAGCCTCATGACAAATATGCGGCTGCCAGTAGGTCCTCACTGGCAGAAAGCATCGCTTTGTCTTAAAATAAAACTTTCAGCAGAACACAGCCAAATTGTTTGGTGACTTTGTGATATTTCCAATGCTTGTTAGACATCTGCAGTTCAGAGATGCACCAAAAGCAAGCCACTGTCTCACACAGATGCAGGCTACAGCCCCAGCCCACAGCAGGGAGACCTTTTCCACAAAGGAGCAATAATGATGATGGTGCCTTTGTAGACAGAAGCGCTTCACACTCATCACCTATCTTTTGGCTGGTGCATGCCAGCAAAATGAGAATGACAACTCTACTACCATTTTCCTTCTTGACAACCAGTGTGGCTGCTTTATTTACTCTTGGGTCCCACCTCCCAATCTATGTGGCCTCCAACACTGCAGCACAAAGAGTCTGCATGCAAGTCACATGGCTCCTGACCCTTATGCCACAAGCCCACAGGACTCCGCGTAGCAATAATGGACATGACAACTTTTACTGATTTTCGTTTGCTCTATTTGTAAAACATTTAACAGTAAAAGTCTTAAAACCAAGACAATATATGATAGTTTCACAATTGAAGCACTACCTTCAAAACACCACTAATGAGATCCCTCTTCCCAAGTAAAAGTCTTGAAATATACAGCAACTAGTGACAAATTTACATATCCAACAGATTTATAATCTGGCATATTCCAGATTTATTCTTCTAACTAAACTAGACTGTCAGTGAAGAAAAGTGATGAACAATGAAATTACCTATTAATCCTTTGCCTTCCCTTCTCAAGCCTTTTCTGAAGCTTGAAATAAAGGAAAACCAACACTGCAGTAAAATGCAATGCTCTTTGGATGCCCCTCAAAACTCAAGGAAAACCACCTTTGCATAAAGCCAACTTTCACAGTAACACAATACTGTTAATGGTGGTACTTAAAGGCCTGTAGGCAGGCCTCATGCAAAGACATACATAAAGAACAGGTCTCTGCCTCAAACAGTACACAATTATCAGAATTAGCTACCAGAATACACCACAGCTGTAATTCTCCACATTTGCCATTTTCCAACATCACTATTCAATTCTCTGTCCCTCAAAGGGTAAAAGAAAACTTTTTAAAGGTTAACATAATAGTTAAACTGATACGCCCCAGGATAACCGATCATCCTCTGACTTCAGACCACTTTAGGGCTTTATTTTCCATTCAAACACAGTGATTTCTTTCTTTTCCAGTGCAAAGGGACATCTGCATTTCAGGCACCTAAAATGTGTTATCCCTTGCCCCATAAAAACTGTAAGTTGTGGACAAAATCCATGACATCAACTCTACAAACCACAGTTTAGATAAAAAGGAGTGAATGACTACCACTTTCAGCAATACGGAAGAGTACATCTACAGTGTGCAAGCTTAGGGAATGTATTTTTCATCTAAATACAGTCTTCAGTGTCCCTCACTCTTATATGAAGAAAAGGTCACAAATGATCTCACCATTGTGCAGTTAACACTCATTTCATACAGAACTGTTGCAAGAAAGTAGTTTGAGGTGTCATTAAAAATTCAATATCTTTGTATCAAAGTAAGCCATGATTCTTAAAAAAAACAAAGAGCAAAATAGTAAGTAATTAAAAATAGCTTTAAACTATGTTATTAGAGCTACATTTTATAGCCACTAAAGTATCACCAGGTTGACTTTTTCTTTCTATATAAAGGCAACAAGCATTCTGGTCACACTGAAACAAAACAGTATATTTCTGGTCATAAATTTTTATTTTGGAAAAAATACTAAAGTTTAGACTTGAAGAAGAGCTTTTTTCCTTGAGAATATAATTGAAATCTGCTAACATATATTTATCTGTATACACTCATAATATCACAAATATTCTGTTTTATGAAACTGATAGAAAAGGAGGACAGCATTGCTCATACCTCTGGAGATCAAGGTACGAATTTGTATAAGGGTACCAAGTGAAAGTAGTTGATGATAAATGTATTTATTTCTGGGAATAACATAAGGGGTTGTTCAGCAAGTCCTGATATTAATTTTGAAACAGTAAAGAACAAAGACTGAAGAACTCAAGACCTTGTGAACTCAAGGTACGGTGGAAGAACTATGAAGAAAAGTCATCTCCACTGTAAACCAGGTGATATCTAAACTTTCACTTGCACAGATACTAAAACACATGGTCTTGGGGGTTGGGTTGTTTGGGGTTTATATGTTTTTTTTTTAAGAGTTCCTTGTTTTTAAATTTGATTCTGTCATCCAGACATATGATGAAATTGCAAGTTCGTAAAAATACATTCTAATGAAAGTGTCAGTATATACTATCAAATTTATTCATACACAGACCTTCCTCCACCCTCATAAAGTTTTCTTTTTTAAATGCAATTTAATACATCCTACATAATCTGTGACGCCCAAATAGGTGATACACTGCATTGTTTTTAATTGAAGTAATTTTCTTCAAAATCCATGGGCAAGGCTCATAGAGATCAATACTGACAGCAATAAAAAACAAAATCCGTTCACACACAGATGAATTACAGCATGGGCACAGTAAAATTCCATAATAATTCTGACCTAACAAAATGTTATTTCACTTTCCATGCTCATTCTTCAATCCCAGACTTTTCCACTGAGGCAACCAATAAAGCAACAAATTGTGATATGCCCACTATAAATCCTACCAAAGACTAACAATATGTCTTACATAGCTCACTAAAAAAGCATCAAAACAGCAACTCTCAGCCATCACTATATGAGATATATGTTCTATGTCCCAGGATCCCCTGCTCACAGAAGCTCAGTGATCTATACTACCTAAGATTTATGGATAAACCAACGCTTTCAGTAGATATTTAAATTAATTTGTCACCTATACAATCTGCCCTTTCATTAATACATTAATGGCTGCCATATAATGTGGACTATTTTAGCAAAATATAAGTTATGCTCTCCAAACAGCAAGTAACTTCTTGAATTTTAAAAACAAACAGAAAAAAGTAATTAGGCTTTGCAGAGGGCATTGCATCCTAGTTGCAGAAAGGAAATGCAAATTACAAAGACGCTTCTGAATATCTAAGTAATGGGAGTACACTCATAAGAAGAGTGAGATTTACTATCAGTTATAACTGCTAAAATGAGAGCAAAGCAAGAATAATATCTGCCTGTAACTGTATTAATGGGAGATTGTTATGGAAGTCATTTAAGGAAATGCAAGACTTGGAATGGTATACTGATGCAGCTGCAGAAGAGAAAAAAGTGTGTATTATTAATACATTGCTGTATAGCTTCAGACATGTAAATTCATGAACTAATTTCAAACTTCAAAACGCCAAGCCACCCCAGTGACCATATACTTTCCATAGGAACTGTGCCTATTTTATTTCCATAAAAGTCTTAAGTAAAATTTCCATTAGTCTTTAACAATTTGTAATTTCCACGGAACAAGATTGAAAAAAATCATAAACAGTAGAAAAACACACTGCAGTAAATCCACCACGTTACAAATCTATTTTTCAAACTTTTCATCAACTCTAAACAATTCTATAAAATCAGCAGAAGTATTACAAATGCTCTGGAGAGATACGGGACTGAATAAAAGAAAATAAATTGCTTCCACCCAGCTTTTTCATCATGTAAATACTTTTCCTGAATAATCACATGACTAATTAAACAGCTTTGTTTTAAAACCCCATCTAAAAAAATTCCCTTTTTTTTTTTTAAATTCTGTACCCTAAATTGATTAAATTATACAAGCTGTCATTTTTCATGTCACATTTCTACTTGGTATGTTTTGAAAAGGCTAAGTTACTGCATCATTAAAAATAGGGAGTGTTTGCATAATGTAAATACTGCTGACAATACTAACCATAGAACTGGTAAGATGCCTTAGTAATATGTAACCACTGATGTATTACAAATTATTCTTACTAGTCAAAGTTGCCATTTCACGAATACATATGCCTGTTCAAAATGTTATGGCAACACAGAGTAGGAGTCCTGGCAACTGTATTTATTCTTTGAAATCTTAAAATATTATGAAAACATTATCTGTAATAAATATGTGAAATATATGATATCTAAGATCAATTATCCTGATAGGTAAAAGCCAAAGAATACTTCTGTAAGGTTTAAAATCCCAAAAGAAGAAGAGCTCAGATCCCGTCTGCAAGCACACAATGGAATCACAGCTGACGATGCACATCTTTTTCTGGATGTCTCCATATGCTCAGGAGGGTTTTTCCACCCCCCACCTCTCCTCCCCATTTCTCCCTCTCTGCTTCCCTTGCTCCCTGCATTACATTGAAGAATTTGTCATTATCTGCTGCCAGGAGTATGAGAATGTTTTAACAACTAACAAAAATAAAGTAGTGCAGTGAACTTCACCTCATTTAAAAATAAAAATAAGGGATCCTGCCAGAGTAGCAGTCTGTAACTAAATTCACTAATAGCAGAAAATGGGTGGATGAATAGATGCTATAACGTGCCTTCTATAAAGCAAACATCAATGTTACCCTGTTCTTAGTTTAAAATGTGTCATACAGAAGAGTATACACTGTATATACTGTAACACTACATCTAACTTCTGACCTCCGAAGCCAAACAGATAAATAAAAGCATACTGAGCATTTCAATGCTTATAAGAATACTGAAGAAATGTGTGGAATTCTTAAAATACTTCATATCTACTTGCATACGAACTGCAATGTTTAGAGGCCAAGCACGGCAAACGTACAAAAAATTAACATGCCAAGAACAGTTCAGTATTCCTTTTCTCCAATGCACAATCTATCAGCACTCAGCAGACAAAGAGAGTTACACTTCTACTTGAATTTGATATGAGTCTTTATTTCAGCTTTTCATTTTAAATGAACTGACAGCATCCTCAATGTCTAGACCTCCTAAGCCCCTGCAATTTTGGTGTAAGGTGCTACAGCAACTCTGGCTGAGCACGGAAGCCCGTATTTTGCCAGTGAGACAGTGACATCGGCAACAAAGGCAAGAAGCAGAAGACAGCAGGCATTGTAGCAGCAGCTGGCTCACTCACTGACTTTGTTCTTCCTGCTGCAAAACCTGGGCTCCTTGCAGATAGGTTAGCTCTTACTGGGTTTTTCCAAGGATAGATGGCAAAGTTGGGAATGCCAACACCACAGACTGCTTACGCACAACTTCCAACAGAATCTTTCAGCCTTATATTGAGCAAGCTACATGCTAAATGATTATAAAAACATAAACATTTTTCTTCAATAATTCATTTTTACTTTAGAGTTTCAGTTTAATACTCCACACTACATGTGAGTAAATCCCTATTTTCTAATTTTTCCACTGTGAAAATTCTTTGACTATTTTCTCTCTCAAATAACATGGTTCCAGTTTAAAAAACATCAGTTCAACTGTCTTATTCCAGAAGTATCATACTTGATAGCAATAAAGTATTCCTTCCTTAACTGTTTCAAGTTCCACATTTAGCACTGACACCATCAGGACTCACAATGAGAAACAGAAGGAGATTTACACATTTAGTAGAGAAGTGTCTTCAGACATTGCAGAGATATTGATGAAGCATGTCATACATGGATCCTCTCCTAGCAAAGATCACAAGCTTGAGAAAACACAAAACTGAAAAATCTTCAGGTTTTATGCAAATAAGGAAGTACAGTGGTTGGGAAAAAAGAGATTACACCACTTTTGTCAGGCATTTATTGCTCACCAAAATCAGATACAAACATATTAAATATTTGCATGGTGTTAAAAAGATAAACCTCTTCTTAAAGTTGTTCTCAATATTTCTGAAGGTTGAGTCCATGACAAAGTATTCTGTTCAAGACCACAGAAGACCAAGATTGGCTATATACATTAAGCTTATCACAGCACTCCTCATAAACTTAGGGATTAACCATTCAGGAGCAACTCCCATCCTTCTTTATCTCATGTGACACAGCCAAGCCAAATTCTATATTCCAGTCCCCAAGTAGCTCTATCACAAATGCCAAAATAAGGGACACAAACACACGAGCATCCACACACGCCTGCATACACATCTGTACGTGCAAATATCCACAAGCTTGGTATATCCTATTTATGACACCACCGCTGACATAAACAGGTAAGTGTCCTGAAAACTACGTAGAAGGCACAGTCCCTACACCAACTGCGACAGAACAACTAGTTTTCATTCACAATGGTCTTAAGCTGTGTATAAGAGCAAACAAGAGCCCTGATTTGGGGAATAATAGTTTCCCTATGACATTAACGACTATGTGCAACATTGTCATTTCTGAGACCATACACATAACCGACCAGCAGCTCCCTCTCTTTAGGCACTCACAGAGGATTTCCCTCATGAGAGGAGCCCACCCAGGTGGCCCAAAGTTGCTATCAGGTTGTAAAGAGCCAGGAAATTAACTGGCCAGAGTTGATTTTATAGTTCAGTACATAAAAACCCAAAGGGATAAAAACCAAATTACTGCCTTCAGCCACAATGGCAGCAAACTAGAAACAACAACAACAAAAATGCTTTACGTAAAAAGACTGGCAGTCTTAAACTGCTTACTTATTTACAGAAGCAACAGAGCTCTGCTGTAACTGTCATTGCCAGACACTATATGCTTAGCTCAAACTATATTTAAATACCATAAAATATTATCAGTTCAGTTCCAAAGCCAATTCAACTGCTTCCCACTGCTCTGAAAGAAAGAAAACAGAAATACCAAAACAACTGATCATTACTGAAGAAGCAAGCCGTTCTCCTTTTACAAGGAGACTCTTTCCTGGGTAAATTACAAGTGTCTCTAGACAGAGGTCTCCCGCATACACACACTTCGGGCTAAACACAAAACTCGGATCCAGATATCATTATTTCCCAGTGACTACCAGCAATCTCCTTGCCTCTATCACCCCCCAAGCTTTTTTTTTGCCAGGCTTCCTGCGGACGGCCTGCATGCAAGGAGATGCATGCGATTCCCAGGCTGGGGGGGGGGGGGGGGGGGGAAGAGAAACGCCGGAGCGAGGGAGACGGACGAGGCTCCGGTTACACCTCGCCCGCGGGAGCCTCGGAGGAGCGCGGCGGCGCGGTCCCCGCGGAGGCGGGAGGGGTTGGAGGACCCGCCCTCAGCGGGAGCGGCGGGCACCTCCCCACCCCTCCCCCGGCGGAGCCGAGCGCGGAGCCGCCCGCTCGCCCGCAGCCGCCGCCGTGCCCGCAGCCCCTGCTTGGAGCGAGCAGCACCCGCCCAGGGACCCCAGCGCCACCCGCCCCCCCCCCCCCGCCGCCCGCTGCCGCTCCACGCCCCGCGCGCACACACGCAGGCACACGGCACTGCGGCGGCCGCCGGGCCCCTACCCCACCCCTCCCCGGGCCGGGCGCCCCGGGCTGCGCTCGCACGCAGCTGCGCGGCTGCGGGGCCCCGTCCGCCCCCGCGGCTTGGCGGAGCTCGGCGCGCGCACGCAGGCGCAACCTCCGCGCACAAAGTTAACAGAAGTTGCCCGCTTTGCCCCTTCCCTCCCCTGCGCCTCTCCTGCGGGAAGGGGAGAGCGCAGCGCAATTCCTGCCCGGCCCCGCGGAGGGAAAGCGGAGCCACCCGCGCCCTTGCGCACCAAGTCGTTGTCGGCCGGAGAAGGGAAGGGAATGAGCACCGCCCTGCTCCCCAAATTACCCCTTTTGTCAGCGGGGAGCGACCCTCCCTCCAAGTTTCCACCGTCGGTGCGTGCTTGCGTTTCGGGGGGGTGTCTTAAACAGCCCTTTGAAAATTGCCCTCCCTTCCCCAGCCGCCCCATCCCTCTCCCAGTACAGACAGGGCAGCCCCCCGCCTCCCCCCGGTCCCGCCGCAGCGCCCCTTGCACTTTTCCTCCAGCCTGGGAGGCGGCATCCGACCTCCGCCTGGACTGGGAGCAGGAAAACAGCCCCCCCCCGGCCCGGCGGGGCGGGGTGCCATGCACAGCCCCCCCCCCCCCCCCCCCCCCCCACTCAGCTTAAACAAGGGGACGTCCCGGGGAAGTAAACCCGCATCCCCGCCCGCTCCCCCGTGCTCCGGGGGTGCAAGCACGATATCCCCCAAATACGATGTCCCTCGAGCACGATTGCCCCCCGGAGGACGTGGGGTACGAGCATGATGCCCCCAGCGAAGGGCACCTCCGCGGTCCCCTGCCCCCGGCTGCCTCTCCCCGCTCCTCCTCGCAGGGAGCCGCGGCCCCCGCCCCGCTCCCCTCCAGCCGCCGGCGCGGTGAAGCAGCCGCCCAGCCGCGGTGCCGCCCGCCAACGCCGCCCCTGCGCGGCCCCGGGCGGCCCCCCGGGGTTACACAAGGCGGTCGCGGAGGCGCGGGGGGCTCGGGCACACCCCCGTCTGCCGCGCCAAGGCGCGCGGGCGCCGTTACCGGGGTCAGTGCTGTCTCCCGCCGCTGACCTTCGCTTTGTAAGCTGAAGCTGAAGCTGGGGCTGCGGCCGCCATGTTCCCGTTTTAATAACTGCCTGCTTGTTTATTTCAATGGAGACCCTCCCACCACTCGCCCTCCTCCTCCTCCCCTTCTACCCAGGAGGCGGGGGGAGACACAAGTCACTCCCCCGTGCCCCCGGGTACGGCAGGGGAGGCCGGGCTGGGGCGGCACCGCGGCGCCGCCGCCCCTCGCTGATGCCGGCGCGCGGAGCTGCTCCGCTGCCGGCCCGCAGGGACAATGGCAGCCGCCCCGCTTCGCTCGCAGCCCTGCGCGGCGCGGCCGGGAGCCTCCTCCTCGGCACCCGAGCGCCAAGGAGGGAGGAAGGGAACGAAGGAAGGAAGGAAAATAAAAAAGAGTCCTTCATCCTCGGAGGGCGAGACTTTAAATGTGGCCCCTTTGCGTCTTGGCGCTCTCCGGCGGGACCGGAGCAATCAGCCCTGCTGAGGTTTTCAGTGGCCCATATCCACAAAAACAAGAAAATCCGTATCTTCCCCTCTGTTCCCCTTCTTTGCCCCTGGAAAGAAGAAAAAAAAAAATGACAAAAAAAAAAGGAAAACGTACATGCTGAGATTCGCATCACAAATACACAGCATCGACTGTATCTCGCTCACAGGAACGAGGGGATGAAGATGCAGGCTTTTCATAGAATCACTTGGTTGGAAAAGACCTTTGAGATTATCGAGTCCAGCTGTACCTGTCCACTACTAAACCACATCCCTGAACGCTTCACCTACCCGTTTTTTTTCCTAGGTTGGAGGAGAGAATTTGCAGGTTAAAAATTATTAAGGGCTGGAGGATGACTGTTAAACATTGCCCTTCAGTTCATGAAGCAATCCCCGATGCAGAAATCCTGTCTGAAAAGAAAAAGCTTCACGGTTTCACACGTGTCAGTCATGGCGGGCTGTACCCTATGTGCTGTCACTAGCGCTATCCTGGACATTTTCTCACATGGGTGTGCAGCCCCAAGTTTCTTCTGCACTCTCCACAGATTATACATTGTTACCCGTGGAATGGTTAACTCTACTTGCAGTCAGGCTTGCCCCATAGTTTTTGGACATAATCAGATGGTTACACTTTGCCTCACTCTGCTATGTTCAACTTCTCATACTTGTGTCTGATACATTTTTTAAGCTTTTTTTTTTCCACTGGGCAAAAATAGCTCAATTGTATCTCCAAACCAATGAAATGAAAACTGTCTTTCCCACTGCTCCCATGTTAAAAGTCTTTGCAACCAAGTCACTGAAAACTTCTAATATTTTCCTCTCCTGGTGAGAGAACTTGAGTATGGGAAGGATGGTGGTCAGAAATCTGTTGGCATTTAGTCCCATTAGGAAATGGGGTTGGATCCTTCCTTCATTAAATACCACTGTTTTAGGGGGAGTACTTCTAGCAATATCTCCAGAAGAGAAGTGGGTATTGTCCAGCATTGTGGTGCAGAGCTGGAGAGGACAGTCTTTCTGAACGTCTCTCTCCACAAGTCGTATTCACCAGAGAAATTTCTCTGTGTTCAAGAAGCTCTTCCACCCTGCCCGTACACTGGCAAGCAGCAAAGAAGTTGAACGTTAATTCTGCCTAGAGTGCAGAGAAATCAGAATATTACCTTGAAATAACACGGCAAATGAGAATTGCTAGTATGTGAAAAAAACCTAGGGCAAAGAGTTATAGAGAGATAGAGCTTTTCCTCTGGCCTCATTTGTTATATCTGTGCAAATCTCTCTAGCAAATAAGCTAACAGTTATTCAGGCAATAATCTCATTTACCTCATGGATGTAATTAATTCGTTCTCCTATGCTAAGTGAAGCAGTGGTCTGCAGGAAAAGAAAAAAAAAGTATATGTCTTTAATTTCTATGACCACAAGCAGCCCAATTTAGAATTCGCAGGTAGTTTTCATTCCAGCGTTTCTTATTAATGAAACTTGATTTTTTTCCCCCATCTTCACAGTTCTTTTAATGTAACCAGAATTCTTTATTGAACTAGTACCTAAATCCACCAGGAAAAGCAAGGAGGACCTTTCAACTTGCTGCAGCATGATCATAAAAGATAGCCCATGTAACACAAAGTTTATGGTCTCAACATTGACAACCACCCCAACCCCCCTGAGTCTGATGCAACAGAGTGTTCCTTTCAAACTCGGTAAAAGAAGGGATTTAACTACACACATATGCTCAAATCCACTGAAATTTGTTATAAGATTCTAACTCGGGAGCAAATACATTTTGTCATCTAAGGCCAGACCCCTGGTTACAAATATCATTGTGTGCAAGGACCAGTAATTATGTTATTCCTAACTGCTATTCTTTAAAGGGAAAGCACCATCTTCCAGATGGAAAAAGATTTGATAAACATACTTCAGTGCTGATTTTTTTACAGTATTACGGCTCTTCTCTGAACCTTCTCCAGTGTATTGTCATCGTTGCTGCATTGTGCTGGCTATAGCTGGGCTTAGCTTTTCAATAGAAGCTTCATCTGTTCTAAACAAGAGTAATACAAACTTTCTGTTATCCTCTTATATTCATCCTCCTCCCATGTATGCTTCTGCTGCCTCTTTTGTTCACAGCATCACTTTAGACATGAACTTGATTATTCACTGTGCTCTGCAAACCTTTCCTGGTGTGAAATTTAACACAGAGAGAAGTGGGGGTTTTGTTATTTTGAACTTTCTGTGAAAATCAACAAGAAAGAAAATCAGAATCTAGGTGCAACCCTGTTTTTCTGATCAATATAACCATATATTGTCAATGCCATTTTTTCTTATTTTTCTTCTTAACATCTTTCTTAATAAAATGTTACACAGCGTACTGTAAGTATAGCTAGTATTTGAGGTGGGTTTCTAATTGGTTTTCAGATAAGATAGTTATTCTTCCATAAGGTGAAATGTTATGAACAAATTGTTGCATGCTTAGGAACTTGGTGGGCCACTTAGGTATGGCGGCTGTCTTGTAAAGCTTTATCTGCAGCTTTAACATGTAGCTAAGAAGGGTTTATATGCACCTGCTGACACCATGGCTGCATGTAATGCAGGTGTTGACGCACAAAGGCTTTTTCATGAGCAGCTACACTTACTCTGTAGATTCATTCCGTCCACCTTTATGGGCAATTGAGTCCCCAAATACTCATTAGCCTTCCTAAGTGGATTTAAATGTGGTCTTTATGAAACCAATAAGATTTGTTTTGATACGGTATATACTTAACTCAAACCCACAAAGAAAATAAAGTTAAAACCATCTAAACTCACTATGTCATTTTTATCCTCTTTTGGGAGGGGGACACCTGTTAAGGACTTCTGGTTGAACCCTCAGCTCCAAGTAGGATCAATTTTGAAGTTATGTCAGATATCCCAGAATCATATCCAGATGAATTTTTACTGTCTCCAAGGGCAGGGAGTGCACAGCTTATCTGAGGAACCAGTTACAGTGTTTGACTGCACTTGGAATTTGTCTTTTCCCCTGATATCTAATAGGTCTGTTCCAGCTTGTGCCTGTTTCCTCTCACAGTGAGAAAGCCACTGTGGACCTCAAAAGCTCCATCTTGCCAATACCTGCCCATTAGGTAGCTGAGGAGAACAATAACATTCACAACAGTCTTCTCTTCTTAAAACTAACAACTTGACCTTCTCAGCCACTTCATGTACATCAAATGCTCCAGCACCCTCACCATTGTGGCAGCCATCCTCTGGATTTGCTTTTTTTATGTCCATGTCTTTCATATACTAGGGAACTCAAAAGTGCGCACTGCGGTCCGGGTGCAATCTCAAGAGTGTCCTATGGATGGGAATAATCACTCAATCTGCTAGCTGTTCTTTTGCTATTATGGCCCAGAATGCTGTTGACCTTCTTTTTTGCAAGGGCACACTGCTGACTTGCTGCTCACCAGGACCACCAAATCCTTTTTTACAAAGGACTTTTCTATCTGCTTGTCCCCCAAATGATAAAGTGGATGGCCATTCCATCCCAGATGCTGGATGCTATTCCACCATTCACTGAACTTCCTAAAGTTGCTGCCAGTCCATTTTTCCAGCCTGCTGAGGTGTCTCCAGTGTGTTGACGACTCCTTCCCGATTTGCTGTCATCTGCACTTTACCTCATCACTGAGGTCACTGAAAAAGGTGTTACCCAGTATCTGCCTCAGTATCCACCCTTGAAGCATACTGGCCACCCTCTGGACCTACTACTGCTGATCACAGCCCTTGAGCCCAATGCTTCAGCCAGTTTTCCACCTAACATCTTCTGCTTACCTAGCTCATACCTCTCCAGTGTGGTTAAAGGAGGTCTATGGGTGATTGTATCAAAAGCTTTGCTAAAGTCAAACTAAAGGACATTCACTGCTCTCCTCCACAGACTCATTATCTCATTATAAAAAGCAGTCAGGTTTTTCAGGCAGAATCTGCCCTTTGAAAACCCTTACTTCCTGTTCCCAGTCACCTTCTTGTCTTCCAAACGCCTGGATGTGGTATCCAGGAAGATTTACTTCTTAATTCTCCCACAGACTGGGGTTAGCTGGCTGACCTGTGCTTCCCTGGATCTCCCTCCCTGAAGAACACATTTGCCTTTTTCCAGGCACTAAGTTCTTCTCACTCACCACCACCTTTACACAATACTTGTACAAACCCATCACGATAGACATACCCTATTGTTATTACAATGACTGAGCCTCTGTTACCTCACATGACATCTCCAAACTATCACTGATGATCCTCTTTCCATTATCCCTTCACCAAGTTCTGCTCTCTCAAAATAACACATTGGCTTATGTGGCATTATGTTTTTCGAAGCATCTAGGATCTGGCTTTATTTTCATTTGATACACTGATACTCTGGACTCATTGAAGTTTGCAGTGAAGACTATATCCCAGGCGTATTGTGCTCATGTGCTAAAACTAAAAATAAGATTTTTTTTCCCCCCTGGAAAAACTTCAGACATAACAAAATTCTTTGCACCTCAAATAACATAATTGTAAATTACAAAGTGACTAATCAAGCATCTTGTTGTACGTTGATGTCTTACTAATGCAATAACTTGCTTCATATTAATTTTTAAAAATCAGATAACTTTGAAAACTTACTCTATTTCTCACTGCTCTCCCAACTCCTCTAAACATTCTTCTCTTTGAGCATCTTTTTTTTCTTTTTGCTCTTATTCTCCCTTTTATCTTTATTTTTCTAGTCTTTTACTTCCAGTCTTGCCCATCTTGTCATTCTGCAGCATGTATTCAACGATAGTTGAATTATGACATACTCTGTATATTCATGCAGTCTATTAAAAAAGACACTGCCAATTCTCCTACTGAGGATGAAAAAAGTCCAGCTCACCCCTCTTCTCCAACTTTAACCAAAAATGTAAACAGCCCTCAAGCACACATGTTGAGAGGTATAACTGAACTACTATAAGAAATAGATCTAGAAGAGCAATGTTCTCTTCCCCTTGTAGTTACAAAACTTACCTTTTGTTTAGAATTGTGCAACACTGTCATCTTGCCTTGATTTCATGCACTTGAATACATAACTTTTTGTACCTTCACAAGAATTTGGTAATAAAAAACATTGCTGACGAAGGGTAGAATTAAAAGCCATCCCACCATTAGTAAGTGGACAGGTACACTTTAACAAGCCTCCTAGACATACACTTTGTGCTGCTTTCTTTGGGATGTCCTCCAAAAATTATTCTGAGGCAGCTTCATTAATTTATATTTAACAATTAATTCTTGTCATTGACCACAAACATTAGAATGCTTTCCTCCTAAATCATGATTGTGCAGTGCTCAGCCTAAGTGCCCTTACATCTTTCATGTTGAATATACTTTCTAAGTTCACTATTAAGCTTATTACACCTTGAGGATGATCAATCTATGTTCCACATTGTGCACTTATCTGTAAATCTGGAGTTATGTACACACGTACATTTACTAGCTCGTGTAATTAGAACACAGAAGATACATTAAAAAAATCAGAGTGGTGGTGAAGCATGTTTTTAAATGGCAAAATCTCAGCATGTCTGTACAAGTAGCACATTTCATGCAGCAGACTTAAGATATATGTTGAAGTTAAAGCCATTATGAAAGAGATGAAATCAAGATGGAAGGATGACTGTGATTTAGTCACAGAACCAGTTAAATCGCTTTCCAAACTGGAGGCCATAGATAGCTTTTCGATTTGCAGATAGCACAAAAGCTTGATCTTACAAACCTTTAACTGAAGTAAGTAAAGTCCAGAAAGTATGAAGAAGGAAACAGAATGAGTCTGGCTTCATTTCAGGATACAGTTAAGAGTTTTAAGTTCAAAATCTGATATTTGGCCATTTATTGGCTTTTTTAATTACTATTTGACTTTGATTTACTTTTATTATTAAAATATTTTCATTAGAGCATCTAAAGAAGCTCATGGTTTTGGTCCAACTTCCAACCCTAGACCTCTGAATAACCAAATTTTTGTATGGAATTGTTTTAGTCTATTGAATATTATAAAAAGTTATTGTCCCTGGGCTTTTTGGATGATGTAGTAGAACAGAGGTTTCCTGTTCCCTGAGAATACCTCTGTTTCACCCTAATGGTGTGCCCTCTGAAAGCTCCTTAGCATCACCTTCACCAGACTCACCGGAAAAAGGCATCAAAGATGGGGAACTTGACAACTGAGCCACAGAGTGTAGAGCAACCAGAAAAGTTGAAGATTTCCCTGATCAGTTTTGGACATCTGTCCTTTCCTTCTCCAGCTCGTTCAATTCACAGAGTCTGGCAGTCTTCTTGAACTGGCTTCCCCACTTTTGGGCTTCAAGAGCAGATCGTATTACCACATGAATCTCTATATAGGATCAAGATGACACACTGCTCATAATGCAGCAAGAAATTCTATAGTTATCTTTTTTTTATCAGGAAGGAAATGTAATGGTGTGGACTTTTAAATAATCACTGGGCATCAGAACTAACACCTCACCAAAATTAGCACCTCTCCACTCCAGCCTCCTTACATACTCAAGGAAACAGTTCTATGTCTGTAAAAGATAGTTCACGTTTCTGAAGTTGTAATCCTAATATAGCACATTTTCACTTCTCTGGGCTTTGTAAACAGAGATTTTGCTTTCAGTTGTGCTGCATGTGCCTGTTATTTATTCATTAAATATGGTTCATCAGGAAACAGTAAGGTTAGCAAAGCCAAGACTGAGGGAGAAAGATGCTATATTTTTATATACATATTTTATTTATTATCTTAAGCCATCCCACTCCAGATATTCCACTTCTAAGTTATCAAATATATTTGTAAAATTATCCTAATGATTGAAACAACAAATATTAAACAGTAAATCAGTTTCACAAAAAAACCCACAAAAAATTAAAAAGAGGAAAGGAGATAAATTGATAAACTAATTAGGGCTTGTATATGCAGTAATATAATAGCTGCTTTAATAGGTGCTTGAAAGATGATGCAAATGCACTGAATGGTTTGGAAAAGCACAGTTTGTAACCTTGTGTGTACTTATACGTAACTTAACCAACTCACCCTTGCCATTGTCTGGTGCCTCCAACCTGACAGCTAAGGTAATGGGCTCTGTTAACAAAGAGTTCTGCTTGCACTATTTAAATCAACAAGTCTTGTGCAAGAGCCACTGTAGCCCTAACATTTGGAAGACAAGTGGCATAAAGCTATTCCTCTCTGCCACCTCTGCAGTCCTTTCTATGTTGTGCTTATCAAAAGATAAGTGTTGCAGCCTAAGTTTTCCCCTCCCCGTTTTGAGTGCCAGACAGATCCGATGTTAAGGAATTCAAATATCTTTAATGAGATGGTTATAGACACTGTACTTGTGGAATGCAGGCTTCCAAAATCAATTGTCCATTTTATATTCCTCTGCCCAGTCTTGACCTTATGCTTACCAACCAAAAGGAAAAAAAGTCCTATGAAGGACAGACTGAGACACGGTGTTGGTTTTTTACATCAGAAAGTGCCAAAGTATGAGGAGGAATTTAATTTCTATACAGAAAACTACCACATTCCTTCTTAGTTTAAATATACCCGGGCTGGTTAAATATATACCCTGAATGCAGAAAAGAAGAAACAACAGGATCATGAGGCTGAAAGAGGTCAAGAGGCCATCTGCATCTACCCCTTCTTTAAGACAGGATGATCAACGCCTATCTCACTCCTAATGCATTGGTCTAACCTGTTCTTAACGACCTACGATGAAGTCATCTCAGCCTCCCAGGCTACTGCAGTGCTCTGCTTCCTTCACCATTCCTTTTCCTAATGCTTAAACATCTTTTCTTTTGCAGGATTTTAGGCCTTTGTTTTCTCCTCAAATCTACCATAGACACGGAGATTTTTTTCTCTCTCTCTCTCTCTTTTTTTTTTTGCCAGTTCTCACCCTTGTGCAGAACTGCTGCACTGTTTCTCCTCAGTTTTTCTAGCCTGAGCAATCCGAGTTTCATCCAACTCTCCTTTTACGGCACATTATGCCAGTTCCTACTCATTCAAGCTTTTGTGGACTTTATCCACTTGGTAAGGAGAACAGGCTGCCTTTTTGATACTGAGCATACTGCTTAGTTTGAGGCCTTACTGATGCTGGAAGCAATACTGCATTTGCCACGCAGGCTGTACGTCTCTTTTCACATCCCAATAGCATTTTATTCCTCACCCACCCCTCCAATAACACAGAATTACTCACTCTTTTTCAGAGATCGAATCTACTATCATAACTTCAGGCTCCCATATTTAAAAGTGCAGTTTAATACATTGTCACTGACATTATACTGCTGAAATGACATACACCGCTTAAATATAAGGACTTGCCTAGTCATTATTTTAAAAAAAAGAAAGAAAGAAATCTAATGGAGGTGTTTAGAGCAGCAATGTTTGTACATTTTGGCAAAATCAAACCTCTAAATCAAAGCATAATAAACAAAGAGTACTGCTTGTGTATCGATCTGCTTTGATTTTTTTCAAAGATGATGGCACATACACTATTTTCTGTAGCGGTAGTATTTCTACAAATCAGGATCATGAGTATCAGAGAAGCACTCTTTTAATGGCACAAAAGTCTTAACAATGTCTCATTACACAATCTCAAGCCAAACAGTCTTGATTTGTAGGAAAAACCCTCCAAGGATGGAGAAAGCTACTATTTATATCTATGAAATCGAGATGGTCACATATGCTCAGGTATTCTATACGTGCCTATATATTATTTGAAACAGATCACAAAGCTATAGGTTCAGACAGGAAATTACACTCCTGCTGTTGCGCCAAATAGTTGTTGAACGGGATCCCATTTTGCTAAGGACTGTACAGGTTTATTGAAAAAACGTTTTCCCTGCCCAAACATTACAAGCTAAATACCAGATAAGGAATGGGTGGATTGAAAAACAAATAAATAAAACTTCAGCACACAACCCCCATCCCCACCCTGCACCTAGAGACTGAAGCTAAAAGGAACAATGAAAAATTGGCCAAGGACAGGGTTTGGTTTGATAGAGAGGTGTCCTATTCTGAGCAGCTGCTTAACCATTGTTGAGTCACTCTTGGTAGAAACTAGTGCAGGGTAAACAGTGCAACAATTCAAAAAATTCAGGAGACACCCTTAGGTAAGTGATTCGGCAAATACATTTAACTTTGCTGGGGATAGTCACCCAGGCCACTTACATGCCTAAGTACCTTGCTAATCAGGAGGCTATTTAAGCTATATGGAGTCGGAAATTGAAACGTGTTTGTTTGTGTGGAGCTGGTGGGCCTGGTTTTAGCTAGTTCTTGCAAGATAGAACCATGCATAATAAAATATGCCTTCCAAACATGCCTTTAGTTGAACTTATTTGCTACAAAAATATTTTTTTAAAGATACTTTTCATACTCATTATTGTAGATCCACGTATCCCCTTTTTCTGCTGAAATAAAATCAATGAAATAAATGAAACAACAATCCAACCCTTTAGTATTCATTAAATGCTTATAATTATGAGGCAAACCATGTTTGCAAACAAAAAAAGCTTTTTTAGAAATTACTTAAATCTCATCCTCCTACTGCTTTGATAAAATCTTTCATTTTCTTTTACTAAAAATGATAAAGGAGGAACTCTGAACCCTGTAATGTGTAGAATGAGTACTTTTCAAGAAAAGCAATGTATAATTGCGTATAACTTGTGTGTAATTTTTAATATGTCAATATCCATAAATATAATATATTTTGGGTTTGTTTTATAACAAAACACATTGTCTCGTTTTCCATATTGACTGTTTTACATGCAATTTTATGACAAAATGCATTTCAATTCATAAGAACCGAGTAAAATATTACATATTCCTATTAAATGGGTTATATTCCTTCCCTCTAGAAGAGCTGCTCATGATATTATTCAAGAATTCTATTTCATTCATTACTTAAAAATGTGTTAAATTCCTCAGTGTCTGTTTCTTAACATCCTCTTCACTGACACATTGTTTGTGAATACTTGCAAATTTTGGTGGAGTATGAAAATGCACTAATTAAAGAAGTCATGTATTGTGTTTCTATTTAACCATCAGATGGCCTATGCAACTAGGTTGTAATAAATTGCAAGTTACTCACTGTGTGAGGTTATTACGTACCCCTGTACTCAGCACTGGTGAGGCCACACCTCGAGTACTGTGTTCAGTTTTGGGCCCCTCACTACAAAAAAGACATTGAGGTACTGGAGTGTGTGCAAAGAAGGGCAACGAGGCTGGTGAGGGGGCTGGAGTATAAGCCCTACGAGGAGAGACTGAGGGAACTGGGGTTGTTTAGCTTAGAGAAAAGGAGGCTGAGGGGAGACCTCATCACTGTTTACAACTACCTGAAAGGAGGTTGTGAAGGGGTGGGTGCTGCTCTCTTCTCGCAAGTGACAAGTGACAGGACGAGAGGGAACGGCCGCAAGTTGCACCAGGGCAGGTTTAGACTGGACATTAGGAAGAACTTCTTCACTGAGAGAGTGGTCAGGGTTTGGAACAGATTGCCCAGGGAGGTGATGGAATCTCCATCCCTAGAGGCGTTTAAAAGATGGATAGATGAGTTTCTTAGGGATATGGTTTAGTAGGAAGACAGGCACGGTTGGACTCGATGATCTCAGAGGTCTCTTCCAACCTTATGATTCTATGATTTCTCAAATGCATTCTTACTATTCTGTCAAAAAGCAGAAAAAGTAAATGACTACAAATACTAAGGAGAACGTGAGCGAGGAATAGCAGGCTTGCCCACATCGAGTAAGCCTTCCTAATTCACATGACTCAAACAAGAAAATCAAGTAAGCTGACAAACCCCAAACAATGGAATGAAGAAGTAATGCAAGAGTAATTCCTAATTAACGCTGTTTATTTTGTTGAAGCACGGTATTTAAACATCTGGAATTTCATCTGAACGCCACCATTCAGAATATATTGCTTTTAAAACCTATATTTATTATTTGTAACATAATGCATTATATCTCAAAATGTGCCTATATACACATTATAGGCATAAAATGCTGTCTATAAAATCACCAGCTGCAATTATTCATACTCATTGTAATTAAATGTGCTAAAGTCAAAGCAAAGAGACAAAGTAATAGAAAATAAAAGAGGAAAAGATAAAACTATGGATATTTCTGGGCAGATAAAATTCTAATAAACAAGAATACTTACAAGAGATAATTTCTTCTCTTTATACGCAAAATGGCAATTTGGTGAGTGGAGTAAGAAATTCTGGAAATTAAATGTAAATGAAGGTGAAACAGAAAATCAAGTTGTTTCTTAAACAAGGAAATATACATACATATTAGATATCCCACAATCCATAAACAAATCATGACTGAATTGCTACTTCAGGGTAAGTGAAAAGGTTTATTGAAAAAAAAAAGCGCAGTTCCTGAACAGTCAAGGTATAGAAATGTCTTTTTATTTATAACTCCAACAATCAGATCTCAAATTTCATCTGTTCCTCTAAGACCTACCTACCTATAATCTAGATAGGAAAAACATGAGAAAATACTGCACAGATTGCAATAAGGATAAAATCTACCTTGAAAAACAGCATTATTTTATTGAAAAAAAGCTGCCAAGAGAGACAATGTGAAGATATAGCCCTCTGCCGAGTTTTGTAAATAAAAGTATTATTCTAAATACAAGTAGAAAGGAACCTCGCCCTACCTCAAATCATAGTGTCTGCAACTACCACTTAGTGAAAAAAAAAAAGAACAGCACTTTGTAGTTCTTGTGTGACTGGTTCACACACAGGTAGGTAGAAATCTGCATCAAAACCCCGCGTCAGCTCTTTTTCATATGAATGCCTTATGTTGCCTTGCCCCATACATTGGGATGGAACTGCAGCACCAACATCACATACATAAAGTAAACCAGACCACAGACAACCTTTCTTCGACTGTACCCTAAGCTTTTTTTTCCAGCCAGTAACAGTCCTCTCTTTACTTTGCAAGGTGTTGCTATCGATACTGCTACTTATCGACTGGTTTAAGTATAACTAATACTCTGGAGAGTATTCTCGTATGACCAGAGCAGTGGAAGCCAAACTACCAGCTCCAAACTAAGGGTTTGAAATTCCCTAAACAGCGCTATTTAAAACCACATTACATCTGTAGTGTTTCATAGTTGACTGCATAATGTGTTTCATACATCAGAATTTAAGCACTACCCTCACATCCAAACTTCTGCGCATTTGGGGTTTTGGATGCAGGAGGGGCTCAGGCATTGAAAGCCAGGCAAATCTTTAGGCACTGAAGAATATAATCATAAGACTGCCGAAGAAAACCACTATGTAAGCTGAACTTTCAAAGTTGACATAAACTAGCAGTCCCAGTATGGTTTTAATGGTGAAAAAAAGCAATGCAAGCATTTGAATTTCAGAAAACAAATCAACTACTTTGGACTTCTAATCTAGAATAAAGGCATTATTTACCTCTCGGGTGAAGGGGCCCATTTTGGCACAAGCCAGGACCAAGGCACAAATTTACACCTCTTGAATTTGCACACTTATAGTTCCTAGAGGTTTGCTCCTTTTGCCCCTGCTGCACTCCTTTAAAACAATCCTTGCTTCTGTCCTGTCTTCTCTCAATCTTTACTTCTTCTTTCACCGAGAGTGTTAAAAAAATCCCCAGGCTTCCTTTTCCGTAGAGAAGTTGCTCTCTCTGCCATCTTGAGCAAGCATGGCTGGAGGGGAAGTGTTGTGGGGGGAAGGAAGTGCTACCAGGGGTGGCTGGCGCCAGGGGGTCCTGCCCTGCTGGGTGCTGGGAAGTCAGGTCCTACACAGCCTCCCAAAGCCAGTGCTTAACCTCGATGGTCCCTCACAGACGCCAGAAAAAAAAAAGGAATCGTTGCAGTACTGGCAATTTGAAGCAATGCCTGGATGAAGAAACAATCAAAAAAAAAACAAATTCTGAGGTTTGTTTGTTTCTTGAGTCACAAAAATAAAGAGATGTTGCTTGTCTGTGGAACTTGTTTTTTTGGAACCTAGGCATGAGACAGATATGAGGAAAATAAAATAAAATAAAATAAAATAAAATAAAATAAAATAAAATAAAATAAAATAAAATAAAATAAAATAATTTTTTTTTTTAAAAAAAGTCTGACATGATGGCAACAGAAGGACAAACCCATCCTGCTTCCCGCAGGCAGTTCATTTCATCAGAAGCCACATGGCTTCATGTACCAGGCATCATATCTGAGAAGAGCAGCCTCAGGAGTCAGTACTAACAGGCCCCACTTTGACTTTTCATACAGAAAGAGAACAGGTCTAAAATGAGTTTAAGGAAAACAGGTCTGCTACTGACAGGCCTGAGGCACAGGGATGGGGCTCACAGCAGCGAAGCCCATTTTTGTAATTTCCTTGTATCTCAATAGAATAGTTTCTGTAAGCAATTAATTCACTCACAAACTAATTAGAAGAGGTTCAGAACCTTTAAAAATTACGCCCTCATTGTTCTAAAAAATTAACAAAATACTAATTCTATTTGTAGAAGTGGGTTTTTTATAAAGTAATAACTGATTTCTCTGGACTTCAATTCCTTAGTTAATTTGGTGGCATGAATTAAATCATAGAAGCCTCACCAGGATTATGGTTAGTTGAAGTATCTTCAGTTTTTTTAAGGGATGCAAAAATTTGTGTTTCTGCAGCTTTGCTCGGGAACCTAATATTTACTAAGATAAATGGTAAGATAATTATATTCAATGTTACTGAAAAAAAAAGACAGAGAACCTTATGGGATCATTCTGTTTCTGCAAATCCATATTTTTTAGCTGCTAGTCTGCAATCTGTATTTTACACAGTCATATCCCAGTTTCCTCACTAAGACAAGCTGCAAATTGAGTTTATAGTTTATTTTAATATTTCCTGCCATCAAATTATATGGATAAGAAATCCTGTATGCTTGTGCCATAATCCCATTTCTGATGAAGAAAAGAATATAGAGGCCTGTAGTATAATACTGTCATACAAACGGATTTGTGTCTCCATATCTTAGCTTGCATAGACTTTGAAATCTTTTAAAGTAAACAGTGTAATTCTCTTAGGTTAGCTGGAGAAGGAACATAGAAATGTAACATGGAAAACTGAGATATCATCTTTCAAAATGAACAAAATAACAGACAGTAAAAAAAAATCCCATGTGACATGGGTTTACTTACAGTTCCACTAAGAATTGAAGAACAGTTCTCCAAGCCCTTCATTGAAATACAACATTATAACTTGAGATACAAAACAGATCTTTGTTTTTTACTGAGCACAACTTCTGTGACATGAATGATTAATTTCTTTAGAAATTAATAAAGAAACCACATCTCTGAGGATGAAAGTCAAAGAAAGAATTATACCTGCATTAAATAAATTTCAAAAGTCAAAAAGCCCCCAAACCCAAACAAATAGTCACTGTGCAGAAAGCAGAGTATATAGGAGAGCAAGAGATCTTTAGGAGATCACTGAAAGTACTTTGATTTTCTAAGGAAAAAAAGCTGATATGAACAAATAAACATAAGGGGAAAGATAGGGGAACCATAATAACTCCAGTTTCTTCACAGAATACCAAGGAAATTACGGAAAAAAAGTGAAAAACACTTGATTATATAATAAACAGGCAAGATAAAATCAATCGAGGGAGGGATTTAGACTTGGTATTTGCATATTTTTAACACAGTTGAGATTATTATAAATTCAGTAAAGCACAGGAATTACACATCAGTCAAAAACTAAAGTAGAAGCTTTCTACAGCAAATATATTTTGTCTAGTTAGACGTGGTCATTATTTTTATGCTAGATGATATGCGAAATAGAGAGTACAATCTGGGGAAATTAATGCAGTAATGGCCAAGATTTAACAGTTGTTAATTTCAGGGCACTTCAGACTCTAATGCAGTCTGTTCTCCTGTCCTCTATTCTTTCCGAAAATCAGGTCCCCTCTGATGTTTCCACAAAAACCGGGACACAGAATAACTAGCAATTTGTTAAAACAGTGGCCTGAACGTACCTTCAGGAAATAGATAACCTTACCAAGTTTGATGAATATTCTGACTGACTTCAGAGAAAATTTTGGGCAAACGGAATATAGCAGAATGTCCAAAACGGAGTAGTAACACATAAGTCACACCTCCTCACAAAAAAACCCTTAAGATGCAGCATCCTATCTGACAAAGTTACAAAGGAAAAATATCCAACGTATTTATGAGAAGGAGAAACCTTCCCAGTGCATCAGCTGGCAGAATAATCACTGACCAGCAAACCCTTGTCAGACATTAAATGTTTTGGTAAAGTACCAGACTAAAAGCCAGGAATGCCCAATACCTCCCAGCCTGAAAATTTAACCACATCACTGTGTGATGCTGAGGATTTTTCCCTTACCATATTACCACGATATGATGGTGTAATTAATCCTAGCAGCATAGGGTAGACGGAAGCTTTAGTTTCTCAAAAATGTCATAAAACTATAAAGTGGTATATGTTATATTTCTATTACTACTGTTGCAATACTCTTTATTTTTCACCCAGAAATCTGTAGACAAGTCTTTGAGAAAGTTTTAACATACATCAGTGTATAGGAGATGCAAAATAAGAAAATCGTTCAAGCATGAGGATACACAAAAAATACCAATATATTTCAAGACTGTTGTCCAGAAAAAAAATAAGATACAGTTGTTCAAAGGTGTTTGAGTATGTACTGGAGAAAGCTAAGATCAGACAAGTAATAAATAAGGCGCTATAACTGGTCAACTTAAAAACTTTCTTTTCCTTTATCCTTGCGTCAAGCGTAGGTTACAGCCTGGTGGTCTGGACCTGTAGTCACATGAGTAACTATTTAGTAAATTAAAAGCCAGGAATTACTGCAGAGAATTCTGGAGAACATTTACCCCTCAGCATACCTTTTCTATACGCAAAACGAATAACCTCGCAGAGGAAATGCTTGAGTGCTTCGATTTTTATTGCAAGGCAGCAAATCATGAAAGATAATGCTTTTTCCAAATAAGGTACAGCAAGGAGCCTGATATACCTGGAAGAAATATCAACTGCTTAAAAACCCTTGATAATGCATATAATTTAAAATGCTTTAAAAATTGAAGTAACACCTGTAGTCTCCAACCAGGTTGGCCTCATGAAATAGCAGGGCCTGTTTCACAGGGTTGCATGAGGGCCTGTTGATATGTCTTGTTAGTCTTCCATAAAGAGTGACTTCAAGCTGGCTTATATGGCTTGAAAACTGTATAAAGCCATCCTGAAAAAACAGAAAGGTAAGCAGTGTGTATGTGAGTCTATTTAGCTCTCTGTGAGCTTGAGGTCTATAAACTGGTTTCATCTCATTTAGCATCTTCATTAATAAAATGGCAGAGCGTGTAGTAAACAATATGCTAATCACATCACGTAATGCTAAAGTAAGAGGATGTGATGGTATTAATGAGAATGGAGTTAATACAAAAAAAGGAGAGAGAGGATGAAAATGTTGTAAGCAAATACAATAACGAGCGCTGAAAATTATTATGGGGAGAGCACAAGAGAAGTCCGTAAAGGAAAGGCAGTGAAAACAGGCATGCCAGAGGAGCTCTGTAGGTGACACTAGACAGCAGTTTGGAGGAGGTTTCATTACCTGAAGTAGTAGTATAAAAACTGTCTAAAATTCAGGCAACTACTGTGGTGTTTCTCTTCTAACAGAGCAGAGACAGCTGCTTTCGCTAGCTAAATCTGGTTCAGTTTTCATTCACAGAAGACAGCAGCATGCTGGCATACATCAGAATGAACTGAAATGAAGGGTAGAAAGAGAAAAGGTCTTAAAGGTTGCAAGGAAAACAAACTGTTAAGAGGTTTTGAATTTTCCCTTTCACAAATGTCATGAGAAAGAAAGTTGGGAAACATTAAATCAAATATGGTGGATAAAAATGAAGGAGGGATTGGCAAAGGGTATATTTCTTTATTGAGTCAATTCATGCCGACCAGAAACCATTCAAAGTCTCTTACAGAAGAATGGTGGCAAATTAGAAATGAGTTGTTGGTCTCTCTACTAGTTCCAGGGAGGAGGGCTTCATTTTGGAAAGGCCTCCTGCCAAAAGGTGTCTCCATCAGTCACAGCAAGAGAGTCAAGTTCTGAAAGGAGAAGACAGGCAGCTTCCTTTCAGAAGTACATGCTCTTAATAATTCTCAAATTATAGCATGAACAGCAATCATCATGAGGACCAGGAGCTCATTATCTGCATTTTTCACAAGAATTCTAACCAACTTTTTAAAAATATGTCAATTTGAAAGCTGCTGTTCAAATCATGTTAAATTATATGACGTGGAAAGCCACAAACTTCACTGTTTAACAGAGAAAAATGCTATCATTAGACTTTGCTACTTCCTCATCCCACCAAAGCTTCCTTTAAACTGTATTTTCCTTGTCTCTATTTCAAGGCTTTCCAGCTCTTCTCTTCAAACCAGTGCTTAAGGTAATAGCTGTTACTGACAACTGCCTTGATGGCAGACAATTTCTGACCTAGTTTGTAATAAATATAACAACAATAAATATAGCTGGGCCTAAATATTATAGGCCTAATAGGGTTTGTGTGCACTTTTTCCTCACCGTTGCTGTTATTCTCTGAAGCTTTGGAGTAGTCATGTTGTAATACAAACCACTATGCTTTGTGAAGAGGAAAAATTCTGAAACTTCATCAATAACTACGAGGGTTTTTTCCTTTCTGAACTGCTAAAACCAACATGCTTCTCATCCTTAATTTTATGCACTCAGATTTGAAAATTGTGACTCACAAGAGTTAAAAGGCAATGCAACTCTGCCTTTTGAGCCAAGACAGACCACCTCATATGCTTCAAAAACCTTAAGACTCAACTCGAAAACAAAGTACAAATGGGACTGGAAGTGCTCAATCCAGGTAGCACACCAAACAGTATCAGAGAAGATTTACCATCATATACATACATTCAGGAATCCCCACTTCTTTAACGTTTCTCCTCTAGCAGTTACCCATGATATTTGAAATAAGCACGTGTACTTGGCTCATCCCGGCATTGCAACCAGACTGCCTCTTGCACAGCACCTCCAGTTTCTGCTCAGTGCTGAGCAGCGCTTCCAGAACTCCCCACTGCCAGGTTGTAACCCACAGGATTTGTTCTGAGCTCCGTTTTTGGACTGTAGCTAATGGGTACAGCTCAAATACAGCAGTAAAAAAACCCCCAGAGCTCTGGCACTGTAGGCAACAGCACAGTCCTCTGAGTCTGAAAGAGCACGAAGGTAATGAGACATCCCACCTTCAGCTGACTTCCTGATACCTGAGCATGCATCCATGCATACACATACCCACATGCATGCACACACAGGATGACAGCCATTCAAAGCCACAGAAAAAAATCTGACAGATGGGTGTTGTTGGTTATGATCATTTTTCTTTCAAAAAAAAGGACCATTTTTTGTGCTCTTACGTGTACTACATCAATAGAGGCAATGGAAAGCTTCATCCTGTTTAAAAATTGGAACAAGATTGTTTTCCTAATTACATTTACATCACTTTGTTTTCTAAACTTTCATCACACACACAGCATACATTTTGGAATTACATCAAGGACTCTCTGATGACATGGAAAACAGGCCGATATCTTTGCAGCAATATTGACTTTTGTTGCTGGTGTGCAGTGAAAAAAGCTTTTTTTCATCAGGACTCCAAACATAGGAGATTCCAAAACACCACAGGAAGCAACAAGAAATTGTTTGTGAACTATAATTATATATTCATAAGCAGAAAAAAAGGCAAAAAAAGTAAATAAAATACATCTTTAATTAATGATCTTTATTTTCCCTCTACGCTTTTCTGACACTGGCTCAGCCTCCTCCACTCTGCCTCTCCTTGCACTGGATGCTGCCTGATCACATGGCTACAAGTCAAAATGAGACCAAATGACGCAGAAAACTAAAACTGAACTTTAACCCCACCTCCTCCCCCGAGTTAGTCCCCCCCTGCACAAGCAGGAAAAAATATAAAATTAAAAATATCCAAGTATGTAGCAAAAATCATTCCCCAGCAAATGCTGAAATTAAACAAAATCAAATGAAAACAAAAAAAAGCTGCATTTAATTTGACACAAAGACTTTCCTTTTTTTTTTTTTTTAACAGAGTTCTGCCAGGCAGATTATCTGCAACTAGAAGTAGAGCATTTAGAATGAAGAGCAGAAATAGAAATGTAGGGGTGGGGACTACTAGCTCAGAAGAGTCTTTTGTCTGGCAATACTGTAACTAAAGATAATCTTTGTTTATCTTGTATGTTTAACTTGTGTCTTGTATATCCAAAGTGTTGGGAAAAAATGTGGAATTACAAGTGAGTAACCGAATAAACCCATGACACAGGGTATAATTTCTAGGCATGGTGAATCAGGCAGGGAAAACAAACTCAGCAGTTGTTATACCATTTTTTTTTCCTTTATAATCTCTCCCAGACTTGCGGTACAATAATGTTACAGTTAAAGTGTACTTTGAGCAACAATTTTACAGCAGAATGAAATGAAATTATGTCACATTACTAATACAGAAAAGCAGAGCTGTGCTGCACCCTGGCTATGCAAGTACAGCTTAAAGATAAAACTTACAGTGAAGAAGTTCAATGTTGCTGAAAACTGAATAGGATTTAAGTATTTAGTGTCACCCAATCAGTAAAATATGATTAATTAGTCTGGAGGAGTACAGTGAGTTTTAGTCTCCAAAGCAAGGCAGGATAAGGGGAAAAGTATTTGAGTTCTTTAGCAATAAAAGCCACAGCAAAATTCTGCACAGCTAAACTACACTTTCAATCGCAGCTGCTTATTTCTCCTCTGTGTGATTAGAGCCTCCCATTTCCCTCATTACAGGCTTGATATTATTGAAGCAAAGCCAACAGCAAGTTAGCAAGCCAGCAGGGGAGCAAATTGATTATACAGTTAGCTGTGGAAAAACTGAAATTCTTTATTAAGGGGAAATGAAATACAGTTAATTTATGCTTCAGCTGAACCCCTCCCACACTACACTTACCCTGCTGGTACTCTGCATTTTCTCTGAAGCTACAAGAGAGCCAAGAAATTACAGAAGCTTTATTGATATAAAAATAAGTCAAGCCTTCAGGATTTTTTTAAAAGGATTTTTCTTTTACTAATTACCATAACTCACTCACTATATAGGACAACGTGGCATTAAAGCTGAAAAGAAAGAAAAGTGGAGAGCATTTGGTTTTGTGTAGACTTGAAGACTTTGCTATCTATCTTTAACTTGTGTTACACAGACAGTCCAGAAATAAAAGTGAATATCATGTTGTCTGTAAAGCAACAACTCATTTTTTGTAGTATTTCAGTTATAAATACCTTTCCCAAAATGGTCTTCAGGTCCAGAAGTCATTTTTGGGGAGTAACAGCAGACCTGTTTCTTTATTTCTGAGGAGAACAGTGGTTTAAGCAGACTATGGGACCTTGCAGAAGACACTACCCGGCATCGCACTTGCCCTGTCCCAAATGATTATATCTGAGCAGTTCAGATCTTCCCTACAGAGCTGAAAAACACTGAGAGCTCATGAGCATAAAATTCCTCCCTTAACTCTCCAGCCCAAAACGCTCACCCTTCGTGAAACCCTGATAACTGGAAACTGGCTGAGGAATGTCCCCTCTCCAATTGGCTGTCACCTCCCGCTGTTCTTAGCAGATCCCAGGCTACCAGCTGCCCTTCGCAGAGACAGTCACTGCTTCTTTTAATCTATTTTTCACTGTCTCTTTCCATCCCTTGGCAGGACAAGGGACACAACCTTTTCAGAGGGCACCTTGGCTTCTGTCCTGTGAGGCACAAAGGATGCTGCATCTTGTGGAAGATTAGTGTCTTAACACAAGACAGCCCACTCGAGAGAACCACAAAAGGAAATACTTAATGAGACCACTCCACAGGAAGGGAAAATATTGTGCAGTGCATCTTTAATAAAAAGTGTGACTTAGTCAAGATTCACAGCCATAATCAGACTGCAAGGAGGAGCAGCTGTCTAATTGCAGGTGTGCCTCAGGTAGAATTTCCTATGTTTCATTAGCCTTTCTTCTGCCTTCTCTGCATTTGTAATGCTTCATTCATGATGTAACACCCCTGTAATATATTTTTCTCCCAATTACTGATGAGTGATTTGAGATTTTCCCTCGTTTCCAGACAAAACTGCTACCAAATTTCTATACCTCTCAGTGTCTTTTTTGACTGAAAATATTAAACGGTCTTACTGGAATAAAAGCAATCAAGCTTGATGTGCACTACCCACTTCAGCAATGTTAATACTAAAAGAGAAGTAAAAAATGCATGTTAAGCTTTTATTTCCTGATACCATTCTCCCCCAAGAACTGGAGAAAATAAACATCTTCTTTTTCACTTTCTACTGATTAATCCAAGGAAGTGACAATAAATTCAAGTAAAAGTTTGTACACAACTTAAAATGCAGAAAAGCTTATTTCACTGAAGGCTGTATGTTTACCAGGAAATGATATGGGCTGAGATTGCCTTTGTGTATACTCATTAATGACACCATTGAAGTAATACGGAGGAGCAAATAAATTGTTTAGAAGGATAGTGCCAAGTCTGGCTAATCTAAATTTTACTACGTGGTCATAGTGCAGCTATTTTGGGAGCCACAATCACCTCTTGGAAAAACAAACACATTTCCACAGAACAGCAATTCTGTATGTTGCACTTGGTCATCTTGGCTGAAGCCACTTTATAAGTGGCAAAACCCAGTCCCTTGTCAAAAGTGATCCCAGCCTCATGAAACAGAGAGCTATTTTGTTAAAGGAAAAAAAAAGTCATTGAAATGTGTTTTACGTAAATCTATGCCTAAACATTTATATATGCACCTATTGCTTATAAGAAAGTTTCTACAAGGAAAAAGACAGTAAATCTACAGTACAAAAACTCTGACATAAACACTCATTGACATAAAAATGCTGCTTTTGGGCTGACCGGTGGTTGTCAAAAAGAAACCAAACATAACACCTCCACAAAAAGTTAACAGCGAGACAGATTTCCAAGAAATTCTCAGTGTCATTGTGAACGAATTCTTTCCTGACTCATAGCAGCTACCTATTTTAAACACTAGCATCAATACAAGACCCAAAAGCACCATAAAGAAACCAACCAATGTAAACACACAGAAAATACAGTAGCTGTGACTGGGATGTTTCCAGAAAGCACCCAGAATGTTCTCTATGTGTGTGTACACACACATACATACATACATATATGTAGCCACTTTTGATAGTGCTCTCCTCCTACGTTTTTTAGTGTTTCATTTTACCATTTATTATATGACTGTTTTTAAGTTTGTTTATATTTATAAAAATTAAATTATACTTCTAAAAAAATCTGCGATTCTTTCAATTTTGCAATGGGAGCACAGCAGAAGACTAGAGAAAGCTATGGCTCTTCTTAGTAACCTGAGGTAGTGGCCATAGAAAATTCCTGTGGTGAAAATTAGCCCTCGCATGCCTACATAGGCTCTTTAGCTAAGCGGTGTCATGTTAAGGAGAGGGTTTGGTTGGAGGGCTCCCACGATTTGCAATAGTGCTGACAGGTACAGCAAATACTACCTGATTTCACAGTACATGACCAAAAAGTCCCCAAGACACATGAAAATCTTGAGGGACAGAGCTTTTCCCTTAGAACAGGTGTTTTTTCTGGGAATAGGGCTGGATATATGTAAGCAAATTGCTTTACTAAACACATTTGTTCACATGCAACAAATCTGACACCGGACTCTCTGTGAGCAGTGTGAACTTTCGTCTTCACCATGACAAAGCCAACCTGATTCACTTATGGTGCGTGTGCCATGTAACTGTCGGGGGACATAGAGCCCTCCAGACTGTGGCTAAGAATTTGGAGATCCAAGGTCTTCACAGTCCTTTGGATGATCCTGTTACGGGTCTTAAATATTAAATAAACCAGAATTCTTATAACGTGAAGGTGAGAAAATCTCTCCTCTGTACAGCAGGCAACAAAGAAAGGTGGCTGACAACATACACTGAATGAATGGCAGAGTTAGAGTCTCTGTCCTAGCCAAATACTTTGTATGTTACACAGTATTGTTTCCTAACACTTCCACAGTTGCTTCTAATGCTTTTCTGCTAATGAGCTCCAAATGCTTTATAAAAATTCAGGCATTTCAAAAAATTATTACTGTTTTTGAGTGTATTTGTCGAAAGTTGAAATCCTAAAAGGGTTTAGGATGTTGCCTGGCAGTTACTGCAGCTGGCATCAAGAAGAGTGACAAAACTGAAGGCATTCAAAAGTCTTAAGAAAGTTTCAGAAATCTGTGGCCTGTGAGTCTCATTTCCTGCTTCTTTAAGACATAACATGTCATCCTTCCGCATCAGAGAGTGTTTGACTGCAGCTGGAAGCAACAAGCATTACTGGCACCAACCACTGCTTTGCCAGGTGTATGAACCCATAGTTAAATAATTTTATCCCTAGTCACTCTTTGAGTCAGTTGCAGCACAGAGGAGAGGTACCTTTCTAACACCTTGACAGCTGCTAGACCCTCAACAGATACAAAGCATTCATCTTTCTCATTACCAAAAGTGAAAACACTCCTTAGGGTGGTACTTTCCTTACTGTGAAAAAAAGGATCTTTTATTTCCTGTTTAGTAGTTTGGAAGGTCACATCAGTCTACTATTATGAATATCCTTAACATAATCTGGGCTGTGAGCTGATCAACCCAAATTAAAAGAACTCTAAAACGAAAGAGAGTTGGAGAATATAGGTTTACTTTTGTAACAATATTTTGTTAACACCAGTTCCTAAGTGAGGCTGATGCGCTGCACAGGAATCTGGGCTGTTTTGCTATAAGTGGAAAGTTACCTAAGTAGGGTGTCTCTGCAGAGATGAAGGATGCAGCAAAGAGGTGGAGATTTAAAAAGCCAGATTTAGTTGTCAGAAAGAGTACAGCAATGTAAGTACAGGAGTAAGAATTTGGAGAATTTTTTTTTGACTTCACAAAATGTGCTTTTATCTGCTACGTTTTCTGTAGCTTTTATACCCTGTATAGAATCAATTCTTTGGCATTTAAAGGACTAAAAGACCTGGGAAACCTTAAGCAACTGGAAAACTCAAAAAAAAATAAAACCAAATCATCTTCAGAAGTATGGCTATGTTGATTCACTTGGAATCCTAGGTAATAAATCCCATCAAATCTAAGATCTTACGTTGGGACCCAAATTGGGACCCAACAAGGAAGAAGATAAAGGTAAAAGGAAAAACAAGGGACATAAGGAAGTTTGATGTAGTGATATAATACAGGTTTGTGTTAAATTCCCAGATCTACTCTGGGCAAGTTGTATTTTGTTACCGTAGGTTTCTCATCAGCAGAAGAAGTGTAGTCTCCATGGGGATATCAGGAAGCATGATATCAGTTTGTTCCATTGGTATAACTGTACAAAATCAGACTATATACTTGGGAACATGGAAGACTGGAACAAGAATAAAACAGCCAAAACTATCAAACACCGTACAATTTCTATAAGCTTTTGCTCACCTAGGACTAGAGCTGAGGGCAACTCTGTTCAATGCGCCTTTGAACAGCAACTGGAAATAGCTAGGATAGTCACAGGGTTAGAGCAGGTAAATAAATAAGTGGGCAAAGCATCTACCTGACATTCAAACAGCATGTCTAAAAGAGGCATATTTAGAAGTACCTAGTGGCTGGGGAAGAAAGAATCCCCTGCTTTTGTACTACCATATATTTTAGATCACTGGTATTTTAAAAATTTCAAGAAAAGTGTTTTTTTTAAAAAAGTCATAATTTACAGAAAGAGACCAGAACTTAAGGTGCTGGGTGACTTTGGGTAAAGTGAAAGGCTTTGGTGCAGGTGTCTTGGTGAGGCAGCCTAGCCCAGACTCCTGGAGAGGGGTTCCAGTTTTGGAAGCTGGCCTCAGCCTCCTCCAAGATGACTATCAGCCCCTCTTCCTGCTCAGAGCTGTTGAGCAATAAAGCTTTGAGTTGTCAAACTGATACTGCTCTTTCAAGCAGAAGTGGCTGTGATTCAGTCATGAGTGAAATAACCCTCCTGATACTAAAAATCCCTGAGCTCTACTGGAATTAGAAGTACAATTATAAGTACAAATAATTTGTTTTGCTAACTTTTTGTTGAATATTGGTTTGTTATTATCTTTATGTTTGTGATATCTCGTTAGTATGACTGACTACACGCTACTAGACATGTTTCACTAAGAACAGGAATAAAGTGGTGCACAGCTGCATTTTAGTAGCATGAGGAATATTATGATATATGGTTTTTATTCCTTCATCATGTCGTCTCACTAAAACAAGAGAAAAGTGAAAGTCTGAGCACAACAGAAGCCCCTGAAGTCACAGAACTGGTGAAGCTGAACTTGAAAGATCCCTCCTTGCCCCACAGTAGCACTGGTCTTACCACGTTTATATTTCTTCAGCATCCCTAAGAGTGAACCAGGATTTCTTTAAGTACTGAAACTAACTCTCTCTTGCCTGTCACATGTTGGTTTTCTTTTTTTCTGTTTTGTTTTGGGATATGGATTTGGTGGCTGTTTTGGTTTTGTTTGTTGGGGTTTTTTGGGGAAAAAGAAAACATTTTTTTTTCTTTTCAGTGGGACCAAACAGTTGCATTTATAATTTTTTTTTTCCAAACCAAATTGTAACTTCTGGTCACCAGCACTTGTGCTTCAGCACTGATTATTCCAGTCTTGATTATTCCACTGGAAAAATTCCCCCTCCATAACTTCCTATATTGCTAAGCCATTTCTAAAACAACATTAACTCCTTTCCACATTCTCCAAATGACGTTCGCAGGAACTTTCTAGCAGTGTTTTTGCAAAAGCTAGTATTTTACAGAGAAAAACAAACAGTAAAGGTCTAGCTTGCCTCTCTCTTTTTAGAGACCAGCATATTCATACAATGAAAATCACTACAACGCTCTGATCCAGTCGTGCTGGAGGGGCTCTGCGTGTTCAGAAAATTCTCCGAGACATATAAGCTACCATGATGATTTAGTTTCCTACAAATGGATTGTAAAAAAGAGAACAGCCACTGAAGTAACTATGTATCTCTGAAGCAAAGAAGCTTCCATGTGAAATGACACATGGAAAAATAATTAATCAGCAAAACAGCTATCAGGACACATCAAACTAGCTTTTCTATAAAAGGTTTTCTGACTAAGGCCAAATTTCTCTACTGTATCTATGTAAAGAAAACTGATCAGAACTGCCCAGTCTTTCTGATTTAAAGCATACTTCTGGTTGTATTTTAAAAAAGCCTTCTTTGGGATACACCCATCAGGAAGTTCCAATATTTTTCATCATGTTAGCTGTCAAATACGGACATAGAGCTTTGTTCATGAGAAGGACCATTTTCTGGTTCCAGGCTCAGACTCTTATTATAGCTTAGATCAAACCCTGTAATAAAATCCTGTAACAGCTGCCAATTCTGTCATACGCAAATACTTAAACTTCAGCTGAATCCTCTAGCCTAATTGACCACCTCACTTACCCCAAGCACATTGCCAATGGTGCATTTGTTCCTCATCATTTCATATTCTATGCATGGCCAAAGTGTAAAATCCAGTCATTGTGTTCATCTTACAGTAGGAACAGAACTGTGTTAACATCACAAGGTCACAACCAACAAATTCAGATATGTTGGTTTTGTCTGAAAACTGGGTTTTAAACTAACAGCCCCTCATGGTTTTGTTAGACAACCACTGTGGAATCGTGGAAAGGGCATGGACCATTACTAAGTACACTTGTAAGAACTAAGAAAACACCACCCCCCCCCAGACCAAGCTGCTTGTGGCCCTTCCCTTTACTGCTCAAAAAAGATACACACTCCTCCAGAAGAAGAGGACCGTGCTATGTGTCCAGAGGCTGAACCAGGCTAGCAGGAGCTGCTGCAGCTATGCTACTCCAAGTATCTGGCATTTCTGTGAACAGTGGCAAGGCTGCTATTAAGAGAGCAATGCCTAAGGATTACACACCAGCTCTCTAGCCTGCAATCAGCAGGAAGACACAAAAAAAAAAACCCAACCCAATCAAGTAAGAGCCATTGCATTAAAAAAAAAGTGAAATGGCATGTAAAGAAAAATGAAACACAAGAACAGCAGTGTCTTTCATTTGTGACACCACCTTTAAACTTTACTTAAGTTTTATTCATTTGGTAAGTCAAGGTAGCGCACACAAACTCTTTAGGTGGAGCTGGGATGAGTGCTTAGTGACAATAAGATGTTTCTGTTAAACCATGTCACTATCTGCTGCCAGATCTCCAAGGTTTATTTATTAAGGGGCTAGACAAGGAGGCAGCAGATGGTCATCTAAACCAGACCTGTATCCACTGTGTGGGTACATATAGCAGCCATTTGGTCATACCTACAAGATCTGATGATTTTTAGTACCAGTATGAGGTCACTTCCCAGTCTCAGGCTGACCAGCTCTTACATCTCTTCTCCTCTGGAGAACCAATTCCTTCCTTGCAGGAGCTGAGGATGCCAGGCCTCCATGCCAGGTTCTCATCATAGGACCTTGACCTGAATAGCAGATGACTTCTCTTTCCCACTCCTTAGAAGTTCCCTGATGAGCTGCCAAGCCTCCTTGCTCCTCACTCCTCCTTTCCACACTGCTCTTTCTTCTTCCTCTTTCAAGCTTTACATCTCCAACATCTCCTCACAGCAACAAGCCGCTTTCCACCTGCTGCTCTCATTTTGCTTTGTTTAATAACAGCTATTGCAGAACTGGAAGCGTGTTCATTAGCCTGTAGCTGATGAAAGCAACCAGACCCCTTTCTGAGCCCTTTCAGCTTCCCCTCTGCAGGTGGTTGTATCACAGCTCAGGAATCTCCTAATAAGGTGGACGGTGGACGGTGGTTGGTGGCCAGTGTCCAGGACCTAAACTTTTCAATGGATTCACTAGAATATTTTAGGGGTAAAAAACCCACAGCAAATCACCATGGGAAAAAATGCACCAGCAGTCTGCAGCAGTAAAAGACAGTCCTTTGCTTTCTGAACCAATTTGATGCTGAGTAAATTATGAAAATTATATTTCCAATTGCTGCCTCCAAGTGAGCAGAAGGGACTTGGCTAGAGAAGCACAGGTCTGGAGAATCAGAAGATGTGGCTACAGTTTTCAACTCTGCTAGAGAAAATCTCTGACATAAGTGATATCTCATCCAGGCTGTAGGTTCAGCATTAATCAACCAGGACACACTCTGTTCAAAACCACTTCGCAATTTTCAGGTGAAAGTTGACATTGTTGGAGGTTCACAATCAACTATGTCACATTTTATGCTTTTTACTTAACGTTCTTTTTATCATTCATTTTGCCAAGAGACACAGAAAAATTAAGACAGAACAGCGATAAGAATGGAAAATAGAAGACTTTTAACCTTGTAAATAGTACTAAACCTTTCTAGTGGCACCAATGTTCCCAGTGAAGCTAAACATCGCTCCCTCTTGTGGTTAAAACTGACTACTGCGAACTTAGTGGTGCAGCAAAGTTTTTAATGAAAATTGAAAATTCATTGAGGAAAGAATTCTTCACCTTAATTTGCATCCCAAAGCACAGTCACATACATGTTCGTACACGTAAAAGTACGAGAATAATGATACACCATGCACAGAGTTCATGTTGGATATACAATTTCACGTAGTATCTCTGTGTTAAAGGCATAAAAAAACCCCAAACCCCAAACAAAACCAGAAACATCCCTCAAAAGAATGATAAAAGCAGAAAAGAAAATTCACCAGGGATCTGATATGTAGAAATGTACAACTCAATCCAATAGAAGCTGTAAGTGATTGGGTTTTTCATAGCCAAACATTGACTCAACTCTTGCTCCTAGATAACAAACAGTTAAACTCACAGACTAGCTTGGAAATAAAAGATGTGAAACTACAGGATTCCTTCACAGGATTAAACACATACTCTTCTCAGGGTGTGCAGAATCCTACAGAAGACTTTCTGTGAGCATTTCAAGACTTTGGTGCATTCAGAGACCTCAACAATTAATTTTTAAATTCGCCTGGATGGCCATTGCAAGTTTGACACGCAGAGTAATGACACAGCCCCGTACGGAGTGTAAGTACATATGAGACACGTTATCAGTGCTGTTTCATAGAGCTGTACCAATGCATTCTAACAGCTTGAACCTCTCTCCCTTGCCCCAGTTTCCAACTTAGTAGCAAAACAGAGGATACCTCTTATCTTGTCTCTATGCAGTGGACCTTTCTTTATGCTGATTTGCAAAACAAACTTGCAGAAATAGGTCCCCACAGATAAAAAATAAAATAAACAGTACTACTTCCAGACAAGCTGCAATTTAATCAACACAACAATGAATTATTTTTTACACTTTCATTGCTTACAAATCACAATTTATATAAAAAACCAACTATATTAGAATTTTTATATGACATATCACTGTACAATGTATTCCCCTCAAAAGACTGCAGTGTGAAGATAGGAATAGAAGACTATGGAATTACTGAAAGTTGTGTTCTCTTTTAACTCTGTAGCAAGTAATTTGACCTAGAAAGCATTATTTCACTGTATAGTTTGAGTAATATGCTTATTCACAGGAGTAACAGCTAACCCGAGTATTTTCAGCTGATATCAGGAAACGTTCAATTTTATCTAAAATACATAGCTACTGTTATTTGTTGCAAAGAATGTTTGGAGACCTAGAATTAAAATACCTTGAACAAAGGTCATACAATGTCATTTAATGCCAGACAAAAAAGCAAACGTGCTCTCTGGAATTCTTCCACCCCCCCTTCTGTAGATCTCTTTCAAAATGTTTACTACACTCAAGATGAAAAAGTCCTTGAAACAGAAAAAAAGAAAGAGAGCATAAAGGTGATATTTTGGGAGCAAACTGCAGATACGTATGTCCATACTTTCCAGGAACGTGAAGCTGTGTTGTTTTTTTTTTCCCCTCAGTAGTGGCTGCAGTAGATCTTATTCTTTTAAGAAAATTAGACCCATCCGTACAGGAGTTTCCCCTCAAACAGCCTTCCCATCCTCCGCCAACATTGAGGAACCATAATTTAAACTTAAATACTTTGGAAAGAAAGTATTGCATTTTCCTGCAGCGAATGAAGACTGATGCACAAACACTCCAGCAATTTAATTTTAGATCATTCAGACAATACACTGGATCCTTATGCACATTTATTTAAGGCTATTTATAGTCCTCCAGGCGCTGCTGGAAGTATAGTCATCCATTGTGGAGTTACTCTGCTGTACTCTGCTTTGGAAGGGAAGGAAGGAGGAGGAAATCAAAAGTCTGATTGTTCTGTGGAACATAGGTATGGAGGTGCTAGATGAAATGTTCATTTGCAGTCTGAAAGGAGATCAAAAGCTTCGTCCGCTTAGCAACTCTGCTGCTGCCAAAAACCATAGGGGCACTGCAGAAATTGGAAGCCCCAAACTGCACCAAATTACAAGCCCAGATGAAAACGCAGCTCATAGCTGCATGCATGGAAAATGGACTGCGTGCCAGAGCAGGGAAAAACCCTGAGAAAGTTTTCAGTCCTCTGGGGACACTTCTGGAGCAGTATAAATGGCTATACTGTACCTCAGAGCCTGAGGGTTGAAGTCAGCAGCTCCCTCATAGGCATGTGACTTTCCGAACAGAGTTCTTCTTTTTGTTGTAAGGCACTTGCAAGCTCATCTAAACGTTTGCACTCCACAGTCTCTAGGGCTGGGTTATCTGAAGGCCCCAAACCCCAAGCCTTCTTTAGTTCTTCTTTTTAGCTCATTTTTTAAAAAAAAAATATAAATACCAACATATCTTCTGGCTTCAGATGGAATTCTAACAGTGCATCTAAGGCAACACTTCCAATGCACAGATCCAGTGGTTGAACTGTAATTCAGGCTTAGTTCCCCCTGGTATCACGGAAACCTTCGGACGATCAGCTCCAGTTTTGCTGCAAGGTGAGAACATATTGCTTCCCCAGTTCTCCTTTTCTGATACACGGACCATCTTTTATCACATTTAGATGCAAGTCCTGGGGCTGTTAGCTAGAACAGTCATGGTATTTTAACTTGGTGTCATTCACACATGCAGGTCAAAGAACTCTGAGTTGAAAGTATGGAAAATCCAAAGTGCTACAGCACAGCATCTTGTTTTTATCACAGTATGTCTTGAGTAGGAAAATCTGCTTTTGAAGTTATTGGTGATTTTTGACAACCTCCCCTATGGAGCTGAATCACCTGGCCATGCAGAACCCAATGCGTCACCATTTGTCTTTAAAGTAGTAACTGCAAAGCACAGCAGATAAAATATATTTGTAGGTCACAGATCCTTCACTCAGTACCCTGGTATCTGTGTGAGCTAAATATGATCCACTATTTATAGAGAAAGAGGTAGAAAGTTTAAAATGCCTACTGAGAGAGATTCAGAAACAGAACGCAACTTCTCACGGTTTTCAAATTAACATCTTAACCACATGATGCAGCAACTCAGTTTGGCATCATGTTTAAGTCCTCCCTCGGGTGTATTGGCAGGCTGATGTAGGGGTGATCAAACTATACTGCTCTGAACTCCAGAAGATAGTCCCTCACTGGAAGAGGACAGCTTCGCATGTTTTGAAACTATAAGATACGTAACTAATAAAATTGGAAAAGGACAAAATTAACTGGCATAACAACTAATAAGGTACCTCTATCTTGAAGGTTTTTGTTTCTAAAAATTACGTCTTGTATTTAGTTATGACCTTTTAAGAACTAGCAGATCTCCAGTGAAAGAAATCCAAGCTACCCCCAGCAACGAGGGCAGGCCAGCAGCTCCTGCCAAAAGGGGTTCATTTGTTACGCTGCCTTTTTTCAAGAGCTTGTGATCCCAGGCCTTTGAAACCTCCAGTGTTTGCTACTGAAATACTGCAGAACCAAGGTATTATGGCCAGCTTAGGCCATACACTTACATACAAATGCTACTGTTGAAAAGTGTTTTCCTGAATAATTCGAAAATTATAGGTTGGACCCAAAGGTCTTTTCCAACCTTGTGATACTGTGATACTGTAAAAACATTTTAGTAGCATCAGCAAGACCAACCACCAAGAAGAAACACTGCACGAGCACTACACTACAAACAAAATCAACAGGCCACTAGACAGTGAGTACAGCCAAGGAAGGCCAGGCTATGTTCAAAATAAAGCCTTTTGCTTTTGTGTTGGCAAGTTATTCTTTATTTTCCTTGTGAGGAACAATTGTATCACTGATCAATGTCCTAAAATCAATATCTCAATATCTCACTGTTCTAGGAATATAGTTACACAACTCAATACACGAATGTGTGCTGCAAAACCAGCTAAGATGATGTGAAATGCACATCTGAAAAATGCAATTTAAAATTAAAAATTCCCAGATCTAGGAGTCAATGAACTGTTAGGAGTGATTATACTTCCCAAGAAACTTAAAATAACATATAAGCCCAAAGATGAAGCATTTAAGTGAACTAGAAAAGGTACATAAAAGAGCATAGATAATCAAATGTACAGAACAATTTCTGCACAAGAAAACATTAAATAGACTGGGAACCTTCAGGCTTGAAACAGAGAGGTCTATTAGATCATGTGTAGTATGAGAGAGATGAAGAGAATATGATTATTCACTACTTGAGACTCACACAAGGAAATCATCAGGTTTAAAACACAAGCCAAAGGAAATACTTTTTCCAAACAAGGCATAGATAAATTGTGTGACTTATTGAGTGTTGTGGATGCCAAGTTTTTAAATGGGTTTAAGAGGGATTATCCAAATGCTTGTAGAATACTTCCATTGCTGGTGGCTATTAAAAAAACCAAAAAACAAAACAACAGAAGTTTTGATGCAACCAAATGCTTCGGAAGTCCCTGAACTGATGACTGTCAGAAACCGAGTGGATGAAACAGGATGATACTTCTCTCAGTCTCATGTCCCTTCCCTAAAGGGCCAGGAAGGCAAGACACTAGAGCATATTGTCTTCTGGGATTGTTTAGAACAGCAGCTCTTTGCAAAGAAGCCTTACAGCTGTGGAGACAAGAAGTCTGCAGAGCTCCTCTGTAAGAGGAACCTCCAGGGTTAATCATGGTTTCTCTCACCCTTCATTGCAGCTCATTCTCATGACTTCACTGACTTGTGGGGCACAGAAGGGGAAGAGAGGACAGTGAGAAAGTAAGAGCAGAGAGGGTCAAGAGAACCACAGCACCACTCAGGACACATCTAGAAAGTACATCAGCATTTCTTTCAACTTCTGAAAAATTTTCCTCTAGAAAGCTTCTGAGAGTTTTCTTGACAGCACAGACAGTTTACAATGTCTGAAAGGTTCTTTTAATGGCATGCTAGGAACAAAATTTAAATACCAGTGCCAAGAATTAGAATGATTTACATCATTCTCTCCAGGGTGGGGCATACTCCATCCTCTACTCAGTCAGAGGCTCCTAATATCCCCCATGCTGCTGAGCAGAGTTTATCGCTATAAATTGAATGGTTTCCATTTCAAATCTCCTAAGTTCTTGAAGCAGGGCGGGCTTGGTGGTGGGGAAGTGGGGGTACTTATTCAAAGTCTGAGAGAATCAACTGCTTTCAGTACAACCACAGCTCTTGGCTCCTGCTGCATTCCTGCAGGTCTTAGTGCAGCCATTCATCTCAGAAGTGATAGCCAGAGCAAGAGGAGAGCACTTGACATCGTACCTTCTCATTGTAAGTCTTGTGACCTGTTTCTAAGTGCATTTCCATTGATGTGGAGCCACACAAAATGACTTTTTGCACGTTGTCTGTCTCGGTGTTCAGCATCACAACGCTGAGCTGGTGATCAGGCCAGTCAGATGCTCAACCTGTCGCTGGTAATTTAAGGAATTATAAATCAAAGTAGATTCACAGCTCATAACGTGAGTCAGGCATCTCTTTGCCATCTCTTACCAGCACTACCTAAATCCAGATGTTCAGGAAAATTTTGCCCAGACTCCACCAAAGTCTCAAGACATTCCTGAAGGAAAGCCATTTTTCTTATTATTCTTCCAGAGCTGGATTACCCTGCACTGCAATGCTTTCCAGCAGCAAAAGCAATCCTACCGGGGCCCAGAACAGCCAAAGCCAGTGCACAATGTTTGTTTTTTTTCTGGGCAGACTAGGGTAAAATCACCCCAAAGACAACAAACATTAGGGTATATCGCACAGCATTTTCCTGTGTCACCCCAAACCTCTTTCTTCTATATAAAGGGGGGCATATGCTAAAGGAACAAGACTTTTCCTTGTTATTGAAGACAAAATCTATAAGCTGTACATTTTAATTTATATTTTTTGAGATGTTACTTTAACGGCTGAAGGCAAAATTTTCATAAGGCTCCTGTAGCACCTAAAAAGAGATGTCCATAAGCAATAGTGTTACAAAAAAAGGGTCTTCTATTGACAGTTAAAAGCTGAAATTTCTTCTCAGTGCAGGAAACAGTTTTATAAGCTCCTCTAACAGTATCAAAAATAGGCAGAAACACAGAGATCAGACTTTCTGTACTTCCCCCTCACCCCAGGGATTAACCAAAGAAATCAGCATCTGCCACAGCACTGCATACTTGCCTACAAACCTAAGCACAGCCAGGAGACATAATCTGAGGCTTACTTTCCATTCTGAACACTGTTTTTAATCTAAGATGCTGCACTTTTGGACTAAGATAAAGCTTTGAAACTGAAAGCCTACATCCTGCTCTCTAAACCAGAAGCAAGGAAGTAGTTTCTGGCCAAATAAGGACATCATCCAAGTCCTGGAGAACATAACATGGGTTTTATTACTGTGTCACCACCAAGATCCAAAACGACAAGGAGTTGTGTCTAATTTAATTCAATGCTCTGTTTTCTGAGTTACAGCAGAGAGGCTACTTAAAGGGAAATGAGTAATTTTTGCTGAAAGTACAGCAAAATCATGGGTCTCTGTAGTTATTTCTGCTGGCTACGTCACCCAGATTCAAACACGGCTGACACAGACTGTGGTGGCCTCTAGTGGCTGTTTTTCCGATACCCCAAATTCATCACATGATTTGGCTTACAAGACTGCATCTGCGAGATGCTTCCGGAAGTGGCAGTAGGGCGAGATGATATTTTGAAAGGTGCAATAGGGGAGAAAAGATAAGGCAGGACTTGTTACAATCATCCTAGATGCCATTTATGTTTCAGTATCTGCCTGTCCTCACCAACTACAGTTGGGTTAGTCCCCTGACAGCTGTAGCCATTGGTAAGGTAGCTCTGGTTCTTAAAGTCATGTGTTTACCATGGATTTTCTAACACCATTTCTTTTTAAGCTACCGGTTAAGATAGTCTAACAACGAAGCCACAAACCAGATGCATCTTCATGGAAGACTAAGCTTCACTTAACATTTTCTTTCAATTAATCTGATGATTTCAAGTTAAGAATCGTTAAGTAGTACAGCAGTTCTTCAAAAGCAACAATCTGACACATCTGGTGGTAAATTGAATACAGAGATCCTGGGGTCCATGCAACAAAGCAAACCCATGGGAAGGTAATGGTCACAGCAGAAGTTTCCTAAAAGCAGTCTAACTCGAGTGACCCAGTGCTTGGTTCCCGACCATCTTGTCTACATCACCAGTTGATCAGTGTAGAAGTTCAGTTTTAGATGGAACAAAATTTGCCTCTTCTATATCAGTGAAGCTGAAGTCTATGAAGACTTTAGAAGTTCCTTACTGTTCATGGTTTTAAGCTTGAAAGCGCCACTCAAAGGAACAAAACACTGCATAAGCACTACAGCAAACAAGCCCCACCTTCCTGACAGGGCCAATACAATTTCTCACATTGACAGAATGTGAGACACTCAGAATTCCTGACAATTTTGCGTGAGCTCCAGCTCCAACCTGAGTTATAAGGCATTGCTCTTCAGCCTAAGATGAATTCCTGGCTCTGTGTTCATTGGTTTGAGGGAATATCCCTAAAGTGAATGTTGTATTTGTCTTCAGCCAGAATCTCCCTGCTATTGATGCTGCTGTACTGCAAGCAAGGCCGGATGGAATTTACATGCCTCCATTTTTGTAACAGACTATTCAAGCACAGTTTTAATTTGATACTCTTTATTATGATATCCAGGAAAACAATAACAAGGTGGTTGTTTATTACAGCTTCCACAGACTGGGGCTCCAGGTGCAATTGTCCTGGGTACACACACACACGCACGCACACACACACAAAAGACAATCCTTGCCACAAAGAACTTACAATCTAAATAAACAAAACAAAGATAATGATTAATCAAGAAACAAAGAGGAGAAATCACCTGCGTGAGAACACAGGATAGTCTTGGCTTGGCTTCTAAGTCTGGAGTTCAAGAGTTGAAATTCCTACCCCATTACAGTATTCGTATCACAATTGGCTGAATTTTTATCTGTTAATTACAACGCAAGATACATTCTTCAACATATATAACTGACAGAAGAAGACACAAAGCTCAAGTTCTAGACCATAATTTGTCAAGCTGTATACAGCAACTACAGCCTAGAGATTCAGAGATGTTAAGTGCCTGGTTTCCTAAATGAGAAAGGCAAATGATAATGAAATGCAATACACAAAACAAAACCATCCAGGAATACCAATTTCTGCCAAACCAGTCAAGACTTACTAATACATTTTTTCACTTCAGTGTATCAAATTGCCTAACACTCTTGTGTGTGGAATGAATAAGTGACAACTGTGTTGTGCTGCATGACAATGCCTGACCTTTAATGTTAACCACAATAAATAAGGAGAAAGAGCAAATACTGAAAAGCTGTCAAATTATAAAGCTAGTCTTCAGCTGCTCTGATTCTGCAAAAACTTTCAAACACAGAAAGGAGAAAAAGGAATTGTCATTTCTGGCACTCACGTCACAGATATGCCATCTTTGAGCTAGATAAAAGTAAAATATTTGTGGAAACCTAAAATAATAGTGACAAGACAGAAAAAGATCAAGAACAAGTGTATTGGATTCAAAACTAGGTAGCATGTTTTATTTTTCTTAAACCTGAAATCAGTCGTTGCCTTTTGTACTGTCAACATCAAAAGAACTTCTCTAAAAGGCTGAAAGAAGCCTACTGCAGCTGCAGCCCAGCACTCCTCACCCACTGTTCACAGAAGAGGATCTGACAGTTGTAGATGCCATGACAGTAGTTCCATTTCACTGACAGAAAGGCTCTTGCTACCTGGGTGTGTGCTATATCCAAACACCACACTGCAATGCAAGTTGTACCGTAACATATTAATCCTAAAGAGTTTCAGTTCCCATTAAGTGAGTTCTGATGATACCCAGAGTATTGATGAACTTATTTGTTGCACATTTGATCCAGAAACACTCCGGCACTGCTTCTATTTTAGTTCTGAGGAGCATGCTCAGCATGCGAATTCCTTAATGTGTAGTTTAGGGAACAATAAGAGGGGATACCCACCAGACATCCACCATGACAACCTACAAGCATGGGCTAATCCAGTGCTCTAAAGATAATCCACAATTAACAATGTAAGAAATTCAAATATAATGAACAGAGAACTGACGTCAGTCCTTTGAAGAGTCTTATTCTTTTTAAAGGATGTCCTAAATTTTGCCCAAGCTTTAATTCCATGGGACATTCTTATACTCTGCACAAGAAGTAACTCAAGTATTTGCATACCAAGACAACTATTACTACAGCCTCCAGGCATAAAACCGCAGTCCCCTGGAATGTGAAATCTCTGCACGCCAGCTCTCATCGGCCTGTAAATGTTACAAACATCACGATTTCCCCGACTTCGTGTTCAAGTTCCTTCAATACTGACATATTCCACATAGAACAATTAGGATAGCAATGGCCAATGCTGCACAGGGATCCTACTGAAGCTGCCAGTCTCCATCTTCTACAACACAGCCCCAAAGGCCTGAGTCACAAATGGAGCCAAACCCAAGTATGACCTAGGAATCAGCTGGTGAACTTCTTGAAAATAGGAAAACAAAATGAGAGAAACCGAACAACCCTCTCCCTCTCACATCCTAGACACACATGCAGTGCAATTCTTGCAAAGCTCTGGAAGAGCTACTTCAACATATAAAAGGTTCATGTGTAGATAAAAATAAAAACTCCACACCAACATCACCTTGCACTGCTTGAAAACCCCCAAAATATAACAGATAAAATGTATTTCAGTACAGCACAGCATACTGAGTATTTCCCTTTCCCCCACAATATCTGACAAAAACCCAATAAAACTTAAAACCATTTGGGATGTAGGAGCTACCAGATAGAGCAGCTCCCTTCTGGTACTAATGACTGGAAGCCTTTCAATGAGATCTCCCAGCGCTTACTATCATCTAGTGCTACTTTCAACCAAATATGCAATTGAAAGGGGGAGCTGCCTTAAAGCTTGATTCACCTTTCCCCTGCATCTTTTCCTCTTGCTTATACATAAATACTCCAATATCTTCAAGATTACTATTGAGTAACTAGTCCAGCAGAAAAGCAACTAAGCAAACAAGCCAGATTACTGCCACACCAGCTCCCTCATCTGGCTCACCATGCAACCAAAATGGCTTGTACTAGACAAGGCCAGGGACAGAACCCCAATTTTGGCAGTGACCTACATTACTTTCAACTTCGCATGACCATGAAAATGCACCCTTCCCTTTAATACCAAGTTTGGCCCCCTACAAAATCACCTCAGGTGTAGTTAGTCAGAAATCTGCAAACAGCAAGACATGTATTAACCCTTTTTATGGAAGTCCGATTACTTGTACTGAAGTACCACACTGCTTATTACAAATCTCGGTAATGTAACTCCATTAACACAATTAAAATGTTCAAAGAAAAGAGTATTTAAGAAAATGATCAAATGCTTATCAACAAACTACTGATTTTCCAAATGCATTATTCCACCATACTTAGCTTAGTTTCAGCATATTCTAACGTCAGCGGAAACAGCCTATGCCTTTCCTCTGCACGGCAAATCCTGTGATCATTCCTAAGTTTGTGCATGGGATCATACAAAAAGCAGTATTTCCAAAGAGCCCCATTCATGAATAATTCACACAGGATAAACCAATCTTTGCAACTAATAAAGAGGAAAAAGTGTCCAGATAAAAGCAAAAACTGCTCTGCATTCCCTGTTTGTACTTTGAAGTTAATAATTACTTAAGTGAAGTGCTGGTTTTGATAGCAGATCCTGGCACACAAACCAAACACATGTGTGTTTGGGGGAAGGTTTGAAGTCATCCGTTCTAAGTCTCAAAAAGTTCTGACAACACAGGGAAGGGAAGAGGGGTTTTAGGGTTTAAGAAAAAACCCCAAAACTCTAGCAAACCTTATCCACAGTTTGTATGAAAAACAAATCCATCTACACAGACCATGTCTTCTCTCTGTGGAACCTGGTAACTGACCAGGATTAATTACTACAGCCTAAACAAAAACTATTTTATTAAGTGTAGGAATATAATAATGAGCTCTTCACTCATTTCTAATTTACTGATTCCATAACTAAGAAAACATGATTAGACAACTAATCTTCAATCTTACTGAATCCCAGATTACAAAGAGCCAAAATGCAGTAACATTTGAAAATCAGTTTTAAGCAATTCAAAAGAAGTTATCCAGTTATCCTTATGCCAAAACAAGTAATATCAAACAGGAAATAGAAGTCTGAAAATCTTCTAAATCCATGGGGGCTTCCACCCCAAGGTAGAAAATTAGAAATTATTGCTTTTACCTCATCCAAAATAATAAATATGTATTTTTAGTTATGACATGAGACAAAATAAACTGGCTTTCAATGCTCTATCCAAACTCTAGACCAACTGAAATTACTCCCTACGACTTGGCAGAAAGCAACAACTCCTATAAGGCAAGGATGAAGATTAAGTCATTGTGGAAACAAAAGTGCTTTTTTTAAAGTCCAAAAGCCAAGAATGTCCATAAGGCCAAAAGGAGACAAAAAGCAACATCAGAATTAACAGCCAAGAATCAAGTCTTCTGAAGTTTTTGGAACTGAACCTTTGAAGTTTAAATTTCAAGACTACAAAATAAGGTTTACAAGAAAAAGGTTGACTTGTGGAAAAAACTATTACAACCCTCAGACTCCAGTAAGTCTTAAAAGATCTCAAGAAGTACCTTAAATGCTCTCTTCATTATTTGTTCTGCCACCCTTCAAGACTTTGACAGCCCCAAGACAACCAGACATTGCAACCAAACATTTAGAGTCCATGCATCCTTTTTGGCTTAGGGTAAAACTCCAGGGCAAGGCACACAAAATCTGGGAAGGTAACGCAACAGACAAGACACATGATGTTGTGCAGGGAGTATTTAATGTATGCAACTCCCTCAAAATAGTCTGAGTTCAAATTTTCCAGTTTCATGGTCAGATCAGATAGATTCATAGTTTCACCACTTGAGTTTTATTTCTTCAGATTAAGACATGGTACAGCTACTTCCACTGAAGCAGACCGGGCATATTACAGGGCATGCTGCCCCAGAGTACTGAAGTTTAGCATGTCCAAGTCTGTCAAGTCCACTTCAGGAGCTGTGAAGCAAGTACTCAGGAACTATGACTGAAATTAGCCAAAACTATAATAAATGATACTGCAATAAGTCTAAATAGCATTAAATGTCTGAAGAATGGATAGTTACTTGTAGTCAACATTTTGTACTAGAAACGTTTATTTCATATAGTAAGCAACCGAACTGTAGAAGATACAGAGTGCAGGTTTACTATTTTGTTGGGTATAAACTCCACTACAATGACAGCTTTTAATTAAAACTATTTCATTTATCAGCTTGAATGCTCATAATTACTCTGCTTAATCAATAAACAGTCCAATACTTGCGTTAACTTCAAAGACTAATTTAGCAACTTCTTAAGACTGAATTAAATCTCTATATCATTCTCTCAAGTGCAATGGGCTGAACTATACCCATTACAAAATGGAAACATTAACTGCATATTAAACTGGAAAATTAACCGGACAAATCTTCACATTTAAAACAATTACAAAAGACAAGCAATGGAAAAAATCTTAAATTAACATTCTTCCAGCTGTATCTAAGGGCACAAACAATAAATTTTAAGAAGTTGTAGCTTTTAAATATTTTTCATAAAAATATATATAGGAAAAATCAAACTATTTTCTAATAGAGGTGAAAGCAAAGCAGTTAGAATAAAGGAATGTTTCCCATGACTTAATCTAACAAATTCCCTCTTCATGGAGTATTAAATGCCTCCTAAAATAATCACACCACCACACTGTAAGAACCTCCACCCTTCCTTTTCAAAGAAGGTCCAACACACACTAATTCTCCAGGATACGTACACTTCATAAGTACAGACAGGAGTTAACAGTGCTACTCAAATCAACTCTTTCTACAACCGTACTCGCTCCCTTCTAATTTTCAAGTGCTAAAGCTATATCTCAAAAACATTTCTGTTCCTTGTAAGAGATTTCTAACCAACAAACAATAAGACTCTGCAACATTTCCAATTAGTTCAGTTTTGTTTTAATGATATGGGGCAATTCTTAGAGCAGACATTGTGTAGCTAATAACTACAAAATAAGGACATTGATTGGTGTGGTCTCAGAATCCCATTTTGAACTGTAAATCTGAATCAAGGTAATTAACTGAAAGGCCAGAGTATCTGAAAAAGCCTACTAAGTTTTTACTTCAATTTTGTAATACTTCTTGAAGAACTTGGAAAACTGAAATTGGTAGAACAGTATATATCACCAAGATTACAAAACCTGGAAGGAAATAATACATTGCAACAGTGAGCTTCATTAAGTGAAGTTATTTCATAACAATAAATGTTTAAAAAAGTGTCACTGTTATCTAAAAAGTGTTGCAACACCCCCCCAACATTTGAAGACAGATAAACCTTTTTCCTTAGTCAAAATGGATTTTAAAAAAAGTTTCTCAAAACAACAACAATAATCAAAAAACATGAATTGTATTTTCTTTAATCCAGAATATCTCTAGTGCTGCAGGGCCATCCATGTAAAAAGCAGATTCTTTGGGGACATTAGTCAATTAACTTAATAAAACTCAGTTTTACGAGGATTTATCCTTCCTGCTTCGAGGGGAGTCTGCTCCATTTGAGGTCACTGTTCCATTTACTCCATTTTCTAGAAAAAAGGAAGAAAACATTTTTCAAATACAATGACACCCTTTATATTTTATTATAGTTTTGTAGTTCCTACACAACCAGCCTTTACCTTCTTTTCTGAAGTATCTTCTTTGTTAAACCTCATCATTATAATTCATAATGCAATAGTATAATGAAGTCTTATGAAGTACAAAATTTCAAGTTTATAATAATAAGTCCCGTTTCTTGACACTGACACTGAAATGTGTGCATCATAAACCTCTAGACTGAAAATCAAGACCAGCTATAGCATTTCAAAAGGCATTCTCTTAAATACTCAACCTGTAAATGAGGCTGTCCTGAAATTCTGGATGTGCATAGTATATATACACAGTTCCGTGGTATAAGTCTTTTATTGTTTATCCCACCTATTTTGTATTTTAATTCTTGCTAAAATTACACTCCTTCCCTAACCCTCCAAGCTGTTCAAGTACATAGAAAATCTTCATATACACATACACAATTTTTTTAACTACATACTTTAACATATAGAATTAATTTATGTTCTGATGAAGATATTTACATAGGTAAGATTGACAGAAGTAAAGCACTAGTTATATTTGAGATGAGTCTGTGTACACGGAAAGAGCTCATGCAGAAGACTAAGCACCTATCTATGAATACAAGCAAGAATGTGTTACCAGCTGCAACTCTCTACTTCCATCCCACTTCTGGGACAACTTCAAGATCTCAAGAGCTTTCATCTATTCAAGTACCACAGTGATAATTTGATAGCAGAACAATGACCCACAATCTGCAGATTTATAATATAAGGCACACAACTTACAGTAAAATGAAGCAACATGATATCACTGGGAATTAAAGGTATCCCCTTTATTTAGTGTCACCACAACCAAAGAAAGCAGAGATGTTGCCTGTTAGTTACTGAATTTATAAATCAGATGTGGAGAGCAGAGTGCATAGCCAGCTGTAATGCTTGCTTAACATCTCTGCTCCGACTTACAGTATTGTTCCGACTTCAAGCAACCACTGAGTTTTTTTTTCATACAAATAACTGGTTAATTTAATGCTTTCCATCTGCAGATGTGTTGCAGATCATCACAGAGTACGGCCAATCCACAAAAACAACTGCTGAACTCCCTCTCTCCCCGATTACATCCAAATGCTCCCATTTATGCAAACAATCAACCAAAAAAAAATTCAGAAACATATATGAGAACGAGAGGAGACACAGGTCCAGTCAGTTTAGAGTAGTAAGTAGGTATTACCTCCCCTTAAAAGAAGAATCAAAAATCCTGTTTAGTAAAGGCAGTCCAACATAAGCCTATTTATGGGATGGAACAAACCATTTTCTTGTCTTAAAACCTCAGAATTTAGTTGCAGTGAAAAACAAACCTGAAATTCATTGCAAGAAAAATTTAGAAGTAACTGCCTGGGAGAACATATCTAAAAATGTCTGCTTCCTTTTTATAAGGGAATAAAACATAAGCATGACACATCTTGCTCAAGTGAAAAAAAATTAGGAACAAAAAAATCTCACTCTGCCTTAACTACAGAAATGGTAATTCCTTCATTCAGGTAATTAGAAAAAACAAACAATTAATTTATAGTGATTTTTTAAATTAACCCCCCCACAACAATATTCACTGACACTGTTTTTATAACTGAGTCATTTCACTAGCAAGTTAATATAAAAATGTTCCTTTAACAATTGTATTAAAAAAGGCTCCTCATTACCTAAAGTTGTTTTTGAGAAGTCAAGGCAACAGAAAACCTGAATACACAAACCTCTTTCTTTTCTGGTGGTCTTTCCTTTAGCTGTTATAAACTTCTTTTTCACTGACTGAGGCTGAGAAGAAGAATGCTCTCTCCACCTCCGCAGCTGGAAATTAATGAACTTCCACATCATAAATGCCTGAGCCATGCAGATGGAGGCCAGCACACTGATTCTAGAAACAAAACACAGGCAAAGGTTTACCAGGAAGTTTATCTCATTGTTCAAATAGATATTTTTGTATGTCATAAACTGCTTTTTCACTCGGGCCCCTTAAACACATTAGAGTGATTCCTTCCAGATAACATGAATTTACAGAAATTCAGTTTTGTTTGGCGTTTCTTGTTGTGACTTCTACTCCCTCAATAACATGCATTTTCCAAGCCATGCAAGAGTTAGCTCACCCAGGGCAACTTGGCTTAGTGCAGCTGAACTAGATATATAGTGTGAACAAAGTCTTCACCTCTCCATCAAATCTGGGAAGTACCAGATTTCTTTTGTGCTTTCTCCTTTCTCAGTACTACTCTCAAGATACCAGTAGTAACAGCTGAAAATGGTTTAAAGGAGGCTTCCAGTTCTGAGCATCAATTCTACAGGGTAATGCTGACATTGCCTATGTTTTAATAACTTCCTTTTCTGGATTTAGTTCGTAAAAAGGCCAGGTGGCTGGCCAAATAACCTGCAGAATATAGCAGCAACAGGAGCCATAACAAAGGCAGAGAAAGAAGTATGGATTTTCAACCAGGAACAAAGATGCTCTGGGCATAATGCCTTGACCTCTACAGACAAACTCACTGCAATTTTATGTGGAATTCAATTCACTAACTCTAAAACATTTGAAAGTAATCTCTATAATTGGATATTCCTTTTTATTCTGAGTAACCAGTTACAGATTTCTTAGCTGTAGACTGCAAATTTTTCAGTTCATCTTACTGTGTCTTTCAAGTTTGTTACATAAGCTATTCCTACAGACCCCATCAGCTGCAGAAAAATACCTAACCATTCAGAATTCCTAGAATTAATAGCCTATATAAATGACACCATTTATATTGTGTATTTAACAGAGGTTTACAGCTCATGCTTAAGAACCACGCCAAGTTTACTATACCTAACAGCCAGGATATTAAAGTTTCCAGTACTGAAATTCAGCTGCTGATCTTCTGCTCTTGCCAGTCCAAAGCCAAAAGTGAGGACTGAGAGGATCAAGGTGAGAAGTCTTGCCAAAACAAAAAGAACTGCCCACAGTGAAAATCTGCAAAGAAAAACACCACAAACACTAAATTAATTTTCTGTTCAGAAGTACTAACAAGGCAAATATTTACTCTTCACCATGTGAATTCGTCTGAAATTTAAGAACTTACCTAAAGTAATTGTTTTGCACCTATCTGAAACTAATCGTGTACTTCTAGTACTCATAGAAAACAAAAAGCAAGAAAACCCTTGCCTCACAATCTTTTTTTTTAACAAACCAAAAGTATGTTCTGCAAACTAATTTCAACTCAATGGAACGTGCTTTCCATTACAATTAGGACATAAACATGTTATTAGTTCCTATAGAAGTGGCTGTATTAGCAACTTACACTATTCTTTTCTCTATAAAACTTTTAAAAAATATTAGTACATAGTGTAATATTTTATTCCATTTTATATCACTATGAACATTTACTTAAATAGGCAAATAAAGTACAAAATCAGTTCTCTTAGATATACATATACTAAAACTAGTCTGGAGAACTGTGACCTCTAAGGAAACACTGCGTGGATTTCCTTGTACCTTTGGTTTCTGATTAGTCAAATGAACAAAGCTTTGAGATGGAAGTTACATGTATTCAAAAGATAAAGACTACTTACCCTTTCTGGTATCTTTCATCACTGAAGTAGAAAAGACGGGATATGTGGAAAAGAAATTCTACAAAGTAATGCAATACCAGAAGAACAAGTCCAAGATGGGTCAGACTATCAAAACAAATAAAACAAACATTCAGACGTTTTGTTAGATGTTTATGACAAAGAATGAAGCCAGCAGAAGTTTACAGTTGACTTACTTTAGGAGATATGCTCCAGCAATATGAAAGAGATAAAGTCCAATGTAGACAATCTGGCGAAAGATATCTTCCTATTACGAAGAAAAAAAGTAATAATGCATTATAAACAGTGCTACACATTATTGTACAATGTTATATATTATTACAAACTACTCCTTAATCTCGGAAAATTCTTTTATCAGCTGCCCTAATGTGGCCTGTTCTGGCACTGCATTACTCAGCCTAGATAATCTAATTCCACACATACCCAATATTATCAGTAAGTAAGCAACAATTTATCTTACATATATGCTATTGTAAGAAAATGCATCAAACATCAAAAAGACGCTGCTTTTATTTGATGTCATTATGGTGGATTTCTACTAGCTATTACAATACTTATATGGTATTACTGTATCATCAGATAGCTTCCTATAGTTCTGTGTGTTTGCTGCCAATCAGATTGGGCCAGATTACTACAGAAATAAAGTAACAGCCTATGAACCAAAATGAAAAGGTTCCCAAGTGTTGACAGTTATTTTACAAATTCAAGATCATATAAGATTCTGGCACACTGTTGTTGGCAAATAAGAGAATTAGCCAATCACACTAAGCCACATCGTCACACTTCAAGTCAGCTTTTAGACAGCCCCGTTAAATCGAACACTTCATGGAGGTGAAATAATAAGGACGAAGATAGATAGGTTCAAGTATAGGCATACTGCACACAAAAAGCAGAAGGTGCCATCTATGAACAGAATAATCACTAAACTACGCCAGATCACAATAAAAATCCGGCTTGCAGTGACATGCCCAGTACATTCAACTATGCTTAAGGATTCCTACTTTTTAGAAAGATTCCCTAAACTTCAAGCAAGTGGCTTCAGCTTTATCTCAAATACATGTTATTTAAAGAAAAAGGCCCAAACCTAATCTTGTAAGATCTATGCTATGTTATGCAATACTCTATCTCAAAGTCAACAAAAGCACAGAAACTTAAATTTTCGACAACAGCAAAAACCACACATGTACACACAGAATAAGAAAACAGATAAAGACCTACTCTAAATGATCCAAAAGAAAACAAAATACGAGTGCTTTCAGGCGTATTAGGAAATAGTCAGTACAGATGCTCAATTTCTCCAAATACTAATAAGTAACATTTAAACAGTGCATGCCACCTGCTTAGACAAACTGGCAAGAGACTGAAGGCATACTGGAATAATACAGGTGGAGGTATACACTACCACACAGAAAGCTGAGTTAAGAACTTCTTTTCTCGTCTACATCAGCAGTAGACAAATAGACCTGAGTAAAAGAAGCCAGTTCCTTAAAGAGAAAGAATAAGGCAGAGAAGGCAAGGTGGCAGATGTTAAACAGTGGTGAAAGACATTATCAACTACAAACTTGCTAAAATAAATGAATCATCACTCTTAAAATTGAACGCAAAAGTCAGAGGCCAAAATGCCTAGCAGTGACCCAGTTAAAACACTACCATTCAATATATAGCACTTCTTCCACCTGTGATAGCTTTCTTAAAGTTATGTTAAAAAAATCCTCTATGCTTGGATATGGAGTCGACTTTGACGAATATCAGTAGCACAATACTGGAACATCAGCTGCAGTGTATCTGCGAGACATTAGTGTTTATACTGCGGCTTATCAGCACGAAAACAAAGCATCTCATTACTATTTTCCCAAGTGTCTTCTAGGCTCTTGAACAAAGACTTATGGTTATGTAACATGTATGTTTCATTTTCTTGAATAAAGCAGAACTCTGGCAGCAGAGACGCAGTCTAGTCAGAGCAGCACAGAATCACAGAATGGTCTGGGTTGGAAGGGGCCTGCCATGAGCAGGAACGTCTTTACTGGATCAAAGCCTTGTTCAAGGACAGGTTGAACATTTCCAATGAAGGGGTGTCCACAACTTCTCTGTGTAACCTGTTCAAGTGTCTCACCATCCTCATAATAAAGAATTTCTTCCTACCTAATCTAAATCTACCTTCTTTCAGATTAAAATCACTGCCTCTTCTCCCGTCACTATAGGTCCCGATAAAAAGTCTTTCTCCATCCTTCTTGTAAGCCTCCTTCAAATACTGAGAGGTCACAAGAAGGTCTTCCAAGAGTCTTTCCCTCTCCAGTCTGAAAACACACCAACTCTCTGAGCCTTACTTCCTAAGAGAGGTGCTCCATTCCTCTGATCACTTTTGTGTCTCTCCTCTGGATCTGCTACAACATGTCCATTTTTTTCTTTCCTGTGCTGAGGGCTCCAGAACAGAACGCAATACTCCAGGCAGGGTCCCACCAGAGCAGAGTAGAAGGGCAAAATCTCCCTCAACATGCTGGCCACACTTCTGTTGATGCAACCCAGGATACAAGTCTCTTTCTGAGCTGCAAGAGCACGTTCCTGGCTCATGTCCAATTCTTCATGTCCCAGTACCCCCAAGTCCTCCTCTGCAAGGCGGTTCTCAATCCATTTATCCCCAGGCTGTATCAATGTTGGGGATTTCCATGACCCAGGCGCAGGACCTTGCCCTTGGCTTCGTTGAACTTTATGGGCCCCATCCTCAAGCTTGTCAACATCTGGATCACATCTCTTTCCTCAAGCAAATCAACTGCACCACTAAGCTCAATCCCACTATATGATTAATGAAGATATTAAACAGTGCTGGTCCCAGTACAGACCCTTGAAGAACACCACCCATTACTGGTTTTCACTTGACTGCTGAGCCACTGACTGTAACTTTATGCAAACAGCCATCCAGCCAATTCCTTATCCATCTATCAGTCCATCCACCAAATCCATCTCTCTTCAGTTTAGGGGTAGGAATGCTGGGAGGGACCATATCAAAAGCCTTGACAGAAGCTTAGGCAGATGACATTACTAGCTGTTCCCTCATTCACTCCACCTTTGAATGCCACTCATTAGTCAAGCCTAATTTACCGTTAGTGAAGCCACATTGAAGAATTTAAAACAGCAAAGTTTAAGAAGGAAACTACATATGCAAAATAAGCGTGAGAAAAACATGCAAACAGACTACTTGAATTGGTCCAGGAAGGCAAAATGCATGCCAAAATAAAATCTACAGAAAACTCAGAACTTTGAGAACCCCAGCAGAGGAAAGGGATGCTGTTAAAAATTGAACATCAAAAAGAATCACAACACAGAACTAACCATAATGTATCTAACCTGCTGAGGACAGTCATATTTAAATCAAATACCAGAGTTCAATATTCCTTGGATTCATGAAATTATTCACTGCTTATGTTCTACACCTGTATCACGATTGATGAAGCAAGACTATTCAGATTACTAATTACAATGAATCAAAGAAAAAAACAAGTTTGAAAAGAAAAGCTCACATACTTTTAGTACGTGAGAAATACTAGTGAATTTTTATTTACACAACAGATATATAGCATTTTTATTGCAATTCGAAATACAGGATTTAACTGAAAGCAAAACATCTCTACCTTCTCACACAGATATATGAGTACCCAACATGCTATTAGGAATAGTGGGTAGCACAAATAAGAACAGGGTATGAAATCCAGGGTAACATATTACTCTGGAAACATACAAGTCCAAGTTATTTCAATTTACACTTTGAACTTACTTTTTTAGTTTTCTGGAAGTACAATTCTGGAAAAGCATGAAACCAATAAGCCAACTGTAAGATGTAGAAAAACTTCATTTGAAAGCTGTACAATAAAGAAAGAATTGAAGAATATTACTTCAAAATATTTCAGAAACTTTCTAGTGAAAGCATTTAATCACTGTCTTTAAAAAAGAAAAATATAGAATGTTTCTGCCAGTCAACTCAAAAGTAAAAACAAAATCACTAAGATAACTAAGTTTGCAAAACCTTAGTTCTTTAAATAATTGCCTACAGAAAGAGAATAGTGTACGCTAAAAATTGATAGTTAATCAAATTCCTCCATAAATATGAGCAAAAAAACCATTAGTGACTAATACAGTTTTGCAGACTACTTATTCTACACAGATTGTATGTGACACACCCTAAGTTTAAAACCCACCTCCCTTTCCCCAACAATCGTCTAAGTAAGAGGCCTTACGGAATCAAAGTGTGAGGATAGTCCCTCCACAGAGAAGTTGGATCTGATATATAGTTCTCCTAGAAAAACCACAAACAAAAAACACACAATAAACCCTCAAATATGCTACTTCCTACTCAGAAATAATGAATGAACATGCATACATATATGTATTCATGTAAATGTGCATGTGTACATTCAAATATCCGCATGTCAACGCAGACAAGTAAAAGCTGCAGATCAACAGACTTTTTTTTTTAAAAAAAAGAACAAAAAATCCCCCCCCCCCCCCCCCAAACAAAAGACAGCTGGACAGCTGTACTGGCTCAGAAAAATAAAAAGCAACCAAACAAACCAACTGCTCATTCAAGATAAGAGTATCCTTATGAGATGCAGGTTATTTCAGCATCATTACAGCCATAAGTCTTCCTTTGTAAATTGCTGACTAGCTTTGAGCTTAAATAAGAGAAGGCAAGTTTTTTTAAGAATCATTATGTTAAGAAAAATAAATAAATCACTCTTTCCCTTTTCTGAAACTAAGCTGATGCACATACAGTCACTAGCAAAGTGCATGCCATCTGAAAGCACATACTTACCTGAGCCTTCTGCAATCTGTCTATACACCCACTCCCTAGGCTCCCAAACTCCTACCTACATATGATGCTTTTCTAATATTTATTTTACACTAATAAGCCAATAAAGAAAAACTACAGAGAACGAAGCATCGTAATAGAGTTAAAATGTTTTACCTTATTCAGTTGACAGTAAATCAACCCAGACTGAGCAAAAATAACACTACTGGACTCTATACTCAGTTATGACTACCACCTACATAGAATCCCTAAGCTTGTTCCTGCTGTAATATTAAAACCAGCTAAAACAAAAAAAATAAGCCAAAAACTTATTTATCATCACCATAAGTGAAGTATTTTAAATCTCATAATACAAACAGAACAGAAAGTATACTTACAGAGACAAGAATACTTGTTCCCCAAACACAGGAGAAAAGGTAGAATGCACTAAGTTGCCCAGACTCATTGAACTTGCTGTGCTTTGTTTTTGAAAAGTGCATTTTCCTGTTAATTTTCTGAAATGAAAGTTTATTGTTATTTATATATGCCACAGGTACTTAATGTTTACCTGTTAACTGCATTAGAACATCTTAAAGTTTCAATGCCTGTTTTAACAGTTAAAAACTTTAATGCAAAAGTTTTCTTTTAAGTTAATAGTCTTAAAGTCTAATTAAAACCTGACGATTTTCTTGATGAAAGGAATTAATAATCTTTACTTACATCCAGTACGTACTCCTGAATTATAGCATGTATGATTATTGCTACAAGCATGTAGAAGAAAATTGTAGCCAAGTCTTTGATGCCGTAGTGATAGAGAGAGATTGTTTCTGCAGATTGTTCTTCTAAAAGACAAGCAGAAATAACTGTTAGGCACCAATACAGCATAATGGCCAATAAGTTTGTTTTTCAAAGTGAAACCTTTCAGACAGAAGCAGTTTGTAGTCAGCTGAACAAACAGAAGTCAAATTAAACTGCCAGCTACGAGCACGGTCACTACATTGTTTACAGACACCTTCTCTGTCACATCACAAACTAAATTTGATTCTGGAAAGATTTACTATAAAAATGAAAAAACTTAAGTGCACTTAGGAAGCGTACCCAAATGCACTGAAAGGGGACTATAAAATCATATTAAACTAACACCCTGCTTCAACTAGTAAAGATTGCCACTTGCAAAACCAGAGTAAGGATTAATGTGAACTTTTCTACCAGTCAGATGGTGTTTTAGCCACTAATGATGAACCCAGCAGAACAGAAAAATCATCCTTAACCTAATTAATTACAATGGAGTTTTACTAAAAATAAAGTGAGGTCCTTGAGAATTGCAAATGATAAATTCACTTACCCTCAGCCTAGAAAGTACAGCACATTAACAATATCTGAATTCACTGCCTCATAAGTAACCTCCTGCAAGATACATACCTGTGGCAGGAATGGTAACATTATACTGAAGTGTAACAAAAATAACAGCTGCTTTTGCTGTGATCTGAAAGAGAAAAAAAAAAAGCTCTATAAATTCTTATTGAAATAAACTATATTAAGCTGAAAACATTTGCTGATAGTTTTAACACCCTTCCCCAGCACTTTTGCCCCTTCACATAACACTGATCAACATTATCACACCACTTCACCTGACTTTTTCAAAGGCAGAACACACTGCATGATCTCTTTAGAATTCTTTACAGAATGTTCAATCTCCTGAATGAAATGTCCTCAAAAATGCTACTAACAAATAGTCTTTTCTACAATATAAAAACAAAAACATATGCTGCAATCCCTCTTCCAGTCCGTGCCATATTACTACATTAGCAGAATGTACTAAACCACGTAATTCCTACACCACGATGCATGTAGCAACGGCTGAGAATAAACTTCATTTAGAATTACTTTTTAATTTGGCAAAATTTGAAGGCCAACATCATAACCATAAATGTGTGGGTGATTTGGAAAATGTGCTCAGGAGAGGAGAAAAGGCATAAAGAACGGAGAATGATCTCAGGCCAGCTGCAAACCAACTCAACACAGTTAGCATTCTTTTAACCCTACGGATCCTCTGGTAAGCGTAAAATAAAAGAAATTAAATTTATCAGTATTGGTATTTCTTCTTTATGACAGACCGTAAGAAAAAGCAGAATGAATAGAAGATGAGGGGTGGGGCGCAAGTTTGTTCTAAAAGCTATTTTGGGGGAGCACAGAGTAGTAATACTATAAAACCCCAAATAAATAAGCACGAGCACAAGTTCTTATCTGTCAATAAGGATAAACTAATTCGCAACTTTAACATATCTTTGTTGAATCTCAACATGAACCAGCAGGTCTTAACAGAAAGGGGAAAAACAACCACAGTTTACACTATTTATGACCTGATCATTTCTCATTGCTGTAAAAACATATCATCCTTACTGCACTAATAGGACCAACAAAAAACCAAACTCCTTTATGAATCCTAGAAGGATACTTGGATTATCTGAAAATAATCATTAGGTTGCTACCAGCATTGATTATCATTCGCAAGATTTAAATTTATTTATTTTTAAAACTAGCACTTTGTAAAAAAGCTCTAGATTTTCTAGGAATCCCTAAATACACAGTGAACTGTTCACTCCATGTAACTTCAGGGAACCCAACTAGTTTGCCTGAATTAGTGCATTTGCCTCAAGGCTCCCTATTCAACCTGGGAGCCTTCAGAAGACAATTCAAAATGCTAGTCAATGCTGAGCTGCACTTTGAAGGCTTTGTCAGCTACTCACAGTCCTAACTCAGTTGCATGAATAAGGCAGCATAAACACCTTACCATACCAGCATTAACCACAGCAAGTGATTTCCAAGGTCTGCATTAAAGCATTTAAAAAATTGCAATAATCTTTTCAGCTGTACCACATCTGTACCAACGATGGTCACTCTGTGCTGGGGTAGAAAACACCTTAGATGAAAAAAATGGAAACAAAACACTTCAGAACATCCAATCCTTCCAAAACTTCCAACCCTACCAGTATTACCGTACATACAGTAAGCCAGAAGCAGACATAAAAGGTAATGGTTAAAATCCATCTCTTTACCCTCAGTCCCTGGAAAACCGCCATATAAGGACTGTCTTGGTTATTTTTGATAGTAAACCCAAATGGCTTTCTTGGTCTGCCCTGTCTTTTCTTTCCATGTGTAGTTTTTTTTTCTCCTAATTCCACTGGCTTCTAGTGCTAAGCAGTGTCAACAGCTGGATAAAACTGTTATAAAAAACATGAATATAATAAAAAGGCCCACAACTCCAAACAAATGGCTAAAATACCAAAAAGCCAGAAAAGTTTTGCCAAGAAAAACAGAAGTGTCCACTAAGAACATTTTGGAAGTCACAAAGGTAAATTACCTTTTCAGGTAACTGAGAAAAGTTCAAAAAGGCATGTCTTTTATCACCTGCATCCCACATGGGGGTCCATGCAAATGCCAGGCCCACCAGCATGCCTGAGCAGTTTGGCTGGTGGGGACTGCTCTAGGATGAAGCCAGAGCTCCCTTCGGCTGCTGCCTGGCTCTGTCTCTGCCACGGAGAAGGAGGCAGGGAGTAACTCCAGCACCAGGCTGCAGGTTAATGGCTCCTCAGATCGCTTGGAGCCCCAGGAGGCTCGACCCGGGCTCCGAGACTCAGGGTGTGTGTGGGGTGTGTTGTGTGTTTGGGGGGGGACGACAATGTGTGTGTGGAGGAGTATGTGTGGGGATAGGTGTAGGGGAGGGTGAGGGGGAGAGGGTGTGTGTGTGTGTGAAGGGGGTGGGGGGAGATGTACGGTGTGTGTGTGTGTCTAAGTGTGTATGAGGAGGGGAAGGTGTGTGTATGTGTGTGGGGTGTATGTGTAGGATGTGCGTGTGGTGTGGCTGAGGAGGGGAGGGTGTGTGGGGAGGGTATGTGTGGGATGTGTGCGAGGAAGGGAGGGTGTGTCTATGTGTGGGAGTGGTGGTGAGGGGATGTGTGTGTGGAGAGGGGGTGTGTGTGGCGCATGTGTGTTTGCGGTGTAGATGAGGGGTGTGTGTGGGGGGGGGGGGGGGGGGGGGGGGGGCGGGGTGAAGAGAGCGGGTGGCCGTGTGTGTATGTTTGTGAGTGTGGGGACTCGGGGAACCCACCGCGCCCCCCGGGGCGGCGGGGGCTGCACACGACTCCGCTTGCCTCCGCCGCCGCGCGGGCTGACGGGAGCGGCGGTGCCCGGCCGGGCCGCGCGCACACAAAGAGCGGGCGCGCGGCTGTTGCGGCTGGGTGTCGCGCCCCCCCCCCCCCTCGCCCCGGCACGAGCGCGGCCGCACACTCCACCCCCACTCGCCGCGCTCGGAGTGCCACGTAACCCCCGCCGCCAACACCAACTCCTCCCCTCTCCCCGCCGCCGCGGGAGGAAGGGCAACGACCGCTCCCCGTCCCCGCACGGCGGCGTGCGGGACACGGCCTCCCCTCACTGCCGGCGAGGAGAAGCGGGAACTGGGTTCTGGGGGGAGGGGAAAGCTCCCGCGCTGGCTCCCCGGGCCGTGTGCCGGAGGTGGGACGGCAGCACCGGCGGCCAGTGCGGCGGGAGGGGCTCACGCTGCCCCGTCAACACCTCCACCTGCGCATCGAGACGCCCGCGCCCTCCATCCCCGCCCGCCCCTGAGCATGGGGACCCCCGCGCCCACCCTCTCCGCCTCCCCCTGAGCATCGGGACCCCCCATGCCCTTCATCCCCGCCCACCCAGCGCACCGGGACCACCGCGCCCGCCCTCCCTCCCCACCTCCCCCTACAATCGGGGCCCCTGCGCTCTCCCCGCCCATCGGGTCGGGGGAGAAGCGGTACGAAGCGCCCCCGTGGCTGCCGCGCCTCACCTCGAACATGAGCCCCAGCAGGAAGATCATGGCCATGCAGGACACGATGTCCGCATGGTTCTGCACGATGAATTCGTGGCTTAGCACCGGCGGGTTCTTGTTGCTCTTCTTGCGGATCGCCATGGCGGGCAGGGAGCTGGTGGTGCCGCCACCGCCGCCGCAAGCTCCCTGCTGCCAGCACGGCTCCTCTCTCCACGGCCAGGAAGAGGCGGAGGCAGAGGAGGAGGAGGCGGCCGCGCAGCCGGGCAATGGCAGCCGCCGCGCCGCCTCACCCCGCCCCGCGCGGGCCGCGGGGAGCAGCCCCGGCCGCACGCAGCGCCCCTGCCGGCCGGCGGGGCACGCATAGCCCTCCCTCCTGCTCTCCCGGTCCCAAGGCGGAGCGTAGCGTCCGGCGCTTCAAATCGGCCAACGGCGGCGCCCCCAGCGACCCCCCGCTGTCAGCCCAGGCGAACCGCTCCAGGCAGCCGCGCCGCGTGCCCCGCAGCCCCGGCGCAGTACGCGTTGGCTGCAGCCCGGAGCCTGCGCTGGGCGTCGGCTCAGCTTCCCTCTCCCACCGACAGAAAGTGGCATTGGGTGCCGCCGAAGTGGCGGAGGAAGGGGCCAAGCGGTTCAGGCTCAGCTCCCCTGGCCCCGGTGATACAAGAAGTAGTTACTATTCTAAAAAGTGAAACATTTTGATCTAAGCTAAAATAGTGTTAAGCTTCACCTAAGTAACTGTATTTTTTTAAAGTTAGACACAATGATGTCCCTCTGAGAGCACGTTTTCTTTATAGCGTGTTTTTTCCCTAATGTCTTTCCAGGCATGGTTCAGAGACAAATGAACACACACCTCAAACACTGTCTTTGGTTTTGGGCCTCTCACTACAAGATCCAGGACACTGAGGTGCTGGAGCACATCCAGAGAAGGGCAACAAAGCTGGTGAAGGGGCTGGAGAACAAGTCCTATCAGGAGCGGCTGAGAGAACTGGGGTTGTTTAGCCTGGAGAAGGGGAGACCTTATCACGGTCTACAACTGCCTGAAAGCAGGTTGTAGCATGGTGGGTATTGGTCTTTACTTGCAAGTGACAGGTGATGGGTGAGAGGAAATGGCCTCAAGTTGCACCAGGGGAGGTTCAGATTAGACATCAAGAAAAATTTCTTCGCCGAAAGGGTTTGAAACGACTGCCCACAGAGGTGGTTGAGTCACCATCCCTGGAAGTATTTAAAATACGAGTGGATGAGGTGCTCAGGTATATGTTTTAGTAGCGACTGGTATGGTTGAACTTGATGATTTCAAAGGTCTCCTCCAACCAGGCAATTCTATGATTCTGTAACGTCTTGTGTTAAGTATGGCATGTACTGAACAGATGCGTCTTCTTCTATAACCACCTGTTCGCAGCCTTTCCCTATCTAAAATGCAAGGTCAGACAGAGCTGGTTCCAAAGCTCCTATTAGCAAGAGATTTGACTGCTGTGAAGTTCATAATAATTGAAATTAGTCCTTGGGAAGTAGCAGAATATACATACGATTTCTGCAAAAATTTATACGTACTCTGTCCCCTGCTCGTCTCATTACAAGTGATTTATGGGAATCATTGCCTCCTGCGTCCAGCACTGAAATTAAAGGATGCTGCTTACTAAAACTCCAAAATGAGTCTTAGCTTATTTGTCAGCATTTACAATATCATTGCCACCCACTGCCATCCAAGTTCACCTTTGACTTCGCTCTATTCCCTTTGGGCTCTTCGCAAAGTTTTGTTGCTGCCAGTGAACTGGAAGTTGGGGACACAAAGGGTGCAATCAAGGGAGCCATGCTCAAGGGGTTCATTGCGGGTACAGCTGGGATGCAGCCGCAGGGCAGAACTGTCACTGTGTGGGCAGCATACATCTGCCATCCTGTCTGCTGACACTGGGCTGCACAGCCAGACATGACACACACTAGCCAAATAACAAGGAATCCAACGACAAGAGAGCAGAAGAGAAGCTAACTGGGAAGTACTGAAGAGAGAGACATTACAAGGGAGGCTAAAAAAATTAGAAACCAAATCCAGTCACAGAGAGCTGTTTCTAGGTTAAAACAGATGAGGGAAGAAGTGTGAGAAACCAACACTTGATGCAGAACACATCCAAACTGAATTGAGATGCCCCTCAAAACCCGCAAAATTCATGCTACTTTAATAAAGTAGATAGATGGATATATGGAGAAGAAAGATCAAGAACAGGAGTAATTTATGGCTGAAGTTTAGTGTTGTCAGAATGGCTTTTGCTGCCAGCAGCTAACAAATAAGGGTTAAGAGTTTAAGGTGCAACTTGGCCTTCCCAGAGTTGAGAGTGTGCTCCACGTACAATGGATGAACTATTTTTGACAGGCTGGTTTCCTCCTAGTATGGAGCAGTGAGTGACTCACAGAGTAGACTGATCACTTAATGTTTCAACTATGAAACACCTTTATCAGCTGCAAAGATGCTCAGAGGTTTTGTATGAATTCATTTAAGTCAGGAGATGGGGATACTTGGTATCTGGAGATGATCTGGGGTACTTGAAAATACAGAAAAAGCTATAGAAATCATTCCCTTCACAGCTGGGAGATTTGGTTTTTTTAAATATAAAAGTTTAAATAGAAAAAGCATTCATATTTCAGTCTCAAGATGTTTTCTATCTTAGAAATCTCTTCATTCCCTGGCCACACTAGTTTTTTTGTAACTCTAAAGTAGGAGGCCCATGATTTCAACAATAACAATGCAGAAGTATATCCCTGACTGCAAACTGCATAGTCAAGGATGTAACACACTGCACCACTGAAGCACATTGTGTTGGATAAAAACTAGAATCCTTTTTGCAATGTAGTCTTGCATCTACTTCCTACCTCAGCCTTTAAAGAAATCAGGTCATCTCATCTCCACAGAACATAAGAAACAAGGATTTAACTGAGACAAGACATCCTTTTCTCAAGCTACCATAAGCAACTGCCTTGGGTGTCTGGCTTACACGTCTTCTCATACAGGCACAGATAGTTCCCTGGTTTCAACTTGTTTTTTGTGTTTGTCTTGACTCTGCTATTCTGAAATGGAAAACAAGGCAACCTTTTGCCTCATCTGAAGTTTCCACACGTTCCTTTTATTGGAGTTCCCTTTTCTGCCACGTAGTGGTTTTTACGGCTCTTTAGGCAAAGTCTGTTGATCTGAAACACTCAGGCTGTGAGCTCTCAGAATGACATTTTAAATGAAATATAAATTAGCAAGAAACAGAATAGAAAACCCCCAAAAGACTATAACTCTCATCAAACTTCTTTCCTGGGTCTTAACCTAACACCCAGGCCTTAAACCTGCATCTCAGGACAGTGTCTTCAAGTCAGCTGGCAGGAAGGCTGGAAACACGATTGATGCTTCTTCCAGCTTCTGTCCCCAGCCGTTCAGAAAGTTAATGCATCGAATATTTGCCCTTCTAGCTTAACGAAACAGAAATCGACTCTTTTGGTTTTATTCTTAATTTCAAGGTATTCTGCACAGATGAATGCATTCAATACAACGGATGTAAATAGGCTAATCCCCATTTTTATACATACTTGACATGTATCTTACCATACCACTCTATTTTTAAATAAACAAAGATTCCTTCTGACTTACAATCTCACAATCAACAAGGAGTCTTAAGACTTCTACAACATGTCACAGCCAATATAAGCATCCTTTATTGTATATACATCCTAGTAACAGTGCAATCTCTGCTTTTAATATTCCAGGACACCGTACACCATCATTAATGACAAGTTTGGTTAAACTGCAATTTCTCTTATTTTTTTTGAGAAAGTGAGGTATTTGCTGCAGCACTGCATGGAACGTGGAGTATTTGTATCCTCACACCGTCTTTGCTGCCTGCAAGGTCCAACGATATTTTAACTGAATTTCTGTGTATTTAAAAATGAAGTATAGTAAAACAGAACAGGGTTTTGCCTGCCAGTAGACTACTTTGGCTCAGAAAGGTAACGAGACATCCCCTCTTCATACCAGTTTCCTGATACCAGCTCTAGCCTCCTGGCTTAGGTTCTCAGACCTCATGACAGAAAATTGTGCCATTTCACTGATCTGTTTTCCTGAAGCAAAATGACGTCATTCAGAGCACATGAATTACATTTTAAAATAGACATTAGAGATAATTACCTTTCAATCCTAACAATGGGAAATGTAACTATAAATTCATGAAATACCTACAGGAAAACAATAATTATTAATGGCAAGAAGTCCAGGTGAAAGCTTCTGAGTAATTATGGAGAGAAACAATCCAAAAGGAACTTAAAAAAAACAAGGTTTGTGGGAGGAGGGAAGAAAAAGTGGCTGAAATGGAAAACTGCAAGTAAACATAAAATATAAAAGGAAGAAAAAAACAGAAGACCTGAAAAAGACCCCAAAATGGCACTGCACAGAAAATTGTAAGTAAGCAAGTGTCATGATGTGGTCAAAAATCAGACCAATGAAGTTTGCCAAAAAGCACTAAGCAGAAAGTTATAATTTCCACTCCTCAGGTGCCTGGTTACTACTTCAGAATATGATTTCAGTTTTGGATTGCTGTTCCTGGGAGTATTTTTATATTGGATTTGGCTCAGCTGATCAGAACAAATGCAATCAACTTCATAAAATAATGCTAATTATTAAGACATGACTTAAATACCCAAACATATGCATGTTTCACAAATGAAAATACAGAATTTGAACAGTGGAAGGTTCTCAAGGGTTTTCAAGGACTTTCTTTGGTACTTTCAAACACCTCATATCTGATTTTCTTTTTAAGGTTGAGCCAACATTAGAAGTAGTGTACCTATCATAAAAATTTGACACGCTTTGAATGCACAAAGTAATGCAAATATTTAAACATTGTTCTGAAAGTTTAAGCTACGTGGAGAATTGAACTTGCAGTTTAAATTAAACTTCAAATACTGTATTTTAATACACTATACAGTATCTTACAATCAAATACAACCTTTAGTTAAAGTCGATTTAAAAGCAAAACTTGAAGGTTATTAGTTATAAAGTAACAAACATAACTTCCTATGGTGTGTAATGTCTATCTGAATTTATACAATTTTTTTAATCACATGCTTGCAAAATCTTATATGATAAAAAATTAACTTGTCTGCTCCAACTCTGCATTTTTTGACATTAGTTAAAATGTATCAATCCTTTGAAAGAATTCCACAGGAATAGCATTTCCACTATAAAAACCCCACAGAAGTCTCTAATTACTTTAGTGTTTGTTAAACCTATTTCAGCGACCAAGCAGCAAAGATGTGCACAGGTAGCTACATTAAAACAGGAATACAGACCCCAATATTTACATCTGTTAACAAAAATAACTTGGTTTCTAGAAAGTACAGATAACTTACTAGAAAAGCACTTTTTGAAAAGCCCAAGAAAACAAAACCAGGTTTGGAATAGTATCTTTTCTTTTTACTGGAGATTTCTTTATATATTTGATTTATTAATTTTATAGTATTGCTCTATAATATTGTAATATGAAGTTTGCAAGACCTTGCTATTTGTCTTCTGCCACTGATGACATAAAATACCTAGGTATTTTGTAACAGAAAACAGAATATGAAAAACATTAGTTGATTGAGTAACATTGCTTTAAGATAGTACCACTTTTTGATCTAAAAAAGATAGAATGTTTAATTTTTACTTTATATATTGTCTGATCTTATCATTATATTTTTTTCATGCAGCAGCTCTGTAGATTAAAAATATTCTTGAGCAATCTTGTATACTTATAAATTGCTTCTCCATCCTAATTCAGAAGTCTCCTCAAGCACTGTTATGAAAAAAGACCAAATTAGTCACAAACTAACACTTAGATGTTATATATAAACATTAGATTACCTCTAATTTAAACTGTCTATGTACATATATGTCTTTACATGTCACTTCATATTAAAACTACTGGAATACTTTCCTTCAGGCCAGTGTTGAGTTTTAATGGAAGGTGACAAACACTAACTGTTTCACAATGTAACCTGACAATATAAAGAATGAACAATAAAAAGAGTTCACTAATACTAGTTATTTAAAGTTCAGAATGTTAAAATTTCTAGGTATTAAGAAATGTGAGGTAACAGAGCACTTGTTGCATTGTCTGAAATTCATGAACTTCAGATTAAAAAATCCCACAAACTGTGCTGCTAAATTACAAATAGTCAAACTATTTTTGTTTTCATCAGCTGTGTATTAAAGATGTGGAACAACGACCAAGATATTTCTATCCAAACACGGGAGAAAGCTTACATGTGCATATTGTGTCATTCTCCTGTATACAAGACATTATTCTTCTGTTTTAATTGAGGAAAGCAAATCTATAAAGGCCGTATCACTCCTAATTGAGGTTATAGAAGCTATGTACCAACATCAACTGCAATCCCTAGAATGAAGTGGTGAATTAATAACTGCAGCAGACAACATATGGCCATAATTTGTATGGAGTAGCTCTCTTGTAATATTGTAATATGCCTGTTACATTCATTACTGATACTGATAACATGTTTCCAGGGAAAAATATTTTGTGAAAATTAAGCAGGCAGTGTTATGACTGCAGCTAAAGTCTTCCCTAATGAGAACAAAACTTGAAATACTGCAACTCAGACTTTGGTGAAAGGACATCATATCAAAACCAAATGAGCAAGTAACATGAGTACGCAAACATTTGTATGCTACATGCTCTGAACCAACAGAATAAATTCTCCTTAACAGATGTCCTTAATTTGAACTGAAAGACTGACAGTGGTCACATGATACTAAGTGTTTATCATAGATCTTGGTCTAAGCTTGTATTTAGAACTTTAACTACCATTTCCACACTGCAGAGGTCAGAACAGGAAAAAACCCTCAGTGTTCTGATGAGACTGCTTTACTGCTTTCCTCTTTCTCTGTGAGCACAAATTGAAGATTAAAAGCTCTGTATCTGCTGTCTCTTCAAAAATCAGAGATGATTTCTGAGGAAAGCTGAGCTATTTTTCTCCAGTAAGCATGAAAGGGTGTTTTGGGGAAAAAAGCCAACCAAGAGAACTGCCCCTGGCCCAAGGCCTAAGAGAGCAAAGTCATTAGCTCACTCAGACAAATTAACTCCTGTACATTTAAGATGCATCTTTGTAGGGAAGATTGCAAGCCTACTTTAAAGAGAAAGCTAATTTATCCACTACTACATCTAAATAGAAAATGCTGTTGCTTGAGCTACTTTGGCAGTGAAAGGAGGGGATAAATAGTCTACAGCATCTGATACCATACAGGAATCTCGTGGAGCCAAACTGGAGAAACGTGCAGGTCAATAATACATGCTAATAAACAAGACCTGGGATCCCATTTAAAAGGTGGTACAGTACCATGTTGATAAGTTTCCATGGCACTCTGCACAAAAAGATGCTTAAAGACATAATTTTCTGAACTTCAGTAATGACTGTATTTGTGTTACTAGTCTATTTTCTTTGAATAAAAAAGCAGGTCACTATTATTACAAAAACTGAGTCCAATTGCTCAAACAATTAGTACCTCGTAGCTGATTTTTCATTGAAATAAACAGAAGGTCTAAGTTGGAAAAAGACACTAATTTCATTTTGTTATTCAGTTTGTTATATGCTGAAACTCTGAAACAGTTTTAATAGTCATGGATTTATTGACTTGTAAGTAGACAGTTCTGGCTGCAGTTATGTGATGTACAGAAAGATATTTTCCTCAGCTTCTGGCTGAATAACATTTCCAAACGCACATGCCATTACAGAAATAGAACTCAACCTTGTTCACTAAAACTAAAGGCAAAATATAAGACCAATAAACTAAACACAGTTGCTCTACTTAAGTACTGTATCAACTGGGAATTGTAAAAATTTATGCTGTGTGTTTTTAACCATCTCTAGAACACTTATATACAAGGATATGCATTTAGGAAAGGCAGATACGTAAAATGTAATCCCATGAAATGCTATGTACATGCATATTTAGGTATGAATTTCAGAAAATACACAAAGGCATAAACGCTAGCATTAGGAATGTATTCCATAGTATGCTTTATATCACAGTTTAAACGTATATGCATTGCAGTAATCTGTGCTTTAAGCATGTCACAAATACTTCTTAAAATATTTTCTAAAAGTTCAGAAATACTGTACAACCACAGGCTTTCTGCATATAACCCTACTTCAAATCGTCTGAAAGAAAGCTACTGCAACTAATTGCAAGGCTTTTTTTTCCACCAGGAAACAATGCATTAAAAAATAATGAGAAACACTACACAGAAAATGAAAATGACCCTCCTTCCACCCCTCTGTCCGCAACTTACACATTTTTCCTTCTTTTTCCAACTTCTTCATGTGGACTAAGAGATTAACTTCTGCTGCTGCAACTAAATTTTCAGGGATATCCTAATGGGAACACAAACATACATTTTGTGTTTGTTTAAATATATCCCATTTTTTTTTTAAAACAGAATTCACTGTTTACTAACATAGATTATTCTCTTCTGAACTGCTCTGTTGAACATTCAGTTGGTTATATAATGACAACAAACTGAAAAGAGTAAGTCAATTTTATACCTGTTAAACTATAACATAATTTTGTTCATTTTGCTCATTTTTTGCATTATCCTTTTGTATTATGTAAGCTTTGGCCAACACTAAGAAGACTGTGCTGGTCTGCACTGGGTTGTCAGTGTAGCTGAGCATTTTAAAAGACAAATCTAAAGATACTTTTCTCCACAGATACCTATCAGTTCTATTCCATTACAATATTTGCTTGGGTTAAAATATCCTTTAACAATTAGTAATTAGTAAATGAGTAAACAATTTAAAAATACAACAGCAGTAGTAAAACAAAATGTGTCTTTAAAATTTTCCAGTACTCTCTAGAAAAAAAACAATTAACTGTTCTGAAAATTACCCTCTCCCATGCTGTCTTCTTAAAAGTAAAGCCTTCTTTTTGAAAATTAAAAAGTTCTTATCCAAAATAACATGAGTTTGGCAGGAAATCCACTAGAACACTAGCTCAGTAAAGTGTGAATCTTTAACAAACTTTGAAAGATTACACTTTTTTTTTAATACGAAAGCTTTAGTAGTAGTGAAGAAATTGTTATCATCTAGTGGCAGGACAAGTGCTACAAAAACATGTGAATGCCTTAAAAACTGTAGTTATTCAGGCAGGAAAACTGCAAGGGCTAACCAGCCACAGGTAATGAACATCAGCATCGCAAAATGTTCAATGTGACAGTCATTCTTTTGGAAACCTGGAATCAGAGAAACAATAAGAAATGGGTTGTGAAGCAGTTACAGACCTGCTCACAGAACACAGCCACTGGTAACTTTGGCATCTTCCTCTGAAGCAAATGCTGTATCTCTTTTATCTGTACTTGCTAGGAGGGGTAGCCCCCATACCACACGTTACAAATTACTTAGGTTAGAGAATGAACGATGAATTAGCAAAAAAGTACTCTTACACCTCTTTAATGCAACACACAAGCCACTCAACTTTTGAGCGCAATGCTCACCCCTCTGTGAAAATGTAGTTTACCTGCACCCTCCTGCAAACTGATAAGTCATGAACTAGAAGTTTTAACCAGTCTTTCAGACTCCAAACACACTCTGACAAATCAAAAATTAGCAGTCATCTCAACTTTGGTTTTGCTTGGTCCTATGAAACTGTGCTTAGGAACATCTAGATAGTGAAATAAGAAGTTCTAAGGATCACCTGGGCACCACTCTAACAAGGTGTTCAAACAAAAACAAATTAAATGTAGAGTCATATATGAATTCTGAACAAGCAGAGTTCTTTACTTTTTTTTACCTTTTTAAAAGCCACCATAATCTTAACTCTTAAAATGTTACAGACAATTTTATGAACATAACGTCAATTTTCTTTAGTTTGATCTAAAAAACTTTAATCAACAATTACCTTGTATACTATCTTTAGAAGCTCCGAGCATGTAAATGATTTTCCAGCATTCCTTCGGAAAACATTTATAATTTGCTGTTCACGTGCATTTCGGTGAGAAATATAAGTTTGGATTCTAGCATTTGCATCACGTACTACTGGGCCATGACCTAAATCAAAACACAGGTACTATTAGTTAAAGTTGGAATTAAGTATGCTATTGAATAATTCTTATGTAAACTCTGATACACTTAATAGTTATAAAACTGGAACAGCACCTGTACCACCCTGTCAGAGTATCCTCGATACTAAATTGTAAGGCACGCTTTGCATGTTTTTGGGGTTTTTTTCACACAAATAGGCCAAAATTAAGTTTGAACATCTGCATTGCAGTCTGCAATTGAAATGCAGAAAGCAAAAATTAGGATCTGAAAACTGAATGGAGAAAGGGAACACTTCAGATGGAATAAGGAAAGAAAGACTATTTTAAGCTATTTAAAAAAAAAGGAAAATTTGCTGCTGAACAGATTTGAAATATGAGTGATTATTACATTACCTCTGCCTGTCTCATTCTCCCTAAGAATATTGATACTGATGACTTTGAACAGTAGTGGATTAGGCAAAGGACTCATACTACTGCCCTGTTGTGGGGCTATCTAGCAAACACAGCAAAGTAACACCTTTAATTCTGAAAGAGGAATTTTGCAAGACATATTTTCAAAACTGAGTCACACTATAATTTATTCCCTTAAGAACATACTTTCGTGAGAAGACATATCAGTGAGCCAGTCTGAATGCGTCAGGGCAAGAATAAGCAATGCACAAGGAAGATTACACGTGGATCATTTTGTGTCTGGCTGGGTAATAAACAAAATATCCATGATTTTCTTGGTATTATTGTAGCAGATTAGAAACTTCCAACTTACTGAAAGGTCTGCGAATCAAACTGGAAATAGGCTTAATAGGTAAAGCACTAACCTTTGTGGAAAACTCATACACTGCCTCATGATACACTAAAATGACAGATGAAATGTGATCTCGTGATGGAGGATGCAGGGGAGGCAGGGTCACCAAAAGCTTTTTTTGCTTCAGTCTTTACTGCTAAGGCCAGCCCTCAGGAATTCCAGACTCAGGAGGAGAGAGAGAATGTCTAGAGAAAGGAATACTGTGCCTTGGTCAAGGAGGATCAGGTTAGAGATCATCCAGGTAAACTCCATACTCACAGATCCATGAGCCCTGATAGGACACACCCACAAGTGCTGAGGGAGCTGGCAGATGTTATTGCCCCATCACTCTCCACCATCTTTGAAAGATCATGGAGAACAGGACAGGTGCCTGAGCACTGGAGAAAAGCCAGTATCACTCCAACCTTCAAAAAGGACAAGAAGGAGGATCCGGGAAACTACAGGCCAGTTAGCCTCACCTTCACCCCTGAAAGGTGATGGAACAGCTCATCCTGGAAGTCATCTCCAAGCATATGGAAGAAGAGAAGGTTATTGGGAGTGGTTAACACGGGTTCACCAAGAGGAAATCGTGCTTGACCCAATTTGATGGCCTTCTACGATGGGATAACTGGCTGGGGAGACGAGAGGGGAGCGGCGGATGTTGTCTACTTTGACTTTAGCAAGGCCTTGGTTGCTGTGTCCCACAACATCCTCATAAGCAAGCTTAGGAAGTGCGGGTTAGATGAGTGGACAGTTGATTGAGAACTGGCTGGATGTCAGAGCTTAGAGGGCTGTCATTGGCAATACACAGTCTAGCTGGAAGTCAGTGGTGCTCCTTATGGGTCGGTACTCAGCCTGGTCTTGTTCAACATATTCATCAATGACCTGGGTTAGGGAGCAGTCTATACTCAGCAATTTTGCTGATGATACAAAAGTGAGAGGAGTGACTGGTATGCCAGAAAGCTGTGCTGCCATTCAGCAAGACCTGGACGGTCTGAAAAGTTGGGTGGGGATTAACCTAATGAAGTTCAACAAAGGAAAGTGTACGGTTCTGCACCTTGGGAGGAACAACCCCCTGCACCAGTAGAGGTTAGGAGCTGACCTGTTGGAAAGCAACTTTGCAGAGAAGGACTTGGGTCATCAAGAAGAGAGTGGCCAGCAGGTTGAGGGAGGTTTTCCTCCCCCTCTACTTTGCCCTAGTGAGGTACCATCTGGAGCACTGCATCCAGTTCTGGGGTCCCAAGTTCAAAAAAGACAAGAAATTACTGGAGAGAGTCCAGCAGAGGGCCATGAAGATGATTAGGGGACTGGAGCAACTCTCTTATGAGGAAAATGCTGAGTGAGCATGGTCTGTTTATCCCAGAAAAGAGAAGACTGAAAGGGGACCTTATCAATGCTTATAAATATCTAAGGGGCACATATCAAGAGGAATGGGCCAGACTCTTCTCAACGGTGCCCAGTGACAGGACAAGGTGCAATGGACACAAACTGGGACACAGGAAATTCTGCTTTAACACGAAGAAAAACTTTACAGCGATGGTTACAGAGCACTGGAACAGGCTGCCCAAGGAGGCTGTGGGATCTCCTTCTCTGGAGATATTCAAGATCCACCTGGACATGTTCCTATGCAACCTGCTGTAGGTGACTTTAGCAGGGTGCTGGACTAGATGATCTCCAGAGGTCCCTTCCAACCCTAACTATTCTGTGATTCCGTGAAATGAAAATATTTTCCAGACATGAGAGTTACATGCACAGAAACTAAACTTAATGCTTTTCTTATAGACAAATTTACTTGCAAGAATATTCTCCGTGTGCTTTTTATAGCAAGGTTTGCTGTTTGTTTGCCTGTATACCTCACCTAAAGTAGCAGCAGCAACTTCCAGCTCTGCTAGTATAAACTCCAAGCAATTTATAAAATGAGTAGAACAGCAACTACTTAAAAAACCCACTTTCTCTCAGGAGATCCAAATCAAATGGTTTCTTTTGAGGTTCTCATTATTTTTAAAAAATTACCATATTCTTCACTTGTACTTTTAGGTCAACTAATTTTTTTTTGTTTTAAGGCTTTTTAAATTAGAGCTTATTTTGCCTGAGGACAGGCAGTTTATAGAAAAACAGCAACTGATTTTTTCATGTTTTGAATTATTTGTGAAATAAAAAAGTGTCAAAGAAATCTATCTTTCAGCAAGTAAAAATATTTATGCATATCTCAACTTAAACACTCACTTCAGCAGATTTGAAATTATTAAATATAGACTGAGGCTTACCTTGTGTAAAGATGGTATTATAAATGAAAGATATGTAACATGTAAATATAAAACTATACTGTCTTATGCACATATAATGATTTCAAACATTTCATCTGAAGCTATTGTTCCTTACAAAATGAATTACAAATATAAGTGTATCACTAGAAAATAAATTACCATTTACAAAATAATTCTAATTTTTCAGGGACAGCAAACCACTTAACTTCACCAATAAATAAATAAGTATCTCCACAAGTGTGGAATGTTTCTCAGCATGTGAAATAGATGTCTCAAAATATCATCCTTCCAATAACTAAGACTTTATATGAGACAGCTTCATAATATTTCAGACCTCTGTATAGGCCAGTTGATCAAAAACATTAAGGTTTTGTCTCTTATCACCCTGTGAAGTAATACAGATTCTCTTACTTCACATTAAATTGAAGTATAAAGTGTAAAATTTAAGAAAATAATAAGCTTATGAAATCTTGCACAGATTGCTAACTCCAGTATCACTTTTTTCGTGTGTTACCAAGGAACACTGTTCATTATTACAGGGTGGGGAGCCCTCTGCTGGCTAAAAGGTCCTTTTCTGGTTCCAAAAAATTCTCATCAGTTATTGGTTGTAAATAGACTGTGATGAATATTCTGCCTGAAGTCATCTCCACATTAAATTAATAAAAGAAACATGGAAGGAGGAGGATTGGCAAAATTCAGCTACTCACACCTAGCCAGCAGTCAGCTCGTTTAAAAAAAACGTTGCTCCCCTAACACCTAATTCCGAGGCTGCAAATGTAGTGTGAAAGCATGGATGGGGAACAGAGAAAAAGCTAAAGAATTATGAAGACCTAAAACTGCAAAAAAGTCAAAGTACTGAGCTTATATAGAATGTACTGGTAAAGGAAACTAACTTCTGCTATTGCCACCATTTTACAGTAGTGCACACCAATAGCACAAACAACTGTTCTGACCAGGCAATTTATCTTTTACACAATTGCACGTGCAGAAAGTTAATTCCAAACCAACCCAATGCTTAGCTACTCGTTAGTGAAAATGCATAATATTCTAATTGCTTCCTAACTGCAAGTACAGCATGAATATGAACATGCTTAAAACAGTGTAGTAAACAGTCATAGGTATATGGTACAAACATCCAATCTTGGTGAATGTATAATCTAGATAAATAATTATTAAGGAGAAAGTGAAATACAACAGATAAAATTGATAAACCCAGTAGAATTTGGCATATATGGGGTTTTGGAAGGCATACATTCACTTAGAGGAACAGGCTGTGTTTTGTGGGTATTTAAGAAAGAAAGCAGAACATGCGACTGATTCTGGAAGCTAGAATATATTTAGTTTTATCAGCAGTTAAATCAATAACTACAAGCAAGTAACTATTTCTGTCTACGCCAGCCTCCACATCCATGCAATATCTATAATGATATTTTTCTTAAATATAATTTTTATGCTTAGATCTTAAAGCACTGAAAGAACTCATACTTCAAAAGAAGTGTTTTTTAAGAATGAACACAAAAGAGACTTGGTTATGTAGCCTAGTTATAGATGGTTAATGAAGGAAGACAGAACTGAAAACATAAGACAGTTGCACAGAATGACAAGCTGAAGAAGATGAAACAGAAGAAGTCAGGAAAAATTGTGAGATGCAGCTCTGAAAAAACAAATGGGCAGCTTAAACCTCAGTTACATAACAAATGTAAATGCACTCCCAATACACGGGGGAGATAGAAGAAAAAAAACTAAAGCAAAGTCATAGATTGAATGAATCGGCAATTTATTTTTAGAACATGATGTTTGGCCTCTTGGCACTTGTTCAAATTTAAGCTAAGTCATTAACTAAGACAACCTTTCACAGTTCTGCAGCTTTCCAAGAAGAATTTGTGATTAATCTGTGCTGCAAAGGACAGACATATCTTTCAAAAAACCTTACGAGGTTACTCACATTGGGAGTCTATGTGGGGATGCAAAGCACCAAAAGAATAACTATTATTTTTTCTTCTAGGGTAACATTAAGGTGCATGGGTAGAATAATACAAGAAAACCAAACTTGCTGTATGATTGAAAGACTCTGGTCTTTGCAGGCTTTGGGCACAGAAGCACAAGATTCACCCTCAGATGGAGAAATCTCAGGAAGGAAAGTTATCTATCACTGAAAGATTTTCAAGTCTTGCAAACCACCATGCCATGAAGTCAGCTTAGCTTAGCACCGGACATATATTAAGTAATAAACTTGGATTGCTACATCAGTAATGGTGTTTGATTGTAATCAGGGTTCTCAAATTCTTAAAGGAGAAAATTAAGCAACTAAGAATAGAAACACTTACCTGGATATATTAAATCTGGTGCAATTTCTAACAACATTTTTAAAGATTTCATGTAATCTATCAGATTTTCAATTACTGTTGTTCCTTCCCCTAAAATACAGTCACCAGAAAACACAGCATTTTCTTCTTCTAGGTGTAAAGCCATATGATCATCAGTGTGCCCAGGTGTATACAAAACTCTGTTGAAAGAATAACAAAAAAGCATTTTTCATACAGCATATATGCCTCATTTTCATAAGCTAGAAACAAATAATGATAAAATCATACACTTACAAAACAGCCCACAACAGAAAAAAACCCCAGAAAAAAATAGACCGAAAAAAAGGCTGAAATGTTAATGTAAACATTTCCCAGTCCATCTTCCTATAACATGTAGAGAAAACAGATCATCATTTCTAACATGCATTGACTTACATGACACATCACAGTAAAAGTGCATTAAGGGAGCTGGCTAGTCTTGTGGAATTTGTGTTACAGAGGGCTTACTCTGAAGGTTTAAAAAAAGAAAAATTGATATGTTATTTCCAGATAGAAATGTTTTAAGTTTTTGACAAATACTTTGCACTTAGCAAAAGAGAATAAGGATGATGTTGTCAACTCCTTTAGAAATTAACTATACAGTTCTATCTCCTGATATTTATTTTTTCCTGAAAGCCCCATGACACAGTGGAGTGGAGCTGTCAAATACAGCAAGGAATCATGGTCTTTTAGCTGTTCCACATGCAGGTCATTAAACACCTGAAAGGTAAGGATTTAAGACCTCACAGCTTGAATGACTGATGCATTCGAATGCAGCAAAGAGTGAACAGACAACTGATATGTAAACAGCAAGCTGAGCTACTATGCAGCTGTGCTGCAGCGTCCTTTCACTGTGATTTTTAAAAAGCAGAAGGTCTCATGCTGAGGCTGATTCAAACTGAAAGTAACACTACTCAGACCAGTATCACTGCTGAAATTCAACAGAATCGTCTTGTTAATGGCAGATTATCAAAGCAGTGATCAGGAACTGACAGAGCTGGTGCCAGACAGTATACAGGCCAACGCTAAACAGCACCCAGCCACATCAGCGCAGGGCTGGGAGGCCAGAAGCACAGCACCACCTGATGTGATGACTTCTCGCTCTCGCTGAATATTGAGCTCAGCAGTAAGCAGGTGAGCCATCACCCTGTGGAGGCAACACAAAAATCAAACTGATGGATTGCATCTTGCCTTTATAGGATGTGGTACCCTCCAGTTCTTGATGAAACTCAGGAAGCTTAACATGGAAAAATAAAGGAAAAAAACCCATAACTGCCTGGCACATCTTGGAAGTTGCTAAGTAAAATTCAACATGCAGATACTACAATTTACTACAATTTTGGAACCAGCAGTGGATCAAGACTATCCTTGAAGTGCTTAGTGAATTAACTGGGTGAGATTACATGCTTTTAACCAAGCATAAAGTTTGTCTGCATTACTCCAAACTTCAAAACATGGCACCCCTATCTTACTTGGATTCAAATTTAACAAGTTGTTTCCCCATCTCTAAATTGATTTTGTCCAAATATGAGCGACTTAGGGCAGTGATAGGTCTTCAATATTCAACATAATATTCTCCATATTTTTTTTTACACTATCAAAATAAAATGCTTTTTCTCAAATATATCCTTTATATTCACATCTTTTTTCTTCCAGTCAGATAGCTAGCACTTTCTACAAGCGGGATATAATTCACATCCAAACTGAGGAAAACAAGCAAAACATCCTTAGAAGTGTAATGCCTTGTTAATGACAGCACTCTGGAAACAGAATGGTCTTCTTAGTGTGTTTGTGTGAGGCAGAGCCACTTTCTATTTCAGTCTCATTCGAGCTAACAAGACAGGCAAGAAGAAGCCCTCCCAAACTGGCACCTTAGAACCTGACAGGTTATAGGTTTAAAATATAACACTGCAGGTTTTAAATTTTTGCTACCCCTTTTTAGACGTATGGATTGCCAATCATTAGAAGTTTGGATATATATATATACGTGTCAGAATTCTGAAGAAAAAAGCAATCCAGCAAACTTGCAGAAATTGGTGTTTACCTGAGTGTGGCTCCCTCTGTCTTTATCACATCTCCCTCTTTAAGATAAAAATATTTATGTCCTCCTTCTATTGTTTCTTCACGGTAAGGGACATGAGGAAGCTTGGAGATGCGATATTGAGTGTCTGTTTAAAGAAGGCAAAGAAAATGATGTTTTGAATTTGTCACTAACAAAACTAATTCCACAGAAAATCTACTTTTTGAACAAGTACTATTAATTATTATGTAGCGTGAATACGAAAACAGAAACAAGAAATTCTGTACAGTAACTATATTTATAAAGCAACCTTATTCCAGACCAAACACTGAACAGTGAAAGCTACTGAATTTGAATACTGTACTCTGTACCAGCAGCAATTTTGAAGACCTAAAAACACAAGTGAAATTTGTCAAGAATTATTATATTTTACAAACGTTCCTTCTTGACTCTTCAAGAGACAGAGCCCTCACATTTCTACAACAAAACTAAGATTATGTGCTTATGTTCTGCATTATGACTCACAGAGCACCATTCAATATTTGCCTAAAACTGAGTGGAGGTTTTTTTTTGACCTGCAGCTTCCCTCAGCATCTATCGTTCTGAACTGTGTATGAACCCAGAAAGGTCTTTATATTTCTCGATAGTCTTTACAACTATGCTCATGGGTCAACAAGATGAAAATCCTCCCAAAGATACCAATGTTGTATTCAGTAGTGCCCAGGCTTCTTTGCAGATAAACACCTGACAAATTTATAAAATCTGAGAGAACCTGTGACAAAGTTTGTGACTAAGTCCAATGATCCATACTGCTTATTCTCTTCCCAGATACCAAAGCAAAAATAACTCTTACTGTTTACCAACATGAAATACACATTTTTAGATCAGAATTTACCTGCAGACTGCCCTACCCTCTTCCCTTCATGATCTGAAGCCTATAAATTTGTCAGCAATTACCAATGGTCTGATGTAAGGAATCTCAAAGTTATGCAGGTTTCTTTCTCAGACATAATTTATTAGGTTTAGACAATCAAAATAATTGTCAGTTTGCCATTACCGTCAATGTAGAAAGAAATGAGTATGAAGTTTATCTCACATCTCTTAATATCATGTAAACTGCCGCTGGTGATCTAGTGTTAAAGAGTGTTAATCATTTTAGACTGAAATATACAAGGTCCGACACAAATACCCCAAGACTAACACTAAAGCTCCAGAACCAAGAGTGTGAGAGACAAAGGGATGGTTATAGAATATATTCTAACCTGTCACAGTGAAGCAAGGCTCAATTCTATCAACTCACTCAGTACAAGCGTATGCATACTCAAAAATAGACATTTTCTTACTATTGGAAAATGTTAGTATGCAATACTGAAAATCGAGTTATCACCAAGTTTCTTGTGAAACTGAAGAAATTCTTGAGGGAAACTTTTCAGTTATTAACTGAGCCTTGTGGAGAAGAGATCCCAAAGATCAAGTCAGTGCTCAAAGGAACGCATTTTTTGTCAGTAGTTGTGAAAGCAAAAAACAATGGAGGTCCTCAACAGCCTTTCAAAAATGATCGGCAGAATTGCTTTGAGTGTTGGCAGCACTGTATGCAGTTGTGTGTCAACTCAGAAGAGAACTATTTTGAAAGTGATCATAGCTGATTTCCTTAATTTGTTAAATAAAAAGATTTACAAGCACATTCTCATTTTTTTTTTTGTATCAGACCTCGTAATCAATGCAATCTTTTAGAGTCAGTTGCTTAGCATTAGGATGTTGAAGCCTCTTGAAACTGCAAAGAAGCATGGCACAGTAGAACTTGCTTAGCATTAGTAGCTGCATTTGTGAAGCATTAGGCTGCAAGCTGTGAACTTTCACCCAGTTAAGTTCAACTTTCACCGAGTTACACAAAAGAACTGGCCCCAGATCCAGTCCAAGCCAAAACATAAGAAAGTTATTACCAGCTGCAAACCTTGGAATATAGGAAAATAGATGGCCTGCCTTGGAACAGGAAAAGAAGACAATAAAGAATGAGAAGACCCCAACCCCTAAAGCATCACGGGATCAACTGTCGCGTGGACAGCATGTGAACAGCACATGGTGGATGGGAACTGAGATTGTACTGTCCTGCCTTGCTTAACAACATCCCGATTAAGACATCCTGCTTAAACGATGAAGCTTCCATAGAGAGGCAAGCAACATGCAGTACATAAACAAATGCAGTTGTGATAACATTCTCTTGAAAGTGCTCTTTATACAACTTATTTTCATTCAATATGGCCTCCAAACGATAGCAATCAGCATCTACATGTCGACAGAAGAAACAAAGGAAAGTAACAGACTCGGAAACTAAGGCAAAAGCGATAAAGCAACATGAGGAAGAAAGAAGTGTTACTAAAATGGGCTGCAACCTAGGTTTGGTGCATTCGATCAGAAAAGAAATTGTGCAGTGTTATACAGTACAGTAATGTATTAAATTTATATAAATGATTCTGAAGGCATCCTCTATTGTGATGGCATTGACTTGTATTAAACATTTCAGAAGAAAAGATACAAAACTTCAGCTTCATGATGCATTTGGTAAGTACAGTACATTATAGTATTATTACAGTGTTAATGTTATTATTACTACTGTATTTCAATAATAGTTATTAACTTACATGATACATGTATTATGTTAGTTAACCTTAGCTTAAGTTATTTGTGGTTAGGTTAGCTTAGAGTACTTTATGTCAGATCAGCTGTATGCATCATCTCCCTAAATAACAAAATCTACTAACAATACTCTGGTCATAACCATATACCCCTACTGTCCTGTCTAGCTTAACAGTGGTGTAATTGCCCAGGGCTTGCTTTGTTCTTGGTCCCTCTTCACAGGCACCCAGCTCCAGCTGTAACCTGACACTGCATCATCAATAACTTAGCCTGAAGTACTTTGCATATGGGACTCTGACTCGGGAAACCTAGGATTTTTCACTTCAACACAAGGTTCTCATTATTCACATGTAAGAGAAACTCACTATGAAGGTATGCACAGCTACAGAAGAAAAACTGTACTATAATACAACTTCAAAATTCAGACTACTCATTACTTTCATTTTACACACTGCAACAGTAGCATGAAATTACATGCAGTTTGTATGGAGATTCCAGAGGAATAATCCTGCTGATTTCCACAGAAGCACTCAGTACAAGCTTTTTCTTGCCACATATCTAACATTTTCAACAATATTTGAAATTTCTGGCCTACCACTAGGGATGTTTCTGCAGATATCAGGTATTCCACCACAATGATCACAATGCCAGTGCGTCACTACAATTTCTTGAATTGAGATGTTGAACTGTGACAGTGCCTCCTTTAAACAGCCAATATATTCAGGAATAGCTGGCTCCCCAGTGTCAATAAGGACTCTTCTACACACAGACAAAAAAAAAAAAGGAGACAAAAATCAGTGAGAGAACTTAGAGTGCTCATGTGACAGTTAAATAATACAAAAAAAAGAACCCAACATTGCATGGAAATACAGCAATAATGGACATCTCCATATTCCAGACACCATCTCTTCCCTCCGTGACATTGCACCCCCATGGCATAGAAACATGGAATGGTTTGGATTGGAAGGGACCTTAAAGATCAAAAAGTTCCAACCCCCCTGCCACGGGCAGGGACACCTCCCATCAGACCAGGCTGCTCAAGGTCCCACCCAGCCTGGCCCTGAACACTTTCAGGAATGAGGCATCCAGAGCTTCCCTGGGTAACCCGTGCCAGTGCCTCAGCACCCTCATCGTGAAGAATTTCTTCCAAATGTCTAACCTAAATCTTCCCCCTTACAATTTAAAACCATTCCCCCTCCTCCTGTCACTACAATCCCTTGTAAAAAGTCCCTCCCCAGCTCTCCTGTAGCCCCTTCAGGTACTAGAAGGCCACTATAAAAGTCTCCCCGGAGCCTTCTCTTCCCCAGGTCTGTCCTCATAGCAGAGGTACTTCAGCCCTCTGATCATCTTTGTGGCCTCCTCTGGACCTGTTCCAACAGTTCCATATCATCCTTGTGTTGGGGATTCCAGAACTGGACACAGCACTGCAAGTGAGGTCTCAGGAGAGCAGAGTTGAGGGGGAGAATCGCCTCCCTTGCCCTGCTGACAACGCTTCTTCTGATGCGGGCAAGCACAAAAACTTACAGAGAATAACTAATAAACTCAGCCCACACCCCCGCAACTCCCAGCCAAACCACAGAAGCTGCCGTTCCATACGCGGAGACTCCCACCTGCTTCCTTCACGGATCCCCTACTCCAGCCCAACACAGCCGAGCCCTGCCCCCCAACTGCCCAAGACCGGCACCCGCCCCGAAAAATTAATGCTATCCCCCCCTGCTCCGCTGCTGTTTTTTTTTTTTAACCCCATCCAAGGGATTTCGGAGCGGCCCACCAGCCGCCCCGCGCGGGGCCGTTACCTGGTGCCGGTGCCCACCAGGTAGGTGTTGGTGCCCTGCAGGGTCATGGGCCCCGGGTTGCAGCCCAGCACCCGCACCACCCGCGACGAAAGCCGCTCGATGCGTGGCAGCAGCGACATCGCAGCAAACCCTCCTGTGCCAGCCGCTCTCCTCGCAGCAGCTGTACCGCCACTACAGCCGCCAGCACCGCTACCAATACCACTACCGGGCGAGGGCGGGAGGACGGAAGCCGCCGGCCCCCTGCCCCGCCTCCCCGCCCCGGGAGCGGCGCCTTCCGCCCAGCTGCAGGGCGGCCCCTGCTGGGCGGCGAGGAGCGCCGTGTGTGGCGTAAACCTGGGGCGCAGGAAAGGAACGCTTGATTTAGTGGGATACAGGCGATGTTCTCCTTTGAGGGGTCGGTGCCCAGTGTGAGGCAGGGCCGGGCACTGCTGGCTGCGTCCAAAAGCTGGGAGGACCAAGTGCAAGGCCACAGAAACACGGAATGGTTTGGGTTGGAAGGGGCCTTAAAGCTCATCCAGTTCCAACCCCTCTGCCATGGGCAGGGACACCTCACACCAGACCAGGCTGCTCAAGGCCCCATCCAACCTGGCCTTGAACACTTTCAGGGAGGGGGCATCCACAGCTTCCCTGGGCACCCTGTTCCAGGGCCTCACCATGCTCAGGTGGTGACTACCTGGATTTGGGCAATGCTAAGCATAAATACAGGCTGGGCAGAGAATGGATTGAAAACACGTCTCAAGAGAATGTCTCACAGGTGCTGGTGGATGAGAAGCTTAACATATCCCAGCAATGTGCACTCACAGCCCTGAAAACCAACCATATCCTGGGCTGCATGAGAAAAAGCGTGACCAGCAGGTCGAGGGAGGTGATTCTGCCCCTCTACTCTGCTCTGGTGAGACCCCACATGGAGTACTACATTCAGTTCTGGAGTCCTCAGCACTGGAAGAACGCGGATCTGTAAATCCAGAGAAGGGTCACAAAAACGATCAGAGTGCTGGAACACCTCTCGTAGGAGGACAAGCTGAGAGAGTTGGGGTTGTTCAGCCTGGAGAAGAAAAGGCTCTGGGAAAGCCCTCATAGGAGCCTTCCAGTACTTCTGGAGGCCTCCAAGAAAGCTGGGAAGGAGCTCTTTGTCAGGGACTGTAGTGATAAGACAAGGGGTAACGTTTTTAAGTAGAAAGACGGGAGACGTAAGATCAGATAGTAGGAATAATTGTTTTTACTGTGAGGGTAGTGATGCACTGGAACCGGTTGCCCAGAGAAGTACTGGTTGCTCCATCCCCGGAGGTGTTCAAGACCAGGCTGGGTAAGGCGATTAAAAACCTGACCTTGTGGAAGGTGTCCCTGCCCATGGCAGGGGGATTGAAACTAGATGATCTTTAAGATCCCTTCCAACCCAGACTGTTCTATGATTCTTTGAATTTGTGGTAGTGACAGCTGCATATCCTGTATTTTTTGAGAACGTGCTCACAGCATTTATAGGAGCTGTACGTGGTTCTTGATCGTGTATAGGAGTGACCGAGGATTCCGCATTTTCAAGGAAACTGGGGAGAGAGTCCAGCAAATAGCCACTAAGGTGATGAAGGGACTGAAGCATCTCTCCTGTGAGGAAAGGCTGAGGGAGCTGAGATTGTCCAGCCAGGAGAGGAGAAGGCTCAGGGAGATCTCATCACTATCTATAAATATCTGAAGAGAGAGTGGAGCCAGGCTCTGTCACAGGGCGATTGTCACAGAGCCGAGTAACAGGACCAGAGGCAACGGGCCCACACTGAAACACAGGAGGATCCCTCTGAACATCAGGAAATACTTTTTTACTGCGAAGGCAACCAAGCACTGGCACAGGTTGCCCAGAGGTGGTAAGAGTCCCCATCCTTGGAGATACTCAAAAGCTATCTGGGCATGGTCCTGGGTAGCCTGCCAGGACCAGATGAGCTTCAGAAGTCCCTTCCAGCCTCAGCTGTTCTGTGACTTGTGAAATTCTGTCACTGTCATCCAAGTAGTAGTACTGTGTTTCCAAACAGCATTCATTCCAGATCCTGCAAGGTGCTGCAATTCACCTGTTTGCCTTTGCAGTGTGCCCTCTGAAACCCTCGATTAACTGCCTTTCAACTGGCATTGTTAGTGAAATTACAGCAGACTTCTTCTCTCCTTAAAGTACCTGTAAATGAAGAATAAAGATGATTTAAGCTGAAATCAAAGTACATAATATTACTATGGGAAATTTTACCAATATTAGAATTTCAAGTATTATCTGATTTATACTCTATATATCTGTAACAAATAAATATATATTTATAAGGTTATCATAGCAATAAAATGCACACGTGTTTACTGGTCGGATTTTTTTTTGCTTAAATGAATTTTCAGTATATGAGAACAGAGTTGCGACACTTACATGTGATTTGAGGCCATTTCCAGGACTTGCATGGGCAAGCAGAACAGATTCTCACTGTCTTCTGAAGGGGCAGAGTCCCCAAACATGATCTTAAGACGCAAACTTCCAAAGACTTGTTAGATAAAACCAACTCAGAGTACAGCATGGAACTGAAAACCAAAACTTCATGGCTTCAACAGAACTTTGTAGCTTTATGAAACTTCAAAGTTTAATTTTTTTGTTTGCTTAAACTCTAATGTGTGCAAGCAATATGTGCAGTAGTGCCAGGAGATGAGCTATTAAAGACTTCAACATTGTAATAAAGGTCTGCGTCTTGCCTTGCATGACAAACTGCTGTTCCCCTCTCTAGCACAATCTCTTTCCTTCTTCTCCCACCGCTAGTTCTCCATCTGCCACAGATCCACTGATGCCTTTGGCTTCCTGGGCAGCGCAAGGCAGAAGACAGCACGAGGTAGGGAGGCATCTCTGACATTGGCCCTACTGCCAGTGTCAACTCATAACTCCAGATTTTCAGCTGGCCTCCAAGATCAGACAACAAAATGGTGCCTTTCAGCTGACCGGTCAGACAGCAGCACTGCATCATCACTGTCCAGAGACCAACAGCGTGCTTGCCTCTAGGCTGTTTCATCAGGGCTGATTTAGTTACAGTTAGTACACCTGAAGAGCTAGCTAACCCTTCAGTGATGCAAACAGCATGCACTACCTTGCAGTCACCCGCTCAGCCAAACAGTTTGCTGTGCCACACCCAAGAAGCTCTCCGACAGAACATTGTGCAGGCCTGTGTTACGCAGCAATTTCAAAAATCTACTCTTGGGTAAGGGACTTCAATTGCAGCTGTTAACTGCCAGGCATCACAAAAGCCACAGACAGAAACTGTGCAACAGTACATATACTGGCCATTCCTGTATATTTAGGCCTTCAAGCCAATTTCTTTGATTTAGCTGATAAAACAAAATTTGTTTGATATATAAACACAATACATCTATTTTTTATTTTCAAGCTCATCAAAGCATGAACTATAGACAACACAAAGGATGTTTTGGGTCAAAGGAAAGAAGCCTTTGTGTGCATGTATGCTGTGAAAGTAAGCAAGACACCTCTGTACACAATATTCCAGTGTCTTCCCATATCATCTTCCTGTCTATTGTTTTATAACAAACTGTGACTGGACCTGAACTTACTTACCTAATCATAAGTTATCATAAAGTACTCTATTAGGATTTTGTAGTACATGTATACCTATTTGGTGTTATGTTTGAGCCATTTGCAGTCCTTAGATAAAGTTTAGTTGCTGTGTTTTTAGCAGGTACTACTTAAGCCAATGCAAGCTGTGCATTTCACTGGTTTCCTATTTCTAAGAAATTTCTGAAAGTTTAGAGATGTCTGAAATTGTTTCCTTAAGTTTTATGTCATTGATAACTCAGAAGTAGTAAGGTGCCAGTTATTTTTAACATCACAAGACTTTTTTTTTTCTAAATTAAGAATTTTTTGAGGAACTGTAAACTTATTCCCCAGGAATACTTATTACTGCTAGTTCTGTCCTGGATGGAAAGAATAGTTTTTCTAGTATTAGGCAGGAGCTGTGAAGCAGTTTCGTCTGTGGGTGGCAGCAGTGGGTATCTGTAGAGAATGAATTGCAGGTTCTCTCTTCTGCTCTTCTATCATCTTAATTTCCTGTGCAAGCCTATAGATTTAAGAAGTCTGTTATTTCTCTTGTAATACAGGGGTTATAGGCACGTAGTGGAAGTCTTGCTGTTATACTTTCTAATGTGATACAAGCAAATATGACTGGATAGCCTCAAGTTCCTTTAGCTCACTGACTGTTTTATGTTGTTAAGACACAGCTTTGAGGGGGAAAATAATCTGAAGCAGGGAATATTAGACAATCAGTAAAAAAAAAAATAAGAAAAATCACTGAATCTCAATAAACCCAAAGTGAGATTTTGTGGAGTATTAATTTTCTACAACTACGAGATACATAAAATGGAATTTGGTATTTTTGAAGATACAACACAGTCACTGTTTGCGTTTTTAGAAATCTTTGGGTCTTGGCAATTGGCTTTCTTCCCCATTTTAAGCATAATTGCTAAGGATAAATGCTTCTCCACTGTTGCTGTATAATCGCTTAACAGATCTAAATACAAGCATGTAATTCTGCGATAATTAGACAAAATCAATTGAACAGTACATAGAAAATTTCTTGAGATACTTACCTTCATAGGCATTGGCACCTGAAAGTCTTGTTGCGAGAGTTTTTGGTTGGTAGGTTTTCCTGTTAATTTAATATAATTCTTGCAGCTATTTATAAAACATATTTAAAATGAGATGTGTGTATTTCTTAATACTTGCAGAATTTCTCTTATTGTGTTTTTATGATTGTTACCTGGTACAGGAATAAGTGAAGAAACCTTGAACTGAAGTGAAGCAGATTTCTCGGAGGGAATGTACACTACAAGATTCCTACTTTAAGAAGGAGCATTATGTTAGATCAGCTGTTTTTCAGGAGGTGATTAAAGGGGGATAATGAGTAAAGGCTTAGAGAGCTGGGACTGTTCAGCCTGGAGAAGAGAAGGCTCAGGGGCATCTCATCAATGTCTATAAATACCTGAAGGGAGAGTGCATAGAGGATGAAGCCAAGGTCGTTTCAGTGGTGCCCAGTGACAGGACCAGTGGCAGTGGGCCCACACTGAAACACAGAAGGTTCCCTCTGAACATCAGAAAACACTTTCACTGTTAGGATAACCCAACACTGGCACAGGTTGCCCAGAGAGGCTCTCTCCTTCCCTAAAGATATTCAAAATCCATCTGGACATAGTGCTGGGCAACCTGCTCTGGGTGGCCCTGCGTAAGCAGAGGAGTTGGACCGAGATGAGCTCCAGAAGTCCCTTCCAATCTCAGGTGTCCTGTGACTTTGTGAGATTCTCCTAAAAATCTGTACGTCAGTGATTCTCAGAGCATAAATACTCCATGTGAGTTCAATTTTAGTGTTCACTGGACAGGTGACCAGGGGTTCTGTCACAGCAGGGTGCTAAATAGCAGTGGGGGTAGAAAACTGTTTTCAGCTTGTACAAGTGTATTGGAGTAATTCATGAAGAAGCAGAGGAAGCTATTATACTGGGTGGAAGTCACCAGTCAATACTGTTTGAAGCCATACATTTTTTTCTCTAACTTCCATTAATATCAATGATGAAACCATTCATTGACTGTAAAGGTTAAATATCAAATGTAAAGAGAGACTTACACAACGAATCTTCAGCAATCCTGATTTTTTTTCAGGTCAGTGTTTTATCCCATTTATTTCTATGCTAGTCCTAGTGAAGATCTGGAATAAGTTGACTGTTCCAAAGATAAAATATCCAATGTCCTGTTAACACTAATCAAAGCAGAGAACAAAGGTCCTTCCAACCCCAATTTGGAAGCAAATAACGAGATACATATTGAACACCATAGAAATTTTGTAACAGTTTAGAATTGAGCTTTCTTTGATGGCAAGGCTAACTAGAAAACAAATAAATTGTCTAGCCAGTAATTTAGCTCATGAGCTGTTTGATTTACATTCCAAGAATCAGATACACAAACCTTGTCTTCTCTCTTTGCACTATAGAGTTTTTGTCATTTTTTAATAATAACAAAGTTTGTGACTTGGCTGATTTATGATGACTTCTTTTAAAGCTGTAAGAGCTTAGTCACTATTTGGGCAAATAGCTTGCAAAGCCTATTACAAATTTAAAAAAAATCTGTGGTGGAGCTGTAAAAATTTAAGCTATATACCAAACTGAGTATATAATGTATTTCTAGTTCTACTAATAAATTATGTATGTTTTTATAATTCTGGGAGAACAGATCTCCGATGTCCAAAATCTGGCCCAGATCCATGGAGAAGGACAGCCTTGGTAAAAGCTGCTAAATGTAGATAGTCTAGTCCACAGTCAGTTTTATACAGTCTCATCTTGTCTGCAGATACTTTGCAGTCTCATCCAATGAGGTCCCAGTGAAGTGAAGGCTGCGAAGAACCAGTGGTTCAGTCCATTCCAGTGGATTTTATGCAAGTGGAATAATTAAGTCAGGAGAATACAAGACAGGATGGGCATGATGAATCACTTTTGTTTTTCTTGGCAAAGATTACATAGGTTTATGCTGGTATCAGAATTTCAATTTGCTGCAAAAACACACAGTAACTTAGTCCAATGTTGAAAGAGATATTGTCTGCAAAAGCTGTATTCTAACAGAGTGCTTCTATTCATTTGATCATTTATAGGACAGAACAGGTGTCATTGTAATTGCTGAGCTGCTTTTTCTCTGAGTCACTAGGATTTTATTGTGGAACATTATACAACTACATTTTTAATAAGTGCAATCATAATACTCACAGCCATTAGAAAGAATTTGATGGGCGTGCACGCAGTAGCCCTGCTGTCTTTGAATCGTCACAGAGACGATTCTGCACAGGCAGAAAGGCCTCTGCTGCATCTGTTCAGAAGACTGTTATGGGTAATGCACTGCCCCGCTGATGTCCTGAGTGTTTTCCCCATGTGTTGTCTCGCAGGAATGAACCACTTAAAATTGAACCAGGAATTCTGCGTTACTGCTTTGGATTCAAACACTGTCTTTCTAGCTTTGAAAAATTCACTGCATTCATTAATTCTGTTCTACTAGTGATTATATGAAAATAATAGTATTTCATGCACTGTAAGAACTGCTTAGGATTAGAATGTTTCTGATGTATAAGGGGGAAGCAGGAAGCAGCAGAAAGGCAAGCACTGGTATTATGTTCACTATGAAGACACTGATAGGATTTTATCTCTATCCTAAGAGCTAGAAAAAGCTATAGGCTGCTGTGACTGATGGCATGCATTATCCTGGGCAGCAAAATCATAGAGGCGGAATCACAACACTTGCTCCTTGTACCTTGCATAAAACACACATAAAAATTGTGTTTTGTATGCCGATAGCTCACTTGAAGCAGACTCTTGCAAACACCTGTAGTTTTACCAGAGGAAAATGACATTAATCACTTATCCCTGGACACAGGCAGTCTCTTCAGGTATCACTGCACAGAAGAACTTTTTGTATGTGTTTTACAGTGTGTTGTACTATCAGTTTCAACTGTAACCAAAGTGATTATTCTTTTTTCATAAATCTTTGAGATATATAAATATGTATGCCAATAATAAATGAATATATCTAAGAACAAACATATTAATATAAACACACACATATACATGCACGTTTCCACAAATATCTATTGGCTTTTGCTGAACAAGTCTAACAAATTGAGCCAAATTTTACACATGCATACAAAGATATATAAAGACACAGAGGGAAAGTGGTATTTTTTCTTTCCTTTTATGGAGTAAAGTGTGAAATTCATTTATTGAAGGGAGTTTTATAATATATTAACATTAGTATTAAATACAGACATGGACTTCTAAGCAGAATCTCTATAACATATTCATAGGAATGACAGTTCTTGACAGTTAGCAAATTATTAACTGAGTCGCATGGTTTCTGTGTGATTTTAATTTCAGTTTGTGTTATATCAGTAAGCCCTTTAACTTTTCTTGGATTGCATGTCTTGTAAAGGTATGGCTGGAAAACCTGCAAATATGCAAATCTACAATTTTTTAAAGTGAAACATATTCTGAGAACTGAAGGACTTGCTAATCACATTTTATTGTTTCTACTTTGTTAGTTTTTAGAACAGGCTTATATTTATGTTCGCTGACAGATACTTTACTCTTCTTGCTCCTGTCACGTTAGATATCATATAGTTAATAAGACTGTGGACAATGTAATTCTGAGCAATGCAAGACATTTGACTGTGACACTTAGTTGTCCCCTACCTGGTACATGAGACCACGGTGCTCTTTGGAGTGCTATCATGCATAAAATATAGGGGATATTAAGGATCCTCAACAGAAATTTCGTGTGCACCTGTGAGCAGGCATTTGTACTTGGGCTTGGAATTAAGACATTGGACGTTTAGGAATACAGATTTGTGAGTGCATGATAGAGCTTTTTTTAGGTTACCATGAGAAAAATGTAAATGCTGTACTTTACCAGCTATTCCAAGGCTCTTTCAAGACTAGATTCCTGGTTCAAGGTAATTATGAGTCTGTGAGCAAGCTGACATGCTTGATAATGTGTGGCTTCTCATTTATCGCAGCTTACCCTATGGCTTCATATACTACCAAGATGTCCAGACAGGTCTGCAGACTGCTGGCATGGCAGCAGTTTGGACAGGATGCATGTCAGAAGTAGAAAATCACATGGGTCTCAGCTACATTTTGTGCTGTTGTTTTAGAGGAGTCTGAGTATAAACTGTAAAACTTCCTTTCTTATTAGGGATAATATGATAATGAGATAACTCCTCTTTGTGAAATGCTCAGATACAACAGGATAGGGAGGTTTGTAAACAGAGAGGAATCCGGTTGTCATGTTTATTCGTTTCAGCTACAAAATTAGAGGCTACTCCTTGCCACTCAGAAGTCTAGTGCAGCATTACTAATTAAATATGAACCTTGGTATATTACATACTTTGGCCATAAACTGCTTATCCAAAGAACTATATCTGTTTGAATCCAGTTACTGACTTAACTTTTACTGTAACTTCCTGCAACAAACAAATAGTGAACCTGTTCAGTTTCTAATCTGTTTAAAACCCATGCATAATATTTTTTCTCACAAAAAACTATACAGCTTGACAGAGGCAGTATATCAAGTTGCAGAATGATATGATGGTGTTTAGTATACAGTAAATACAGTTTCCTTTGGAACTTTTTTGAATAAACCCTAGTAATAAACTCTTAAGTTGGTTCATACACGAGTTTTCAGATATGAAACATTTGTAAACACAAAGTATGGTTTATGCTGGATTTTGTACTGAAGTCTACTTAGCTGAATCTGACTGTGAGTTGAATATAAATTACATTAGTGATTTGAAAAAGATTAGTGGCATTTTACTGGAGAGGGCAGGAGAGAACAGTGAAAGAATTCCAGCTCTCATAGCTGTAAGATTTCCTGATCTTTCTTACCTTTTTTTTTTGGGCCAGGACATGAAACATAAGTAGGAGATAGAACAAGAAGCCAGAAATAGCTAAGGCCTAGATTACAAAAAAAGGAAAAAAAGTGTTTTAAACACCCAGCACCTTTTTGAGGCTGTTATGTTTCCACTTGTCTTCATTAGGAAATCAAGAGCTTAAGTTGTCTTTTTTTTTTGTATTTGTACCTGGATCACAACATAGACTGACGCAGCCAACACATGCGAAGAATAGTCATAACCTTTCAAAAGCTTTGTTTATGATATTACCCAATTGTCTTACTTCATTCCCCTGTGGCAGTGTGCCTAAATTCACAAAAATCCAAAGGAGACCTGCCTCCGCATGTCCTTGCCCTGCCCAGAGTTCTCTACTGCAACTGTTCCCTGTGTACTGTCTGCTGTTTGGTGCTGGCATCAGCCCAAACCCAGTGTTTTGGCATGTCCTGCATCCTATCCTTTGGGATTGTTGCCAGCAGTTTTTTTGGTAAGAAATACATAGGTACTAAGGATATTGGTCATTTTAATGTTTGTAGATTTGCACAGGTGGAAATGAATGAGAAAAAGAATGTACTGTCTTACATCTTTTCTGTTTCAACCTGACAAATAGCTCAGATCTAGACAGGAGAAATGTGTAAATACGACTTAAAGAGGTCATAAGAGTCCTTGGAATTTTAGGTAATGTAAATGTCGTTTGGACTATGATTCATTTTCTATTTGTAGTAGACAACGTGGCTAGGTCATCTGTGTAGCCTGGGAGACTTTTCCCGAAGAGGTATAGTCTGGATCGGGTCTGGCTCCATACAAGTGTCTTTCATCAGGAAAGCTGCAGTCCTATTCACCACTTTCTTGCTGCATATGTAAAATCAAGCAGAAATAATAAAACCACTAAGACGTACACACACAAATGGAGTAACACAGTTGGAAATGACACGATTATGTGTACTCTTTTACAGTGGTGTGTACTCAACACAAGAGTTTTCTCAGTGTTTTGCGTTGTGCACAGCAAGGGAGATTAGCTCAGAAATTAAGAAAGTTCTGGGAAGGAACTAATCTTTTTCTCTGTAAACTGTTTTTAAAAACTAATAGAGGTAAGCTTATTTCTTAGTATTTTGCAACTATTAAGAATAATTTTAACAGCTGTTTGGTAAGAGGAGAGTCACTGTGGTTGGTACAGTGGGTGACCTCAGCAGATTCAGAGGTGCAGCTTCTCTTGGGCTGATTGTTCACAGATATCTCAGTATATTCTTCATTTTGTACATGCCTGTTTAAATGGTCATATGAATTACTGTATGAGACTTTAAAACAGAATATTTTTACTGCTTATCTTCCTTTTTTCTTCTTCTTTTTAGGAACCAGTAATGAAGAATGACTCTACCAATTAAAAAGACAATTTGCATTTCTCTTTTCCAGAATACACATGTATCTGTGTGGTCAATTTAATATTTAAGTCAAGAATGCAGCAAAATGCAAGCCCGTTTGCCGTAATAAAAATGTATAACCCAGCTTTCCTTTGTATAAAGCACTATGAGCAGGTGCTACCATCAGGAAGAAGACTGTAGAAAAGCATTTACATTAACTCCGACTTTCCTTCACATGAAGGGAGGAGGGAATGACAAGAGTGACAGTCTAATGCATGATGAATTTTACTGAGCAGAACTTAATTTTTTTAGCTGGTGGAATGATAATTTATGTAGTTGATATTGGAGTGGACTTCTGCATAGCTTGTAAATATTTCTGCCAAGAACAATATTGTTGGGATATACTGATACTGTGTTTTAGAGGTCTTTCATCATTAATAACTCAGATACTAAGTTATGAATGGTTTAAAAATGACTGGAAAGGTACTTGTACTGGGGAGCTGAAATGGATTTTTCTAGTTCATCTCTTTCAATGTGGAATTTTTATAAGGTAAGCACATTTTAAAATTTATTTTAAAAGGAGCAATCATATTGCTTTAAGACAGTGTATTAAGAAGTGCTTAATATGGCTTCAGGGACAAAACCACTTCTGGCCTTGGCAATTATTGCTCCGTGTAAGCAAATGGATTACTATCTGCTTATGCCGGGGTAAATTAAGTCAAGTTTTGATGGAAACATAGATCTCTTTTCATATTACCTGTAAGTAATGATTTTTGTCATTCACAGCCTAATTGTATTTGATTCATAAGCCTTTTGATAGGGTATGTTTAATAAAACCGCTTGCTTTACAGAGTAATACCATTGTACCTCATAAATGTAAATTTTTAAAGTGATGTTAAAAAGGGAATTAATTTAATTAAACTAAGTAGGTGAGACAGTTGAAGTAAGAGGAAAATTTTGAACCTGAGAGTCCAACCACATGTAGAAAACCCACCAAGATTCTGGAGAGAAATTAATAGTTGAATAGTTAGTAAAAATACTCAGCAGTACTTCCCATAGCGACTGAGTTAGTGGTGACAGGAACCTCTGTTTGCTGAAGGCACATGTCCAGGAATAGTTTAAGATATCATACGCTTAACATTCTGTGGTGGCTTGCTACGAAATTATAATTATCATTACAGAGATAATTTTACTTCCATTTTAAAACAGAAACATGTTGGCAAAAAGTCTTAAATTTTAATTATTTTGTGTACGGAAGATGCAAGAAACATGAGTGAGTATAGACGTAGACGCCCTTGATAAAATACTTATTTAAAATGCCTCCTTTAATTTCCTGTACTATTCTATGAACAGTGATGAAAGATACGTTTAGGCCAGTGTAACTATTCCCCTCAAACATGTTTTATTCACTTGAAGTTATCATGGATTAAGGAAAATGATGGAGCCTTTAGGAGTCACAACTTTCGTCTCTCAATATTTTTTCCTGTATGATTTCTTGTTCACTAACCGGATCCATGGATGTGGGTTGGTTTGTGTGAAATATACCAAGCCCTGGTTGCATGGGGTTTACCAGGTTCTGGCTTTTTGGGGCCACGTCTTGGGGGCTACTGTGGCACCCTCCTTATTAAAGTCATGACCTCTCTTTCTGGTAACTGATGATAAATGTATCTGTGGAGTAGAATGGCAGAAGCTACTCTTTTAATTTCTGGCCAGAAACCTCCCTCCTTGCCCTTTCTCTTCCATGACTTCATTTTCTGTAAGACTGTAATTTTGGTTTCACTTTTGGCTTGGTCTTACACTCCCAGGTTGCCCTTAAAATTTCCTGCTGATTAGCACCTGTCTCTATGACCTCACCTTTCAACATGGATGTTCAGAATTCAGATTCAAGCTCCAATTGTCTACGATTCTAGATACTGTAATCTTGATTCAGCGCTTTTATCTATTAAAAATGCTGCTTTTATGGGTAAATCTTAATAGATTACTTTAACTCTGAGGGACTTCACAAAACTCTTGGACTTACCTGAACTTACGCCCTTTCCAATGAATAACTCTCACCATGAATTTCTATAATTTTTGAAGCTTCCTTCCTGGAATTAGCCTCATCTTCTCCAAGTGGCTTATCTAGTAAATATAATTTTGCCCTTTGCACTGACAGTGCTGTCAACTTGCTCACTTATTCTCTATTGCACATATATTTTCTCCTATGCTGCCACTTACACTAGGAAAATTTTCAAGTTGTTATGTATAAATTACAAAGTTCTTTCAGCCACTCCTCAAAATTCAGTAATGTGATAATGCATACTGTGAAGTATAAACTGGTAACAGCAAGCTGACATCTGTACTAGTAGCTTTGTAATCAAGTATTGTATACTTCCCATTATATGTTTTCTTAAGTGTACCCACGTAGAGCTCCCTCCTGTCCTCCCGCTTAGTTATCTGATTTATAGTTCATTTAGATAACGAGCGTCTCAGGTTTATGGCTACAGTCAATGTATAAAAATAGGTTTTGTCAGGAGTCAGGTCATACTTGTTAACATGAGCTTCTCCAGAAGGTCATCTGGGGCAGAAACCTGCATTCTCCAATCACTGCTGAGGAAAATAGAGGCCTAGCCAGTAAATACAACTTGGCCAGTGAACTTAGGATGCCTGAAATTATAAGATGTGAATACACCATACCAAATTATCTTCCTTAATTTTCTTTTCTTTCTTCCTTTCTTCCTTCTCACATATGTCTTTTACACTTCTTGTTCTGTCTTTGAAAAAGGGAAATTCATTTTTGTACATTGCACAACACAACAGGAATCAGTCTTGTTATGTTATCACACTGACAATGCTAAGTAATAAATAGGAAAAGCATATGTGTGTATACACTTATGTACAGATACATATTGAAAATAAAAAAATAACATTATTTCATATCTAATAAGGCTTTAGTCTCTTTTAATGGAAAGAATGTAGACCTGAAATTGTATTTCACATGAAATGTTATTTTCTGCAAGGAGAAAATTATGTTGATAAAGTATATATTATCTATGTTGGCTATTATTTTCAGCCTGACCCATTTAAATGTGTCACACAGATGTTGCTAGAATCGAGAACAGACTGGGCCTAACAGCCAACATTAAACAATCACACAATCAGTGAACGTGGAAAAAGGAACATTTCCCTGGGGCATCACATGAATTCTGGAGTCTACTGATGTGTAGCCATTTGCAGCATAAGTCAAGGACACCTGCAAAAGACTAAATTTTAGCAATTAATAACCTTCACTGTCAGAATAGAAGGCCATACAGGCAGCAGCCATTGTGATATTGGCAGTTGCTACTGTATCTCTTGCGGCTTAAACGTAGGCTCAAGATGCTCTGCATCTTTGAACAGAAGCAGATGTAAAACATTTTTCTGCATATTTGTAAAGATGAATTCTGAATCCATGGGACAGATCCAATGTGAGTGTTTATTTTATTACACATTTTAAAAGGCAATGAGAAAAAATCAGGGACAAGATAGATGATGTTCAGTTTATACTAGTACAGACATAGTACCTAGTAAGTCACACTCAAACCAAGAATGGATTAAAAATGAGAACTGAAGCTGGTAACGTGCCTTTAGCAATTTATGTGTATAACAAGAAGTTCTACAGGACAAAATAAATAGAAAGGCATTTAAGCTACCAAGTCAGTGATGTAGAAAACATCTGTCAACTAAAAGTGAAAGGTTTGTAATGCTACCTTGAGTGAATTAGAGGTTACATAAGTGCTTGATTACATTTTCTTAATATAAATTTACTGACACAATTATTTACTTAGTTGCAACAGTTTGATGTATTTAATCCAAGCCTTTCGATACTCAGAAGATTAACATGCAACCCAATATATTTTTCCGTTGATGCAAATTGTGACTACGTGACTGTAATTTAGACAGGGCAATCTTTGCTGCCAGCTCTCTCATACCCTGCATGAATTTCTAAATGGCACCCAAATCTTTACCAGTGTAGTCTGATGAGATGGGATCCATAGTGCAGTACTGGAATTATGGTGGAAAGTTCCCATTCTGAGCCAAAGATTCCCTTATTTTACAGGAAACCATGAGCAAACTTCATCCCTTATGAAATGATGATGCAAATGTAGGAGTATCTTAAGAACAGAGAGACAGTAGAGCTGTGTTTCAATAAGTGTTTATAACAAGTAGGAGTCCTATCATCTGCATTATTCACAAAGCAACACCACAAAGGGAAAAACTGTTTTTTCTATTAAAATGAATGTGATATTTAGAAACACTGGTAATTCTTTACTGTTCATACATAACTGTTTCAGTTGTACAGAAGTTGTGATTGTTTACTCTCTTGTCTTCTAAGTAGCTTATATATTTTGGATTTATGAAAAAAGGTCCTCTTTAATGAGTTTAGAGTAAAGATGGAAACCTTCCATTTGTATTAATGACATGCTCATTTCAGCTTAAATTTAAGATGCACTTCTACTTAAAATACATAACTGATTCAAAATTTTAATTAATTTAGTTTCATTCTAGTTGAAGTAGCTTTTTTCAGTTAATGAAGACTGAAACACAATTTCTATAGCAATAGGTATTTTTTTAGGAAAATACAATATATGAATGTAATTATCATAGAATCATAGAATGAACTGAGTTGGAAGGGACCCACAAGAATGGAGTCCAACTCCTACTCATGTGCATGACAATCCCAACATTCACACCATGTGTCTGAGGGCATTGTCTAAATCCTTCTTGAATATTGTCAGGGTTCAGAGCAGGCACAGTGTTTAGGTGAACCATAGGCATGATAAAGGAGAAAATTTGAGCCTAACCTACCCTTTAGTATGGACTGAACTTTCTCTTTGGCTGAGAATGCAACTGTCCAACACTAGGCCTAAATGTTGTTGATGGCACCTTCCTCAAAAGTCTTCTTATTGGATGCCAAACAGCCAGTTGGGAATGGGAGTGTAGGCTCAAAATACTTTTACAAGTTGAAAAATTTGTCACAGTAAAATACAGTCAGTGACACAGGCATGTCGAGCTCAGGGAATGCCACCTCCCATTGTACAGTTAAAGAGCAATGAAAGTATTTGTACTTTTCTAGGAAAAAAAAGGTATTCTACGCATCAATTCAAAGTCAAAAGTGGGCTAACTGAAATAGCTACGACTAGTGAAAAAACTACAGCATATCATGTTATAAGACTATAAACCTAGCGTACCATTCTCAGTTTAGAAGGAACATGCTTCCAAAAACTGGCAAGTAATTTCAGGTGAGCATCCAACTGAAATATTCCTTTTGCAACACACCTCATTCTTGCCTTGCACATCATCTGCCTTTTCACCTGTGGCTCTGCAGCTTGAAATTTGTGCAGCTGGATTCCACTTCTTGCTGCTTGGACAAACACCGACTCTGAAGAATGAATCGATGAACAGATTGACCCACCCAATTGTTTTATCTTGACAACATTGCAAGCTCTCCAGATGTTTACATCTTAGATAAAAGAACCAGATGTTTTGGAATAATAATTGTTTTATAAACTGAAAAATCTATAGATGCCTTGCCAAACAGTTCAGCTCTTTGCTTATGAGCAATTATTCAGAACAGTAAGATAAATACACAAAAACATAAAAGCAGAATGGTTTCTTTTGGGAGTAAATAATGGATCTAGTACCAGCTCACAGAATTACGTATGGCCTGAACAGCAGGGCTGCAGCCTGTGAATCTCTGCAAGGAGAAGAGCAAAGGCTCTTCACTTAAGGCTCTTCAGTAGTAACATAGCTGCTCCACACCTACTACTGATGCTTCTCATTTCTATGGTTGACATGCTTTAAGGTATCAGAGATGTCATGACTCCTCTAGCATGCACTTAACACAGGACCTGCAAATGCTGGCTGTGTCGCTTTTAGCAAGTTAAGAAATCCTGACAGTGCCTTTTCTGTGGTCATAGGATTTGGTCTTTAAAAGTGAAGGTTTTAAACAGAAAGGGACTGTGCTTCAGTGTCACTGGGACAAAACGATTCTGCAGGATCTGGGTGTCTAATGGTCTGCTGCCCCCTGTTTTCTATGTACAAGAAATGCAGCTGCATGGGTTTCATGGGGTCTGCTGTGCGTATGATTCTGTGGACAATGGGGAATTTGGAAACTTGTGGCACTTCAGCTTGAATCTTGAAATCATCTCAGATGTAGCCTCAGCGAATGAAAGTAGGAGGTGAGCTAAGGCTCAGGACTCTGTCTTTTTCAGCTTGCACCTTAGCAGGCTTGTACAACTGTGTAAGACAACCAATGATACAGGCTGTGGTGTTCTGCTTGATTTCTCAAGAAAACACATCTGAATGAATAATGTAATCTTCATAATCCAGATGACTAAATTCTTCTGTTGAGAGGGGAGGCATTTAGCAACACTTATAATGCTAGGAAATCTGGCTAAATAACAGTGAGTTTTCTTGAAAGAGGACTGCTTTGCTGTCCTTTCCTGCCAGTTATAGTCAAAATGGGTTCATTAGAGAAGAATACTGGAAGCTCAACAGAGCCTGTGAACAGGCAGAAATAGGCTTGAAAGCCATGGCTGAAGGTTGTTCTACTCAAAATTCTGTTTATTGGAAAACATACAGGATTTATGTACCTATAAAGCCACTTATTAGTACAAGTGAAATTTTAACAGTCGATTCCAAGAATCATTATTTATTACAGAAAAAGAAAAAAGAGTTTTATCATAAGAAGTTTCTTTTCTGTTCATTTATCTGCAGCTTCATGTTACATCCAAACTTAGTATCTATTGTACTTTTCATGCATGTTATACACAGTTTCTTTGTTCTCTTTCTAACCCCTGAAACTAGTTTCATCCAGCTACAGGTTTGCGTTTTTATAGCTGACTATTGGTGGGTTGTTTATAGCCACGGAGTCTCCAGAGTCAAGCCAACCATTATCATCCTGCACATGTACTCTTCTACATGGCATTCTGTGTCTCCACATCTCTAGACCTCTGCTTTCATATCATGACTGTACTTCGCTATTCTACATCATCATGTCTGTCGTAAATACCTCATTCAATACACAATATCTGCTTATTACTGTTACCTATATAAAACTATGGCTGTACCATGCAAAACTGAACAATTTAGCCACCCAAGCAACTGGAAGAAACCACCAGAAAAACCAAGTTAAAACAAGTAAAACAAAGTCATAGACCTGTTGGGAAAATTCCAAGCAGAGCAAGCCTGACAAGGCTGAGTCCTGAGGCCTTGCATAGCTTATGCTGTGTTACTGGCAACGACAGTGCCTAATATGGTGCTGCAGAGTTATAAGGCTTAGTCTACCATCTGCACAGCTGTTGTTACCAACCACTTGGAAGTCAAGTAACCAGCAGAAGAGACAAGCATTGTGTTCCACCAAGATGGGATTTACATGCATGCTCAGAAGGAAACTTCTCCTTGCTTTCACTTGTTAACAAGTTCCGAAAGAGTCTGTGTTTGCTGCTGAGCAGTTCAATTGGAAAGAGGTCTTTAGATGTGGAAAACCTTTCTTCTGGAATTGCCACATTTAATCTATTAGAGAAAAGTGCATAGCCGACCGCTCTTAGCTTCCATGGCAGTAGTGCAAGGAGACAGATCGTTTGCCAGGGCAATGTGTCTCTGTGAGCATCCATTAGGAGCAGCAGAAATACTACCAGTGGAGTAATACTGGAGAAATACTACAGCTGGAGTTTTGGCCCTACATCAGGTTGTAGCCACTGTATTATTTTCCTAAACACAGCTGTAAAATTACCATGTGCAACAGCTGGTTCCTCCCATAATTATCAAAATAGGTTTTGATTAAAACTTAAGTGCTCTCTCCCCTCTAATGTGCTATGCCCATCTTCAGACCTGAAGCAAAGGCCCTGAAAATGGGAATAAGTGCTATGATTTATTTAGCCCTAAGCATGGCATTAGAGATATGCTGAACAGAAATAGTTCTTTGCCACACAACACACACCAGTTGTGACTAATTCCACACATCTCTGCATTTACTGCTCTTTCAGAGGTAGTGTTCATTTAGACTGAATGGGAAATAAACCAGAACTGTTCTAAAAGTCATTCAGATGCACTCATTTACCAAGGCAAATGGCTTGTTCATGTAAAACCCACTCAGATTATAATTAGAATCTGTCATCCCAGGAAATCCACGTCTTCAAAGTAGTTTTCTGAAATGGAATTCTTCCCAAGTATTTAGAAAATAATACTGTAGCAGTTTTTTAAAGCCTATTGTATATTTGAAGTTCATCAGATATTATCCTTGGGGCTTACGATCTATATTATATTTATATAGATGGGGAAGTTCACAGCTGGATATTCATGAATACCCTTCAAAGGGTACAAAAAACCTGAGTATCTCAAAGAGAGGCTGAGAAGAGATACTACAGGAATTTTCACAAATGCTATACTTTTAAAGAAATAAGAACCTAACAAAATAAAATTTGTAATCTTTATTCAGGCAAGTCTGATATTCTGTTTCTGTTCTAGTAGTTTTTGCATTGCATTGGTATCATTGATCATAGTGATTATCTGTTATCAATAATACCAGATATTAAATTAAATTTTATTTTCATAGAATGTACTGGATTACATGGGAAGATAAAATGTGAACAAAGAATGAAATGGGCAAAATTGTAGGCTACAGAACTTTACTGAATTGTGCTTTTTAAAAACACTGTCTAATAAAGTTTCCTTTTTTAGATATTGGTTTGTTTTGAAATACAGCTGCCAAGCAGCATATAAACAAAACAACAGTGAAGATGCATCACAGACTCTCCTGATCTCATTCAAAGACAAGCCATTGAGGTACTGACTGATATTAACATGCTCAGGATATTCAAGACTTTTCTTGAAACCACACCACAGCTTTTTGTCCAGTTTTACATCCTTATGGAACATGGCAAATAATAATTTCTGTCAATGTGATTCTATCTTTCTTCTTAATTTGCAAGTTGAATATCTTCCCTAAAAAGATAACTCATAGGGCTGGCTAGCATGTTAAACATATCTTGGAAAACATACACTCCATTGTGTATTTAATCTGATTCAGTTAGAATTTGTCTAGTGTGTGGTCTGTTCTGCTAAATCCATGAAAAGGAAGATTTCAGTATGAAAAATTATAGTATCCAATAGAAACATAATGATACATTACTTGGAAATAAGCTCTTGAATATAACTAGTATATCACTAGCAGAGCAGTTTGTTTAGTGAGCTTTTGCTTACAGTTTCTTTGAAAGCTGCTAACTGAACATCTTGAAATGAGGAACGATTTAGAGGAGCCCTGAGAGCTGTCACTACCATCACCCACGTTACAGATGAGGGACTGAGTCAGAAAACAACTAAGGATATGTCAGCATTGCAGAATGCAATATCATGAAGAGGTACTGCTTTAACTCTCAGAAGCAAGACAGCAGCTGTTATTTCCAGCTCTAAAACTAGCAGCATTATTAGCAAGAAATTGAGTTACTCAGGGCTGTAATTTATCTGACCAAATGGAGAGACCTGTGCTGCTGTCTAGTGTTCCTTCGTAGTCCATGGAGTCAATGGGTACTCAGACAAAACGATCAAATGAATCTCATCTTAAATATGACCATGTGAAGCATCAAGTCACAGTTATAGATTTCTACACTGGAGACACCCCAGAGTCAATATCATTTGCTGAAACATAAGTTTTTATGGCCTATTTGAGTACTTCAGAAATCTCTAAGTCATCTGTGTATGGAGATTGCAAATATGACACACAACTTAAGCAAGACCATCAATGGCCAGAGTCTGGGCAGGATAACACAAGCATCCTTAACAGCATTGGATGTTTAGATTTAAGTAACTAAACTGAGCCTTAAAATTAAGGTCACTGGTTCAAGAGCACAGAGGAAATATAACAATTGTATAAAGACAGTGTTAAAAAAGTATGAACTTGTCCAAACTTATTTGGAAATTATAACATAAAATAAGTATCTTCAATTTAGGTTTAACATTTATCCTCATGTTTTGTTTAGATGCTGCCCTTATGTCTTTTTGTGGTATCTCCATTTCAACAGTTGATTATCAGATGTCATTATGGAAATCTTTGCTGGTAAAGATGAATTTCGTCTGCATCCCAAGTTAGTGTATATCTCTTCTATAAACTGCTTACCATCACTTCTTGGGTACTCAATATTTCACTAATCACCCTATTAAGTGTTAGAAGTTCTGTAATTCTGCTGGTATTTCTTTGGATTTGTGGCTTCACCTGGACTTTGAAACAACATACAACATTTTGCAAATCTAAGAAGATGGAATACTTGTACAGAACAGTTGTTGGAATCATTCTTTTACTTTTTTAACATAAAAGGCAGAAAAACAAATGTTTGCATTTCTATTTATTATGCTACTCACACTGTTGTAACGCTGGTTATTTTGTTTGTATGTATGTTTTGGAAACCTTCCGTTATCAAGGAAATACATTTTAGAATTGTGAGCATCTTAACTGTTCTTAGTCTGGTGTTAGGTATAATTTTTCTTGTTGTATATTACAGGTGTTTTCATCCCACTGATTATTGCAGACCACAGGCATGTTCAGATGAACCTGATGGAGAGGCGGGACAAAAAGACAGAGTGGAAATGGGCAGATTTCAAAATTTCATAACACAATGAACAATATAGATTTTTTTTCTGTGTGGACTTCAAAGCAAATACTTGCCGGACAGTCTCTCTGTCATTGTTTCTCATATATCATCACTGAGTAGTACATAATGGACTAGAGTTATTGGCTCTGAATAACTGTTGTTCTTGGTGATGCTGTATAAAGCCTTTATAACATGCTTGTCAAAGTTGCTTTTGAAAAAGAAGCAATTCAATCTATCCATACAACACAAGTCACTGTTTTAGTTTTCAGCAATTCAAAGAAAACACAGGAAGAGCTAAAAGTTAGTGAAATGGAAGTCCGCATTAAAAGCATATTCTACTCATTCACGTTGATTCTGTTAAAGCAAGGTTTGCTTTTATTTCTTGCTGGAAGGAAAGAGGAGTGCATTTGAAAAAATTGGGGGCAGTGATCAGTTACCTTTGTCTGCTTCTCCCCATCAGTCTAAGAGCTACAGTTGTTCAGATGAGCATAGTTACAAACCGTACTGGCCTTCTCCCCAAATATCCCCTAAAGAGGAATAGCTTTGATTTATGGCTCAATCACCATCTTGCCACAAGGAAATCTAGGGAGGTATTTTCTAGGTGTTTTAATGACTCCTTTATTATTTTTGTTTTGCTAGTCTTTCACTCAACTTTCTGTATTAAAAGTGGTGAGAGCTTGTGGTTCTGGATGATAATAGGAGCCCAAGTGATATATGAATAGCAGGAGTGTTGCATATAAAGGAAGGACTATGTTCCTTGAAGATTTCCTCTCCTTTGCGCCCTAAGATGTAATGCTTTAAGTGCTGGTTTCTGCTGCAACAGGGGGCTATGCAAGGTATGCAGTGGTGCAGCTTCTTCTTGTCACAGGAGAAGAGACAACAACTGTTCTTGATGCATTGCGCTCACAGGGCTGGGAAATGATGGAGTAATCAGCTTGTCCATCAACACCGTTTGACAGAAGGCAGAGTGAAATTAAACAATATCTCAGTCCTATGTTCAACTACTGAATCAATAGCAGAGGAAATAAGGTTGATAGCCACAGCTTCTTCAGAAAGAAAATCTAAGAGGAATTCTTTCAGAGCTGCTTGGTTTTAAATCTAAATTACAAAAAACGGGTCTTCTTCCCCTTTCCCCTTCCAATAATTCACATTTACAGTTTGAGTAGTCACAGGCAGAGGAAAGAAATGGGATTTGAGAAAAGACTAGAGATAAAGAGTGATAAACTTTGCCAGAAACCAAATCAATTAGCATTATTGATCAGGAGCAAACATCCCTGAGACTTTAGGGGAAGGGCTGATGCTCTTTGGTTGATAATTAGGGTGCTGAAGAGCTGTGTCTTATACCTTTGGTGTCAAGTCAATAGCCTGCAGGCTGCCTTTTTCTTATCTTCCAGCCTTAGCAGAGCTCAGAGAAGTTTCTACATGTTATTCTTTCCTATTACGATTTCACAGTTCTCCTTACCAGGCCAGCCACTTACATTTCCTTAACATTCAAGGATATTAATTTTTAAGTGTGTAGCTTGGACTGAATGGTCAGCCTTTCTGAGGATACACCTGAAAAAGTGGTGTGGCAACAAGAACCTCTGTCTAAAATCCCACATTTCCACTTATGGGTAACTAGACTATAAGTCCAGAAGGTAAGACACAAAACCAGCACAATTCATGAGACTTAAATAATGATTTTCCTAAAATGAATATATCTAAAGCAGTACCTTCACTTCTTTCAACTTTGGAAAAGAGATTTGTTTCCCCTGGAAAGGCTGCTTAGGTCAGAGAAAAAGCCCAAGGCTCTATCCTGCTTCATGAACCGTGATTGCCCTAAGTTCTATCCCCTCATCAGCAGAGTATTTCTGACTAAATGATGGTGCCTTTGGCCTAAAATGCATCCTGATTTTAGGGTGAACATAGTCTTCACCATTTAGGGTGCTATTTTCTAGTAGGAAAATAAGAGTAGCTCTGCCTTACTTTCCGCACTTACTGTTTGTTCATCTGAAATCCTGAGAAGGGCCTAGTGTAAGCTAGAGTGGAAAAGGGAGAATATTATCTCCTATCTTGGAGAAAAATCACAAAATTTTGTGTAATTATTATTTGAAAGAACACCTCAGACTTTGTACATTATCTGAGAAGCAGATCTCTGAGGAATGTGAGCATAGAAATTCCAGCCTTGGGGCATCCAAGTTATCGCCTGCTGCCAAATGCCAGAAATGTGGAGCCCGAGTTGCTCTGGAGAAAGGTTGCTTTCTAGTACAACAAAACAAATTTGTCTTGGCAATTTCTTTTTTCCTTTCAGTGAACTGGCAAATTTCAAGTACATCATTCCTATCTTTCTGGCCAACTTCTAACATTCATTTTCTTTCATGGGAGAAAAGCTGAATATTTTGCTGCCTTTTTTTCTGTCTGCTCATTCCCTCTTCTGTACCACTAAGAAAAATGATTTACTGAAGTTCAGTTGTTAAAAAAGGCATCTATGTGTTTATTTATATGACACTAAATCAAATATGTATCAAACCTAATTACTTAAGTTTCAATTCCTATTTAATGCTTTTAAGTCCCAGCGGGTATAAATTTAGCCATATCCTAAAACTGAGAAATCGTTATTTTCATAAAGCTTAAACAGATCTTTGTTGTCCTCCTACAGATAGTGCACATGTCCCCATTTTGCTGTCATCAGTCAGCAGACCTCAAGAGAAGGGAATTCTCATTAGATTGTCTCCTGTAGAGTATTTATTTATTTTCAACTTTAATATCCCCCCTTTCCTTTTGACCTCAAGTTCAAGATTTTCACTTGATTCCCTTCGTTTTCATAGTGATAAAAATGGTTTCTAATTAATTTAGTCATTTTAACTCAGAATCACTGTAGCAGGGAGTACAAGGAAACACATGAACTGATTTTAAACATGTTTCATATCATCAGTGACCACTTCAGACAAAACAAAGTCCCACTTTACCTAGGTGTAAAGTTCAAACAATAGACTTCATATGTATCCTTTCTGTTCCCCAACTACTATTAAAATTCATCTGCCACTCAGTTCGTGCATTTTGCCTGACCTTGTCATTTTAATCTAACTGCAAATTGAAAACAAATGTTTTTTTCTTTTTCTTTTTTTTTTGTTAAGTATGTCCATTACATCTAACAAGAAGTATTTTAATAAGTTAAATAAAAATAATAAACCTTTTTTTCCTGTTTTGACTACTGTCAGACCTGGGTAAGAGGGACAATATTCAACAGAATTGTTTTAATTATCCTACTAATATTCAACATGCCATTTGATGGCATTGGTGAGCTCACCTGATGTACCACAGATAGGACTGATTTATGAAGCCTTAATTGGGTGTCCAATAAACATTTGTCAAAATAATGTATTCATTCAAACCAAAGCCTTCTTTATTTATTCATATAAAAGAGCACTTAACTTTCAACAAAGAATTGCCTGCCATCAAAACCACTCCATAAACGGGGGAAATTTATGAAGACACAGTACCAGAGGGTGATCAGTGGAAGAAGGAGGTTCACTTTAACCCTTCAGAGTACCAAGTTCCACTTCTTGCTTGTTATTGGTACTGTATATATTTATTTTTAAAAGCCCCAAGCCCAATGCACAGCTCTTTTTTTCTGCCACAGTCTGACATCTCAAAGATCACTTCAAAACTAAGATCTCTCATTTTTATAATGCAGTGTGTAGAAGCTCAAAGGTAGTTGGTTTTAGGCTTACCTACATTCTGCCCACAGTTTTCACCATGTATATATTCTCAAAGCGTCTCTTTTTTTTTAGATTTTTAACACATTATTTTGCCTGAACATGAGGCAATACATGTACATATCATTCATTCCAGCTGAAGAATATTCCTGTTCTGCCTCTTTGTGCTCTTCTCTACTTCATAGCATTTTAGTTTCCTTGTATAGATTTTTAATAGAATAGCAAAGTAGATGGGCTGCAGAATCAATATTTGAATAGATTCCAGATAAACACTTGGAATCCATCTTTACCATCTTCACTATCTTCTTTACCTCCCATTAGCTAACATATAACAATTACAAGCCACACTGAAGATTTCCGCTATGCAAATCCTACATTCATTAGCTTAATAAAACACAGACCTTGGTGGGATAAGGAGTGATGCTTCAAACTTACCTTAACCTGCTGACATCTGTGGAAACTGCAAACTGTATTGGCCTTCCTATGATTGTATGTTTGTTTCCATAATTGTTTCTACTTTTAGCATACTGGTTTTATTACTGACAGTGAATACAGCTGTAACAGAGTAGAATGAGAAAGGATAGGAAGGGTTTCAAGAGCACATTCATGTCTCTAACTCTACTATCATTTTGTTAATCTCAATAAAAATCTTGATCAATTAATCTTTGTTAATATCAATAAAATCTTGATCACCATTACCATTGTTGTTACTACTATTGGCAGTTTGTTCAGGTGTCCAGGACGACAGTACTTAAAAGAATATATATCTGTTGCAACTATAATGCAAGGAAAAGTTAGTAGTTATGCTTTGTCTGCTCAACATGTAGAAGTGATCTTAAGGCTCTCGGATTAAGCACAGGTATTTTTAAATGGAATTCTAAAGGCACTTTGGACAAAAGACTGTTAACCACTTTGTTCTATGGGGAGTAGGCCAACTGCTGAAAATCAAGGGCTAAATGTCCCAACGGAGTGGTTCTGGCTGCTGTGAGAAAGTAGATGACAAAGCCACATGTTTGAGTCACTCAGAAAGATGCAGGCATGAAGATGAAGGCATATGGAACAGAGACAGCGGGAGCTCATGTTTTTCAGCCATTTTCCACATGGCATACCCTACAAATTTGGTCAAACTTAAGTGTCTTATACTGCAGTAGAACAGAAAGTGACCTCAAACACAGTTTTGGTTTTTTTCCCACAAGACGACTGCGTTGCTGATGCTATTCCTGACAGTAGTTTTCCAATTGGTTCTGATACCAAAAATGCTGGCAAATAAACTAAGACTCGTTTTGGAGTTTTAGAAAGTAGCATCCTTTAATTCAGTGCTGGACACATGAGGAAATGATTTCCATCAACTGTGTAATGAGACAAAAGCTCAGTACAGAATATATTTCTCACTTATGTGCATATGTATAAACTTTCCCAGAAGACTTACGCATATTTCATTACTTTCCAGGACTAGTTTTAATGTTATTATGAACTTTACAACAGCCAAATCTCTGCTCATTGGAGCTTTGGAGCCAGTTCTGTCTGACCTTGCATATTAGATGGGGAAAGACTACAGAGGTGATTATAGAAGACAACACATGACCTAATCATTTCTCAAAGAACAGTGTCCAGAAAAACACTGGAAAAAAAAAAGCTATAAGAAAATACACTTACAGGAACATCCTAACTTTCAAAGAATAGTTACTTAATGAAACTTAAATGAAGTTCTCTGGAAAACTAATTCTGTAGAAAACTAATTCAGCTTAAGCTTAAATCAAAATATTCCACTTTTTGCAGTAAAAACTACTTCTTGTATCGGTTCTGAAAAACACAATGTCACCTCCTACTCCCAATCTGCTCCCTGAGAACGGGTAAATGCGTTCCTGTGTTGACTCAGGAAGCAGGACAAAAAAGGAAAACTCTTGGAATGCTCTGGAGTGAACCGTGTGCTGCCCAGGGCTGAGCAAGGCACTACACAGAGGCCCAGAGAACTCGAGACAAGAACAACTTCCTTAACACTTCACACGGCACCGCTGGCAACCGAGAGCCCAACAAACAATTGCAGCGATCGCCCACAAGGGGCTCAGAATAGAGGGAACTTGCCCAGCTTCAGAGCCCTGGGAGACAGAGATCACCGTTAGAGACCAGAGGAGATGGGGCTGCGCTCAGTGCGGGGCTGAGTGGTGGAGAAGAGTGGGAAAGAGAAGGAAAAGAAATAAAAGCAAGGAGAGAGTAGGAAAAGGACAGGAAACAAGATTTTTCTCACCTCCCTTGGAGCCCACAAAGGCTTGATCCGCAGACACATCCCCACACATGGCCACGTGTCACCTGGCTTTTATACCATCCCGCCTCCGGGCCCCGCCCTCACCCCACCCCGGGGCAGTGATTGACAAGGGACACTGTGCATGCGCTGTGAGTTGTTCTGGAATGTTCTCTATGGCATATGCTCTCTCATTGTCTTAGGCTGAGGCACCTGGAATGGGTCAGTAGACCTGTGAGCGTTTGATGTCTGCTTTGTGCTGCCCAGAGCTTCCCAGCTCCAGGTCACTCAGCACCCTCTGCCAGCCAGGGGACACCAAACTGCAAGGTTGTTTCACGCACTGATGCCCTCAAGCACAGTTTCCATCACTCCACTCAGCCACCAACAACTGTCACCATTGCAATTGTCCCAGAAAGAAGTCACAGACGGAGCAACCTCTGACAGGGGGGTGAGTTCAGATTATTTTTTTGGCGTGGTGTTTTCATGTTTGTGACTGTAACTTCTGCTACCCGAAATCTTCTGCCATCCTGCCTCTCGTGGGTTTGCAACCACTCTGCTCCAATTTCAGTTGCGAGACTAACTGCATCTTCACTGCCTCAGCTACCAGGATGGAGAAGATGCCAAGATTGGAGTTAATGTCAGAGAGCAACAAGAGCCGGCAGCACCCTGCAGGCTACAAGCACGAAGGTCTCCCTGGGGCTGCAGGGTAGTGAGTGACTGCACACGCACTGTCAGTTGTTCTGGAAGGTTCTCTTTGGTACATGGTTTCTTGTTGTCCTGTGCAGGGGACACCTGGAATGTGTCGATGACCCCGCACATGCCCAGTCTCCACTTTGGGGTGCCCAGAGCTTCCTCCATCCAGGCCCGCATGGGCCCCTTTGATCACTCAGATCCCCTGCTTTTCGCCAAGTCCCTGTGGCAGGATTGTGCTTGGCACCCTCCACCGATCAGGAGTTGCAGTGAGGAGATGCCAAACTGCTGATTAAGGCACCTGGTGCCCTCAAACAGTTTCCCACCACTCCACTCAGCAACCAACAACTGTCACCATTGCAATTGTCTGAAACAAAAGTTCCATCTGGGCAGGCTGTGACACACAATGTCCTAGGAAATCTCCCCAGCTCTAGATAGTCTTGTCAGTCAGAAGCCTCCCTATGTCCAGCCTCTTTATTGCAGTCTGAGTCCCTTGTTCTCCCTACATTGCAGAGCAGATGGTTTCCTTCCGTGAAGCCCTATGTTACAAATTTGAAGATCATTATCATGTTCTCAGACTTCGAGTGGCAGACACTTAATCATGTATTTGTTGTCTTCTAGACTTATGATCCTTCCTGCTACTTTCTCTTTCAGTTGACCATGTTATCCTTGAAGTGCAGGACCAAATCTTTACACACTACTCTAGCTACAGCTGAGTGTATCACATGGGTTACTTCTTGTGTCCATAGGCTACAATCCTATTTTTGTTTCATTGTTACAATTTTGTCTTTTTTTAATGACATCATGACTGTTGGTGATTCCTGTTCAATGCACTGTAGCACAATGTGCAGAAGCATTGTCTTATCTGTTCTTCCCCTTTTGGGTGTTTGATTTTCACTGTAAGATGAAGTTCAGCTGCTCCCCTCTTTAGGGTCTGGCTTTCTTCAGATATTTATTTCTCTGACTGTTCAGCCCATGATCTAGAAAACAGCTTCTCCTCTTCAATGGCAAGTGTTTAGTCACTAGTATTTGGCTTCATGTTCACATAAAAGGTTGAAATAATATAGGAAAACATGCTTGGCTTTGTATAATTCTGCTATGCATATATTCGGTATTTTCCAAAACTATGTCCTATGTGACGATGTGCATCTTTAGTGAACATTGCATTATTCAACTGAGAGAAGAAATGTGTTTGCCTGGTTGAAGCTACACTGTGTGGGAGTACATACCACTGTCATGACTGAGACTGCATGCTGTTGGTAGTTTCTGTAAACATCATATCTGTTATATTCTTTGAATTAGATGAAAAAGCAAAGGGAGAAGAAAGTATTTTGTAATCTGGGCTCTAGAAAATGGTGTCATGAGATAGATACAACAATGCAGAAAGATTATGTACTACAGGTCTCTTCAGAGCTGTTTTGGGCTGTGTTTTGTTGGGTTACAGTAAATCCTAAACTTAGATTTAAAAGGATAAACCTTAGTCACTGTTAGTTGCTTTTGTCAGCACTCCAAAGCAGCAAACCAGTACCTTGTATAGCTCCATGCTGCTTTGCCACTGTCACCAGTGTGTGGCAGCATATCTGAGCGGTATTGGTAGTCTTAGTTGTAGGTTTGTATTATATCAGTTTTCTGCCATACACAGTTAAAACAAATTGGATGTTCAGTTGTATAGGGTCCTCTACAATCAAGGGGTGTGGGTGTGCGGGAGGACTGTCATCCTGTCTACCCTGCACCTGTTTAGGATGTGATGTCTTCCCTTAGAGGTGTCCTTTCTCATTGACTACAGAAGGAACATCAACAGGATTCAGTTTAGGTAGTTAAAATTAGGCAGTATAACTGACCCTTAATGTAGTCATTCTATCACACATAGCAGAACTCCAGTAAATTGTCAGGAAGAATCTTTTTTTTCAGATTGTCTGTGTAAGGAGGGATAGTAGTTGGCCATTTCAGCCACTGAAAACCTAAAAACTGAATGGTTGGAATGCATCATCTTTCTCTTATAGACATGAACTTCTTAAGGATGCTGAGATCCTTTGAATCTCATTTGCTTCTTCTGCATAATGGCTTACATTTAGCTTTTCAGATTACCTTATTGAAACCTTTGGACCATTTCTGAACAGCATTTTGGAATAAGTAACCATCCTCTGAAACTTAGTATTAATGTTTTCAGTGTAGTAAGCAACCATCTCAAATATTTTAAATTTAAATACATATCAACTTGTATTGGGTTTTGCTTAGGTGATTGCTGATATAACCTCTGATGCATTCTCCCTGGGTTCTCTACCACAGCATTGACTACATGATCTTAACAGAATGTGACCTTATAGTCTGCAAAACTGAATGGCACAGTTACATAAACGGAAGGGAAAACAAGCTACGCCATGTAACATGGAAGAAGTCCCTTATAAACAGCTTCTTAAATGACAATACCAGAATTTGCATATGCTAATGAGCTTATATTTTAGCAAACGGTTATCGTAATCAATAACTTTTTTTTTTTTAAAAAAACATAGTATAAGCAAAGATATTTTGCAAGTTGCATGCCCATTTCTACTGTGTTCTGTTAAACAGTCTGGGGAATTTTAGAAAAAGAAATAAGCATGGCAGTTTCAAACAAGAATGACTATTGTGTTAAAGTGAATATAAAATAAATAGTGATTTAACATCTATAATTACAATCAGACTTCAACAACAAATGTAGCTATTAACTAATTTATGCCTTTCCTTGAAAAATATAAAGAAATAAAACCCCTAAAAGCTTTCTCTCACTTCTGTTTTCCTAGCCAAATAAATTATGTTTACATGTATGTATTTAGAAGTATAATTAAAGCAGCCGGGTGTGACCTTCCTCAGTCAGAAGGAAAATACAAATCACAAGGGTTATTTTGTTTTTTTTTTTTTGCTAACGAGGGATTGAAATAGAGAGAATAGAAACAAATAACTTGCAGGCCTTGCCATAAGCGATACTGTTTTCACCCCACCAGAGTGAACTGGACCCATGGTGCTCAGCAGTCACCAGATTCCACATGTAACGTGAGTGAATCCTTGTTTTCTGGTTAATGGCTACTTATTTTGGGGTGTTTTGAGAACGGATGGAGTAAGTTTCCAGCTCAACCACTTAGGAAGAAAGCAACAGAATCTCACTAAAATACTAAGTCTTCTACTTCCAGCTTCCATTTATCAATTAAATATGCAAATGGATGACAGTCAAAGTAATGATTTGTTTGCTGCTTACAAAATCCCAACAATATTGTATCAGTGGTATCTTACATATTTGTCAGACATGCAGAGTGAATAATTCTACACTAAGATTGCCATCTGAATTTTTGTTTTAAAAAGGGTTTTCTCAGCAGCAGATTAGAGAGATCCTGTTGTTTCTGATACAGTTTACCGTAGCTGATCTCAGGAAGCTGATGGGTGTTGCTTGGGGGAATAAACTTACCAAGTCAATGTAGTACCATGTTATAAAAAAAGGCCTGTTTCATAAATTTAAGATGACAGAATTTGCCTACTGAGTTTTAGAAGCAGGTTTTTAGCAAGTGCTACTCACCATTGTTCTATCATCTGGCAGTCAGAGTACAACTTGAGGAGACAGCACATACAACACCCATCTCTTCAGAAGGGACTTGCCCATACTTTGTCCCTCTCATTCCTTCATTTTCTATTAAGACCTACCTGGTGCCTCTTCACTGATAAGCATCTTTTAATGACTTGCCCAGGCAGTCTGTGCATGGGGAGGCCAAATGGCAACAGGATTTTGGATAAAAACTACTTAGGACCAAGGTATGGGGGACAGAAGAAAAGGAGGCAAATTAGTCCCTGCCCTGTTCCAACACAGAGTCCCTTTCAGCTCAGTGTCCACCAGTCCCCAGCTTTGCCTGTGGAGAGGGCAAAGCCCAGCTGTCCAGCCAGAGAAGTACCTCAAAGTGCTGCACCTCACCTCTGCTGCATAGTTAAAGATAGTCTGAGTGTTGCACGGTTCCCTTGCTTCTGCAGACCTAATTGTTGTACATATATGGACTACTTTTCCACATCTTTCTATTGTGTCAGTGTCCCACCCATGTTAGGATGCCATGCAGCCTCTCTTCTTTTTTCAGATGAGGAGTATTGTACAATCCACCTCTCTTTATACCGGAGACACCTTCTTTGGGAAGTTTTTTTCCAGTGTCTTTTCCACCCATCCTTCCTATATAAGGCAGTCCGTTGATCTCTTATTTCAGCCATTTTACTGCTTCTGTGCACTTGTCCTCATTTTCCAAGGTCTTGTCCTGCTCCTTCATGCTTTTATGTGCTTTCTCAATTCTCTGGTGCCTACAACGATGCCATTGCTGTACTTCTGGCGCTGACATAATTTTGTTACTCGCTTTTGACTTTTTCTCTTCCTGTCCAGCTGTGTCACAATCACAGAACAGCTGAGGCTGGAAGAGACCTCTGGAAGCCATCTAGGTCAACCCCCACCTTGCTCAAGCAGCGCCACCTAGAGTCAGCTGGGTCATTACTAAGATGAGATAAGACAACATACTATGCTGGAAGATGCTAGTTAGTTCTGCTGACCATTTTTTGATCTATTATCAATTGTAAATGTGTTTGAAGTAGTGGCTTACCTGAACAGATGCAAAGGTTTTCATTAGCCCTTCCACCTTCTTTCATATTCATCCAAATTTCTTCCAGCTGTCCTGTCACCTGAACTTAAGGGAACAGTCAGCTGCAACATCGAGAAGTTACTATATTACATCTGGACAGACAGAAGCGGTATCAAGTCACCTGCAGGTCAGCAAACAAGACAAAAATAGGAACATTTTAAAATCTAATACTGGTAACGTGGCTTCTAATCCAGAAACACTGCTGTATATTGCAACTGTAACAAGACTACATTTGGGGAATTTCTGTAAACTATAGAAAAGAAGCAATTGAAAGTCTTTGAAAAAAAACCCATTCCTATCATGTATCTTGATTAACCAGTGAAAAGGAGGGAAAAAATGCAATTCCTGTCTATATTTCATTGTTGCTGGAGATTATCAGATGATAAATATAGTTATAGTTTGGAATTTGAGGCTTGGAGAATCTGAAAAAGGAAGCACACCATGAATAGCTGCAAACCCTGAAAGACCACTGTGACACATGAGCAGCCACAATATTTCACATTTCTAGGTAAAATTAGGAAACACAACATGGACCCAATTGCCAGAAAGAGCTATAGATTTTACAAGGCTTTCAACGCTTAAATAGCCTCTAGCCATTCTCATTTGTACAGTTTGTGAAAAAGCTCAGCCCACATATTCTTCCAATACTACAGGACTCTTCTTAAGTTGCTATTCCCATAGCTTCCTATAGAGCAAGGTTGAACAGTCACATCTTCATTGTTTGTAGGTGTCCACATGAGGTACAGACTGACCATGGTGCAAAGGCAGGGGCATGGGGCCCAGCTCTAAACGTCTTGAGAAGGGAGGCATTAAGCGCACTGCAGAGAGCTGCTTAGTGAGCACTTCAGGCCCAGAGTTTGTTAGTGTGCATATGGTGCTGAGTAAAAGTGAGTAAGGGCCTCTGGGCTTCAGCCAAAATATTCCCACAGCGCTTCACTGATCTATGCAGATGGACTGGTTTGAGTCAGTAAGTCAAGAGTCTGATATCTCTTCTTTTTAACCTAACTGTGCTCCTGTAGCCTGGCTTATGTATGACCATATAATCTACATTTCTTTCATCTTAAGTATTTTACCCCTCTAGGCAATACAATTGACTGCAAAAAAAGCATCTCCGCCAATGACGTCTTCTGGTGTAACGAACAGAGCAAACACGATAAGTAAGAAGCACCACAATATAGTCAGATATATAATGAAAACAGATGGTTGTTGCTGTGCTGGGAGGGGCAGTATTGTTTACTGTATAAGCAACCGTAAGTGTGGGGGCTGCTTTTCATTTTGCTAATGCTTCTTTGACATCCTTGGTCTGTTGCCTACCAACTAATCTGCTTCATGCATAAACTATTAATCAGCAGTTCTAGCATTCACCATGCACTTGATTGTCTTTATTAGGCACTATTTTAATTTGGAAAACAGTTTCCATTAGAAACACATTCTTAGCAGAATTACTAAAAAGACTTTGCAATCTTTCATATAGGCATCAGGACATGGTATGATGATTTCTTTACATGATAATAATGTCAGAGTTTCAGTTTGTGAGGAAAACATTCTCCATTTTTGGGGGGATTTAATTGCCCAAGTGATTACTAAAGAAAGGAATGTCATAGTGGGAGAAAACCAATTTCACAGATTAATTATTTTAGCAACATTTTGTATTACCCCATTCCACTCCCTACTCCCCCTCTCACTGTCAAGGTTATCTTTTTCCCTTGTCTTAAAAAAGATGGGAGGTTGACAATACCAGTGGTAGAATTTGTCTTTTTATCCACAGAAACTTACAACACAGACAATAGCATATTTTCAAACCACCCTGTCCTATCAAGTCAGGCTCTTCATTTAACTAGCCTGGAAAAGGTCAGGTAGCATTAACATTTTTTAGAAGATTTGCCATGTGGAAAAAAGTGGCATCTATGTTACATATGTCAAGAGTGAGAGATAAGGAACTGTTAGCTTCTTTTGTTTTGATCCTATGGTTAAATTGCCCCAGATGAAAACTTCAGTGGAGCTAGCAAGTAGCTAGATGAGTTGCTCACTAGAACTTAACTTGAAGACTTGAGCACATCTGTAGCCAAGTAGTGAAGGTTAGGTAAATAAATACAGGCTGAGGGTTTGGATTTACCTTGAGAATTATAATTATCCCAGTATCATGTAGGAGTTTCTGGATTATTAGAGAAGACTATTTCAACCCCCTATTACCCAAGATTTGGTCCAAGAGATCAAGGGTTAATCAGTTTTTTGATTGTGATAATAATTCAAGTGGTGGCAGTTTAAGTTGTTTAAAATTCCTTGGTTTATTGAGTAAATCACTTGCCTTTGTAGATGAACTGTAGGCCTGGCCTCTCTTTAAGCTAGAAGGGCTGCAGTTGAACTCCAAACTGGGATTAACATTTTGTTTCTCAACTTCTGTGAAGGTATTGTTTTTACAGCAATATTACACCATTCTACAACTTCACAATGTGCTGAAATCAAGTACTGCAAGCAGGTTTTACTTCCCAGTCTCAGAAGAATATAATATGATTACAAGAGGCATCTGTAGGGAGATAAGAGCTATTTCACAACTTTCATACCAAAGAACAAGCAATATCAAAACTCTTTAGATTAGAGTGAACTTGAATGTCATATACTACAGGTAAATTTGCTGTTGACACAAAAAAGAGAATAATCATTCCCTGTAGCAATATAAGGGGAGGCATCAAATAAAACACGTGCTGTTTGCAGAACAAAGGGAGAGACCTTTTGTCTGCTTGCCATAGATACAGTGGATGCTAAAAGATTGTGTGAGTTTACTCAGCCACTGAGGGGAACAGAGGAACAAACAAACAAAAAAACCCACAGAATAAAAATTTTTTGAGGGCTACTGCCCAGTACTGATGTCCACCCAGGAGGTGCAACTAGAAAGAGAGTTTAAGAGAAAGCTACCCACCACAGAAACCGAGTACCTCTCCAAGAACACTAACCAACAACCCAGGGCCAAACTTAAATGGGCCTCCTGAGTCTGTGGGCAGAAGGTGTTGTGGGGGGTCCCAGCTGAGGCTAGTCAGGACAATTAAAGCCAGTTTGTGCAGTCAGAGCCCTGGCAGACACCAGGGAAGTTTACCCAGCAGGAACAAGCTAAGCCAATTTTTTTTATTTGATAGCCTTTGGTTTAAACAGGAAATCAGAGGAAGATTTCTCAGTCTCACTGAAATCCCTGCCTATATTGCAATATTTATGTGCTCAAAACAAGCAGGCACTCTTTTACACTTAGGAAAAAGTCAAGTTTTGTCCTTGAGGTCAGTAATAAAATTCCCATTGATTTTGGTGGGGTCAAGGCTTTACCTTGCTGTTTCTTTTCCTGAGCTGCTGTTTTGAAGTCCAACATGGTAATAAAAATAATTAGAGGAAGCGCCACAGACTCTCTTTTTCTAAGCCTTTTCTGCAAGGTACGTGGATACCCCCTGTATCAGTGCATTTTATACTCCTTACTTTGACCCTTGCGCCAGGCTGATGATTTTCTGATCAAGAGTCAGATAAAGCTGCTCCAAGAGCACATCAATATCACTCCCTTTCAGCCAGAGGTCTGGGTCAGTGATGTGGGCATGAAATATGTCTTTCCTCTTGACCTGCTGATGGAAATGGTTGTGCTACCGTAGGGCTTGCTTGTTTGAGTTAAAGACAGCCTAGCAAATGAACCAGGAGTGGAGTTCCTCCAATGATAATTCTTTAATACTGAATTGTTTGACCATCTTTATCATGAACTTTTACTACCAATCCTTTTACCCAATCTGTTTCTAGAAATGGATGAATACCATTAGTGTCTTCTTGTCATAGCCCTGGCAACTTGTGGATGTTTATCTTTGCTTGAGAAGAATAAATAAACTGGTACCGTGTGACTAGTAATATGCCAAGAGTTTGAACATATGAAATGCATAGGTTAGTGCTTTCAAGGTTTATCCTTTCTGAGGGTCATTATTCAGTAAGTAATTGGTCTTAAAATTATCCTCTGCTCTGCTCCCAGTGCCCTGTGTACTTGGGCAATCAGAAGTATGTGGCCCTCTGTCTTGTAGACAGGAACTATAGAATTGACACGACATATGGGATTTAGATGTCTACCTAAATATAGCAATGAATGCATATGTGCACTAGTTGTCTAGTCCATAAACTTAGAACTCCCTAGGAAACTCTTCAGCTGATTGTCCAGTACAGATGCAATTCAGTTGCTTAATGATGTATGTCTAGTGACTTTTTTGATGCACCAGCATATTTCACCTGGTGACCATTTGCTGCCCTTGAGATGCAAAGATTTTCTGTCAGTCTTGTGCCCATACTTCGCTGGTTCTGTACCAAGTACCCTAGAGCATCTCAAACAGCTCTACATACGTCTTTTTAGGAAAGAAAGTGCCTCTTTTGTTTGTTTATCTTTGGATAAGGTGAATTTATCTCTTGACTTCATTGACTGTGTTGGCTAGGTGTCTGTTGATTATTCTGGAAGTTTAAGATGACCTTGGCTCACAGTAGACACTTAAATTCTGGTGACTTTCTGTCTGAAACCTACTCCTTGTGCCTCTACATAAGAGTTCCTGAACTTTCAGGATCATAGTTAGTATTTCTCAATATGGCCCAGTTTAAGGACTACTTATTTGGTCTGTTTTGCCCTCTAATCACAGTATAAAGTGGTGCTGGTGTTCTCACATGGGGCTTTAAAAGGCATTTAAGATGTGGAGGAACTTGCACTGACTAAATACAATAGAGATCAATTTCGTATCTCATGAGTTTTCCTTTAAAACTAACATAGTGATCCAGGAGGTTTTGTTCATGCATTTGGCAACTTGCTCAACAGTAGCCTTTGGAAGACCTGCTGTGCCACAGCAGAAAACATTTTTTTTCTGATTGGGTTTATCTGTTAATTTGGTAATTACCTTTACTTATAAATGCCAAAACTTCATTAAGCATTAATTTCACTAGAAGACCTTTCTATTATGACACTTCATATTATAACATCTAATATAATATTATTAATCTCATACAGTATTTCGCTGTGTCTTCACAGTAGCAGCTTTACATTAATAGACGATACTATGCCTTCAAAGTTGTGTAACTCCGTCAGTGTGTTACTCGGTATAGATCATTTGTAGTAATTTGTGAAGTGCTAAGGAATTAGTGGTACCTACCTCTGTACGTATCAAAAAGTATTCAGCCCTGAGATTCTTGAGGATTTAATGATTTTAGGTAGAACAAAAGAAAGACTCCTCTCCTGCTTTCCATTAAGAAGCAACGGAACTGCTCCCTGACTTGGAAAAGGAGACAGAATTGCATTAATAATCCCTCCTCAGACTAGCTAGTACCTCTGTTAATGAATAGCAGGCTAGATACATATTTGTATACTGTTGTTACTCTACAGATAAACAGAGCTTTGCAGTATTACAGAGGAGACTTCAGCTTTTATGTTTTATCTTTCCTTTGTTTTCCTTTCTAAAGAAGAAAGTTGACACACAGACACACAGACACACAGGAAGATCCCATTGTATTCATATTTATATATGTGAATTAAGTTTTTTTAAAAAATGTGTGCTACTGCACTTTATTGTTTGGAAAATGACACAATATTAATATCAAAGATCGCACAGCAATGCACATACCCAGGGGACAGAGTCTAAACTTCAGTGTGTAAATTTAATTTTATCATTTCCTGACTTGTGCTTGGCTGATGCTAACCCATTCGCTTTCTCATGAAGTTAGTATTTATAGAGAGCATGTACAAACATAGACTCTATTTCATTAAATTGTTGTTTTAGTTATTTTGTATTCTAGTGCATCTGTTTCTACTGAAATCCTTTTAGCATAATTGATTCATGTTAAAAAAATAAAATATCTTCTTTTTCTTTATCCATTGAGAAATCTAATCTTTACTTATATCCTTCAGACTTGCTGAACTAGAGCAAATGAAGGCATTTCAATGGCTGTATGAAAGCTGCTTGCTTTGGGGGATGTAGCTGTGGAACCATATGCAGATATCAGAACCTGTGGTGATTTTAACAAGTCAGCCTTTTGGTAACAGTCTTTAAAAACTAAAATAGACATGACTTCCAAGAAAAGACAGATACTATTAGTTGATTTTGATGCTGGATGACACCTGGAATGTTTTGAATATTTTTTTACCAATTTTACATCACATTTCTGCCTGTTCAGCAGTGAGCCAATCAGAACCACTCCTACTGTTTTAACACTGCAATAGCTATTGGAAAGGTTATTGCATGCCCTCTGCTCCCTCCTCCAGCTCCAGGAGGGAATTTCCAGTAGAAGTGAAGGATCAGGCTTCATTTTCTACCCTTGTTGTCTGATTTGTCTGCTTCCTTTTTGATACAGGACTAATTCTTCTTGGGCTTTAAGCCAAATCTCTACTAGAGCTTATTAGACCTTCCTATAGTTTTAGGTTTCTACCTGTGTTATTCATGAGAACAGCTGAAATAGGAGATACACACCTAGCATCCGAACAAGGCCTGTGTATACTTCTGCAAGATCTGGAGTAACCTCCTGACTTCAGCATTTTGAGAAAAACTTAGCCTCTTTGTGGCCAGATTCTCCTTTTGTAGGTATATGTACTTTCTTTTTAACTTGCAAGCTCATGACAGCTAATTCTAACCCTAATATTTTTATCAGAATTTTGGACAGTGGTTATGAAGGAATAATACCAAAAGCTGTGATTCAGATGGTAAGGGTTAGTTCTTGCATACGACTGAGGGGGTAGAGCAAGGTGTAAGTGAATGTTCTCCTTTAGGATAGTAGCACGCATGAGTCCCTCCCTAGCACTCAGCCTCTCCTACCTTTTAAATTGTTGTTCTTTCTCCACACATAAGCTTGTGCTTTGCTAAGTTGAGCAATGGATTTAAATGCTTGGTGGCTCTGCAACCTAAAAGAACAACTTAGCTGCTGCACACATTGAACAGAAGTAGTCTGATTTGTTTCAAAGCAGAAATGGTTAACTGGAAAAACACAGCCCAGCACCACAGGCTGTCTATGTGCAAGTGCTTTAATGACCCCCAACTTTTAAAAATTTGTCAGACATAAAAGCAGTACTAATCCGATTAGTAACTGTGATTGAGTAAATCTACTGTAAAAATGGACCGTGCCCTGTTTTGAACATGATACCATGCTGGTCATTTGAGAACTGCCACTGTGAAACATAAAAGTCTCTTTGATGGAATATTTATTTCATGAGTTTAAAAAAAAGGATAATAAAGTATTGTTTGTTTTCAAAATCCCTTCTAAAATTTTATTAGCCAAGGAACTAATATTCAACACAGTCAAGAAAAGACTTGTATCGTGCAGTAAGAGAGAGATGAAAGCTCATCAGAGGGGAAATCAAGTGGTTAAGTAAAAGAATTGCTCACTCTACTTATTTTAGCTTCAGTGCTCCATAGGAATAAAAGGAAAACAAGTATTTTGGAAAACCATATTTGTTAAGTTGAAAAAGCTAGTACTCTGTTGTGTGGCCTTGGAAACTCTCGTTGAGCTTTCTATCTGCCCTCCAGAATATGTCTGTATGTCACTTTGGCAGTCACAGCTACTAATTTTAAAGCAGAAAAGCATCTTCATTCCTTGGGGCTCACATGCACTGCAATTAGTCTTATTATAAAATGCCAGAAAATCTCTGGCAGCTAAAATAAAGTCCAGGGAAATGTCCACACCACTGATGAATGAGTTCCTTGAAAAGGAGTAGGAGTGGGTATGAGCCACGGCGTTTGGATCTTGATCGAGGTCTGGAAAACCTGAGGATTGTGTTTTGGCTAGGTCCACTACATATGTAGAAGGAGATCATCATCAGCATTTGTATCCAGATTTCATTAAGTATTTATTTTAAGTGCATGCACATGTGTGCACATGCACCGTTTACAATTGTTATCCAAACTTCAAATAGAACAATAAATAACATTGCATATAAAATGTCTCATTTTTCATTCGCCCACATGTAGCGGTATTTCCTTTCTGGTCAGAGCATCTAAGAGGTTGTCTTGAGTCATGAATGCTTGACCAGACCCTCTTGGTCTAACACTAATGTTCTATTTACCTAATTAAATTTAGCTCAAGCTGTTTGCATGGTGGAATGTGCCAGCTAGTGAAAGAAGAAAAAACCACTTTCCTAAGCCAGAAAGTGCATTTTTCAGACAGGAGATGCACTTTATCGCAGCAGCTGAAAAACTGATTTACAGAAAAACTGATTCAGCTTGTAATGAATGGGCTTTCATTTTGTTCCCCAAAGTGGAAGAAAAAAGTTTTAGGATATATGGAAATCTTCATTTGTCCCGCAACAAGTCTCTTGCTTCATGGTCAGTTTGTCTGCATTTTTGTACAGAAGGAAGGAAGCATTTAGACTGTGTACGGAGGAGGCTGTCAGGACTTTGCTCGTGCCTTTCCCTCCAGACCAGAGCTTTTGCAGTTGTAGGGGACTGGAGACCAGACCTCCCTTGGTTGCTGCAGGCCTGTACCTGTTCCTTTCACTGTCCGGGGAAGTTTCTGAACCGCTGTGAAGCGATACAGTCGTACCTATCAGGAAGCGAGGCTGTGGCCCACTCCTTACACAGAGCCATGGAGGAGCCGTGATGATGCTGAGGAACCTGTGCCAGCAGAGCAGTATTTTAGCACATGGTCACTACAATGAAGTCTGGAAATCTGAAGGAGACATTGAAACATTACGTCCATGAAATATCATGTCCTAAAAAAAGGGCACAATTCAGGCTTTTTTACAACACAATATGCATTTTCTCACCAACATTTTACTTCCTGACACAAACTGACCTTGATCTGTCATTCTTTTACACTATTCCACTACATTTCAAAATCAGACTATTTGCAAGAAAAAGCCCTGTTTGTAATGAAACATAAGAATTGTGTATTTTCATCTTTCTGAACTAGAAATTCCCTAATGCATGGTGTCCCAGGCTGCATGTTAGGGATGTTGGTGTGTGTAGAGTGAGTCATGAACAACTCTTTGTTCAATTTCCAAACAGTTTTATAAATAGAGCTCACTTATGGTCTCATAAACTTCATTGTATTCCAAGGCCTTTCTGCATAGCTTCATTTACACACACACAAATTGAACATTTAAGAGTTTTACATTAGTTTGATAATGATCTATTAGAACTGAGTATATATAATTTTTTTAAGCAGCTAGCTAGTACAAATATTCTTTCACATAAACAACACCACCTCATTTCACTGTGGTCTTATTTCTGGATGGAGTATCAAGTTCATAATGTTATTCTAGGGCAAAGTGGCTTGCTCTTATAGCATTTTGGAGCTTGTTCTCTTTGAAAACTATAGAGCACCAGATCTGAGCTTTTCCGGGAAGATCCTTCTAAAGAGAGGCTGTAGTTGTAAATCAGATGAGATATTAAGTACATGTGCATGTATGTGTGTGGAGGGAACAGAGGTGGAAGGACGGTATCAGTAGTGGGGACTTACACCATCCTGGTCATTTCAAAACTGCATTCAGCACGTCACTGGTTATTATTTAGGCTTCTTTGTTTTCAAGTTGTAATATATCTCAGATAGGAATTCCTGATAGCTTGCCCGCATTCTTTTCTTTTAAATTCCTTCCTAGGCTTCTGTCTTACAAAACATTATGCGTCTTCCGAACCTTATACATGAAGCAAATAGCATTTCCTCTAGTGTCACCCTGGCTTCATGACTGCAGCTTGGAGAGTGCCCTATGCTGAGCAGTGGAGGGAGCAGTTGTGACCACTGCCACTGCATTGCTGTTCTCCAGAAGATTAAAGGGTTGGGGAGAAAAAGGGAGAATTATCCCAGGAAGGAGCAGATTGAGGACAATCCTTGTTGCTGCCTTACACCAGCTTCAGAGGTTATTGATCAGAGCTGGTAAAGGGGAGGTGAGAGAAATATGCCAAAGAGGAATAAGCATATCTCAGACACTTCATCTGCCGTCCCTAGTAATGCTGCCACCCGAAAAGGTTGTCATAGTGATGGTGGTGTGAAGTGGCTGGAAGGAATCCAAGGGAGCAGGGGAATTTACTGGGGAAGAGGAGCAGTGCTGTAAGGAAGAAAGGGAGAAGGCATTCTGGAAAATCTCCCTCTGCTGCCAAATATGCCAAATATCACTTTATTGCTCTGTTGCTCTATTACTTTTCAGCTAAACTTCTCTGTAATCAGTATCTCAAGGCTATTCCCCAGCAAAGGATAAAAAAGGGATGTACAGTCACCCACCAGTGCCACAATGTACCCTCAAGACACTAGCAGGTTATGCAACTGGACTATGCTTAATCCATAGCATGATAGCCCAGAGATGTGAGGCCAGATATGTAGAGAGGCAATAACTTCATATATTTCTTCATGTTATCAAGAAGAAGAAAAATGAGGTCCAGAAATTCCCTTTAATATCTGAAGAAGGTCTTACATGGCTGAAAGTTCGTTGCTTCATTTGCCAATTCTGTCAACCAGTCTAATAGTGAAAATATTGACCTCTCTTTAAATTGTGCCTCACTTATTTAATATAGACTCACAGTCCAATATCAGAAACACCTGAAATGCCACAAAAAGGCAAATGTCATAGTACATTGTTGCAAATAAAAACTAAAAATGAACATGTGAACATTTTAATCATCTCTCTGTAACTGTTAGCAGGGATGATTCCAATGGCTGTTTTTTCTCTGGAGAGTTCATGAGACCAACTACACAACTGGAGACAACACAGATACAACAATTTTAGTTTCCATGCCAAATCCAGTTAACTTTTAAAGACCCAATTAACTTCTTTGTAACCAAGCTTTCCGCTCACAATATATTTCAGGAATGATACTGTAGTTTTCTAACGCTGCAAGGAACCTGTGAAAGTATTCCTGGATTCATCTATGGATAGGTGGTTGTATGTATTTATAACCAGCACAAATAATTACGACTGAGAATGTGCAGGCAAAAAAAGTAAAAAAGAAGGGTAAAAATAATTTTAAAATCTTGTCTGGATTCAGTTCTTTTTTCTCCCAAAGAACTTTACTTCCAGACAGACATTCCCAGAGAAGTCTGCAATGTTTTACAGTTAAAAAAAAGTCTGATTCTTTGTTAGCAGTTTACATTTGATGAGCTCTACAATATCCTGACATGTAAGATCAAAGGCATGCGTCTGTGCATGCATTTTGTTCCCACACTTGAAATGAATACCTTCTGAAGAAAGTTATATTTCGCTGCTGGCAAAGGACTCAACGCACTAATACAGGAACAGGACTCCACTGCGGATAAATACATGTTTGAGCCCCAGCATTGTTTTCTGGTTAATCTTCATTAGTTGTAAATATCATTGAGTATTATTGATCCTAATAACTCCTGATTTTTTATTTGCTGAAATCCAAGTTAGTTGATCATCCATTCAAGCTCAGGAAAGTCTTTCTCATAGTGTTCTTTTTGCAATAGGCAAATGATTGCAGAAATATGGCAAGTTTTTAGGTTTTGTTCTTTTTTTGCTCTAGTAACCACTTTTTTTTTTGGTGATTTTGTTTTTCTGGGAGGAGTACATAACTGCTTGGAGTACTGAAAAGACATTTTAACAAGAGAGAATAAAGCAACAAAGATGAAAACTGTAAATCGACCAACACTGCAGTTAAAGATGTCTCCTAAATGTTTTACACAGAGATTATAAATTCCAAAAGCATGTAAAACCAGTTATTTACCTTATTTTCTGATTCCACTCTGTAAATTCATCCCTGCTAGACATTCTGGGTCTCAGTTCATAAACCAACAGTATGTTAAATTCTCTGTGACCCTACTGATCTGGCCTTATGTTTTTTTGTTCTCAGAGGCCAAATGCCACCCTCAGTTTGCTCCATGCACACTGTTTACACTCCAACTCAACACATAGCTATATGAAGCCACACAGTCACACTAACGCACCAAGTTTGCAGGGACCTCCAGCCCATCTGATATGGGAATCTTCTCATTCGAGCTGCCTAAACCCTTGGGACTTTGTCCATCATTCTGCTATTCAGCTTTGAGAGCTCATTCAGTGGTGCCGGAGCTGCTGGCCCTCCAGCAACATACAGAGTTTAAGAGAGGCCCATTTTATCCTTTACAGCCCAGTTTCGTTTGCATTAAGGTGACCATCTGGGATTGTTTGTTCCCTCCTCTCTCCCCCCTCCAGCGCGCCCCCCGACCCTGCCGGGCGGCTCATGCAGCCGCGGGCGCAGACCGGGCGGGTTCGGCCAGCAGGTGGCGCTGTCCCCCCACTGAACCCGCCCCGCCGGGAGATCTAGAATCATAGAATCGCTTGTCTGGAAAAGGCCTTTGACATCATCGAGTACCTGTCCACTACTAAGCCACATCCCTGAGCACTTCATTCTCCTGTCTTTTAACCATGTCCAGGGATGGTGACTGAACCACCTTCCTAGGCAGCTGTTCCAGTGCCTGACAACCCTTTCAGTGAAGAAATTTTTCCTGATGTCTAATCTGAACCACCCTAGCACAAATTGAGGCCATTTTCTCTCGTCCCATCACCTGTTCCCATCACCTGTTACCTGGGAGAACAGATCAGCACCTATCTCGCCACAACGTTCTTTCCAGTGGTAGTAGAGAGGTATAACATCTCCCCCTCAGTCTCCTTTTCTCCAGACTAAACAACCCCAGTTCCCTCAACCGCTCCTCATAACGTTTGTTCTCCAGTCCTTTCACCATCTTCATTGCCCTTCTCTGGACACACTCCAGCACCTCAATGTCCTTGTAGTGAGGGGCCCAAAACTGAGCACAGGATTCAAGGTGTGGGTTCACAGGTGGGAATGCAAGGATGGAGTGTGCGGATCAGACTTTTGGGGGGATGGTACGCACTGTGAGAGCCCCCACAACCTTCTCTGTGGGAGGTTCCGTGAGTGCTTCCTCAAATGAGCTTGGTGGTAGTAGTGAGGGCATATGCCTTTATTTTCTCTTTGAGCATTCAATACAGTCTGTTTCCATATGCACCCCTCCTGAGCCCAGAGCTGGGCATTAGGCTGATTTTTTTGTATTCTGATTTTCACAATTAAGATATTCAGCATTTTCTGATGATTAGGCAAATAGTATCTCAAAGCGAGAGCCCCAGATTACCAGTTAATTTGGAAAAACCCTACAAGTGCCAAACATCTTACTACCACTGTACTCACTGACAAAGCAGCTCATGTTGCCTTCTAAAATACTTTGGTCTTCAGAGCAGACACAATTATGCCGTCTCATGAGATCATAGCCAAGTCAACATTATTTAATCTTTTGGTTTTTTGCTGGCCAAAACTCAAAAGATCCATTTTTAGCTTCAAGTGTGAGCAGCCACCTGACTGGAGAACAATGGAAGAAGTGATGTTCAGACTTTATTTCAGATTCAAACATCTTCAGAGCTCAAGGAGGAAGAATAAAAGAAAGGTGATTTGAACACAGTTTCGATTCACTCCTCTGTATGTATAGGGCCCACAGAGAATTTTGGATCTGGATCCAAGTGTGTATGAAATGCGGGAACTTCAGATCCAGGCTCTTGGTTTGATTTGGATCTATCTCTCTGCTTTGAACTGTTTGGGTGTTTACTTGAAGCTTGTCCAACCTGTCCGCATTTTTTGAATTTGGAAAACTAAGCTGGAAATGGGACCAACTGCCTTTTCTTGTGGTATTTGACCATTTTAATTCTCAAGAGAAACTAGAAATGAAACCTGCATGTTTCAAAACTTCTAGCACTTCAGCTGACCAATTAGTGTTGAGTGGTAACAAGGGCAAAGAGGTGCAGATGCGAGTGTGCCTGAATGGTTATGGGTGTTTCCTCCCTTCTTCTTTCTTACAGTCAGAGTATCAATAGTGTGAAATGTTCTAATATGAAAAATGATTTTAGAAGGGGCAGTGTTAAGACAGCATGAACCCATAGATGCTTCAGTAAAACCAGAATTTCCTACTCCTTGATTCACATATCATTTCCATTTCGAACAAGAAAGTTAGACGAGACTTGTGAGACAGAAAACTGCTTTTGTTACGTGTAGTTTTCTGTAGTTCTAGGCATTTGAAATAAAAATTCACTGGCTTCAAAGAAGTTTTTAAACTTCTTATATTTAATATTACCTGAATTTTAATACGTCATTTTTTCCTCTTCCACCACTTTAGAAATACAGTTAAGTAAAAATAATCAGAGCCATCTGCACTGGTCTGTGGCTTCAGAATCCTTCCACAAGTATGCATTATTTTAATTTGGAATTCTACTATTTTTTATTTTTTTTTAATTTATATTCTTACTCTGTGTTAATTTTCCTGCTGAGGTAGTGCTCATAACCAACAAAACATGACTTTGAAAGTAGCTGGTGATCTAGTGTTGTTTAATTAAAATCTAGCTATCTGTATGATTTTTTGTTGTCCTTGTCATTTCACCTCCTACAAACTTTGACTTGTCCTTATTTATTAGAAGCCTATTTGTGTCCACAGCTCTGTTTAAATCAGCTTTCTAGCAATGGGAATCCACTGCATTCCTTTAAATTTGCACCAAAGCAAATATTTGCACAACTGGAACCTGAAGTATATGCAGGGTTTCCTTATGTAATTTATAAAACAAGTTAGCAGCAAAAAATGAAATCTCAATGTTTATATTTTACTAAGAAAACTGTCTGTGTCAGGTGAGTGCACAGCACCGTGGGCAGGGGAGCAATGACAAACACAGATGCTCAGTCATTTTTCAGGTACTTATACTCAATAGCTGCATACAAAGCTAATTTTAAAAATGCCTCCCTAAATTAAATCTGTGTAGCAAATCTCTGCAGATAGCAAATTACACTTTCTGATGTCAAATACTGTGTAATTAAGCATCTTTCTTTTGGACTTGCAGAGTAAGTACCTAAAAGCTTTCTGGGAACTTTTCCATGTTACTGATGCTACATACCTCTCACAAAGTGGTTGAATGATGACTGCAATAAGTCAAAGATAGTAGCTAGAAATATAAGAAACAGGTCACAGCGTATTTATCTTCTAAACCAGAATAAATTACTTGACGCTTCAGGGTGAGGAGCTTTAAATTTGCAAAGTGGATTTGCTTGAGCTGACAGTCTTTGAAGAGCTTGACCTGTAACTTGTGTGCTCCTGTTCCACTGCTAGCCTGGCCCCATAATTCACCCTGAGAGAGAGTGACAGCTTCACCTTTAAAATTATGTCTTCTCACTGTGGAGCTCTGGATTAGTCTCCTTGAAAATGCTAACCAAGGTTGGAAGGTATCACGTGGCTGCTTGGGACAGCAGTGGTGATGTTTGTGGAACCATTCACTGTCTCAGGGCTAATCTCTGGGATAATTTAGATTAACCTTACAGATCTCTGGAAACCCCATTCGCCATGATGGACTATCCCTATTATATCCAGTCTCAATCTTAGAGGTTTAACACAGGCTGACATCACAATGTTATATCAAAAGATTTAAGCTGATATATATCTAAATAACCCACCAGCCCTCCTCAATTAGACTTTACCTTTTCCTTTAAAGTCTTTTCACCCGCTCATGAAAACATTGTATCTACTGTGAATAATGCTAACCAGAGAAAGCAGGACATCTTGACATCTTCTCGTGTTTACTTTGTCACAAGATGGATCGCTGTGTCAAGTAGATGGGATGTATCAAAGAGCTCCCCCTCCTCATGTTTGGGAAGGTTTTGAAATAGATCAGCCTGGGGTGGGAAGGGAGTGGGGTTTTTACCTTAGCAAAGGTACCTCAGGGGCACGCTTTGGCTTCTGGCATGGGAAGCTAAATTATTCTCTATTAGTAGAAGTATTTATAGCCATCATTACAACTTTGACTGTGGAGTACATGGCCAAGGGCCACTAGAAGCATAGAGAAACATGAACTAAATGTGTAATTCCAGTCTGAATCAAGAGTAAAAGAAATACATCATGCTATGGAGAATTATTAAAAAAAATTAGCCTGTCAAAAATTATGCAAACAGCTTTTTTTCTGAAAAGGTGCTCTGCTGCAGGGAGAAAGGTGTTTATGTCTCAGTGATTTTTTTGTAACAGCCAGGGTAATTCAAATGACACATCTCCTGCTGAGGCAGCTGCCAGCTGTTGGACTGAACAACCCTCAGATCCCTCCCTAGCTCAGGGCATGGCAGCGAAGGTGACCAGCAAGGTCTCAGCCTGTGCTGGTCTTGCAGGGTATGGCGCCAGGAGGGCCTCTTACCTATAGACTTCTTTCTAATGGCTTACCTGACCAGACCTGCACAACTTGAGCCTTCTTGCTTGCCTGTGGGTATTGACCACCAGCAGACTCAGGACAAAGAAATCTGGGCAGAATCACCCAGCTGTTTTCTGTTGAGTATATGGTAAATGCAAGATTAAATAAAATTCCTTGAGGGAGAGGAAGGTGACTGGATAGGGTGTAATCATCCTTTTAGGCAGGTAAAAGAGGTGCTCCCTCCCCTTTTTCATGCATGTGTTAGACTGGGCCACACCATAGAAGAGATTAAATCATCCTGAAAACAAAATATTACCCAACTCCTTGGCACTATTCAAGCCATTCCTGCTCTCCCTGGGTCATGGCAGATACGTTTTTGCTGTTTGGAATTTTGAACAGGTTGAAAAACAGTTATAGAATAAAGAAAAATTATGAACCTAAGAAAAGCAGGGCAGGTCAACCACCATTTTTTTCAGTAACTGTGATAGTTTTTACTCCCAGCCTGCATTTCAAGTTCTAGTGTCAATGATGGAGCAATAAAAGCAGCTGCAAAATAGTGATGCAAAGAGGCCATGTGTCTTATGGTTTATGTACAAGACAGAAGCTGACAGAACATTGAAGGCTATAACTGTCTGGGAGGCATCAGCCCTGGGAGAACATTTTTTTTCAGTTTCTATGTTGGTCATGCCCTGGAGAGTACTTATGGCATTGTTTCTCTGGTCTCTGTGATTTCACAATTATGCAATTTGCCTCCAGGGATATGATCTCTTGACTCAAAAATAAAACAAAGTTCTTAATAAAAATGAATACAAAGGTACAATAGGAAAAAGGGTTTAAGGAGAAAATGTGAAAATTTCCAAGCATCCCTACAAAGGTGGCTAAGCTAAGTCACACATTTATTCTACTTAAATATAGACCAAAATGTGAAGTAGACAGTGATGTGACCCTGAGTCCTTCTAAAGCTGTCCTGGTTGCCCAAAGCAGGTTTCAGAAAAGCCTTGGAGGATTTCCAGGGGAAAATATAGGGATCACCAACTCTTTTTGTCTGTGCCCCATCAATACCAAAGAGCACTGATTTGTGGTATATTGGATCTAGGGGTACTCTTAAGTAGTATAAATTCCCTGTGATATTCTCCTTAGACATACACACTGTGCTTAGCACCATAAGACTTTGACTGTGGTAATATGACCTAGAAGAGAGCCCATGTGTTAGTCCATTAAATAAATCCATCTGCTGAGAGGCTCAAAGAGGACTAGGTGCAAGTCCATGTAAAAAGAAGTAGTTTGGGTGGTTGGTTTAATTTTTATAACCTATATATTAGGTATATATGGTATTTGATCATAGATCCTACATTTAACTGGCTCATCATCCTCTTTGTCCTGTTACCATCTATTCATAGAAACAAGCCATCAATTCATAATTCCCAGTGCTCACCAGAGTACTGCATCTGTGCTGATGTTGGCTGTAGCTGTCTTATCTTCGTGTGCCAATCCAAAACAGCTGACAATCTGCTCTGAGGTAGCAGCTACGGATTCCTTCAAATAAGTTGGTCTAAAGGGGTCTTTTTTGGCCTGCTAGTAGCTCATGATCTGAAGAGCAGGAAGTCAGGTCAGTCCCTGCCCTGCTCTCAGCTCTTGTGCCTAGCAGATGCTTTCAGGGCAAATGGAGACAACCCTCCCTCCCCTCCCCCCCCCCCCCCCCCCCCCCCCCCCCGAATGTATTGGGACAACCACTTTCTTAGATATCAGCTAATTGAGGTACTGGGTAGCCTGCTCTTTCAGTCAGATACTGGGTGGCTTAATGGTTGAAAATAAAAGGCCCTTTAAATTTAAAAACACTTTGGTGCAAGTGTTATAGAATTGTAGAATATTCTGAAAGCCATGAACACAAAAAAAACACATGATCTTTTCTCTCTTCAGGCAAGAAAATGAAATCTTTCAGTGTGAAATGGCATGGGAAGAGCTTATAGATTGAGTCTTTTTCAGTGGGTTTTTTTTTTTCACATCAAAAGGGGATGTTTGTCTCAAAGGTATGACGTACAACTGCCAGTAATCAGGTGAGACTCTGGCATCTGTGCTAGATGAATGATCTGAATAGATAATGAGGTTGTTTCCTCCTGCTATTTTACAAAAATAGCCTTATTTCAGGAAGTACTGAGCACTTTTCTTTTCCGGTGTTTCAAATTTAGCTCCCAACAATGCAGGTATTAAAAATCAACTAGCTATATATAAAAAAAAAAGTCTATTTAGTCTAGGTATGGTTGTAAATAAAGTGATAAATTCAACTGTCAGTACAATTGACTTTGTTTCTAACTGCACTTACAAGCATTCTTCCTACTGCCTGCCCCAGGGATCTTTGCTGTGGTGCAAGTGATCTCACAACAATTTCCTTCAGTCTGTGGTGGATTTGGCCTAAATTTCAACTACATTTCTGGCTTTTGTTCTGGAATCACTAATAGTGAGTCAAGGAATCAGTTCAAATGCTGTGATTTATGTGAGAGTTAAATGCCACTGAAAGCCAGAGTAACTGCTTCTCAAGACTGATTGCTGTTGCGATGTTTGGTGTTTTTCTTGAAAGTCCCAGGGAGAGTTTCATGAGAATCCAGTTACTTTAAATTTAAATTAACCCCCAACAAGTTTATAGGTCCTCAAATACTGTGAAGGAACCATTAAAAGAGGGTTTTTTTGATGGTTTAGAAGCCAAAGAAATGAATATTTAAGCCAAAGAACTGAATATTTAGCTTTTGAACAAGGATTTAAAACCCATTGCTGGTTTTAAGATAATGATCTATGAATCGTTTGGTGATGCTGAATAAAGCTCTGGGCCTCCCTGTATATCTCCTGTGCTTGCTTTGGCCTTCAGAAAACACAGTTTTACTCAAGAATTTAGAGACTGAGAAGGGCTTAGTTTCATCTGACTTTGGTGATTAGATAGGTATTTATATCTAACATAGATGTCCCTATTGTAGTAGTCAACCTGAGTAATTACTGAGTGACTGCAGCCTACAGCGAGGGGGGAAGAGCTGTTGGAAAAGTGTCCTTATGGTGAACAAGAGGAAAGGGCTCGTAACAGCCATGTACCTCCAAGCTGAAGCCCTGGCAGAAGCACGGGAAACAGTTATGGTAGGATGTTCAAGAAACAGAGTCAATAGATCTGTCAGGAAGAATGGCTTGGACACTGTGGCTCCATACTTCCAAGGTGGGCACATGGCTCATGGAGGCATCCTGGGGGCAAACTGTGGCCATCGCAGATGCTAAGTGGGTACTTTTGGGGTGGCTGTGATTCCAAGGGCTGTTCTGGGGAACAGGCCCTCAGAGTGTTGCAAAGTCGTATTGATTTAGTCAAAAGCAGGAAGAACTGAAGATGGCAAGGATGAGGAAAGGGCAGGCAATTCCAAGCTGGATGTGGTAACCGAAAGCTGGGGCTCTTGAAGAGGTATTTTATATCTTCTGGGGTGCAAAGGACTAGTCTGATCTGCGCTGGTTTCATAAAACAGGACCCATGAGGGAGATTTCTGCATTGAATCGCCTTGGGCTCATTGGAGGGAAATCTAAGGCACAGCAGCAGATGCTGCCTGAGGCAGGAGTGATTCACCATCAACACCTGTAGAGCAGCAGCTAGAGGAGTGCAGTTCTGCAACAGGACTTTTTCATTTCTCAAACTTCGGCTGCCTCTCTTCATTAGATGAGTGGCAAGGAGAAACAGCTCAGTTCAGCCGCAGTCAAGGCCACGCATTTACTGTCTACCATTAACAGCTTAGAGTAAATGAAAAATTTGTTTTGTAAGAAACCAGCTTTATGTTTTAACCCAAGTCACATAAAACAGATATGGCTGTAGAGTAAGAAACAGTCCAAGTTAAAGCAGTGAATCCATCTAACTGTTATTCGCAGGTCACGTCACCCATGTGTTTTGAGTACTCAGGCAATGTAAAAGGCTGTAACTCTCCAAACTAAAGCATTTCACCGTAATTGATTAATCTTTTGGCACAGACCTTTTAAAGTGTTTTATTCTCTGGGTGCTATTTTTCACATTTTGTCTCCTTATTAAAAACTGCAGTCATCCAATCAGCTTTCAGAAACAATGACCTATGACTCATGTAACCACTGACAGACTCTTTTGGAACAACTCACAAAAAGCTGAAATGCATTAAACTATTCAGCTAATACATAAATAGAATACAGGGTCAGTTTGCAAGCCATTTGTTAATAGACTAAAGGGCTCCCTTCCCACAAAAATAATTTAAAACATGATTTATCCAGTGTCTTCCAGAACAATTCATTCTTTCCAGAGTTTCCTCAATGCGAGTTACAGATGTAAAGGCTAGCCTAGCTGTGGCTGTCAAGGACAACCTTTTTGCATGTTTTGGATCGTTTCTGGTTCTTTATATGTTGGCACAAACTTAGCTGGATTTGGTAATTTGGACTGCGGATAGATTTCAAGAGTCTTCGTTGTTCTTTCTATTGATTCTACAGTGGAGCCCCCTTAATGTTCAAGTGTTGGGTATTTTCTGTCTATACAAGAGTTACTGAACTGTTGTAGTAATCCTGGTTGAGCAAGCTGACAGAGAGGAAGTTCTTCACCTAAATAGGCCAATGCTGAGACTGTGATCAAGAAGTTGTCTAAAAGACTGGATTTGATTGGAAGAGGATTGGAAATTGCTTTCTCCACATTTGTTTTTGTTGCAAAATATTTTGTTGTTCTAAGCAGATGCCAGGTATCCTTGTAGAAAGGTGGGAATGCCAACTAACCGCTAAACTATTTGGTCACTCCATTTTTCCTGCAGTGCAATTAAGAATATATTGATATCAAGCTGTACAGCAGGAGATCAGAGGTTAAGTTAGCTCAGTATTCTGTTTTCAGTAGTGTCCAATGGCAAATGCTTACAGAAATGGAAAAGAATACAGCAAACAGGTTGTGTTAAGTCCAGTGCCTGTTTGCAGCTCAGAGTCTTCCTCATCTAGATAAACTATCTGGTTTTCTGATAGCCCCAATGGAGTTTTTTTCTGTGAGTTTGTACAGTCAGTGCTTAAACCCATGTAACCTCTCAGCATCCATTATGTTCTAGGGTTTTACTAGGGGTAGAGTTAAACTTCTTCTATTCATTTTAAACATAATGCCAGATAATTTTAATTGATGCCACCTACTTCTAGCATACTTTGTGACAGCAGTCACTCCTCATTCAACTTCATACTATACAAAATTTTACAGATTACCATCTTTACTCCCCTAATTGCCTCTTCAGATTAAGCATTTTAGTCTATGCAGAAGACATCTGATCAGTCACATATAACTTTTCATCTCAAATTCTAATATAGACATTAAATCTCATTACTGGTGCACATAGCTGAATGTGCCAAAAGACATTACTCTGTAAGTTTGAGATATTGGGACTATCTGATGAAGCTGGCTGCCAAAACAAAAACTTGTCATATTACTGGATCTGCCTGTGGATCCCCAAGCCTGTAATGCTCCCAGTCTCTCCACAGCAACAGAATACTGCAATGCAGCCCAGGCTGGTTCCCTCTGCACCAGGCTCTTAAAGGTCACACACATCGTACTGGCACTTTCCTGCTCGCTCATTTACCTTTCTTCACTCACTCCATTGGATTTTCAGCCAAAATGGGAGCCAAACATAACATTGCACCTTCCTGTCTGCAGCATGCAAATTCTTTTAACCATTACTGACCCTTTTCCTGCCCCGCCATGGCAGCCACAGGGCTGGCAGAGAGTGTGGGCTCTGGCAGCACTCCATGACCACTTGCTGCAGAGAAAAAGGAAAAACTCCCTGTTCAGCAGCAGGCTAGGGCTCAGTCAGCTGTGTTGCCTTGTGGCCTCTCTTGAATCATTCACATGCTGATGAGAGCCAGTGGGCTGCTGGCAGACACGGCCTGAGGAGCCAAAGTGCAAATGTGGTTAGGTGCAAGCTGTAGCACACATTTTTTAATGAATGGTTATGGCCAGACTAGGGGAATACACGTCTGGGGTTACGTCACTGAGTACAGCTGGGCTTGTCTTGCTGCGTGGTCATAATTTGGCATATAATTACATGAAATCTTCCTGGTCTTATGAGGCTTTTCTTTCAAAGGTCAATCATATTGCCCAGATATATTTTTCTAATGCTTTAAAATTTAATTATGATGTTATAGAACTATGAAGGGTATACTGCTGGATTACCTATCAGCATCCATCCTAGATCATCCATATTGTATAAAGCAATATATTTTGAAATGAAATATAACTCAAAAAAAAGCAAACAGCCTTTTAAATAAATATATTACCTTTTTGTTTTAAAAGGTAAAGGAAGTTAAAAATATTCAGTATTTTCCACACGTGGTTGTGCTTTAAAAGGCATCAGATGGACAGAGCTAAATTTCACAGCCAGAAGAAAGACACTGGCATCCTCTATAAATTATACTTTCCTTTCTTTTACCGTTCTGAGCCAGGTGCTCCAAAAGATTGCCACTAGAAGCTAAATCTTCCTAATAGAGAAAAATATCAGTACATAAAAACATATAACTTGCAAATATTGAGAATAGGTAAAACTTGTGCCTTTGAAAACATGTCAAACAAAACCAAAGCTATTGTTTTTCTTATAAAGTGTAAGCTATGAACTTCCTGGGACCTCAGAGATCACTTTGTTTATTCTTAGTTGAGGCAGAGGGTCTGTGAAAACTTCCTGGAAAGAAAGTAAGAAAAGAAGAAATGGAAGAGCATATTTTTGAATGACAATGGTAAAATTTAATTCATTAGTGAAGTCATCTGATCACTGTGGGTGTCAATGTGGGTGTAGCTGGGCTCACCTACAGCACTTCAAAATTTGGATGGTGTGAAATCTGGATGAAAAAAAGTACAGTCATTTCTCATCCCAGAGATATAACTTGTGATTATTCAGCATGTTAAATAGTGCTAGTCACTTGCCAGTCATAAATCTTACATACATACTCAGTCCTAAAGGATTACCTGTCTAAGGGAATAGCTGCAGATGTTTACAGGGAGAGAGACATTAGAAAGGCACTGGAGGCTGCTTATGATTACAGCTAAATAAGTTTGATTATACATACCTGTAAATCAACATATATTAAATTAATATATTTATTATGTCTACATATATGTATATATAAAAATAATTATCCTATAAAATATATAGAAACTTACATATGAACCACTCCAAAGCATAGGAAATGACACAGTAATAGAGGGGCTATAGTTAACCTTCTCTTTGAATCTTTGAGTCCTGACATGAGATAAGTATCTTTCCAGACATACTCTGGGAGGAGAAGAAATGGAAGACATCTTCCTTATGGGAATACAAGCTAGAAAATATCTTTCAGGTCTTGTTTAGATAATTCTCCTTTGAGTAGGTGGCAGGAGGCAGACTAAATAATGGCTCATTAGAGGTAATTTTGTTTTATTATTCCGTAATAAGCAGAGCCAACAGATTTCTTATCATCAATGTGCATTGGTCCTGAAGCAACTGAAATGAAGTATTCTACATAGTCATCAACAGAACCAACTTGTGAGACACCTTTGAAATGAAGATACAGTGGTAGTCAGATGAGCAAAGACATGGCAACATAAAATGAATCCTGTTTTGATTTTGCCAGTTTTAATAAGGAACTGGACCAGACTATTTCTCTGTATTTTCTGATTACTTTTGATGACATGGGAAAAGCAATGTAGAAATTATCTATCCATCTGCTTCTTTCATTGATGAATTGCTGGAGAAGGAAATTATTTTTGAGTGTGATCTATGCTACAAACCATCTCCCTGTACCTTTGTTATACCAGCCAGGATACGGAAATTCTTTAGACATTTTCTGAAAACCAAGTCTTCTGAAAGGATTCCCCAGCAGAAAATACAAGGTCTTCATGGAACCCCTTGCTGTGGGGCTGTTTAGAAGATAGGTGCCTGGGAATACCCACCTAAGCTAAATCAGTGAGCCAGAGAGGATCAAGCAGTGGTGAAAATTGAATGCTTTTATTAATTTCTTTGATCAGGTTTCTTGGGAAGTTATTAAATGTGTTAGAATAAATATTAGTGAATTAGTGAAACATATATAGAACTGGCTATATTTTTGGATGAACAAGGCTCCCTCTGAGTCTTTTCACCTGAAAACCCGCTGCAAACACAAACAAGTAGTAAAGGTACGAACTGCATTTTATTGTTGCAGAACTAAACTGAAATTTAAAATATGCAGAATACACAAATCTTATTGAACACCGTAGAAACCTGCTGTCCTCAGGCTGGTGGAACCTGGGGAGGTAGAAACAGAAGTACCTACCGCAGCAGCCTGTGTCTTCAGTTTCACTGTCATGTTTTAGGGAGGGGTCATAAATCAGGTGTATGTAGTTGTGTTAATGTTTTCTGTGGGAAAAAGAGAGAAGATGTGGCTAAGTTTTTAACTGGTGGTGTTATACATAAAACTATGCTGTGGCCTAGAACTTGTTTTCAAACTGTTGCTATTATGTGTAAGGGAATCTGCAGCATGGTTTGCTGTAGTTAATAGGCAGAGTGGGAACATATTTAACGCTGAACGGTTACGAGGGTGCCATGAAGTGGAGCAACAGCAACTGCTTTATCTGCAAAAGCAATTAGATAGCATCTCACAAATGAATTGGTTGCTGAGTGGTGCTCAGAGGAACATGCCACTTTCTCTTCACACCTGCCCTGTGTAGCATCTGACAAACAGTAGTGAGCTATTAGCAGTTATTGACATTTGTCAGCTCTCTGGTTTTCTAGCAGGAAAACGGAAATGGCAGCAATCATGCCCAATTTAGTTTCTCATGATGTCAGGACTTCATGGACTCACACACACATCAAGAAGCACCCAGAAAAGGTTTACAGATGTGCGGGAGGCAGTCAGCTATGACAGTGATGTTGCCAATGTTGCACATGGATCAACTAACGATTAAGATATCAAAAGCGATCATCGTAGCTTACTGACAGGGAGCTCAATTGTTTGCACCTGTTTTGCCTGCATTACACATGAGTCTGGAATGGATTACCCTGCCTTGCGCTAGACACATTTCACCTTTCCACACCATGATGTACTCCAGCAACATCTCTGCTAAGGATCATGAACTCACTTTGCCATAAGGACCAGGAAAAAGAATGAGACAATTTGCTGCCTGTTTTCTCTTTGGTGAAAGAGTTCAATCTCTATGGTAATTTAACAAGAACTTATTGGCTTAAACAAGAGCTTACTGCTTCTCCTATGCAGCATTCAGGTGCTGACTGAAAGCCGCACAGTCAGATGTTATCCTGACACAGGCCTCGGCTTTGTCTTCCAGGCATTAAAATTACCTTTCCTTCTTACTATAGTATTTGTAAAGGAACTCTGAATACTTTGTGGTAAGACGTGTAGCGCAAGGGAGCTTCTGATCAACCACTTTTGATTGACTGACTCTGGTACTGATAGAAGTAAGGATACAGCAGTCCAAATCTTCTCCTCAAGAGCAGCCCAAAGCCCCACAAACTTCACAGCAGCACAATTTCCCTGGACTTGGCTTCCAGGATTATCCAAACTGATTAAATCTGAGCTGCCTCGGGTATGACTGACCATCTGCCCCTTGTTGTAATATAGGCACAGCTGTCATATCAAACTGCAGGCAAGCTGCTACGATCAGGCAGCTGGATGAGTGCACATTTTTTTCAGGAATTATTGTGTGGAATTATCAGCCAGGAATTATGGCTGATTTGTCCAGAAATTCTTATCAAAAGTACGTTGTTGGTAAAGGGCTGGTCCAAATTATTGTCAAAACCATTCAGAAACCAGGAAGATATTTAGAGAAAGGCAATGTCAGTTCAGAAATGGTTTTCTATGAAAAGAAGATAAATTTATAAAGAACCTTCAGAAGAAAAAGTCCAGCTTTGTGTCATATACCACATATAGGGACTAACATGCACCAGTTAGTAAAATAGCTTTCACATGAACTCAGCAATGAAAAGACGTAAACCAAGCCCAAAGCATCTCACAATGAATGGTCATCACATTATTTTCTTGTGTATCACCAAAACAAATAACTTAATGGAATTTCTAATAATTTAGATTTTTTCTACTGCATCATGTTACCACCTGTCACAGGTTTGTATCTGTATATAATTAGTTGCTTCTTTATTTAAGGATGTGTGATTTACCTGAGTGAAATAAAATAAAATTCCAACCTTGGGATGTTTCAGGATTTGTTTTACCAATACATTTATCTTAGTGTGATTAACTCACATTTCTGCTGCATTTCTTTAATTTGCAATGTCTTCATTTTCCTTGTAAACTAATGCATATTCTCAGTAAGAAATAATAGAACATAGATATTTTCCCCAAATGAGAAAAAACAGTATGTGTTAAATTACTAGGACATATTTCACATATCATTATAGATATTTCACTCTTACTAAAGACTGAAACTATGAACATGTAAAAACTATAAACAATTCACAGGTGTTCTGTAATAATTGTAGATATATGGCTAGTGTATTTCAGCCCATTGGGCTTGTTTCCTACTAATAATTTTGGAAAGAAGCTAAAAGAACTAAATAAATACTCTAAATACCTTGTACTTAAAATCCAACACTAGATCTGAAGAAGCTTTTGTAATTGGAACTTGATCCTGTTAAAAGGAAAATTATAGATCCCACAGGAAAAGAATGGGACATCCAAATGACAGGACACTCAAGTGAAAATGAAACTATTCTTCACCTGTGCTCATGTGGTTTTCTAGTGCATAAATATCAGCACAAGCATTCTTTGAGCACATAGGGAACGCAATATCAGCTTTGAAAATGGATCAGCTCTTTTTAGACTGAGTTTCATCTCTTGTTAGCCAAGGTTGTTTTTCATTGTACAAGCTATAAGTATCATGGTTAGCAAACACCATTCTCCATTGCTCAGTCTGGTGTTTGCATCAGTTTCCTTTATGGACAAGGCACTGTCCTCGGACTCAGAGAAGCTGGATGCCATTTCTGACTTTGCTTGAGACTAACTGGTATTTTATTACTAGAGGTCACCATTTTCCAACCTATAAATTGAAGCTAAAGCTATAGTCTACTATATAAGAGAGGAAGAATTGATGAAAAACCTTACAAAGGTCTGTAATTACTTCTATCAACATTAACAGAATAATAGAATGGCTGAGGTTGGAAGTGACCTCTGAAGAGACCTGGTCCAAGTCCCCTGCTCAATCAGGGTTTCCCAGAACTGGTTGCCCAGAACTGTGTTGAGGCAGCTTTTGAGTATCTCCTAGGATGGAGATTCCACCACCTCTTTGAGCAACCTGTACCGCTGCTTGGTCACACGCATACTGAAAAAGTCTCTCCTGATGTTCAGAAGGAATCTTGTGTGTTTCAGTTTGTGCCCATTGCCTCTGGTCCTGTCACTGGACACCACTGGAAAGAGCCTGGCTCCCTCTCCTTTGCACCCTGTCTTCAGGCATTTATGGACCTTGATAAGATCACTCTTGAGCCTTCTCTTCTCCAAGCTGATCAGATCTAGCTCTCTGTCTTCTCATAGGAGAGATGTTCCAGCCCTTTCATCATTTTTGTGGTCTTCTAGTGGGCTCTTTCCAGTAAGTCAATATTTTTCTTGTACTGGTGAGCCCCCAGCTAGAGCCACCATGCCAGAGGAGTCTCACCAAGCCTGAGTGGAAAGGAAGGGTCACCTCTCTTGACCTGCTGAGAACTTTTTGCGTCATATATCTCAGGAGGACTTTGGCTGCCTTTTTCATGAGGAATTTGGTGTCCACCAGGACACTCAGATCCTTTTCTGCAACGCTGCTTTCCAGCCAGTTGGACCCCAGCATGTACTGGTGGCAACAGGTTGTTTCTCTCCAAGTGCGGGACTTTATAGTTCTCGTTGTTTAACTTCGTGAAATTCCTCTCAGGCCAATTGTCCAGCCTATCAGGATAACTCTGAGTGCTGACATTAGGTTATTAGTTAACATTGATGTTTCACTATTTATTGATGATTTTCAAAATGAATTCAAAACTTCTTTTCCTCTCTGTATAATGAAAGTTTAAACAAATTAGCAAAATTTAAAAAAATCTGCAGTTTTCTTAATCTATGTAACTCCCTATTCAGACACACTTGTCACAGCACTTTCTCAAGAATTATTCCTCAGACATGAGAGTCTTTAAAGTAACCCCGTGTTATCAGTGGAGCACTGAAATTTTTTGGGAATAGAGCAGTAGCTAATTAAGGTCAAAGCATATTTTGTAGATCATGCTGATAATATCACAGGTCACTGAGTTTATTTTATTAAAATTTTAGTCCATTTTTTTTAGATTAGAAGTCACCATGACTCAGAAAGATGTACCTTAAGGAAATAAAAAATACCCATTCTACTTGTGTTGTAAGCTGTCTCTGGGCTTGAAGAGATTAATTAATTCTGGTGTCATACATAGACTTCAAGTGCAGAAGTCTGCATGTTCCATCTTGTGAAATCAGCTACTATGTCTGAGTGAGCAACAAGTATTTTACAAGATGGCCTGGAATAAATAAAAATCATGAAACAGAGCAACTTAACTTCTTTTCCTGTTAAAGCAAGTAAGTTAGAGATTGTTTAAATAATAATAACAAGCATTAAATATTGAGCGTTTCCCATGATTTTGTTATTCTTTTTATTCTGTTTAATCTATAAGATGCTGGCCAGAGCAAGGGATGTCTGGCAGACAAACAATTGGACTGCAATTGAGATAGCTAAGGAAGTCAGTCTTGTATTCAGAGTTTTGGGCTGTGTGTTCCAGGTATATGGGGTTTGCAGCAACCAAGGATGCCATGTGGAAAACTGAAAAATGTTGTCCTCAGTAAAAACATCAGGAATTAAACAACAGCAAAATAGTAGAGGAGCCTTTTCTCCTTCCTGTATTTTACAATAAGATGAAATAATTTTTAATATGTGTTTTCTGATCTACTTATTTTGTTTGTATTAAAACAAAGCCTGTATTTTAACAGACTTACAAAGGATGTCATTTAAAGATTTCTCAAACAAAAAAAAAATCCTTTAGTGTATACAGTATCATAACATCTAGCTCTTGGTCCTTAGGAATAAAATAGGCCAATAGGAAACTTCCATAGGGTCTTTTTTTTAAAAATAAAAGTCATTTGTATGCAACTGCTGCTGATGGTTACCTAAAGTCATTATTTTACAAACATTAGTAAAGTAAGTGGGTCACAGAAATGGAACAGACATTAACTGAAGTACACGGTCAGATTACACAGATAAAGTGACATGTAAGAAGGCCCCAGACTATTGGGCCATAGTTCTAGGAAATATTTTTTTACAATTTAGAAAGATGAACCCACTATTAGTATATAAAGAATTCCCTTTATGCCGTGCTACAGGTAAAACTGAAAGAAAAATGCGCTATCCAAGTTGAAGTACATTTAATTGTACATTACGTATTAGACGAGAAACTGGGCCACTGGCTTTCATACAGGCAAAATTAGTGGTTAGGTCAATAACTTTAAAGAGAATAAAAGCTTGTATGACAGCCTAGTTAGCTGTCCAAAATTAAAACTGTATATATAATTATTCTATACACATTTTTTTTGCGTGCTTATGTATTCATAAAAGATGAATGAAAGCGAATGACCCTCCTTACAGAGAAATGTATTGCGAAGCATCACAGAAAGGAAAACATTAATAGTCTCCCTAACAAATGTGTCCTATAGAACAATTTCTTACAGTGATAGAGGAATGGATTAATGCAGATCTGACAAGAACAACAATTTTTTAAAGTGCTGATGTGGGCAGTTTAGCAAATCAAAATATTTGCATGCATAAGGCATTTATATGGTCCTTTATATTGAAAAAATACATGTTGTTCACTATCATTATCAATATTCAGCAGAATCAAAATCTCTCCCATTAATTTAACTTTTGAGGTGAAATGGAAGGCACAACACTATGCTAGCAAGCTGGTATGGCTCAGTAGTGCAGCTAACAATTAAAGCATAAACACTTATCAGACAAGAAAAAGAAAACCAAGAAACTGTTACAAATATTTTGTGAGATCTGTGCAAGATCTGGGGTTCAAGGGCCTCACAGAAATCCTGGTTAAGTTCTTACCTTTGGTAGGAGGGAGTTCCGAAGTTTATCTCTTTGTTGTGCATGTACACATATAACTTTTGTCTGCATTAAACCTGTCACCTTCTAATTTCATTTGATGCCTCTTAGACTAGAGACAATAGTGGCCTCTTAGACTAGAGACAATAAGTGGCCAATCTGTATCTGTTGTGCCACTCTTCATTTTGCAGACATTGATCACAGCCTTCCTCAGATGTTTTCCAGACTGAGAAGTCCTCGGCATTTACTGCCTGAGCCCCTTCCTGTCCATTTGATCATCCCCATTGCTTTTCTCTGAAGCCTTTTCCATTCTACTGTATTCTTTGTGAGAAGGGGGATCTGAGCTCCACGATGCTGAAGGTGTGAGCATACTCTCCGTGCAGCTGTATGATGGTGAGCAAACTTTGCTGTCCCTCATCTATGAGTACACTGAGTGACACCTCCCTTGGTAGAGAGCCCTGAGAGCTCCCCTGGTGACCTTCTCTGCTGTGGCAGTGCCTTTTTAGTCCTAACTTCCACTTTTATTACTCACTCGTGCTTATGTGAAAATTTGATCACTTGTTTGAAGTACTGTAATAGTTTTCTGAGTCATGACTTCCCTCTACCAAAGCTGTACTCGCTCTTTTCTGGAACGTCTCCTCCCAGGATTTTCTGATGCTGACTGAGCACAGAAAGTGGTAGGAGACACCTCCCAAGAACGTGCCCAAAAGCATCCTGGCATAGATGCAGAATATTTGCATCTTGAACAGGCAAAGACTGAGATGTGTTTTAGCTTTTCGCAGATGGTAAAACTTGAAAGAAATTTAAGAAGAAAAATTTTCCAAAAAATGGCTGTTGCCAAATATACTGTAAAAAGACATTTAGTTTATGTAAATTACTCTAGATATATCGCAGTTGTAACACTCAAACACATTTGTTTATTTATACCCTCTATCTAAAGAATATGAAAAAAAGTAAACTAGGTCTGCAAAGCCCCTGTGTTACAAAGTATATGTGGAAGAGTAACTGAAAATAAGGTCCTGCAGTATCTGTACTTTTGTTTTGAACCCCAGACCCTTGGACTTCGTATTTATTTTCTGTAAGTTTTCTAAAATGAGATCCAGAATGTATGAATGAGGTTTCCCTTGCTGTATCTGGATACCTATTTCATACATGGGGAGCTGCGGCAGAAAAGAGCAAATGAATTACTGAGGGTCACGCAGGCCATGGAGAGCAGCAGGCGTGGAAGAGAGTTCACATTTTCAGGCTCAGGTTAATGCTGAGCACAGGACCATGCCACTTCTCCAAGTTAGAGCTAATTTAATCTACAATATCGGTAACAAAGGGGACAAAGACATTTCAAAAGGGTGATTATTTCTCCCCAGTCCTATTCAAACTAGCTTTGTGAGTACAATCTCGTGATTGTGAACATTCGTAGTGCTTCACTGCTTCTGAGGGAAAAAAATGTTTGCCTCAGGGCTTATTGTGCAGAAAGAGAAATGTCTCACAGTATTAGGGAACAGTCTGTCTTAGTCAAATGAATCACTCTTATAAGGCCATAAGCAGTACAGATGTGTTGTAGTCACTGCTTAAAAATTGCTTTCAGATCAAATAATGTTCAAGAGATTACCACATCTGTAAGATGCTCTAAATATAAGCACAGGAGAGTTTGTACAGACTGATTTAGAAAAGCAAGCTGTTATTTATAGGAACAGAAACTTTGTATTATATTACTGATGCACAGCAAGGCAGAACCTACATTTTAAGCACTAGAGGAATATAAATCATCTCAATGCCCTCGTGATTGTAATCTTATTAGCTAATCCTTCCTTCAGCAAGGTCTTTGATTTAGAAAGCACCTTGTAAGGCTGTTTGTGCCTTTTGTGGATCTTTCTCCATTCCTCCTAGCTGATGTTTATCATTCTGCACATGTGCTATAAGCATTGATTGAATTATTCTCCCTGATTGTCTGAAAGCATCTCATCACAGTCTAGTATCAAATTAAGCATACTACATATACTCATTTCTGCGAGACTCAGGTTCAGTTTGGGGACTAAACAGCTAAAAAAGCATCCACACAATAACCAGGTTATCAACAGGTTTCAGGTCTGTGACCATTAAATTTGGTGTGGGGTTTTTTTTTTTTTTTTTTTGTTTTTCTTCCCCGCTCTCTCCTTGCTCTTTAAAAACAGGTGGTATTTATCTAAGTAGCCTGCACTGAGCAGCTGGCTGATGGGTCCCTCCAGCTGGACATCTTCTCTACATGTAGCTCAACCACACCTGCTTCAGATAGCAAACAAGAGGTGTTTTTATCTTCTGTATCTGGAGGAAAAAGTGGGGAAGAGGGACTGTGTGAGATGAGGTGGGTGTTGGGGGGAAGAAGAGGAGAACGAAAAATCCTGGACCAATACCTCTTTCAGCTGTAATATTTCATAGTGTTTGCAGAGTCCATCTGGTCTTGTATCAGTGAAAAAAAGAGTGGAGTTCAAGGGCTTTTTCTTTTGTTTTTGCCCTGTTACACTACTCTCTTTAACACAGTTATTTCATTATCTCTTGCTATCTTTTGATCAGGTTTATCTTCTATTAAAACTTCCTTTCCCTTGAAGTAGACAGTGACATGAAAATGCATGCCTTTCCAAGCTTTTATTGTTCTGAATTAAGAAATGGTAGAATAGTTTCATGAAAGATTAATGACTTCCCGAAAGCATCTTTGTACCTGAGGACAAGCAATTACAAAAATATGTCCAAAAGAAAACAAGAAAGGAAGTTAGACTGTATTGGCCAGGTATTTCTTGGCAGGCAGTAAGCTTAACTTGTTACACTGCCAGTATATTTAGAGCTAAGGCAACTTCTGTCTTGACCCTATGTATCATATTTTGTTTTGTACATCAGTAGCAATGCTGTCCTTGCAAGAAAAACTGACGCTCTACAAGTATTTTCCTTGATGCTTCATTGTACTTAAGTTCCCATTCATGTGGTAGTACTTGTTTCTGAGAGGTAGCCCTCTGCTCAAAACTAGCACTTAAGGACTGAGAGAAAAATATATACATTTGCAGAAGGTTTTTTATTCTTGTTGATTCTTGTTTTCTTTCATGCCTTTCATTTTTTTTTCATTTGCAGGAATTTTTCATAAGGGTTTGCTTTGGGCTCAAAGAGAGAATGAAGGCAAGAATCTTTAAGATTGCCCAAAACCTTATACAGTCTTTAATATGTTAAATATTGAAGTGAACATTCCTCATTTGATAGGCTTTCTGTCGCAGCCTTTGAGAGAGGTTGGAAACCAAAGAGCCTCCTGTTTTTCTTAAGAGGAACACCAACACTGCAGTGTGGACTGATTGCAGCTTCTCTGTTTATCCCACTGGTATGCTACCATTAAATGGAAATGCTGATAACAAAATATTGTGGAGGATCAGAGTTAAATATATATAAAAGCCATCCATCAGAGAAAAAGCACTTGATTACATTCTGACCTTGGCCCACCATCTCGTGAAGGACAGTACAGATGCCTGTGGGATCACCTCTGTGACTGCCAGCTAAAGCATTTGGTGTGCACAGCCTTCACATCTTGCTTTGTTGGAACTGGTGGGCTGCAGGGACTGCTGTAAAATCTCTGCTGGAGGGTCAGCTTGTAATGACACTTGATCTACTTCTGAAAGCTAAAGGGTCATCCTATAGCCTGCCTAAAAATGTGGGCTTTGACTGAGTGTAGCCATGATACACTTGGTTTTCCTGTCTAGATCCTCAACATTACGGTTATTTTAGCATAGATGGCTAATCTATGTAAAACTACTGAATTTCATCCTTTTTGCAGTAAAGCCAGTAAACCAGTACAGTACAGTCTATTTTGGCATCAAAGAAGTTTAAGTGGACCAGGTGTGAAAAGGCTGTTACTTAGGAGAGAGAAAAGGTGCATTATGATCACTTTTGTAATATCAGCATAGCAAGTTAAGATGAGCAGAAGCAATACAAGTAAAAATGCATTATTCGTTGTTATTCAACTAGTGTTCCTTAAGTGAAAACTAAACCTTTTCTTAACATGCTCTAGGTGAGAAGAGTTTTTTGTTTGTGCACGACAATTCCAGAAGAAGTGATAGCTACTCTGCTGTGGTCACCAGAGGATAGTTACAATTCATCACGAACTTCTTAGGAGATTTTATTCTGGCCTGTGAAGGCTGCATTGAATGGGCTCACTGCAAGTTTAAAAGAAAGAAAGGTAAGAAAAAAGCATAAATATATTTTTAAAAGTAAGTGACACCTTAACTTATACTATTAAACCTACCTAAAGCGAAGAACTGGGTTAACCAGAGGTTCTATTGTACACTGCTGAAAGTGACAGGCCCAAACAAGGCAAAAAGAATAAATGTCAATGAAATTAAAATAATGAGAAAAGGAGGGGAAAAGTCCTTATAGATACTGAAATATGTGAAAATTAAACCACCATTTTGACTCTAGTTAAACACTAATTATTTTGATCAATAATAATTCCCATATAGGATGGCCTTATAAAACCCTGTCATTGTTCCTAGCTGGGTTAGCCACGTTTCCCATTGCCAGTTTTCCACAATGAAATTATGTGAATAGGAACCTTTCTTCCTTAGAATGAGGTCATTGCCCACAAGTGTCATCACAGTAAGGCAGACATGTAGGAGATTACAGAATTAAAAGCAGTGAACGGAGAACGGCATAGTCAAAGCAGAAACAACCTGTGCAGTCAAACCCTCAGATGGGGGAGCAATTGCAGGATTTGAGACCTTGGGTAGCTTAGGGAATACAGCAGTATGTTGACTTCAGCATGATGGATTTGCAGTTGATGGTGTCTAAGCTTTTCATGGAGTGTTAGCTGCCCCAGAAGAGTGGGAGTGCTGCTGAATGAAATTCCTACTTCTCCAACATCCTATCATGTCCTTGTAAAATACAAATGGATTGAGTTCCCTCTAATCCTAATTTTTGAAGCAGAAAAACAAACATTATTAAATGTTATAGAAGTTTAAGATCCCAGTTTTCAGGACTTTTACAAAAATGACAGATAATCTGTTCTCATTTAACATGGGTTTTTTTATGTTACCTTATTGCCTTCTGTTTTATTCTCAACTCCAGATAATTCTTATTATATTTTGTTTGGCAGTATCAGATCTGGTTTATTTCCTGCTACCTGTTTCTCATTGCAGTTATCACAATTTTCACAACTGTCCAGGGGTTTCTTTCTTTTTCTTTTTTTTTTAAATCTCTGTACTGTCAGGAAGAGCTCTAAGCCAAACCAGTTCTCTTCCTTCTGAGTTCAGATCCTGTTGCCTGAAGAACTATAATGATACTGATTTTTTATAATTTTCCATACAGCTTTGGTGTATCAAAAATATGTGAAAGTGAAGGCAGAAGTGAACAGTAGCTCACAAGAAAAAGACAAGGACCTGTTCTTCTTTATGTGAGATTATTCCAAGAAAGCTGGGACAATCCTGAGCCAGTTATTTTCTTATCCGTTTTGATGTCAGGTGGAAGATTAGCATGAACATATATATTAAAAATGTGAATGTTTAAAGTTACTGTTTGCAGAGAAAGCATGAAAGTGTCTTCAGTTTCTAATTTCTGTGTGTGTTATTCCTGCTGTGGAAGCATTGTACACCTTAGCCAATAGCCCTGATTGACTCAAATACTCATATTTAGCCTTGAGTGACTGCATGTAGGTCTTTCAACGATGGGATTTAACATTCTGACCTAACATTTAATGTATTAATCCTAATTTTATGCTGATACTAAGACTCTCCACAGTATTAAATCAACCTAGGTTAATTTTGAATTACATCTCTCCCACCCACTGTCAATAGGTCCTCTGTTTGGTTCCCCAGAACTGACCACCCACTTTTATGAGAATCTGCAATGAATTAGAAAATCTGTCATTGCAGGAAGAGCTGGACAGCTAGGATATGGCCTGTCATTCCTTCCATACAATACACACTCTTTGTCTGCTATCTCTTAAACTAACCTGACATAACTTAGCCTCACGGTCAATGGCATCTTTATTCTCTCCGAAGGAGTGCTTCGTTCACCAGCGCTATTAAGAAATTTCTGGACAATGTTTAGTGGCTGTGCAATCATCCAAGTTTCTATTAAAAAGCCATCTGGGTAATTAATAGCACATTTGTTCTCAGCCTCCTCCCAATTTGTCCATTAGTGGAATAAAAGCTCAGGACAAAGGGTAATGTGGTTCAGTTATATTTTACAAGAATTCTTAAGGAAGTTGAAAACATATGATAGTTTTCCAAAGATACATATGTTTATGGGCACTCTAAAAGAGCAGCAAAGCTGTACAATCCAGGGGCTCTTAATAAGGCTTCTCCCCTGCCGATGGAGGATTGACTATTGACTGCACACTGCTTTGCACTGACGCTCTCCAGCCTGAGATGGGGAGGGCGTGTGAATGGTCTCCTTCATCTCAATTCAGTAACAGCTGGTAAAACCGATTCCAAGATCCACGTCAAGGCATCACATCAAAACCAGCACGAATGACTTTTATACTACTTCACCTGATGTTTAAAGGCTTTTCTGAGGTTTCTTTTTAATGTCGCCTCTTGAAAGTGGGATTACAGCCTCAGGCTACACTGAGGTTGTTTTATTCTGTCCCTTTCATTTGCTCTTTCTTTTTCTTCTCTCTTGAAAGCACCTGAAGAAGAAACACTTTAAGATTTCAGAAGTTCATTGTTAAAATCAATAAATACTCCACCTGTGCTTGGATTTTTAGTCCTTTTTTTTTTTCCAAACTCCTGTAAGGAAGATGGTTACTATTATTTTGTGCCTGTTGGCATAGAGAAAAGTCAAATCTGCATCTTTTAAACTACTGTGAAATAAACTATACCTAAATACCTATGCTTCAGCAGCAGAGATCTCTCTTGTACCAAGACTATTAAAAACAATATTTATGTGTACTTAGTTACACCTGGGTGTAGGACCAGAACTGGTGTAAACTCAATGATGAGCTCAGTAGAACTATGATGTTTTACGTCATGAATGGATCTGGCTGCTCTAGAAGGTTAACCTGAAATTCATCAGCCAGTTAGATTTTTCATAGAAACTATGGTGTTGAAAAGTTGGATTGTGGATGAAACCTGATTTTTCATTAAAAAAGCATCTGCTTTCTGTGGAAATTTTTGTTTCTTGGGGTTGAAAAATGAAATTTCTGAAAGCCAAGTCTTATTATTTGCCTATTTTGCCTCAAAGATACGTAGGAATTATATTTCTGTTGTTTTATTTGTCTTAGTGGGCTGTGCACTGCAAGGAGAAATGCAGCTCCCCAGTGAATCATGATATGACATTGTCATGGTTCACCATCTCATGGAAGCTGCAGCGCAGATTTGGAGAGCCTGTCTAGACAGCATGTTGTGTTCATGCTTCACACATGCAGTCCAGTGTACAGAGCCCTGTGACAGTGTTTCATAAACCACCAGCCTCCACTTTTCTTGATTTTAATTTTCTTGAGGTGAGGGTGCTGGGTGGTTTTTTTTGTTTTGTTTTGTTTTATTTCGGTTTTATTTCTGCTGTTTTGTTTTTATTTTAACAGATTCCCTGATAGGTACAGCCACTCAGTGTAATTTGAGCTTTCTTGCATCATACTTTGTTTTCTTACAGGTTTTTTGTTTTCCAAACTGACAGTAGCTCTCCTTTGTCTTGTACTTTAGGAGATAATTATCAATCAATAACAAGCAGTGCATGAAATTATAATTTTCACCAGCTAATGGGATTTCTACCAGGGTAGCAACGAGTCATTCCTTATAAATCTTTTCCCTAAATAGCAAACAGAAATTTTTAAAGTATGATTTTATTTGCAAAAAAATTTTCCATTGAAAAATGGGAAAACTTTCCTGCTTTCTGTTCAGCTTTAGACTAGGAGATAAAAGACTAAGTCCCATAGACAGCTTTTTCCCAACTTCGTGGAAAGTGTTTGGATTTGAGCCTGGATTTCAGCCAAAGCAAAGAGAGTGTAGTACACAGAAGCAACACAACACACACAGGGTGAGTTTTTAATTTACTTTACACTCCAAAGCTTCCCCCAGCACTTGTGTGAAGGAGCTCTTTCCACAGCAGTATAAATATTTGTTGACACTTCACAGCCTCAAGTGCCTGTAAGATCATTGCGTTTATAAAGTAAGTGCTCTGTAAATACTCAAAGAACTTAAGTTCAATATGTCTAACTGTGCAGCACCCATGTTTAAATTTTGTTTTCATACTGTAAACCTACCAGTAAAGGTTGCCAAAGCCCTTCAAGTTTAACTTTCGGTCTGAGAATAATCTCATTAAAATTAACAACGCACTTGTAATTCCACAGATTCTGATGGACCTGCAGCTGCCTTGCTATTGCCATACCAACCAGCAGGCTTGCCAATCTTTTTTGGCATGGCATGGCTTCTCCCACACAAAATGTTTCTTAGTGTCTCAGTTCCGTACATCACACTGATATATTCCTTAGTGCCATACTGGGTAATAGAGCCGTACTGGGTAACAGTGCCTCTCTGGATAATATTTCTTCTGCCCATGCTGAAAACATAGCACCTCACCCCACATGTGGCTCTGGTGCCTAAGCATATTTTCTGACTTCCTTTTGTGAGAGCACAGAACTCAGGGAGCATGTATAAGCTTCTTCATGCATCTTAAATGAAAAGGGGCAAGAAGACCACAGGGAGAAATAAAAGACAACGCTACCAGTGAATTGGGTTAAAAGTCTAAAATCACTCAGGTGGAAGGCATATGTTGTAAAGAAACAGCTCAGAAAGATTTCCACTACAGTCCTCCAGCTCACAGCTTTCATGAAGCCCAGCCATAATGTTCACAATATCAGGACTCTTATGGACAGTCCCTCCAGAGCTGCCAATAACACTCCATCATCAGTTGCACATACCCCACTTTATGTCTAAGTTAGCACATATGAGAGAAGCCCATTGCCCTAGAATAATATTTAAGTTTCTGTCTGTATATGCCATGAGTGTGAAAATCCCCTCAATCTCTGAATCCAAAAGTGATGCTGGTTATATCTCTGCTTTGTCTGAAGTTTTACATGCCATTACTTGGGTTTTGCTTTTTCACTGGTTCTCATTCCAAGGCTTCCCTTCAAGAGATTTAGAGAAACATTTTGTCATAGGGATCAACTGAGCTGCAAAAAAACAATTTTAAGACTTGTTTTAAACTCTTATTCAAAGTGTACTGATGTTTAAGTGTTGGGTGGCTTCTCCAGATTGCTCTACAAGTTCAGACAGAAGACTTTTTAGAGAAATTGGAATTTCTCTGGGTCAGAAGTGAGGCAGGCAGTGTTTCAGTGAGAAGAGGGGAGCATTTCTTGTATGTCTTGACTGAGCTGTCTTGAAGAAATTGGCTTGCTTGCACCTGAGGTTTTTAACTGAACTCAGGAACTTTTAATTGCATGAGTGTAAAATGACTTTGTCGGTCACGTAGCAGGAAGTTTTCGATTAGTTGCTGCTGTATTTTAATTGCACAATCCTTTTTCACAATAATATAGCATTTGTGTTTATTTTTGTTTGTGAGACTATCTGTGCACTGGAAGAAGCCTGACTGACCCTAAACTACTTACATAGGATATTTTTGTCCCATTCACTTTCTGACAAATGAAAGATGCCTTCTATAAAACTTAAAAGCAGTGCAATCTGAACTGTTTCTGACCTGTACTTGACCTATTCAGCTTCATCTGTTCCTGACAGACTTTTCAACAGTGAGCTCACAAAATTCTCTCTCTGTTTTTGCATTATTCTTGGATAAAGCTGTTAGGCTATTTTTTTTCCACTGTTCTAGTCTCACTGAGCTTTGTGTATCACTATGTCTGCTGGATTTCTACTTCCTAGGTTCAACTTGTAAGAAAAGCACAGAAAATATTTTTTTTACTACTGGTAGCAGAATGCATTTCCAAATGACGTGAGTGTGCTGAGAGCTTTCTGCATGTGGAAAACCAGGACAATTTAGGAAAAAATCTTCCAGTCACTTCACCAAAACATATATTCTATCTGAATATATGCAAAGAAATTTGAATATAGTGAGCTTAAAAAGCTCCCTGGGCTTCTCAGTCACGTGTTAGAAATGCTTGAACTGAGAAAGAAAAAAATCCCAGTTTCCTCTCTTATGCTTTTTTTCCTTACATCTCGCAAAATGAAGTGCTTCATAATCAACTTATTTTCATTTTTAGTAGTTTCATTTTTAGTATTTTGAGTCCAGTTTTCTGACATATTAAGTGTATCCTGTGAGGTGCTGAATATATACTGAAAGCAACAGGAGTAGGAGTTAAACACTAAGTGTTTCCTGGTAAGCTTTTCTGTGTTGAATGAGCATAAGCAATGCTAGTGTCTTTTTTATTCTCTGCCCTTTTCACCAAGAAAGAATTACATTAAGATGAGATGATTAAGTTACTACTTTGATTTACTTTTCATTGGTTTTCGGTTGATAGTGTGAATAATAATACAATTTTCTCAATAAGATTTGTCTTTTGCATAGAAGAATATGCATGGAAATCTGTCTGTAATTAGAAATTAGGCCGAATATATTATAGGAGATCACTGAAGGAAATTCTGTAAACTTGGGAATACTGTTGTTTGCACAATATGATATCATTAAGAATCACCATGCTGTACCAGACCACTGTAATTATTTCTTCCACCAATTAAAGGAAAAAATACATTATATAGAAAACAACATAGTTTGTCCCTATTAAGGTAAGATCATTAGAAAACTCAAAATAGAAACACAAGGACAACATTCAAATGAACAGTTTATGGTCTAAATTAACCTTATAGATCTACATTGCTTTGTTCTGTACTCATGAACTTCAGTGTCTGAATGTGATACACAAAGAAATCAACAGGTCTATGAACCTACTGCCTCAAGAAATTTCACCTGTTTTGATGAAGTCCATTGCCCCATAGTTCCTGCTTGTGCTTTAAGCGCTTTTCCTACTCTCTGTGGAAGAGGTGGTCTCATCATAGGCACTGAAATGACATCACAGTAACATTCCTAAATAATTCCATGCAATGGAGAGAGGAAAAAGGAAGGGTAATGCCTGCTTTACTACCCTTTTTTTGCTTCCTGAGGCAATAAAACATGTACTTCTGCATCCTGAAGCCTCTGTCCAGAGAAAGACTGTGAATCCATTAGATTCACAAGGATAATTTTTTTCCTTCGGACAAACGGTAAATTCGGTAGTATATTTTCCTAATTGGTCTCCAATAGTTTTCTTGGGGCTGCTATATCTCTCTTACATCATGATTCTAGAGTCACCAGTGCAATGAATATTAAACTGGAGCACAGCATAAGCGCAGCCATCATCCCTTATAATATATGTCATGAAGCAGGTCTCAGTATGCATAGTGTAGGGTTTTCAGTTATGTGAGTAAAAAAAAAAATGTGTTACAGTTATGTCCTGTTCACTGGCCAAAGCCTTCCATTTTTTCCCCCTATATTCTGTAAAGATTGTTGGCAGGAAAGGAAGGAGTACAGGGAGACCTGGATTTCGGGATTCTTAAATGATAACTATGTTAGATTTGTAAATAGTAAACAGATGATGATGAAAAATGTTTTGTTGACTGATAATGAAAGCCAACTGAAAAGTGCAAAGATTAAATAATAATGTGTCTGGAAGTCATACATTGTAATTAATCTTCTTGTCCTGTTCATTCCGACTCCTTCCACTGAAGGGCCTTTACCAGAGTGCAGTAATCAAATAGGGGACATAGCTGTTTCCTTATGTCCCTGCACACTGATTTCCTGATTAAAAGTTTACATTTTTAACCTGACCTCTTCTCGGTCCAAGTCATTAGAACCACTTTACAGCACAAGTTAATGCTGGTTTACAGTGCACTACAGTTTATAATGTTCAATTGTTAAAAGAGTCAGGTATGTTATACCCAAACTGGTTCTATGAAAAGCTTTAAAAATGTTCAGATGTTCCGATTTTGAGCTTTTCTATGTGGTCTTATCCTTGATTTTGTTTTTCTAAGTCTGAAAAATTCAGACTTCAGTGCATATACTGAAACACATTCTTCCCATTTGTCTGTTTGTTGCAGACTTTGTTTTCCTACCCTAGGACTCTGGGATGCTCCTCCAATGCCCTATCAATCTGGTGGTTTTACCTTCTGCTTCTCCTCACGTCCTTCCTTGCTATCATCCCAGTCTCCTGCTCCCACCTGATCTCCGTCTGACCCATCCCCATGTTTCCTTTCACGACCTGCTAGCTGTTCTCACCCTCACAGCTTGTCTTTTCAGTGTACCTCTGGTCCCTAGAATTTCCCCCGGTTGTATCCTTACATTCCCTTCAGCACTTTCTTTCCTCTTAGCAGTTTTGTACTTCATATAAATGTTTTTGTACTTCATATAAATGTTTTTGTATTAACAAATTCAACATACTTTCAAAAAGAGAAGAAAAACCCCTTTCCTATTGCTGTAAATGTGAGGTCACAGCTCTAGACATGATTTCTGATAATTTTCAGTTTCTCTGTTGCTTCTTGGCATTCTTATTAGCTCAAAGGTATAACATGAATTATAAACAGCTTCTGTATGAGTGACAGTCATGCTTTCTGCCAAAGTTTCTAATTATTTCAGATGAATCATCACAGGAGAATCTATATATACATCCAGAAAAATCCAAGAATTAGAATTTTGTTCCTGTCCATATAGCTACTGTGGTAAACATTGCCTGACTGGGAAGTCTGCAGTCACCTTTGTGTGTGCAGTTCACTGAAGCAACATGATTTCCAGTATTCCTTATGTCTTGTTGGAAAAATGTAAATTCTTTTTTATATTTGGTTTATTAGCTTGGGGCTGTCATACGACCATTTTTTCACGTTTCTCCTTGTCTATATCCCAAAGTATTGTGGAAGTTGAGCTGTTCTTTTCCTCATTCCTCCTTTAACTCATGCATAGCTTTTCTGGCAATGTAGGTGCTGGTGTGAATGAGGAACCTCTGGCAGAACTGTGCTTTCTGGTCTACCATAAAATCCTTCCTGAAAATGATTACTTTGAGAGTACTAAACAAAAAAAGAAGTAATGTGAAACATACATTTTCCATTGGGTTCCTATAGTATAGGTATTCTCATACAGTTCCATCAAGGTTATCTGTTTCCACAGATTTGTTTGGAAAGGCAAAGGGAGAGGATAGATGCTGGGATATTTCAAGGGGTGTGATTATAATTTTGGGTGCTGATATTGAGTGTAAAGTTTCCCTTAACAGTTTTTACAAGCTTTGTATAAATCACTCAGAAAGTAAGTTGAATCTTGGGAAGCGAATTGCAGAAGCCAACCGCAGCTCGATATAGGTGCAATTATATCATCAGTTTTATAGAAAAGAGCATAACTGTAGCCAGGAAAGTAAAAGGATATTTTGTATATCTGAGCAAGTTTATCTTTTGTAGCTGAAGGGCTTCAGAAAATCTGTTATAGCTAGAATATGGAACTGAGTAGTCGTAATATGAAAGAAGTTATAAATCTTGGGGTAGAAATCCTCATTTTTATCGTGTCGTGAAAATTATACCTGCTTGAAGCACCATTGTATATAAGACTGCTTTCAACATAACTTAGAAACATAACATAAATCACAGAAGTGATGTCTCTGGTCGTGCATATCACTGTCATTCATCCAGAAAGATTTCACTGGACTAAATAGATGCTTTATGTGTGACATTCTGGAGAATTATGAATCAGTCAAGCTTAACCTTAGAGCCCCAGTAAGATACAGAAACACTCTCTTACACAAAACAAATTTGTAAGAAATAATGTGCAACATAAATAAAAAAATAATAAATAATAAAATGATTAGAAGTAGTCAGAACAGATTGCCAAAAGCAGATTGAGTCAAAGGTAACTCCAAATGTGAATTTTCTTGATTTTCTTCCTTGTCTAATAAGTAGTGTGAAGGATAGGCAGGAAAAAACAGTGACGTATTTTGCCTCTAGGAAAGTTTTTAAAAATACAGTTTATGTGTGCCATATCCATAAAGAATGAGAAAAGAGTATTTTGACCATCCTAAGTCAAAGCTAGCTCAAGATCAAAAGATGCAAAATTGCTTGAAAACCTGTATCCAAACAGTAGCTATTTCTCATTTGCTATTATGCATGTAAATAGGGGTCTGCAAGATTGTCTTCAGCCAGCAGCATTCAAAACTTTCAGTATAGTCTTGGCTGGTAGATTACAGAACATGTTTACCAAATATGCAACTAGCAAAATCTGTGAAGGGCTACTAATGTCCAGAAGGAGAAGGGTTACTAGCAGTCTAGGAGAAAGGATCAGCATTTGAAATGCCTTTGAAATGTAGGCGATGTCTGAAATAAATTAATTGACCTAATTAAATTCCATAGAGAAAAATGCAAAGAAGAGAAAAAAATAAGACCTTTTCAAGGCACAAAATAATCAATTAAGCTAATAATTGACAAGTAAACAAAATATGAGCCAACGGGAAATGTGGTTCTTGTTTTTACTGTCAAAAACATTCTAGCTAGAACTCAAGAAAGAATATTTTATTTAGCTTTTATAAGGCTTTATATGGACCAATGTTTCTATATTGACATACCTCCTTTCAAAAAAGGTGCAGATCAATTAAAGACAGTCCAAAATGACAACAGCAAAAGAGCTTTATAAAACATAACCCACAGGAGACATTAAGTTAATTTGTAAAGATGCATCAGGGAGGTACGAAAAGATTAACTACCTCTATGGAATCCCAAGCCTCACCTGCAGGGGATGGCCTAGATATACATTTCAACCTCTCCCGGAGTAATGCTTGGCCTAGACAATATTTGAGGGCCCTCCATTTCTGTCTTACATAGTTATGGAGATGGACTCAGTTCCATTTAAAGCAGCATTTCTCATGTTTTCCTTCATGCTCTCTGTGCTGGTGATACAGGAAGCTGGGGACAGGTCCAGGCATGCATTAGAGTTAATGGATGTTTACACAAAGAGCGATGTCTTTGCACATGAGGTATTCAAAAACAGATGAAATCAAAAAAAGGGCCTCAGTGGTTCTAAGGGAATTTGAATGCATGTCTGTGTCCTGTAAAAGCAGCCAGATCTTCCCTAAGAAGATACAAAGCCGTAAGCTTCGACTATTATTTAACCGTATATGAACCCAGTAAGTGCTGAAATTGTTGCCTTGCCCATATTGCTGCAGGTTTTTGCACATTTTCAAGGCACAAAAATATGATTCTCAGCAAACAGCCTGATGCAAAGCAGTAGGTTAGGTTGTCGCAATATTCATCTTTACCCCTGCGGAGGAAGGATATATAGAAAAGCCTGCTTATAGTTTCTGCAGACATCAGAAACATGGCTGCTGGACACTGGTATGGGCTACTGGATGGGTGGACAAGTCATAAGCCACATGAAGTTAGTTTGGTCAGAAGTGCCTGTAAGGACAATTAATAGGAAATTGCAAATTACAGCATTACATCATTTCACAATATTTTCAACAAGGCTGTCAGGTCATGCACTTGAGCCACGACAACCCCATGCAATCCTACAGGTTTGGGGATGAATGGTGGAAAAGCTGCCTGGTGGAAAAGGACCTGGGGGTGTTGGTCAATAGCTGGCTGAAAAGGAGCCAGCAGTGTGCCTATGTGGCCAAGAAGGCCAGTAGCATCCTGATTAGATCCGTAATAGTGTAGCCAGCAGGAACAAGGAAGTGTTTTTCCCCCTGTACTTGGTGCTGGTGAGGCTGAACCTCAAATACTGTGTTCAGTTTTGGGCCCCTCTCTAAAAGAAGGACATTGAGGTGCTGGAGTGTGTGCAGAGAAGGGCAATGGAGCTATTGAAGGGTCTGGAGGACAAATCTTACGAAAAGTGGCTGAGGGAACTGGGGTTGTTTAGTCTGAAGAAAAGGAGGCTGAGGGGAGACCTTACTACTTTCTACATGAAAGGAGGTTGTAGAGAGCTGGGTGTTGGTCTCCCAAATAACAACACAAGAAGAAACGGGGAGGTTTAGGTTGGTTATTAGGAAAAATTTCTTCCCTGCAAGGTTGTCAAGCATTGGCACAGGCTGCCCAGGGAAGTGGTTGAGTCACCACTCCTGGAGGTATTTGAAAGACACGTAGATGTGGTGCTTAGGGACATGGTTTAGTGATGGACCTGGGAGTGTTAAGGTTATGGTTGGACTTGATCTTAAAGGTCTTTTCCAACCATTCTGTGATTCTGTGATTTTCACTGTGTTGATGGGTTACTCTGTCTCTGTGCTTATGCATATGGAACTCTAGTACAAAGAACATGAGTTTTTTGGAGGGACAAAGGAAGTTATTTGTTGGATACCAGGTCTGTCATTTGGCTTGGAGTCCTCAGGGCAGTCTTGGAAGAAACTTTTCTAAATTATGGGTTATGTGATGAAGACCACGTAATTCCTTAATATCTTGTTTGTGATGGAGAAGAACACAGGGTAAATAACACAAAAGAAACACAGAACTGTGACCTGATGTTTAAACTGATCTCTGTGTCTGTTGTCACTGCATATCTTGATGGATGAGCAAAAGCAGCCTTGTCTGGTTTGCTTCTGACAAAGGAAGTACACGGTATAACATTTGTTTGGCTGCAGGAAAATTAGGCTTTAATTTCTAGTTTTAGTTAGTTTGATATTTTTTCTTTTAGTTTAAAAAAAAAAGAAACAACCAAAAAGACAAGCACGTGGAAATTTCTTTTAGTGTAAAATATGTTAGTCATTTCACTAATGATGAAAATACTCACCCATGCTCATTAGATCAATTTTCAGAGCAAAGTATTAATTGGATAATCCATTGCCATAGAATGAACATTCATTTTCAAGGAAAGCATTATGCCTCCTCTCTATCTTTTTCAAAATGTAATGTAATAAAATGTATGGACAAAAATTTGATTGTGGTGGCCAACTGTTGCTCAACTCATTTTAATTAAAAAATGAATATTGCTATGTCACTTCATTATCTTACAGCTTGTTCTGGGATAGACTAATGCCAGCTACCAGAGCTATATTGTATTCATGCATTACTGAAAAGTACAAATGGGGTACATCAGGTTTTTGCAATATCTTGAAGGGTTTCAATCTCTTCAGCTCTGTTCCTTTCTTCTGTTTTCATGCTGAAGTCCAGGTGTGCTCATCCTAAGCAGCCAGAAATAGCTGTTCAGTGCAGGCACGTCTGACTTATACTCACCCTGCTGTCTGCATGTTTCTGCCACAACCCCCTATCCTCCCACACACAGTCCCTCCACACTCAACAATGAATGCAAAGCCTCTAGTACAAAAAAATCCCAAAGTTTTAAAAGGCTTAAAAGCTACCATGCAACCTGGAAAGAGATCAGGAGTCACTGAGAGTTTGGTCAATGTACCAGGCTGTTTTTAGAATTAGTTCAGTGAAGTAATCTGTGAAATTAATTTCCTAGAATAATTCTTCAGAGCTGCCCCTGTTCCCAGAGAAATACGAACTCTCTCCTCCCTGCATAGTCCTCAGTAGTCTCTGCCAATGTTATTTGGGCACAAAATTTTTAAAATTTAGTCACAGGACCTAACTTGGTCCCTGTGCCAAAGATTTTGTGTTCAGGTACCAAGTACAGCCTCTGTGATTGGTGGTCCATTTTATCAATGTAGTACTAGCACAGTTGTGCCTCGAAATATTTTGTCACTCCGTATACCTGGTTAAGCATTTAACCATATACAGTAATTGCTCACATTAATGCACTAGGCAGAATCCTTAATGAAGTGTTAGATTCCTGTAGTACATTACACTTTACCATGATAAAAAAAAGATGAAGTAATAAAGATTTGTGAACAAAATAATGAGTAATTTGGGAGAGAAAAGATGCCACAGTGTACAGAAGCCTGATTTACGAGTCATCTTTGTATGCCCTGGGCTAATCTCGGCCTTCAGCATCTTTGAAGATTTACCTTTTTCATACAATTTTTAAAGTTTTATCTTTTATTTACACTTCCAGATGACTCCCTAAAGTCACTCCAAGTTTTCAAAATCATGCTTCTTATGTCTTCAACATCCTAGCTCCTTCAAAATAGTGTGCTTTTGCATAAAACAGATGCTTCCCTTTAAAAAGAAAGAAGTTTGTTACAAGAGAATAGACTTCAGGATCCAGGGAATTAGATAAACTGTGCAATTACCAGAAAATACATGCTCTGGTGCAACTGGAAAGCACCATCTGGGATGTTTCAGACTGTAACAGTTCTGCAAAAACCCAGTTGTTGAAAGAAACAGACACTGCAAGGACATTTAATCATCTGACTTTCTTATATAAAAGGAAATCCCTGAACTCCTTTAGAATATCAGCTTTGTGTATAATTAGCCTGGTGATGATAATGTGCTTCACAAAGAGTAGTGGGTTTTTTGAAAGATTTCAAGTATCTGAGAAAGTTCTTTATCAGACGATATTATCTCTTGTTACCATCACCCAGTGATTTCGGCAAAACGGACCTGCAGAAAAAATTTCACCTTAGCTACCCTGAAACTTACCAAAGGCAAAGCACAAGGCTGATCAGAACGTCTTAAGATGTATCAGAAAGTTTCATTTGAGCGATGTTTTTCATTTTGGACTATGATGCCTACCTACAGGATCCTCCTCTAGCACATGGTACAACCTTCAGCAGAGGTATTTTCAGCAGCTAGGGGAAACAGTTATAGATACATTCATATCTCCACAGTGAAAACAGCGTCTCATCACACACTGAGTAGGTGTCAGCCTAGATCACCCCCTGCACTGTTTTGAAAGAAAATTCATTGTTCTATGAGTACTTTTTTTTAGTTGGAAAACCAGTCAATCAATCTGCATCACAAGCTGCTGACACTGGGCTTTGCTCTCCCAGATGTGGACAGGGAGGTGATTCGAGACAGCCAGCATGGCTTCACCAAAGGCAAGTCCTGCCTGACCATCCTATGACAAGGTGATCCCATTAGCGGACACAGGAAAAGCAATGAATGCAATCTATCTGGACTTCTACAAAGCCTTTGACATGGTCCCCCGCAACATCCTTCTCTCTAAATTGGAGGGATGTGGATTTGATGGGTGAACTGTTCAGTGGATAAGGAATTGGTTGGATGGTCGCATTCAGAGATTAGTGGTCAACTACTCAATGTCCAGATGGAGATCCATGACAAAGTGATGTCCCCTAGGGGTCTGTATTGGGACCAGTGCTGTTTAACATTTTCACTGATGATATTGACAGCGAGATCGAGTGCACTCTCAGCAAGTTTGCCAATGACACCAAGCTGACTGGGGCAGTGGTCACACCAGAAGGATGGAATATCATCCAGGGGGACCTGGACAAGCTGGAGAAATGAACCTGAGTGAACCTCATGAGGTTCAACAAGGCCAAGCCGCAAGGTCCTACACCTGGGTTGTGGCAATCTGCAGTTTCAATACAGAGTGAAGATGAAGTGATTGAGAGCAGCCCTGTGCTACAGAGAAGGACTTGGGGGTGCTGACTAATGAGGACCTTGACATGAGCCAGCAATGTGCACTCACAGCCCAGAAGGACAACTGTGTCCTGGGCTGCATCAGAAGTGTTGCCAGCAGGTTGAGGGAGATGATTCTCCCCCTCTACTCTGCTCTTTTGAGACCCCACCTGGAGTACTGTGTCCAATTCTGGAATCACCAACATAAGAAGGATATGGAAACGTTGGAGCGGGTCCAGAGGAGAGCTACAAAGATGATCAGAGGGCTGGAGTAGCTCTGCTGTGAGGACAGGCTGAAAGAGTTGGGCTTGTTTAGCCTGGAGAAGAGAAGGTTCTGGGGAGACCTTATAGTGGCTTTCCAGTATTTAAAGGGGGGCTATAGGAAAGCTGGGGAGAGACTTTTTACAAGGGCAGGTAGTGACAGGAGGAGGAATGGCTTTAAATTGGAAGGGAGAAGATTCAGATTAGACATTACGAAGAAATTCTTCATGATGAGGGTGGTGAGACACTGGCACAGGTTACTCAGGAAAGATGTGGATGCCCCCTCCCTGGAACTGTTCAAGACCAAGCTGGATGGGGCCTTGAGCAGCCTGGTCTGGTGGGAGCTGTCCCTGCCCATAGCAGGGGGTTGGAACTGGATGATCATTAAGGTCCCTTCTCACCCAAACCATTTAATGATTCTATGATTCTATAATTCAATGTATCTATATACAATTTCACTTTTCTGCTGATATAAACAAAATGACCAGTAAGTTTCTCTGACTGAGGTACTGTGTCAGGGCCCTAACATACTCCTTTTAACCTTAGCATTTCTTTCTCACTTGGGTATAAATATATATATATGGATCTTGAAATTCTTATTTGTAGTGAGGCCTGCTTCTCCATTTTGCAACTGGAAGACACCTTGTTCATGGGCTAATTATTCCTAAGACCTGAAGCCCCACCAGGCCCTTAAGTACTATGATGTTACGATTTTGCAGTAACGTATAGCAGAGGATAAGTATACACAGATGTTTGAGAGTCTGGCTGTAGTACTGGGGCTATGCTGAAAACACTGAAGCTAATATAACAGGTGTCCTTACACTGTACCGAAGGCAGTCATGATCTAATATTGTTTCAAAATTACGTGACTGTCAGGCTCTCTTAGTATGTCCCACATACAGCTGACGTGGCCCAGTGGAAAGCTCATTTTGCCTAGCATATCCTGTAAACATCTGTATTTTTATCGTGGTAAAGATTCTGAGGGCAGAGGCATTAGGCAACCTAGTTTTTTACACACAGATTATCAACATCGTTCCAGAAAAAGTTTCCTTAGATGTCAAAAATGATTTGTGGAATAAGTTGTGATCCTTCTGCTCATGTGTCATGTGTTTGGACATTCAGATGCTGTGTGGGTACAACAGTTGGCCCTGTTTAAAGTCCCATTTTTTCTTCGAAATCTGAACTGTGGTGGTACAAGTCAACCTGTAAGAAACCTAACCCAGTGGGTGCCTAACTGGTACAGGAGGAGGCCACTGCCACAGGCACAGGCTTACTGACGAGAACATAACCTTGTTCCTCAGAAAAACTTCCAGAACAGTTCATGAAGACATGAGGAGCTGTTTGAAATGTGCAGAAGATATCTATATATATGTCTGTGCTTTCTGGGATCTTTGCTCTAACACCTCCTTTGATACAAAATCTGGTCTAACATGACTTGGGTCATTCGCAGTGCAGTTACCAGCACAATTACATTCACAATAAGAGCAGCTTGAACACCAGTAAGGAAACTCAATGTATTCATTGCCTAAATTTCATTCATTCAATATAAACTGAAGTCTAAAATTTCTACTGCCTTATTGTGTAGTGAGGACAGTAGCTGGCATGCTTACTAATTTCTTTTAGTGCTTGTACATAAAAGGGAATTTACAGAATCAGTTCAGGCAGCTTGGGTCCCCCTTTTCAGGTGTGAAACATGAATCTAAAGCATATGAATAGCTACAGCAAAGGCAGCTTGTTACACAATGTCTGTCTTTGTTACAAGCTCAAGCCAGTCTTACTGGAACCTGAAATTTTGCCATCTATATGAGTTTAATCAAATCGACAGATGTTAATCGGCTGGTATTGCTTTGTCCACGTGGAGTGTTATGTGCTGCTTCTGTGGAGAAGGACTTAAAAGAGAAAGCAAAGCACAGATGTCCTAAGCTCTGAACCCTGGGACCAGATGACGAACTGCACTGGAGCTCCTTGTATGCAAAGTCACTTACAATATGTTCAGAAATTAATGTGTCTCCCTTCTGCTTATAGTACAAGCTGTGCTGTTGTGCGATTACTCTCACAGCACCATATGTCCTAAGCTCAAGCCTTAGTCCAAAATGTATTCTTCTGTTTCTAAGCAGGGCTTATTTTACCACTGTGTGTAAAACTGCACACTTCCTTGGAAGCCAATAAATATTGAGTATTTTAAGTCAAAGGAGTAATGTTGCCTGGTCTCTGTTATTCATTAGTACTCTCTTTCTACAGTGAGGCTTTTGGAAAACAGCTAGATATTTAGCTACTCAAAAATAGCTGAAACGGAAAGCAATTTTCATTAATATTTTTCACTTGTTTTGGAAAAAAACAGAACCCGTGTGTCAGAGTAGGAGATTACAGAACAGCCCTTCTTTTTGGCAATAATAGTAATTTTCTTTGGTAAAATATTTTCTTTTTCTGCTGCTTCTTTATTTCTGTTTTTGAATTTTGTATACTATTGTTTATTGTTATATAATGGAAAGAAGAGTGAAGTCTGATGTGATCAGAGTCCTGATTCAGCACAGCGCATGCAAGCCATTTCAGCTTGAGTGTTCAGTCATTAATTATCACAAGACCAGACTAGTCCAGTAGCTGCTCCCACACAAGAGAAAAAAATAGGAGGAATCATGAGTAAGGAGACATCAATTAAAGTTACAGCAGTTACAGCACAGCTGAAAGGGAGATCACTCGTTTGACGGTTCATGTGAGAGAACAGAGAATGGTTGAGGTTACAGACTGAGAAAATCTCTTAGACCATTGTTTCCTTGGCTTTTTCCTGATTCAGCTGTAGTGCTATCTGACTGGCTTTGACATTAGCAGTACTGTTGACCCACCAATGACGGCCTTCAAGTGCTCTCTCTTAATGTGATCTGGAATTGGTCCTGATTAGAAACAGTGCATTGTCTCCAGGGAAATTGGTCTGGTCTTGGGGTATTCCAGGCTCCCTTGCACAAGGATATAGGTGGGAAGAAAATATCCACAAAACAGGATATGGTGAGCAAAAAAAAGTTTGATATGCACATGACTGAACCCACAGGGCCATGTCACCACAGTGTGAAACTCAGTTTAAAAGCTGTGTGAAGATATGAGAAATATAGGGAGAATCTGACAGTAGTGTAATTCGAATCGACATCATGTCAAACTTCAGCGTATTGTAAGGACCTATTCTGTATCAGATTCGGTATTTGATCCACTAAAGAAAGACAGGGTATGTTTGTCCTTTAGTACGAAGAGCCATACAGTAGTTTAGTGCTAATGGTGGGTAATATCTCAGATTTAACATAAGAGCTCATAGTTTGCAGGAATTCAAGTGAACCTGTGGTTGAAGGTGACTTGCCAGAAGGACAAGTCTCCAATAGAAATTCCATGGAGATGGCTAGCAGAGACTCCTGAGATGCTACTCCCAGCCTATGCTGATCATCACCCCATGTACTGGTTTTAGCTGGAATAGAGTTAGTTTTTTCGTAGTAGCTTGTATGTTGCTTTGTTTTGGATTTGTGATGAAAATAACGTTGATAACAGAGATGTTTTGTTGTTGGTGAGCAGCGTTTACACTGCATCAAGGTTTTGTCTGCCTCCCACACTGCCCTGACTGCAAGCAGGCTGGGGGTGCATAAGAGACTGGAAGGAGGCACAACCAGGACAGATAACCCCAAATGACCCAAAGGATATCCCATACTCTATGATGTCCTGCTCAGCAATGAAAGCTGGGGGAAGATGAAGAAGGGGGGAGGTTTAGAGTTATGGTCTTACCAAGCAACCATTACATGTGGTGAAGCCCTGCTTTTCTGGAAATGACTAAATGCCTGCTTTCTGATGGAAAGTAGTGAGTTAATCCCCTATTTTTCTTTGCTTGCAGCTTCAGCTTTACCTGTTAAACTGCCTTTAACTCAACCCATGAGTTTTTGCATTTCCAATTTCAGTTCACTCCCTCATCCCATGGGTGGAGGATGAATGAGCAGTTGGTTGGGGCAGAGCTGCCCGCCAGGGTTAATCCACATCACCCCATGGGATCCAGCACATTATAACCAAACATGAATCAGACTGGTTCAGTGAATTCAGGTGACCTGTCTCTTGTAGATTTCTAATCAACATTCAAAGTAAGGGATAAAATTGATCAGCAAACCTTGTATGTTATCTTTGCTTAGGAGCATTAAACCAGATGTGACTAAAACTCTGTAACTGTAAAAAAATTTACAGGAGTACCTAAATCATAGCATTCTAGAAATGATAGAATCATAACAGAAAGCATCCCTTCTGAACAGTGTTTCACCAGAGTTTCATCTTCACAAGGCTGATTGGCCTGTCCAGAAGTAACACCTTACACACTGATAGGAAAGCCTGATGCAAGAAAAGGGAGCTCACAAGTCCATGTGGACCCTCATTTATGTCCAGGAGTCTTTTACCTCTGTCTAAATTGAAGTACTTAGCTGCTAAATCTAAATCAAGATCCTGTTTGCGTAACCCTTGCTATATAATCACTAGGGAAGATTTCCAATGTCTACCCTCCATTCACTCTATGGGCAACATAATACTTCAGATGGTTAATGTTAAGTAGTTTAAAGCTTTCAGTGATATCTGGTACTTTTTTAAATATTATTTTTTTCTTAAGAACAGAGAAAGCAGAAATATGAGCAAACACTGTTCTCAAACACGAAACACAATCATATTGAGTATCATGATTCTGGAACAGAGCTGATTTAACAAAAGGGAGTCAAAGTGGGATTTTCTGAACTTGGTATAGTTTTTACAGAGAGCAAAAACCTAGCTCATGTGTCATGCTGAGTTTGCTTTCTGGGTAGAATATCCTATCTGGAGCTCCAAAGCACCACTGCTTAACAAATGCACTCAGCATTGCTGGCATGTCTGACACCAACCAGCAGAATTAAAGGATGGGATGGTGCCAGGGGGCATTCTTTGATCCAGACTTGAGACAAAAAATTTTGGTTATGCAGGCACAGTTTGTCGCTGTACAGGCCCAGTCGTTTTTGGAGGCTGCCATTCTTGCTAAATTATCCAACAATTGCAAGAGCACATGAATAAAGTTCTTTTGTTTCCCTGTTTACGGTTTAATGTAATTCATGGTATCAAAGTATTTGACTTGTCAAACTAACTTAATGGAAAATTAACAGGGATTCCAGCTCTTGCTGTGGCTCTGCCTCTACAGCATGAATGAGTTGGTGCAAACCACAGCAAACAACCACTTGTCACTTTTTATTACAGAGAGCAGACACTTAAGTTGCAGAAATCCTACATCTTGTGGTGCTGTTTGGAAAGCAAAGACTGTGATTTGTGGGTCAATCCTGACTAAAACTGAAGATTGTGGGATCTACCACTGTGCTTAGTATTTGAGAGTTAGTTCAGGAGACAAATGAAAAACTGAGAAGATTACAGCCTCCAGCCCCTCTGTCTGGCTCTTCTTCTCTGTCGTATATCTCAACAGGAAAAAACAAAACCAAAAACACAAGAAAAGAGAGAATATGAGGAAACAGCTTCCTTAACAGTCCCTCTTGGCTTCTGCCATTTTGCATTTTAAATATTAGGTTGGGTTCTGTGCTAGGAGACCACATCTGTTGTTTATATTCAAATTAATATCTTTGTACCTTCTTGGGAATACAGTTTAACATCCTTATTTCTCTCCCAATTTTATGCACTCGTTTTATCAGTTTTAAAAGAAAAACAATCATTAAAGCTATAACAAACTTCTGAAATGAAGTATAATAGACTGATTTCTGTTTCTGTTCTTTGTGATATGCAAAGGATGCCTGAAGTATCAGAAGTACCTTTTCCTCCATTGTTTTTTACCTCAGTAGTTTAAATCCAGTGCTACTATTCCTGAAAATCTGCAAGAAACTTGGACAGTCATTTTGACACCTGTGAAGAGACCTGCACAATGGATTTAACTGAAACCATTGGGTATTTCTATTAAGATGACACGACCAAAATTCTGAATTTTTAACTAATAAATTGAACCAGAGAAAAAAAATTGCAAGAAAACCTTTTTTTTTATTTTATAAGAAAACCCTCATTCCTTTAGTTCAGTACTTAAAAGATTTGCCAGAATAGTAATAAACATATTTCAGTGAATTGGAAATGCACTTTAATTCACAGCACTTGAATATTTTTCTACTTACTTTTCACATTCGCTCTTGTAACCACTCTAGTTCACACTAAAGTCCATGGAAAATTAATTTTCTGTTCACACCAAAGTTAGTGAAGTAAGTCAAGTACAACAATCTGTGGAGCAGCAGAATTTTTGTCCAAATTGCTCATTAGTGTTAGGATGCCTGCCAACTGATTCTGGCAGTTGAAGGCATGACTGAGATAGTGTAAGTCACTGGTGCTTGAATTACATTCAGCCCAGATGTACTTTTTTAAGAGATCTTTTTCGTGTTTGTTTGGGTTTTTTTTTCTTTTCATTGTGTGGGCTGATGCCTAGAAACCCAGTGTGAAAGACTCTACAGAGGTCTGACCCTGCTTCCCCAGAGACCATGCACATTCACATATGCTAAATAATAATTTCTCTTTCACAATAACCCTGCTGAAGGACAAATGAATACGAGAACAAAAATTAAATCAAAGATCTCATATAATAATCATGAGAATGAATTACCAGGGGAAACAGACACAGACATATTTTGCAGAATCAATCTAGACATTGGAAATTTGAAAAGGCAAATGCAATATTCATGCACAGAGTAGAGAAGGTGAGGTCCAGTGCAGCCAGATTAAAGAGAGGTGGGATGATGTAATCCAACGCTGTTCCTATGGTAATCTTGAATATGCAACAAATCTTTGTAGCCAGTTGTACTGTGAATCAACAGCTGGTGATGGATTAATGTAATATTTTCTCAGTGGTTATTTCAAGCCTTTTCTCTTGTTTCTGCTGTTTCTCTTGTTTCAGACTGAAAACCAAAACATTCACATAGACAATATACTGAACTCCTTCACACACAAACATATTGGCTCTTCGTCCCATGGTGAAAAAAAGCACCCTGCATCCAATATATTAGGCAAAACCATTAGCAAAAAGTTAGCTAAACATGTTGGCAATTTCATAGCCTTCCTCTATATAGTAACATAAGAGAGTGTAGGGTGAAAGTATATCTACATTTGAAGGGAATGTAGTTCCTTAGTACTTTTCTCACTCACTATTCATCTTACTATTTTGAAACCTGACATATCACGGATCTAGAATTATAGCTTTATTGCTCTGTATTGAGACTCACTGTTATTTTAGGGCTGGCAACAACCTGCTTCATGCTGAAGTAGCTTCCTTAAACAATGTTAGGAACTGTCTCAATTTGCTGCCATTAAGGTGGAAAATCTCAGCCATGAGGTGATGAATTGTCTCCTTTGGAGCAAATCAGGACTTTAGGGACAAGAGGAGCTGGTGAGTAGCCTTCTTCCACTACGTCTACCTAGAGCAGAACAGAAGTGTCAGTTCTAGATGTACAGTGGTGGGTATGTGGGCTGGGAAAGATGATGGAGGAAAGGTTTTTTCTAACCACATCTAAGCCAGCCATGCCAAAATTAAATTGAGAAGGAAAAAAGCATCTGGAAAATTGCAGCAATTTAAAGCACAGTATTTTAGTGCAAGTCCAGGAGATAGCAGGAGTGTAGTGACATTTATCAATAGCTACAACATAGAGTTCCAACAAAAAGAAAAGGAACGATCTGCTCTCTGCCCTTGCCATGATAATTTGCCTTTTACCTTCTGCATTTTCATATATTAGTTTGAAAAGCAGAGGACCAAAACAATCAGCAACAGATGTTCCATACAATCAGCATGGTACATGAATTCAGTTAGCATGCAAATTGTCATCCCTGGGCTATTCATGTGGAGTGCTGGGAAAACAGGCAGCCTACTTTGCGAAAATAGATAGAAGGGGTATGATTAAAATGTCTGGATTCAATCAAGTGTTTAATCACCATCCCCTTTTTTATCTCAGCTACAATGACTGGTAACTATTATGACAAAAATTTGAAAATGTGCATGACACACAGTGGCACCCAGGAGCCTGATAGGTGGTCTGTGCTTGATCAAAGTGATCAAAGCTTTGTCCTGTGTTTCCCTCTGTTCCACCTCACCACAACAACTTTAAATGCACAAAATGTGATTTATAGGAGGGTGTTCTACACTTTCATTCTTAGGCTAGAGTGTTATAAACTGCATCTCATTTTTTCAGTGGAACCAATAAATTACATTTCTCCCTCCTTAAAAGTAACAACAGATGACTGTGTTGTCTACTCAGAAAGGGGTTCTCAGGGATAATATAGGGGAACAGATGTTTCTAACCTGCCTACACACCCACCTAGGTGGGTGATTCCCCCCAAAAATTGTGGTATGTCCCCATAAAAGCTTATTCAAATCATTCTGAAACTTAAGGGTCAGATAACAGTAATCTTTGTGTCGTTTTGGCACTTTCTTTCTAGTTGTGGATAGGGGCCAGAAGGGCAGGGAAGAGTAGTAGGAAAAATAATAATCTTGATTTCTTTTTATAAAATCTGTGAAGTGGATTGGTTAGAATTTTTGGCAAGAATATATATTGTTTATTCAATGAAAGAGATGCCAAAAAAGACAGGGATAGACTGTGGAAATTGTACTCACTCTGATAAGTGCTTGCTCACATGAAGAGTTCTGCTGGTTTCGAAGGGACTATTTTTATGAGTTGCATACTATAACTCAAAATTAACTCAAACAGGCTTGAAAAGAAAAATAGTTAAAGAGATTGAAGACTGTTTATGTGACACTATAAATTAGGGATCACCCTAAATGGCAAAATATCAAGTAAGGAGAAATTTTCTAATGGGGTAATCCGAGAATCAGACACAGTGCAGTACTGTAATGACAAAGGAATAAAGGTAAGACTCACTTTAACGGAAAATCCAGGACACTATCAAACTTAGAAGACTTACAAATATAGGAAAGATAAGCAGAATTTCTTGAAGTCTACAGAAATTAGCAACATGACCCAAAAGGATAAAATAGGCTCTGATTTGGGAATATACATCCTAGGAAAGCAGAGGAGAAAGTGATATGAAATACACAATTAAAAGCAGAAACCTGGGTAGCAGAAATGCCAAGAAACATAAATGAAGCAAGAGGAGGTGGCTTTACATTTGCTGAAGCCAGCCCAAGTGAAGGTGAGGTCTTGACATTGGTTATGCAAGGATTCATAGTTTTGAGAAACAAGTGGTGTCTGAGATTATTGTGCTTGATTGGAGTTGCATGCTGGTCTTAATCAATTAGCTCTGACCTTCACTTAAACTTCCTTTCATAGTCAAAGGGGCAGGAGAGAAACAGTAAATTTAGCTTACAGAGGATGAAGCTAGGTGGATGCTTTTGGAGAATTCAATCTTTCAGCCTGAGACAAACAGAACATCCAATAATTCCTGTATCCTTTCAATGTGCCTCCAGCTACGACAATCCAGCCTCTGCCTGGAGAACTGAAAAAATACCCATGCATCTTTCATTACAAAGCATAAGTGACGGAGAATTTCAAATACAGGGTAAAGAAGAAAGATGATAAATAAATAAAGAATCATTATACCGCTCACTAGATGTGCTATTACACAGCTGATGTGCTCTGAAGACAGCATTCACTCTGGTCTTTTAACAGCTCTGTTGGCAAAGGGGTATTTGCTTAGAAATGAAAGGCTGTAGCTGAGCCGCTTAGATTAAGAAGAAAGACTGAGTGCCATAATAAGAAAGGTAGCATATACTAGTGAATCAGATGCAATTTGTATATTTTAACATTGAAACAGTCTGTCCTGATTAAAACTTAATTGGCCAAAGCACTAACTCTGCAGACTTCTTGGCTACAATGAATACAAATATTTAAAATGCACAGTTCTTGATTAAAACAGTGGCTGTGCACCACAGCTAACAGCACTAATATTTAAACAAAAAGGAAAGGAATGAGAATATAAAATGTTCCCAAGTTACCCAAAAAGAACCACAATTGTAATGAGTCTGCAGTTGGTCACCTTAAGTTATTCAATGGCTTTTTTCCTTTATTAAAATAATGAGAAATTATGTATTCATTATTTTGATTTTAAATTGGTTGGCCAGTGCTTTTGAAAACCACCTCAAAACTTATTTTTCATTCTTTTTATTTGTCAGGTAATTTCTATAATTATCTGTTTCTTCCAATATTGGAGAGGACTTTACTGGAGAACAAAACTGAAGGAGGAAATCTCGGTTAGCTGCTGGCAAAATGGTCTGGAGAAGAAATTTCAATAAATGGTTTTCACTTCTTCCAAACATAGTTTTATAAAGCTTTTTATTGTTCATTCACCCATGTGAGTAACCATTTACTAGTCCTATCTTTGGTTCAGTGCATTTGGGACAACACAGTGGAAGATGGAGGCAGGAGGCTAGCAGAGAAGCCAAGAGCTATTACTCACAAAAGCTGATCCATATTTCAACTCTTTCCACCTATTTTCCTTAAGGAGTGTAGTAGCAGCCTTCCCCCCCCCCCCCCCCCCCCCAGGTCTCACGGCAGGATTTAGTAGTTCTTCCCACAGATGTAGAAAATGATGCAATCTACATTCTAATTTCAGGCCTATTCACAAGACTGAGTCATGGTATTAATTTCAGATGACGTGAAATTTCCCATCCTCCTTTCCCAGAAGAATTGTTCATTTTTGTAGGAGTAGGTCTTATGTTCTGACAGGTCCCTGGAGTACAGATCTACACACTTGTTGACCCGAGGTGCTGAAACCACTGGACTAACTCTCAGCACTGGAATTAAAAAGTGATCCTGCCTAGTTGGATATTTAACATGCAGGAACCAAAACTTCTTGCCTAGCTATTTCATGAAAAGCAACCTTGTCATGGAGGAATCATTCCAGCCTACCGAGCACTGCAGTATATCGAGTCAAAGGCAGTAGGTCTTCATTACAACTGTTAATCCTTTGATTTCGTTATGTCTGAATTTCAGGCAGGACCCAAGACACATATAATAGAAGTCAAGCTACAGGAATAGAAAATAATTCTTCTCTGCTGGGTCAAGAAATCTTGTTGCCAGCATCATAAAGAACATTGGAAAATCAGATATTATGTAAGTAGTGTTTTCTAGTTTAGGGAGAAGAAAAGAAGGAAATAAATACTCATTTATGCAAAAGGAAGTTTAGAAAGAAGAAAAAGCCCTACACAGCCCAGGAATTTGCAGATCCATTTTAAAATGGATAAAAAAGAAAAAAAATCTCTCCCAAACCTGCAAAGCCTAATTCTGCCATTTTCACTGTTCAGAAGAATTTAAAATAAAAGATGCTAACACATACTCCAGTGTTACATAAAAATGGTAACAACCCATTTTCAAAGCAGTAAGATTCTAATGGGACCTGGTGGCTTGTAAAGCTTTTTGAGAAAGTATTTTCAGGTACAATAACATACCCCCCCAAAACTAAAACTATGTAGACGGGAACTTTCTGTAAAAGTCATATTTGACAACTGAACAAAAATGCTTTGCTGTCAGACACTACCATCTGCTTGCCGTATTAAATGTTCTCTGTGTTTTTATTAAAGATTTTTCCATTTAAGAAGGCAGATGGAGAGGATTACATGTACAGCAATCACTTTTACTGCAAAAACATGCACTAGATGCAGGGTAGAAATAGCATGATATTTGGAGAAGATTACAAATTATGTCTCTGGGTGCTGTTTAGAGAGTAGTATTTGATTCACTCTGGCAGCAGTGGGTATAAAACTCACTTGTCAGAGAGGACAAGAGATTTTTCATGTCAACTCTGCCACTAGAAGACCCTTCTGACTTGAGAAATTAAAAAGCTAGAGATTATTTCTAACAAATTTATATATCTCTGTGTGAAATCTCCTAGAAGTGTTGATGCCTGTGCTATGGAAAATCTTTCCTTATGGGCCTGACCAACTGATGGACCACAGCTGGACTGGAAGTGATCTTCTGAACCATCTTGCTTACTCAGTCATGCCCTTCAACACTTCCTTATACAAATGACATTTTAATGGAGGTCAGATACCAGAGATTTGTAACCTGTAGTCAAATTCAGCTATGAATAAACACTGGCCTTCTTCTTGAACAATATTCTTTAAATATATGTTATGCAAGTGGTATATTTTAATCACTAAAACTTTAAATTATTTGAAGAGATTGTTTCCCTTAGTTATAGCACCTCCTAAAATAATGACAGCAGCTTTTTCAAAGACCTTTTCTGAAAATACACTATATTGTCTAGAAAATTTCTTATTCTTGATAAGATTTCTTGTGGATTTTTGATTGCTGTGTATGGCGATCTATGAAATCTGTACCAAGAAGAAAAATAATGAAATTTTTGAAAAGAAATAGAAAAAGGAGGAAAAAAAATAAGGAAGAAGAAAGAAGAAAGAAGAAAAAAAGTGAAGAATAAAGAGGAAGAGAAGTGGAAGAGGAGAGGGAGAGGAAATGGAGAGGAGAGGGAGAGGAGAACTGTTATTCATCGTTAGTCTGATAAGGATAATTTTGGACTAACTGGTGACAGAGTATATTGAATGAAGGATTTAAGGTCAAATTCACTATTGAAAGAAGTGGATGAAACTTTATTGATTCTCCTAGAGCATTTATAGTTTCAGTCAGCAGAAGGAACAAATCTTTATTTTATGTGATTCTTTTAACAATTCACAAGTGACATGGATTGGTAAAAGGAATTAAAATTCTTAAAGACAGCAGCCATCTTAATTCCTATTCTCCTAACATTTAAGAACTTATGAAAGTTTTCCCAATTTCTCAATAGGACTATTACTATGTCCCTTTTTAATATTGTATATTAAGAGATGTTCAAGGGAAGATATAAGCATTCACTGTGATTTATTTACTAGAAGACATATGTTTCTACTGTTTTTCCAAAGACCCTCCTGACAATGGATCTTCACGCTGTTCAGAGGTTCTCAGCGTCTAATATTACATTTCAGAGTCATCTCACATCCTCTCCTCTTTTCTAGCTTGAGACCACCAAATCCTGACTAGAGAGGTGTGTTTTGCTGGAGAAGCATAATGATGTTAGAGATGAAAAATGGCACTGAGCCCAAGCTAATATGCATATTATTAGTATGGGCTCTGCTCCAGCTCTACTGGGATAGTCGGAGTGGGAGGGATGCGGAAGAGAAGAATGGAAACAAATTGACATTGGCTATGGTGTGGGAGCGATGGAAGAAAAGCGTTTGATGCTGGGTCCAGGAGAGTCCGAACAGATAAGAAGGTCCCAGCTTCAATGACGTAGTGGGATCAACATGACAGCCCTGAAAAATGAGACCTAGCAGAATGGGATATTACTGTTCAAAACAGAGGATATTCCTACATGAGAAATTGTGAAGCAACTCTGAAAACATTGGTGCTCTTGCTGTTACAAAGTAGACAATTATCTATCATAGAATTGGCATCTGAATTAAAGAGGCATGAAAATGAAGCAATGCAATACCACTTTGAAATTCCTCTCAGTACACGAACATTTGTATTTTTAAATTACAGCAGATCACTCTTCTTTGGCAAGAACTTGTATCAGATAATTGTAGATAATTATGACAGATATGAATTGCTGTTCTTCTGGCCTTGAAGTCACAGCAAGTAAAAAACCAAGTGGAGTACCCAACATATCTGTTAAAGCAATACACTATTTCTGGATACAAGATGCAAAATCATAAAGAACACTGAAAACTAAAAAAGTGAGAGGAATCATATCTAAAAGGGAGAGGGGAAGCCAAAGCAGAAGGCTGGCTTGAGTCACTGGAAGTGGCAAAGGGTTAGCAATGGCCATGGATGTGGTGAGAGTCTTCATTGCAGGGGCCTATGATGCCAGTGATGGCTGTACTTGCCTACAGCAAGCTGTTGTACTTCTGGCATTGCACGGGACCCTTCTATCCTACCACAACAGATCATCTAGCAATCCAGAGCCAGCCAAACAGATGTCACAGCTCATGTCAGTTGACGAAAACCATCTCTGGGAATCTGTTCAACTGATAGCATCAGCCCTGTTCTTCTCAGCAGTTGCTCCCTCACCACTTGGAGGAGAAAATCTGCTGTATCCTCAAAGACCCAACTGCACACTTACTTTTTACTCTCCACTGGAACATGCAAGGACTCCTGTATTCTTGTCAGCTCAGTACAGACCATGTAATTGTAATTGTTTTCTTGGTAGAAGAATGGGAAAGGAAAATTCACATTTCCCTTTCCTTGTGCCATTCAGCAGAATCGTTAGAGGACCACTGCAATTAATAAGTTAAAGATAAGAGGCTTTTACATTCACCTACTGTCATGATAACAAAGGTTATCTTTACATTCGCATTGGCCTAATTTACTATTTGCTGTATCTCTCAAATATATCTCATTAAAATCTGCTGCGTTGCTCCTGTAGCACATCATGTGTATGTTATCTTCCTCTTTTGCTTCCTACCTGTCTTGAAGAGACTTGAGAAGTCTTCTTTCAGCACTGGTAGTACATTAACAACACAGAAATGCTGTTTGAAAACAGAGCTCCCCTCAAGCTATTTATTTATTATACCAAATATAGAAAACAGTGTGTAATTGGCACTCGTTTTGGTCTCTCTTGTCCTCCTGGCTTGACTCTCTTATACGTTATATCTGGATCAAGCCCGAACATCTATCACCAGGTTTAAATTGCAAAGGTATATAAGAACTTTGGTGAATATATTTCTCATGTAACACGAAGCCTTCTGAATCCAGCACAAGTTTGTTCAAGATGCACCGCACAATGCTACCCAAACAAGACTAGCTTAGTGGCTGGTTTTTTGAACTGGCTGTTTCTGCTTTAGAAGTATTTATAAGAGAGTTTTCAACTCCAAAATGTTAGAAAACTCTGGCTTCCTTCAGAGTCAAATGCATTTAATGGCAAAAGTTCAAAATTTATGATGCAAAATCCAAAGAGATTTATAAATAAATAATTTAAGATTCTTTCATCTGTTTTTTCCTGATCTTTTAGAGGTACATCTCTGAGGCAGTCTTCAAATTCAGAAAGCTTTTAAAGTCACTGTTTCTTCTAAATGAAAGTTGAGAGTCTTGAATATCACCTGACCTAGAAGCAGGGCACTGTGAAAAGGGATGGAGGCCAAAAAATAAAAAAGAGAAAAATGTGGCAACTGCATAGCAAATTAAAAGATTAGTTTAATTGCTTTTGAATGGGGCAGAAGTTAATTAATCTGATTATCAGTTTTCACTCATTAGTAATTGATTATTTATGCACTTAGAATACCATTACTTTAAGCAATGGTAGTTTAAATAATGATAACTGCTATTTATTTAGTTGGAAACTATGACTAAGTGTTTCTTCCAGAACACAGAGCCTGTGTTTTCTAATTTTTCTAGTATTATGGAGATTTTTTCCTCTTTTGTCATGCGTTGAAACATATGTTAAAAGCTTGTGTCATCCATTTTTAATTTTCTGTGAAGTAGGTACTTTCAATTACAGGTTCTCAGAAACTGCAAAAAAAAATTCATTTATTAGTGTTGACTTTTTGTATCTCAGTTAAGTAATAAAGCACTGTTCAAGGGAGCAATGTGATACCAGTTCCTTTGGTTGCTTATTGCCTTTCTGTATTTGGCCATCTCTTTCTTCACATTTTGCCACCTTGATCACTTAACCTTGTTTATAGTGCTGTCAGAACTACACTGTTCCTTTTTTAATATTTTAAAATGTGTGATGATATGCTCCATACATGGCTTCATGTGGAAAACGTTCACTAAGTGACCTGTTGCAAGCTTCCTTCTGAGTTCCACTTAGTCTGGAGGCTGAAAGGCAGATGCCTCTAACAGAGCTGCATTTTTATGGTATGCTAGAACAGCATTTGCAAATGAGGCTCTTACTCTGAACGTGCAATATGGAAAGATCCCAGTACAGCAGTGCAGCTGATTTACATTATGGCTCTATGGACAGCAACAACTTCTTGCCACAAAGCAGGAATGTCATCTCTGCTTGATTTTCCCAAATCCGTCTCATCTGGGCGTCTCTGGGGTGTCAGTGCATCTCCCTTTTTGCTCATTCTTCTCAATCTTTATTGGCACACTTTGTGAATATAGCAGAAAGAGAGTTTACAGTAAACTTGATCTGCCACTAGGTTAGACCAGTGAACGGATAGATATAGAAATACAGATTCACATGGATGCATGCTTCCAGCAGCAGATCCTTTCAGTCCATTGTGGCTTGTCAAGGGCACCCAGAGAGACCTGTGGGGAAATGGTTAGGCACATACATGCACTTTTCCAGGAAGGAACAACTTCACTGAACAATGACTGGAGGACACTAGTGACAGAGTGGCTTGAGAGTAGTCAGGCAGAAAAGGACCTGGGAGTGCTGGTTGACAGGAAGCTCAACATGAGCCAGCAGTGTGCCCAGGTGGCCAAGAAGGCCAATGGCATTCTGGCCTGCATCAGGAATAGTGTGGCGAGCAGGACCAGAGAAGTTATCGTCCCCCTATACTCGGCACTGGTCAGGCCTCACCTTGAATACTGTGTACAGTTTGGGAAAGATGTTAGGATACTGGAATGCGTTCAGAGGAGGGCAACGAAGATGGTGAAGGGGCTGGAGCACAAGCCCTATGAGGAGCGACTGAGGGAGCTGGGGCTGTTTAGTCTAGGGAAGAGGAGGCTCAGGGGAGACCTCATTGCTCTCTACAACTACCTAAAAGGAGGTTGTAGTCAGGCAGGGGTTGGTCTCTTCTCTCAGGTGACCAGTGACAGAACTAGAGGGCATGGACTCAAGCTTCGTCAGGGAAAGTTTAGGCTTGATGTGAGGAAGAAGTTCTTCACTGAAAGGGTGATCGGCCATTGGAATGCGCTGCGCAGGGAGGTGGTGGAGTCGCTGACCCTGGAGGTGTTTAAGGGGAGACTGGATGAGGCACTGAGTGCCATGGTTTAGATGATGGTTGGTGGTAGTGTTGGTGTTAGTGTTGGGTTATAGGTTGGACTTGATGATCTCAGAGGTCCTTTCCAGCCTTATGATACTGTGTGATACTGTGACCTGCACAGGGCTGAAGTAACTGTAGCTGATGAAATATTTGTGAAGTGCAATGGTATTTGCTTAGTGATGGACCTATTTTGGTTATTAGGCTGGAAACCCAGCTGTTTCCAGCATCCCAACTCTTTTATTTCAAGGTTTTTAAGGCTCCTTTCACAGAAGATGATGGCAGGCTGGCCACCCTCTTGCACAGCTTCCCCAGCAGCCTGTCCTCTGCACCAGCATGTGTGACCGAGGCTTGGACAGAAGAGATGATGATGGCATACAAAGCTGCTTTCAGCATCTTTGTCTCTGTTAGGATTGTCTTTCTGGTATCAATACCAGTATCACATTTGAATGCAGACCTGGTTATACTGGGATAAAGTCAAGAATATGGCTATAGCTCTATGCTACCTGAGAAATATGTTGTACTCCTGATCAAATGGCCAGGAAACATTCAAAGAGCACAGACAACCTAATCATTGCACTACTTTCAAAATAATCTTCTGCAAACGTCTGCACTGCCACTTACCTTGTACTTTTCTGTGACCAAGCTAAACATAGTAAGTCTGGATTAAGCTGAAATAAAAGTTTCTGTGTAGTTTATTGCACCTGATTAACAACATCCTTCAAAAGTAATATAAGCTTAACCGGTGAAAGATCTAAGCTTTAGCTGTTACTGGTGCTGGGAGAGAACTCAAAACATTGCTTTTTCATTATTATTATTATTTCCTACTTCCCATTTTGTTTGCATAGAGTCTTCATTTTGTTATTTTGTTTGCATAGAATCTTCATTTATTAACTTTTTGGGGGGCCCAATAACTTCCGTTCTGCTCTTATTTAGGTAAACTTATTCAGAGCAAAAGAAAAATCTCTGCTCAGATCCAAGCTTCTAAACCTGAGAACACTCAAATCTGGGGATTTGACTTTGTGCCCACTTCTAGGGTATAGAGTGGTATTTATCCCCAAAGCTTTTTTTTTCCCCCAAAATTCTTTCCAGCATTTTTTTTCGTAAAGCAAAGTTTTTATGATTTAAAAGCAGTGTTTTCCATAGCTTTTTTCATCTGGGAGATGTAAAAGACTGTGACAGAGTAAGAAGAGAAGAATCACACAGGTTATATACAGAGAAAATTACTTCCTTTAGAGAAAGAACTGTTGTATATAAGGCTGCTCTAAGAGAAAAAAAAATAACTTTCTACATAAAAGAGATAAACATTTCTCTCTTTCTTACTTTATGTTCTGTCATACCCACCGTTGTCTGTCCAGTATTGCTGGGAAGATTTTACTGGGCACTGTGACTGCTACAAAGAGTCTCCTGTTCTTAAAATGCATCCCAGATCACTTTGAAGGGCATCATGCAATCAAAAATAGATATACTTTGTGCTTGCAGAATTTTCCATTTAAAAGGAAAAACATTGCTGTATGTATGCATACTCAAAGCCAGAGACTAAAAAGTCTGGCTCATGTTTTGAGAACCCTTAAGGTAAATAGCTGTTATTTTTAAACAGACCTGCCCTTCATAAAGGCTGCTGAATTCCCAAAGAAAACTCATTAAAATCTCTGCCAAAGCTTTTCAGTGACCTTTAGCTGCTTCCTGAATCACCTCAGACTCTGCTAACACATAAGGTATTATATGCCCCAGTAGCAAATTTGGAAAGAGCATCACTCTTGCATATTCAGAGCTGATCACAAGGCTGAGTATCCAAAAAGAGAGAATACTCCAACAGTCATAAATTCTGTGTGCTGATATCTAAACACCTAAAAAGTGAGTTTGACTTTTGTAGAGCTGAAAACCTTGAAAATCACAGAGTTAAGCCATTTAAAAATGCTGTAATCTTGGCTAGGCAGAATTCGCTAGCCATACATAAAAACTATGCCCAGTAAAATCAAACAGCCATTCCTCTTTCTTCTCTCCATAGATACTGCTTTCTCCACCCCACAGAGCTGAATATCGAGTGGGCCAAGACAAAAGTTTTTGGTAAAGTTGGTAGTAGGGGCTTAGGAAAAAAAATCAAAACTTACATTAATAATCCTATTTGTTTCAGCTCATTTCCTTTGAGGTCAGAAGTTAGCGAGAGATCCAAGGTGCTGGCTTAGATAGCCTTTAAAGGTTTAAAGGTTCCCCAAATGTCTTTAATTGAGTCAACTTGAGTGTGTTTTCAGTCAGGGGAAAAAACCAAACAAACCCCATAGACCAAAACATGGGGACAACTAGGGACTAATGTAGAGGCAATTGGCTGAGGATGACAGAGGTAGGAATTTCAAAAATGAGATGGTGAAAGCTTAACTATTTTCTCTTTTTATTTCTTTTCTCCCCCCACCCTCAAAAATCAACAACAAAAGTACAGAACAATCCTAAAAGAAGTTACTGGGATAACAAAAGACTGCGGTAAGTTCCTGGCCAGATTTTAAGTTCAAATTTTCTCCTTGTATAGCTAAAGCTTATTAAACCATACACCTGTCTTTGGGTAATGTACACATTAAGTGTACACTGAATCTTGACAAAGTCAGGTTAGTTTATTTTCACCAAATATTATTTAAGACTGCTCTTGCTTATTCAGAAATGTCAGTAAATACCCTTCCTGCAACTTTAACCTGTTCTTCCTTTTCTCCTTCAGATGAAAGCACTTTAAGGGTCTGTCTTCCAAATTCTTTAGTGTTGTCACATCAAAAAACATGCCAAGAAATTTATATTCTCCACTATTTTGAATAGCAAACCAGGCAATATTTGTTCTGTGATATATTTATTATTCTGTCCATCTGCTTTTGCACATATAAAATAGCCCCAAAAATCAAGTAAATTCTCTAAAGTAAATGGAAGATTTTAAAGCCTTCTTGCCCTCATACACATCTAAAAAAATTATTCATTACCAAAGTTCTGAATATAAAAATCCTACTTAAAACACAAGCTGCAAAACCACAACTGTCAAGGTGGGAATGAAAAGCAGAATGAAGTGGGAATACTATTTACAATGGGATTAAACATTGCATAAGAAAAAGACATTTGTAAGTGCCAAAATACCTGCCAAGTAACTGTGTTGAATTTGAACAATTTCCCATTGTATCACTTCATCTGTTTCTAGGCCACCTATAATTTTTGAGTTGGCTTGTTAAGTAAAGCACACAACAATAACTCAGTAAAACTGAGTAGTTCCCTGGAAACATTTCCAGTTCCTTCCCTCTCCCTTTCCCCTTGCTGTTTTCCTTTAGAAAACAGGGAAATGAAATAAATTTAAAGCTATGCTTTCCAGCAGAATGGCTAGCAATGAATTTTAGGCTTTAAATACCCGTCACCTGCATTTCTTTTTCTAGGTTCATAGAATTACATTTAGTGCAGTAGTTGCAATAGTTGCCTTTTGAAGCCCAAAAAATCATGTTAGAATCAGATTGCAGAGCATTAAACCCATATGCTTTTAAAAGTGGTCTGAATAGAGGGATGAACGCTGAAGTATTTATTAGCAAAACTTCATATCTGCCAAAGTATTTATGTTTGATGATTTAAACTATCATTTAACATCTGTGATGGAGAAAAGGGTTATTTCTATGGATTGTTTCTACTATTCCTTTCACCTGATTGGGTCTTAGAATCCTAGAACCATAGAATCTTCTGGTTGGAAAAGACCTCTCAGATCATCGAGTCCAACCACACCCATCACCCGCTAAACCATGTCCCTCAAACTCATCTATCCTTTTTTTAAACACCTCCAGGGATGGTAACTCAACCACCTCCCTGGGCTGCCTGTTCCACTGCTTGACCACCCTTTCAGTACAGAAATTCTTCCTAATATCCAGTCTGAACCTCCCCTGGTGCCACTTATGGCCATTTCCCCTTGTCCTATCACCTGTCACTTGAGAGAAGAGATCAACACTCGCTCTCCTACAGTCTCCTTTCAGGTAGCCCTAGACAGTGATGAGGTCTCCCCTCAGCTTCCTATTCTTCAAACTAAACCGCCCCAGTTCCCTCAGCCGCTCCTCGTAGGACTTATTCTCCAGCCCTTTCACCAGCCTCGTCACCCTTCTCTGGACATGCTCCAACACCTCAATGTCCTTCTTGTATTGAGGGGCCCAGAAATGAACACAGTATTTGAGGTGTGACCTCACCAGTGCTGAGTACAGGGGCACAATCACCTCCCTCATCCTGATGGCCACACTGTTTTTGATACAGGCCGAGATGCCACTGGCCCTCTTGGCCACCTGGGCACCCTGCTGGCTCATATTCAATTGGCTGTCAACCAACACCCCTAAATCCTTCTCCTCCAGGCAGCTCTCCAGCCAGGCAGTATTAAAATATTAGCATAGTCATGGCACCAGAGACTTTGAATTGATGTGAGCTGCAGGTAATTCACAAGAAGCATTGGAAGAAATTAAATGCTGAGAATCATGCAAATAGGAAAAGGCAGAAAAAAGGTCCACCTCTTTGGAAGCTTGTAATTAGCTCTCCTTTAGTAGATGCTCACCTAATTCTTACTCTGTACTGATGCAGTGCTTTCTGAGAGCTTTGGCACTGCTGTGCTAGAAGGTACACAAAAGTGTTATTTTTTGCCTTGGTCTGGTGAGATTTCATACTGGAAAGCAGCGAGTACCAAGATGGCTAGGAGAACCTGGAAAGGGAAAGGGCTCTTACATAGCTGTTCGTGATGCGCTTATCTGGAAGCATAGCTATATGGCAGAGGCTCAGCTCAAAGCCATGAAAAGCCTTCACACGCGTTTGGGGCATGTGTTGAAGGGAGAACTGAGGCACAGTGCTGTTACAGTGACCTGCCAGCTGAACAGCCCCGATCCACGCCGTTCCTAGATAGCTCTCAACCTGCTGGGCTGTTATCCGCCTGTAATTTAATACACATGTTAGTGAGAGATGAGTTTTCAGGAGGAACTTGAAGGAGGGGAAAGGTTACAGGTTTGAAGAGGCTTCCCAAACATAAGCTCTGGCACCGATCCTCTGGTTCATTGCTCTTCGTACCTGTGGCGTATATACAGATAGCCCTGAAAACAGGGATAGAGGGCTTTTTTGTCAAATGAAGCAAAGATGTATGTCCACAAATCACTGCAGATATCTTTTTAACCATAGCTGCTGACTACTGTTCCACCAGCACTGAACTGAAACTGCTGACAGCCTCTGTACCTTGGTGGCATTCCCTGAGCAAGAGCGGCAACTGAGTGGACTTAACCTTCAAATATGCTTATACTGGCAGAGTGAGGGTCAAATAAATGACATCAGGTGAACAGTTATCTACTCTAGAAAAGACTAACTTTGGGACTGACAGTCATTTCAAGATGTTGCAGATCCAGCAGCGCCATATCAGCTTTACTATTGAAAACTGGGCCAGTGCCTTCAGGGGAAAAAATCTCCAGATGCCCCCAATCTTATATGACATTTTCTGGCTGAGTAATTGCTATTTGTTTGGGCCAAGAGCAATCATTATTCATAACAGAGCAAGTGGCTGCTTATTATTATTTTTCTCCTTTTATTTTTTTTTAATAAAAAGTGTTTGCATGGCAAATGGCATGTGTAACAGTAGAGAGTACCAACCGAAGGGGGTAAAGAAAAGGTGTACTTCTTCACAGCACTGAAATGGAAACATCTAAGGACAGATTTTTGTGTTAAAGGTGTAACTGTGTCATGCAGCTTGAGAGCTGTAACCAGTCCAAATGAAGGCACTTAAGTCGTCTTCTACTGCTGTCTCTGTCACCATAAGTTTAGATGGTTTCTTTCAAATAGCCCCATCTCCTTTCTTCCTCTACCCTGTGGTACAGCTTATGAACATTTTCAGTGACTGAAAGAGCAGAAAAAATCACTCATAAAGCAAATTGTCCTATTAACAGAAGCAATGTAGTAAGGAAACTACAAATTTGGGAGAGAGTGACATACTATGCTCTTATTTCCCTGCTTCAGAAATTAATCTCCAAAGGTTACACCCAAATAATTGGCAGTTCACTGTATTTTTGTATGCACATTAATATAAAAAAAAGGAGAAAAATAAATACTTGAATTCTGTGTTTGCTCCACTTTTTTGTTCATTGATGAGACATTTACAATCTTAAACTACACTTATCTTTGGATGCTGTGTTTTGTTTTCCTTTGATAACATGATTAGATCTGCTGTCCAGACCAGGAGAAATTATGGTTTGGAGTTCAGATGGGGGAAGAGATGATGGTGTCTATCCTACCCAGGATGATCCATTTTCAGAAAAAAATCTCCTGCTCTACTTAAACTTAAAACGAGAAAACTCCCAGCTATTGAAAAAAGATCGTTTTTTTTTTTAATTATCGAAGGATATTTTGCTAGATTTTCTCATTTCACGGATATGTAATGTAATAATGGCAGAATTTTGTTAACTAAAGTATTTTTCTTAAATACAGTAAATTTATGAATAATATGCAGTTCTTTGGCAAAAAAAATGAAAAACAACACTCATTTCTTTTTCTAAAAAAGAAACAGAATTTAGTTCCTGTATTTCATTTAAAATTATTATGTGAACTGAAACACTTCAGGAAATGTTTATTAATAATACCTCAAATGTTTATTAGTGAGCTTTCTATATGAAACTAGGATGGAGGCCAGGTAGTTCAAGTATTCTCCACATTTGAATACTGCTGTGAGGGTATAGGGATGCGATCTTAATACACAGAGCTTTACAGAGGAGCAATTTTCCAAAATATGAATATAAATTCCATTTTAACAACTGGCAACTGAGCAATTCAGGCTGTATTAGTAATACGCAAAACACAGTAATCTGAGGAAAAATGTATTAAACTTGAAATTGCTGATTCTTGTCAAGGCAGTGTAAGGTTTCTACTAAGCCAAAAATAGCACTCTTGAGTTTTGGATAGTGGATATCAATTTAATTACTTTTACTTGGATGCATCTTTCAAAAGTAATATCACTTGCACTTGTTCAGGATAAGACTAACATCCATACAGCTATTTGATTTCAAAACCTTACTATAGGCATATAACTATTTAATATTATATTAAATGGGAATATTTTGGGAATATTGATTATTGCATGTTGGGTTAGGAGCAAGGGAGTCTGAATCCAAACTTTTCTTCTAGAGATAGAAGGCAGGAAGAAAACAGAATGAGGAGTTTTAATACAAAGCACCAATGTCTCAATAGTTTTTAAAACTGCAAATGCAATTTTTAGTTCTTGGATGGAGTTTGCATGTTATGTTAAAGCAATTTACCCCCACGCACCATGCTCTATATTCTCACTTGATGCATCCTTATTACTTCTCCAGGTATTAAAGGGGTATGATATGTTTTCATTTCATTAATCTTCTCTCAGGGGGCAGTGATGAGTTCATCCAACACTTTACTCTCAAGATTGCAAATTCTTTTCAATTAAAAAATCATCTCCACAGATGGTACTGGCATTAGCAGCAGCCCATTCTGTCTGCAACAACAAATATTGAGATATTTCAGGAATTACCCTATAAATCACTGGACATGGAATGATCTGCAGGATTAAAAAAAAAAAAAAAGAGGCTACCAGAAGTTGAGATGATGAGAATCTGGCCCATGTGGTTTATTGTCTCCTCAATGTATCAGTTTCATCACTGTGTCTGGTCCGTTTAATTGCATGTGAAGGTGAAATATAGTGAAAAATTTAACAAAGCTATTAACTGCAAATATGTTATCCAAAACATTGGGATCACAAAGGTGATAATAGAAATGGTTTAAATGCAGGGAAAATTCTCTGTTAAAGGGGATTACAGGGGCCATTTATTGAATAGTATGGATTTCTTCCAACCCCCCTATGTGCAGAAAGCATGCAATGCGTGAATAATTCATCCAGAAATTCTATCGTGAAGTTGTATCAGTTTCCACAGTAAAACCTGGCTGTGGAGGAGGAAAATACATCAACATCTGTGACAGGCCTTATGAAGAGACAGTTGCAAAGCCTTTCAGGCACCAGGAGCAAACCAAAATATAATAAATTCACCAAGTGTCGAATTTGTGTCGGCTGAATAATGACACCATATGTCTGGGTTGTTGTGTCACTGCAGGCTGCCCCATGAAAGCAGCCCCCACACCTCCCATTCTCACCAACCCCCCTCCCAACCCCCCCACGGCTTTATAAAGTGTGTGTTGGCAGGGGAAGTGCTTCAGCTACTGTTTTGCACCCAGAAGATGGATAGAGATTCACTTGATAAATATGACTCTTGGCTGTTCTTTTAAATCAGAGCTCAACCACTTCTTTTTATCCCCATCTCAAGTTAGGTGAAACGGTCACTTCCAGTCCAATGTGAGCTCTCTAATTTATTGTCTGATGAAATGGAGGCATCTGGCCCCAAATGGATGGTTAGCATTCCAGAAGAGACAGGCTTTTCTCAGCCTGAGGGGTATGAAACAAAGCTTAAAACTGCAGTTGGAGACAGCTGACTGGGCTGGTGGCAAACCATTGCTACCCTGTAGGAGAGGTTCTTTCTTGGATATAGTGATCTTCCCTGCAGTGAATAAAGCCAATAAATTCTGGTCTAATGCTCGTGCCCCAGAAAAAGGTGCTGACTGCACTATTCCTACTGTCTGATCCCTGCTGGCAACTGCTAGACAAATAAAACAGGGGAATGAAAAGGGGTGGGGGGGAGGGGAGGGGCACCAAGTTTTCTGCTGTTAAATTAGATTTCCTCTACACTGAAAAACAGGGACAAAGAGAGAGACTCAGTATTTCCCTGAAGTGTCTGTGCTGACAGGTGAAATTGCTCCAGATGACATATTCAACTCAAATCCTTGGAAAAGCACCTAAACTTCTCTCCAAGTTCTGCTTCAAACCTCGGTTCTACAAACTGCCTCACAACCTGCCAACTTGCATTTTATTTAGAAAACTCTAGTTTGTCATCAAGAGCCTCCCCATTCTAACACTGTGATTGCTATTCCTCTTACACAAACAGCTTGTCCTTGCTGGTATGTTTGACAACTTCGTGTTTCATAAAACTGAATTTAAGAACTGGAAGTAGAAGGTTTTTCAAGTGTCATGAAGATGATCCAGAGAAAATAAAGAAAGAACTAGTTATTGTGGAACAGATAGCATATTACACTGGCTGGTGATGCAGGTTATGAGCTCTTAAGAGGACATCAACAAGCTGCTATCCTCCCTTGCAAGCCAGAAGAATATTAAATAAACAAAACGTGAGATTGTCCTGGTATTGGCTGGGATAGAGTTAATTTTCTTCCTAGTAGCTGGTATAGTGCTCTGTTTTAGATTTAGTCTGCAAATAATGTTGCTAACACTTCAATGTTTTTAGTTGTTGCTAAGTCACATTTATATTAAGCCAAGCACTTTTCATCCTCCCATGCTCTGCCAGTGGGGAGCACACATGAAGCTGCGAGATGACACAGCCAGGACAGCTGACCCAGACTGACCAAAGGGATAATCCATACCAAACAGCATCATGCTCAGTATAAAACTGGGAGGTTGGTTGGGGGAGGGTTATTGCTGCTTAGGGATGGGGTGAGCATTGGTCATTAGCTGATGAGCAATTGTATTGTGCATGGCTTGTTTTCTATATTCTGTTATTATCATTGTTATTGTTCTCTCTCCCTTTTGCTGTCATATTAAATTATCTTCATCTCAAACCGTGAGTTTTATGTTTTTTCATTCTCCTCCCTACCCCACTGGGCAGCGGGGGTGAAGGTGAGTGAGTGGTTGCATGCTGCTTGTTTGCTGGCTGGGATTAAACCATGACAAAGATCAGTTAGAATCAAGCTTTTTAATTTCAGTGAAGTAAAACAAGTATACACCTATGCAGGAGGGAAGAAAAAGATAATAGGAAAATTTTCTGCCCAGCAAAATTTATATTTTTGATGTCCAGTCAATGAAAATAATCCATAAATCCAATAATCCATAAATCCATAAATCACTAAATACGCTAGCTCTGGAGAAAGAGAAACAAAGTAAGTAGAATAAAGCAAAAAAGACACACTACTAGAACAAGTGAACTCCATTGTGGGCTGTTCAGTTACAGACATCTATCTGTCATCATTACTTTTATGAACAACAGAATCAATGACAAGTCTGTCGATAAAAGGAGGGGAAAATGAAACCATGGCTCTAAAATAGAGAGGAAAAATATCATATATGTATATCTGTAGTTGTATGTCAAGCTAATATACACACAGAAAATTAAAACCGGAATGCCCTCTAAGGAAGTAATTGAAATAGGAGGACAAAGTAAAGCTAGAATTGTTTTGGCTTTTGATTTTTGCTCATTCAATGAAGAATTGGAGATATCTGAAAAAACTTTGGTTGAAAAAAAGCAAAAAGAATTTGGATATTTCATTGAAGATAAAATTGTTGTCTGCGATGAATAGCATTTTGGACAGAAGGGCATTTTTGCTTGTTATTGAAGGGCTGGTAGATTGCTGTTTTCATTTGTTGACTGATTTTGTCGTAAGAAATCAGGGAGCAGTAAACTGTTTCACTAAGAAACGATCAGACTGTTTTTAAAAAAATAAGTAAATGGAATTCTTGTCAAGATTCTGGAGTGTCCAGTGGAAAATGTGGTAAGTTGAGGAGAAGGGACACTGAGAGGAATGTTTAGTGAATTTTAGCAATTTAAAAACCCTTTTGTTCTTTACAAAGTGGGCTGTTCCAAAGACATACCTCTCAGAAATGTAAGTAAATGTCAGGTTGAATAGTGTCTTTTAGAATCTCATTTTCACAGAGCAGTTGTGTGGGTGTGGGCATGTAAGCAAGAGTGGTCAGATATTGTCTCAGTGATTTGAATTATTCCATGTGAAGCATCAGGGATCTCCAAACACTTGAAGAGACAATGAATTTTGTCTATTAAGGTTTACTAAAAGCAGGGCTTACCACTTGATTTCTCTAAGTTCTTGTGTCTACAAAACTTCTGTATGAAAATGGAGATAGTAGCAATTCTGAATACAAATAAATAATGTTTCAGCTTGAACTAATTTAACTTGATATTGCTTGTTATTTTTAGGTTTGATAGCAGTAGTAATTTCTTATCAGATTCTTCATCTGCAAGCCTCACTCAGCTCTACCCAGTCCTTTCTGGTCTACAAGAACTTTCTCATTTTTTTCTCCCAGTGCTTCTCCTCACACTGAGATGATAAATGTTAGCCAGCTGCTCCTGGACCACCTCACCCTCTCCTCTCTCCTCCTTGGCTTGGTCTCCAGTGGAGCTGGTACAAGAGAACCCACTGCTCTCTGGAAGAGTAGAAACAGTTGGAGAGATATGGGGAAATGTACCTGAGAAAGTGACCTTTACCCCTGGAGCAGAGTGCTCTTTGTTGCATAAATCTCAAGGGGAGAGAAAGAGAAGGGGCTTTAGTTGCCGATTAAACTCTTTTTCAGTAATACTGGGACCAGACAGTAAAGACCTGAGAGCTGGTTGCTTAAGAGGTACTAAAAAGTCCTTTGAAGGAAACTGAGTCTCCCCAAAAGGCTGAAGAAACCTCAGGTTAATGACTGACAGGTTCACTGTACTATTTGTAGCTGAGGAAAACGGCTAACAAATCTACATTTGTTGTTTGTTTTTTCCAGAACAGTTGACATCAGCAGGCTGATCTGTATCCTTCTCAACTGTTCCGGGGTTTTAAACAGTTACAAAGCATTGAGGAGAAATCATGGGAATTTTACAGTGCTGAGATAAAGCTGTGTGAGCCTATACATGTGCACAAATATTTTAAATCTCAGAATCTCAGGAGACTCTTTTTGTGCTTAAAACTGACACATGAAATTTTGTCAGCAAGAGATTTTTGAGCAAAAGTGATCCATTTTCTTCAGCCACTGCAGACATCCTAGGGGCCCCACTAGCTGATTATCTCATTTAGGAACGCTCTTAAATACTACATCCCCAAACCCTGTGTAACAAATTAGATGCAGCAATAACTTTCTGAGGACTGTATCAGTGCCTTTACTCCCTGTCAAATTCCCCACAGACTTTCAAAGCTGGTGCAGTCAGTCTTACGCATTTTGACTGCATTGAGACTTCATTTTAGTGCATGCAAACAGGTGGTAGGACTAGGGACATTGGCATTAGCCTCAGTTCACTACTGTCTTGCCCAACTGTCTGTTGTTTGGTGGAAACTCTACATAAAATTTTCAAGAAAACAAGTGAAAACATTAGTAAGCCAAATGCCAACATTTTTCTTTGCTTGTCACTAAACAAAATGAACATGGAAATATGATTGTAATGGTACTATGCAGTCACCTCAAGTGAAATACAGAGTTCCTTGGCTATATACATCAAAGGAATTAGAAAAGTTAGCCACCTAAAGCAGAGAAGAGTAAAAGAGGCTTTAGACCCTTGATGCAACAGGCACCTTAAAAAATGATGTAAATGATATGTGAAAACTTCATAAAATGCAACAAAATTTGTCTCTGCAATAATTATAAGTACCTATATCAAGTCTATCCTTGTAGCCCCCTTCTAAGAGAACAAGGCAAAGGGACACATGAAACTTGGCATCAGCTGTATCATGGGTAGAAACGTTTCCAGACTGAAACTTCCTTGACATTTAGATACGATGTGCTGAAGCCACTAGTATTTTTCCTTGACAGAAATGCCAAATCTGAAGAACATTTTCTACAGGGGTAATGTATTTTAGTGGAAACTGAGCACTCATATGAAAGGGAAAAGGAAAGAGAAAGGGGAAGAGAAATGCAAAGAGAAAGAGGAAGGGAAAGGGGAACTTTTTCTGCCGACTTTATCTGGTGCTTTGATGAATGCACTGGTTTTTTGTTATGACTGATGTCCCATCTCCAAAATACTTTTTAGTACAAGGTCTATCTCCTTCACAGTTGTACTACAAATTTCCATTTCCTAAGCAGACAGTGATGTAAAACAGAAAGTTCAAATCACTATATGGCCATCTAGTCTATTTTGTCAGAGTGAATTTGAGTTATATTTTATTTATATTTAAATAATTTAAATTTCACAGTCAGTGTAACAAAAATGAAAATAAGAAAGACCATAACTTATATATAGCAGTATGGTCGCTCATAGCAATTCTAATGGCTTGGTAGTTTACTATGGTGACAATTGCAAAAGGACCAATTTGAACATAACAGACTTCTGCTAGTTTTCAGTAAATGGAATGTTACACTCGGTATTCATAAACTATCACGTATGTATATCCTTGCGTATCAGAAGTTCCCCCTAGTATTTTGTTAAAAGCTTTCCCTAGTTTTGCTTCTTTAATTTTTTCTGAGGGTTCTGTTTCTCACTTTGCCCTAAATTGTAATTCTTTTCATAGAAACATAGAATAATTTAGATTGGAAAAGATCTTCAAGAACATCTAATTACTCTTCATATTTATTCCCTTTTCAATCTTGATTGTTAAATGTCACCCTCCCATCTCCAGATTATTGGATTATTCATAGGAAGCGTAAATGAACAATAATCAGTTGCCTGAGCTAAACAATACAGAATCAGTTTTTAAAATCTATTCTCCCCTGTAGATCTCACCAGCTCCAAGATTATGTTTACTAGAATATATAACAGTATTGTAACACAAAATAAGCAAGCAGAGTACATGCACGTTGGATTTGAGGCTGCCGTATTAGGGAATCTAAAACATTTAAGATGAACATCCAACACATTATTAAGCTGAACACCTTCCCCGCCAAATTTTTTGCTTATAAGATATTGCTTGCTCTGTCAAAGAAATCCAAACCTCTTTCAAGGATCTTCTAAAATTTAGACTTTACTCTTTTTTTTTTTTAATTAAAATAGATGTTTTAAATCTTTGATGCAGAGCTGCCCTCTGTTTTACCTGTAGCAAGAACATAAAACCTGTGTGGACCAGAAATCCCCTCTAGGCATCCAACTTACAGCCTCAAAACCCACTAAATGAGTTTCTTTTTATTTCACACATCCCTTCTACACAGCAAAATATTTAAAGTGATGCCAGAAACATAAAGAAGATGAGCTGCCTCATAAACTCTTGGCTACCGATGCTCGCCCTGGAGTCACAAGCTCATTGTTTACCTTTTCTTTTGAAGCCTGGGAAGAAAAATATATCAAAGTATTTCAGGCTGCCAGAGCTTTGCACACACAGACACTGGCATTGTGACAGGAAACTCAAACGAGAAAAGATGTCTAGGCTTAAATATCACACTCTTCCCTCAGCTCTTCTTGGCAACTTAAAAGCCAGCCTGCTTCAAGATAATGATTGCAAAATCTTGCACAGAAACAGAAGTACTGTACTGCTAACCTAGTCTGCCTTCTGTGAACCTGCTGGGCCCAACATCTCCTGGAATTTCTTCATCCAGCTGCAATGGGAAAAGACCTGAAATGGTCCATTTAGTTTTCCTGCCTGTGTTTGGCCAGTCCATATGGTTTGCCATTGTCCAGTGAAAGAGAGGGCTACAGTCTAAGGCATATAATTGGTTGTATAGCAGAGGCAGTGAGTAATTTTCTAGGGTTGTGTACTGATTTGCCAAATGGATACAGATTCTTTCTTTTTGAAAAGATGTGGCACAACTCTTCATAAACTGCATAGCTCTGGTAGCAGAAATCCTAGCTATAACAACGTCCCTTTTCCTCTGGCCTCACAAGTACTGCTTTTTGCTTTCTGCATAGTTTTCACTTATGTCTTGCCTGTCCCCAGGTAAATATTCCCCTCTACAAGTGGAAGCTCTCTCTCTGCTTCAAACCAGTACCTTTTGACCACATAGAACTTGTGCCTTTCAGGTACTATATCAAATGTCTTCAGATGGATATAACCGTCCTGTACTCCAGTCATCCTGCAGCATTAACAAAACTAATTATGCAATTTAAATGAATGAGATAACTCATCTTTCTCAGTGTAAATAATGACTGAAGAAGCCAAGATCTCTTCAACAAAGACGCTATATTTACTATACCAGTTCTGTGTATCAGAAGTTTCTCCTTAAATCATAATCTTGAGATGTCCAAAACTGAAAAGAACAGTATGATCTTAATCCTTTATATGTCCCAATTATATGTGGTATGTTGTCAGGCTGAATGGAGCAACAGTATTGGTTTATTTAAAAAATGATTCTACCACAACTTAGAAATACCCTTGTAATGAAGAAGAAGGAAAAAGACATCCCACCATCACACACATTTCTCTGTTAAGAAGTACAAGTTCCTTCTCTCAGCAGGTTCCTTCATAAACACAGAAACTGGGCAATGGCTCTAACTTTCTCAGGTTGGCTTCCAAATATACTTAAGGAATTGCCCTTTTGTTTTTAAGGCTAACCTATACAACCCTCTTGGCTCTTTTTTACATAGACTATGTAGTGTTTGGGCAACAGAAAATCTACACCACATATAGATACAACACTAAAAGAGGATAAGGCATAACAAGGCAATAATAATCTTCCACGTTACGCATACGCTATTCATTCAACCACAGTCCTGCCAAAACATTCCTTCAGGAGACCACCCCATCACAGCAAATAATAAGGTGACACCATCTCCCATCATTCTCTGGGATTTCTCTTTACTTAAAAGACATGGCAACTTTGTATTCCAGATGTTCCCATTAAAAATCATTTCAATGGTATATTGAAGATTAAACTGTTCCAAGATGTTGGCAACTACCAACAGAAATTCCAGTAACACACAGTTTTGACATCAAGATTCTCTGTTTGAGCAATCTCTTTGCTCTGGGCTATATTCCAGCAACACCCTTCTCTATTGTCCTAGCAGCAGAAATAGGAACTGTGAACATGCAAAAACCCTGGGGACCAAACCCCTCTGAACAACCAGTTCCCTGTTCTATGATGGAACAGTGTTTGCAGATATTGTTTCTATGAGGCCACCCGTACAAATTGCATGTGTCTCCCCAAGCCTACAGGTTTGCCTGTGAAGATGTAGCCTCAACACAAAGTTTTTTTTATTATGAAGAACTCTTGTAAAAACTTCTGTTTCATTTTGACTAAGATTTTATTGTACTCAGGCAAATTAAAAATAATTCTACCAGTAGCTGCAAAGGATTACTAGTTCAGGTGGTTCAATAAGCTTGTATGACAGAGACTGACTCATCTCTCTCTTTAGTATTCTCATTTCCAGCGTTACCTTCATCTATGTACCAAATGCAGACAGAGTTTCAAAATGCATCTCAAGTGACTGTAAGGCCATATGAGAACCATTTTTAACTATAGAGGTTCCCAACAGAGTTAGGGAGTAAAATCCTGTTTTCTTTTTCTATCCCAAACTATATAATAGTTTTAGTAACATGGAAACAGACCTTCTGTACTACTAGTGCAGTCTGAGCATGGCTGGGGAATTTACCAGCTCTGTCCCACTCGTGGTTTTTCTTGTCAGTGGAAATTCCCTCTGTGTTGAACATGCATCTGAGGTAGGTGACCTCTTTCTGAAAGAGCTCACGTTTCTTTGGATCTTGTTTCCAACTGACACGCTTAATCTTATCACAACTATCTGTGAGTTCATCAGTTCATTCTGGAAATGGTTGGTATGCACCCAGTTCTCAGCCAGCCACATATACAAGCAGGAGGCAAGTCAAGAAATAACTTCTCCAGTAATGTTGCACAGGTCCTACGCGAACCACACAACCTAAACCCAGAACTATAACCCTGATATCACTCCTGCCCCCATCTTTTTCAATCCAATTCCACTTGCTGAAAGGAACCTTTAAGAACAGGTTTGAAAAAACGTAAATGAAGCTGCCAGCACTCAGCCTAATTTCCCTAGGTGACAAAAGGTAGGATCTTTAAGATATATTGAATTATTTAAAAACCAGACAGTTCTGGTCTTGGTTTGGGGTTTTTACTTTGAATAACCAGAACTATGAGTGAGACCTCAGAACTGGCTGAAAGCACAGTTATGCTTAATACCAGAAAAATCTTCTTCAAAACAGTAACCACAAAGATGTCTATATGATTGTATCTGATCTTGCATTATCCCACCAAATAAAATCCACATCTCTCATGTTTGGAGAACAGTTGCCTTTTCCTCATGCTTTCAAATATTTTTATTTCAATCTATTTAAATGTACAGCAATACCTGAAACTGCTCCAATGAAAACTCAGAATCCTCAGTCTCTCCTTATCATGTAACATTTTCCTGGAGCCAAAAATTACTGGAATTACACATCTTGCCTCCATGGATCCCTTCTTTAGCTGTTGCTGTTTTTTAAAGAAATATTTAGTCATTGAGCACAAACCAGATCCGACTACAAGCCCATAGCAGTTCTAGCTGCTAGAAATTTCCTCCACATTTGATTACTTCCAAGTTATTTCTCTGATGCGGTGTAAGGATGACTGCATTCAGCACAGATCAGACAAGCTCTTGTCTGCAATTAGACTTCAGCAAAGCAGTTGTTCTGACAAAGCCACATGGTTTTGGGGTTCCTGTAAAGTTTTAACCAGCAGATGTTGCAAAATTACATGTGAGATATTTAAAAGATTTTCGTAATATGTTTAAGATTTAAATTACCAATATGCCTCAACTCTGGCTAAATTTTAATGTATAGTTTTGTAATAGCAATGCTAAGATCAAGATTTTATTATTTTCTTATTCCTATTCCAGTTATTGTTAGAAAAAAATTTGTTCCAGTTTATCCCAAACCATTACAATTTTCTTTCCTCAGTTGTTCCCACCTCATCTTAGAATATATTTTATCTATCTGTTTCCATCATGGAAACAATTTGGACGAGGTTCAAACTGTATTTTTAGAATTATTATTTGATTTGTTCTCCCCCCTTTCTTTTTTTTTCCAATCCAGAAGTATTTTAGCAAAAGCAAGAAAAGACTTTCTGAACAAAAATTGTCAAAGAATCTTTTCCTGACTCAGGAATTTTTCTGAGCTTGCAGAGGTAATAGTTCACAATGATTGAGCTATAACAAAACCACTTCATCCCCAAGACAACAGAAATTGTGAGATAAACTGTGGAAACAAATCAAGGATTTTTGTGGGGAAATTCATGTGGTGCTGTGGAGCAAGAAGACTTGTAGGAAACGTCTTTGAAATCAAAGTTTATGAATCACTGGTGTCTATAAAAATTGCATGCAGATGTTATAAAGTGTCTGTTCTATTTTTATTGCTAAAAAGATAAACTGGAAACACAGTAGATGTAAAATAAAGGCATGAAAGGCTGACCTATGTTATAGACGTAGAGTAGAAAACCTGTTATTTTTACTGTCTGTATTTTCTGTTGATACACCTGCAGCTGATATCAGGATACAAACCTAATAAGTTACCTCTTGATTCAGGTTACTTCTTCTGCACATGTGTTGTCCCCTACCATTTACTCGTATGTACAATTTAAGAGAGTTCCCATCAGCATCTATGATACTCCCCAAAATGTCAATCTACTTACTTACAACAGCATTCAAATGTCTTCTCACATCTTTATGCTGCCTCATGGCTTTTTGTGGTTGTTTGGTGGTTTTGCCTCACTTTTATGTACTTCCCCATGTTTGGGAAAGACTGTACCACATCCATTTAGCCTTATTTTTCTGGAAACAAAAGCCAGGCAGCAAAAATTTCAAAAAGGTATTATGGAAGCCAGGGATCATGCCTGTTTTCTAGTTATGCTTCTACCACTTATACAGAGATGCAAACACACTGCAAAAGTCCTTATCTACTTAAAAATTGTAATGTGCACTAGGATTTCCCTCTGTTGCCATTTGTTAGGTTAGCTGGCTGTTGCTGAGTGCCAGGCACACTGATGTTGTCCACAAATGTTACAGAGTGCCTTCCTATAAAAACTAACTCTGCAAAACTAGAGCAGCAACTCTGCCTGATCAATTTTAGCAAGTCTAAAGATATTACTTCAATTGTTTATAATAGATTTTCACTATTCTCCATTTTCTGTGTCATGTGTTTAGGAGATGGGAAGAATTCTGAGATCTCAACTTTAGTATGAATAAAAAAAAGCCTTCATGTGAATGTATTTCATGACAACAGCACTAAGAACAAAGGTATTTTGATTTCATAATTAAGAAAGTAATTTTTATTACAGCAGAAAGGAGGCAGGAGAAGCAGCATGCGTTTCCTTTGCTTTGCCCCTCATCTGGGTGGTTGGGTATATCTGAAAACTAAATCTGGCTGGGAAATAAGTCACTGAGTTTAAGTGACGAAACTGTATGATGTATAGACTTAAATAGATTGTTCAGGCATGTGCTCATAACACTTCAAAGATGTAACAGAACATTAAAAAAATCTGGACTTCTTACTAAATAAAAAATACAGCATGTCTTACTAATCCACTCTCCTGAGCAACTGTATCAACGATATTGCTTTAAAACTCTCATTATCACCACTGAATGCTGTGGGGGGAAGAAGTTAAGAAGTTAAGCTCAGTACTTCTTGCTGTCCATTACTTTTAGAAAATTGTGGCACTGCATACGTCTGTGCAACTGCTGCATCTGTACAAAGCACTTTGATCCACACTCCTGTAATACTGTGCTCAGAGTGCGCTGGAGGCAAAAGACAAAGCAAGAGGTGGTCTCACAGAATCATCCATCTGGTGTGAAGTGTGAGTGAAAATGGCGCAGGGTGATGGTGGAGGTGGCAGTCATGCAGAGCCCAGGAGCAGAGACTTTTCTTTTTTTATTTTCTTTGTTGGGCCTCACTTGCACTGACTGAAGAGGCATAATTTAGAGCAGCCTGGGCTGTTTTCCAATACAGTTTTAGTGATGTGTTTGCAGCAATAAATTTTTCACATTTTGTTTGCTTGCACCATCTACTTCAGCTTCCCAATGCTGAAACACAGTGCTTAGTTCAAACATAAGAGATTGGGTACAGGGAGGAGCACTACAGCATGAGTCAAATTGGAACAAATCACATCATTAAAAAAAGCTCACCTGCCATCTGAAGTTTGTTATTATTTTAGAAAGAAATAATTTCCAGAGCTGCAAGTGAAGCGAAGTCCTCTAGCGATTGATTTCTGAAGGAAGTCTCTCATAATGGGGGATAGCAGCTCCTCTACTACTGCAGAGAGATAGTGCCCTAAAATGTACAGGCTTAAGTGTGCATGAGTTTTGTTCTCATATCACCAAGTAGGCTTCTACCTGTATTCTCCAAGATTAATACTCAAAACTCCACATGACCCAAGAGAGTTTTTCCAGCCCTGTGACACTTCCTGACTGAGTTTTTGAGGCTTGTGATTCCTTTCACCTGCACCCCATCACTAGTTGTCATAAACTACTTGAAATTAAGTTATCCCAATCAGCTCTCATCCGTACTCTGAGGCATGATGTTTTTCCCACTCTCAGATAAAGTCAGATTTTCCATTTGTGATGGAAGACAGTGAGTGCTAACACAGCCAACCTAACAACCCCTACATTAAACACCTACTTAAACAACTCATGTTTTACTTTTCAGTTTACAGTGGTTCACTATTGCTTTCTAAAGGGGCTGTCAAAATAGCCCTGTGCTCCTATTCATTTTCTGTAATGGAGCTTTTCATTTCTGTATTTCATTCATTGTGGTTGCTTCTGCTTGTTCACATTTTCCTGGTATGCTTCAAAAACTACAGGTATGTTCTTACAGATTTGCCCTATTTTTTTATCTGAATTCTGATTACATGACAGGCATCTTTATATTTACATGATTGTGTGTTGAAAATCAGGTGTTCTCAAGATTTTTCTGCTAATTCTTTTGATTTCTTTGTGTTGTGGCCAGAGCCCAAGAGTTAATTTCTGCTATTACCAGGTGTCACCTTAACCTCCAGTTTGAATCCAATGAGAGGTTCTACAAAATGCATTGCAAAGTGATTTTCCTTCCATGGAGGAAAAAGGTAAGTCATTCCTAAACCCCAACCATGGCTAAATTATCTGATGTTGGCAGTGGTTCAGAGACAATCTACAAACAAAACTATAATCACCATGCCTTTGGTTTCCATAGGTCTGGCCAGAAGGGATTTTTTTCTTCCAGAACTTATCCCATTTAATCTTATTTCCTTTGTCTTCATCTTTTACTCTCTTCTTCATACTTAATTTCTCACGTTCCTCTCTTAGTCCTTTTCTCAGTCTTCACTTTGGATTCCTATTCCAATTATCTTCCATCTGTTTATAAAACTAGGTGCAAGAAAATTCCAAGTGATTCAGATTTGGCTCAAGTTTTAGGAATTTTTTCTCTTCTAAATAAACCTTAGATAGGGATTGGAGACTCAAGGACAGATGCTCAAACCTGAGTGAATGAATTTTGGTTCCTATGTCTGTATTTTAGCCTAAAAATAAAAGTGGTTATTAAATAGTTTCAAGTATCAGCAGCTGAAGTGTTAGATGTTGCACTTAGATGCTCACTTATAAAATGTTTTCAACTACAAAATTTAAACATTTATGGTGGCTGTAATCTTCTGTAAGAAATTCTAGTGTGAATATTTGGGATTAAAATGAGGCTGTGTCTTCAGTTAAGAATCAGAAACACCATGACAGTCTGAATCAAATTACTTTCAACATAGATATACTCCAGAGAAAGGCTGTCACAGTCTCCCAGGGTTCTGTACCCATCCAAGCCTGGTCATGGTATGGGAGAGAAGGCCTAAGAAAGCTGAACCAATTCAGGGTGCAGAGAAAGTTGACAAGACGCCAAATAGGTTTGAGAGTTTGGCTCTTTCTTTGCCATACAGATTTAACTCTCTCTTTACTTTATTTTTGTTTGTTTGTTTTGTTTAAGAATGAAGGAAGGAGAAGTTAAGACCTTAACTACTTGCCGGAGGCCAGGGGCACTAAAGAGGTTGACACCATGAGTTACTATCAGATTAATAAAGATCAAGACCTACTGACTCATGGCATCATTCTGCTGCAGAGTGGATCTTGTTCACCCTACATCTCCACTGTGCTCTTGCCCTTACAACTGCAGTTTGAGAGCATTTGGTTCACAGTATCAGCTACTTGCCTGTCTTTCTGCTTGTTCCCAAGACGAGAGGAATTTAAGCAGAAACAACTGAGTTCTAATGATTTAAGGGAAAGATTACAATAAATGTTCAATCACTTTGCATTTTTAACATTTCTTAAGGACTTCAGCACCGGTACGCATGTGCAGCTGTAGCCTGGAAAGTAATCTCAATAATGTCACATTTCTCTTATTATGTTTAATTAAGGTGTTTATTAGCCAGTATAGTGACATAAGAGTTCAAAAGGAGCTGCAAAAACCTAATTAATAATAATCCCCGTTCCAAAGAGTATAGAGAAATTTGGGAAATTAGTATGAAGAGAACTATTGGTCTTTCTAATCCATCTTTTTCTTTGAGCTGCTATTCATTAGCCAAGCCCCAAAGTGCTCTCCACTCACTGCTGTTCAACTCCATGCTGTTGGAATTTTCCTCTTTTGTCAGACTTTTCAATATCCTAATTATGTTTTAAAGTGAAAAATCTCTCACTAAACCCCAACCTAAACCTCCTTCTCATTTCTCATTTCAAGTCACAGTGGAAACAAGACGAAGGCTATTACAGAGTTAGCCCTTTTTTGTATGACATTTGTTACATTTAAGTTTTCCTGTCAGCACTGTTTTTCAGACTACAGTCATTCAAGCTCTTCAAAACAAGCAATGGCTATAATATAGCCAAAGGCAATTGCAGAAAGAGAGCTCCAGTACGCAGCTTTACAGAAGATTTTATATTTGGAATTTTTTTTAGCTTGTTTAACTATTTAATTATGAACTACTTTATTTTTTTGGACTAGTTAGAGGAATACGGACAACAAAATCATATCTATTACCAATGGTTATGTGGGTTTTTAAGTGCTATTTGTGATCATAGAGTTTTGGTTCCTTGAGCCAATCTCTCTCTCTCTGAACTAGGGGTCAAGATATGAATGGCAAAAAGCTTTTTTTTTCCCATTAAAAGTGATGAAAAACTTCCTTATACAATTTAAATGACATGTCCATGGTGGTATGTGAAAGATTGTCTCCCCCACAATGCATTTTTCTTTGTAAACATCCTGTCAGCATGCTTCAATGAGTTCTGAATTGTCTTATCTCTGCCTCAAGGGGAAAAAGTCAGTTGTCTTTATAATCCTCTGTTTTAGGATGTTTTAGAGGTTCATCTAGACTATAAGGAAGAGGTATTCTGTGGCATGTTCCTTAATCTGCGTCCCAGCAGTAGTTGCATTAATAGCAGAGCACATGTTGGAAATTGATGGAGGTCCCTTCTGGGCTCAGCACCTGTGAAAAGCACGGAATAGGAAGAAGGCTTACATCTGCTCAGCTCTTCTCCTGAAATGGATTTGCAACATGCAGCCCAAAACATTCAGCCCATGGAAGTGCTTCTGGAGTCTCCCAGAGCAGTCATAATTGAAGCACAGCATTTAAAACCTTTAATGGCTGCAAGCAGGAATGTTCAACAGTTGCAAAACCCACAGAGTTTTTTTTTGTTTGTTGTTGTTGCATTTGAAACAAAGAATTACCTCTCCACAGCCCTACTTGCAAATCACTAAACCTTTTCTCTTGTTTTCTTGCCATCAGATGCAAAGTGTACACAAGGGATTAGTAGGTTACAGCCTCAAGAATTTTGAAATGAAGTAAGAAGGGAGTAAATCAAATTCCCTAATGCTATCTGCTGCCAATTTAATCGGTTTCCTTAAAACATCACAACATGAAATGCTACAACTGAATCAGTTGTTTGCCATTACTATCAGTATTTTGACAGCTGTAACTCACTTAATTCTCAGGACTTATTAGGTGCAGGGATCTCACTGACATGTTCCCTACTCTTGATGAAGTAAATATATTACCATGTGTTGTGAAAAACCTCATCATTCTGCTTATTTACATGGACCCCTTGTTCATGCAGTCAGTCTCAGTCTGTGTAGGATTTTGTGCACTTAGACAAACCACAGGATTATGATTATTTTTTATTTTTGCTTTTACAGACACCATGGTTTCTGTAACAGCAGATGTAGGCTGACAGGTAGATTCCCCGACTAGTACGCCTAGATGAAGTCCCATCCCACAAGTTTGTGTTAAGACAAGCTCTAGTAACTAACAGCATAAAAATCTTAAAATATCAAACAAAACTACATGACAAATTCTTAGCCTTCTTCCACAAGTTGGTAAAGGCAAAGATACAGCTTTCCAAGCAGTATTTCTTGGATATCTCAACAGTCTGGACATTCCCCAAGCATTTGATTCAGGCTAAAATATTTGTTCTTTGCTTTGTTCTGATAAACGTATTGTGAGCCTCTTACTAGATCCCAGGAGAGAAAATCTTTCCATTTTCCAAAATGAGGACAGGAATCTTTCTATAAAGGGCAGACAGCAGACAAACCACATGGACCTGAGAAGGTGACCTTTCATGTGCTTTGGCAAAATCCTTTCCCACACAGGGCTAAAAACTCTTATGTTACTTAACTATTTTAAGAGATTTATCTGTGACTTTCTCTTTTTTAACCATACTAAGCTGATAAGAGACTGGTGTAACTAAAGCAGTAGAAAGTTTTAACTGTTGCCCAAGAAAATGTTGTGTGAGTTCAGAAGTCCGAGACAAGAATTGCGGTACAACTGAAGTGATTCTGACTGACTTAAGTCTGAGTATTGGCTTGGGAACCAGCAAGTCCTGTACTTTGTTATTACTATCCTATTCATTTGTTATGTGACTCTGATATACTCCATTCATAAAACAGAGAAAATACATTTTTCTAAAATTTTCCTAACTCGTAAAAACACAAGGGCTATTTTCTAATGTTTAAAATTGATTTGAACATACTACATACTGTTGATCAACCTCTTACATTTGTTCCTCTCTTGGAATTCAGTTTTGTTGCTAACTCAGATGAAGAATTATGCTTTCCTTTAACAAAACTGTATTGTCTGTACTTAGATTGTCACCAGACATATAATAGTGCCTATTTGGACTGTCAAATCATTTTACTATTTTTATGTATTAAAATATGCATGTTTGAAAATGGCCTTTCTTTTGAAGTCTTTATTATTTCTACTGTCATAACTCTCCTGCAATTATTTATGTATCGATAGCTATACTGTCACATAAAATCATATATATAGAATGCACAATATAGATTTTTCTTTCAGTTACTACGTATTATATTCTCTTCATTGTAACAAAAACATCCCTTCCTCAGATGGCTCTCAAGAGAATGTGAACTCTGTGTTGTGATCTGAAGGGCTTGCATTATATATATCTGCCTGGAGCTTTCATTATTAATAGACTCTCCTCGAACACCCCTTAGCTAACTGACATTCATCTGAGACCACTGGATTCCTAAACTTCCCTGACCTTACAGCATTAATTCAAGATTCATGGTCTCAATTTAAATGGATAAGTCAAATCAAATATTTTTAGTATGAGGTCTGTCTGAGAAGTTCTTAAGTTGACAGCAAAAGAAATGCAATAAAATTATGTTTAAAAATGCTTCTCTAGAAGAATATACTTTTATACCCCAGTTTACAAGATTTTTCTACTATTTCAATTAAAGAGAAACAATAATTTAGATTATTTTCCCTTAAAAAGAAACTTCTAGCATGATGCTAGTATTTTAAAGTAAAAATAAGTATTAATTATATTGTGTTTGTAGTCAGATTTGCATAGTAAATCTTTAAAAACTCTTTTCATGAGTATTTAAACAATCAAATGAACATTGCTGGGTTTTTACAGTAGCATTAGCCTTTGATAGCTATAATATGGCAATCAGTACAATGGTAATATGAGACTCTGGTAGAGAGATATATTGGATTTTTTTATGTCAAGGCCTCCTTAAGAATTTTCACAGATTTCCTACTACGTTTTTTTCTTTTTTAACCAGTGCTAAGCCTCTCCCGTGTTTTGAGTCACTTACTTTAAGTGCTATTTTCCTTTGTTTCCAGCACTTGGAGAAGGAGAACCCAAGAGGAGAAGACACTTTAAGAAATCTCCCAGGCCCAATGCAGACAACACCAAAACTTCCTTAGTTTTTGTGAAGCCAGAATGTGTGCTTCATAGCTGTGCCAGATTACCCTCTCTAGGGTACATATTTCTGTTTGAGGCATGTGAGGTATCATGTTTTCAGAAATAAAAGTTCGTAATTTTATTTTCCATACAATGAACACACCCTGTTTTACCAGATTAGGCAAAGGGTACTGCATTTACATTTATCAAGCACTGTAAACAAAGCGTGAATGAACTATGCCCAAGGGTATTTGTGTACATAAGGTCTCTAAATTTTCCTTTGAAAGCAAATCATCCCCCCAAATGCAAATAAGCTGGTTGCATCTGATGTGCCACTTTAGGAACCTAATTTAAGTGATTTGAATATATGCCTGGAAGTATCTTTTTCCACTGACTGCAGAAGAAGTCCAGGGTAATTGTCTGGGATAAATTATTCACTAAAGTTGGGTTGCTGAACTTAGTGTGACTGTCTCTACTGCCCATCTTTTATCTTAGTTAGACTACTAAAGGTGGGCAGCCCAGAGCTAGGGACGAAAAAACACAAGCAATCACTTCTGGTCAAAAGGTGAAAAAAGTAAGCCAAAATATTTACAAAGGGACATGTTCTTATTTTTTAAAAAAATTCTTTTGAAAATGTTTTGAAGGTTTTCCCTGCTGGCAACAATTTCTTCGCGCTCCCTAGAGAAGAACATTGCTACTGGAAATCTTGCCTATTTTGACTTACTCAGGACGTGAAAATGGCTTGAGATTATCCTGAGGCAGAACTACACCTCTGAAAGTTTTGTGTCTTTTTCAATGTCTGGAAACCCTTCAAAGGGCACATCAACTCACAGAGAGTTAGAGAAATATTAAAGCAACGCAGAAATACTGAGCAAGAACAATACTAGCTCCTTCCCAGAGGTGTTTGTGGCAAATGACATGTCTGTGTGTGGTCACTGATGGCCCCTCAGCCCATGAGGGGGAGATGCTGTGGCTTGCAGCTGCAGAGGAGGTTCAGGCTCAGGAGTCAGGTCACAAAGCAAACGTGAGGCAGAAGCACCCCCTCTGCATGGGAAAAATGGGAAATGTTCCAGTTCCTGCAAGCTGTGGGCCATGGGACTGATGAGGGTGCTGAGTGGGATGGGTTATAAAGGGTTTTGCTCTGCTCTTGTCCAGTGGAGAATAAACTACCAGGCCTGCTTGGTTGTATTTGGACAAAAACCAAGGCTTTATCCCATGAGGAATAAATTATATGCATAAAATATGAGCCATCAAGTAATGTAATTAGCTCAATTTAGATGCACTATTGACATGACACTAGTTCTTATTACTAATGAATACACCGCTAGTGAATCATTAATAATGGGGGTATCTAGATACCGTGCTTATGAATGCTTTATTGTGGAAAGGTGGAAAGTTCATTTAAGCTGTTGGGTTTTGTGAGCCAGTTGTTTGCTTTGCTTTTGACCTTTTTGATCAGCTATTCTGAATTAGGTTTGTAAACAAAAAGACAGAATGCAAGTTGAGTTTTGAAGAAAATTGGGTGTGAAGGGGAATGGGCATGTCTTGGATACCTTCACTATATTTTGTTCGCACCACACTTCCGGTTAAGTACGAGGGAAGGTGGGCAGAGGGCACAGAAATGGAGAAATAATTGTAAGTAAGAAACAAATCAACAATGAGGAAACCTAGGAGAGGATATGCTGGAAGGATATAAAAAGTACAAGTATTTGCTAGCATTTGCTATGATTTTCCCCAGCAGACTGTTCCTGTGTGAACATGCAATAAAAGGTCCCAAATCTCCGATCAGATATGTGTGTATGGGACCTGAGACCCAACAAGGCTCTGCACAAACTACAGCTCTATATCCACCCCACGATGGCTCAGATTTCAGGATCAATGCTCTAATTATCCCAAACTTGAAAAGTATGTTAAAAAAATGGGGTTTGCCAAATAGCGAAGGAAATGGAAAAGCCATTTCCAGTGTGAACAGACATGTCTATGCCATAGAGACAATCGGGGTTAGTTTCAAGAGAGTTGTCAACTGTCACTGTCAACCCTGGGAGTGTTTAATCATTGCAGTAGTGATATATCCTTCAGTATGGGAGGTGCTATTAAGGTGTTGTATTTCCTTCTAAAAGCTTCGAACAATCTCCTTTCTTAGACTGCCTTGGTGTTATGCAGTCAGTAGTTAGAAGCAAGCAGAGTACTTAACCATCCAGTACCCATTTTCAGTGGGTATTTTGTGCCTCTTGGGTCATGAAAAGATTTGACACAAGGGCTGTGTGTCCCCAGTCTTGTCCTTGCTTTTCTTCCAGACTTCTCACCTTCCCAGTCTCAGTTCTTGTTTCTCCAAGTTCTGCTCCGTAAATGCCAAATATTTCCACTCCATGCACACAAATGAGCTTTATAGAATGTAACAGTAAATCCAATACTTCTGTGTCACATACTGTACATGTGCACATGCTGTGTATACTGTAAATGTGCAGAGGGTCTGATGCTTATTTAAAACAGTATGATCCTGCATAGAGGATTTCACAGCCCATGCACATTTAGTTTTTCACAGCCTATTCCTGACTACTGTATGCCTTCCTCCTTCTCCCATTCTGCTGTCCGTAAGGCGATGGTTTTCCATTCTGGACTGCAGCAGAGGACAATGTGTTGTATGTTGAGTTCCTGTGACATCATGGCTGCGAACACTGCATGGCGGGACTGTAAGATATTTCGAGCATTTATAAAAACTTGGGTGTCTGAACATGAGTTTCAAAAAAAATTAGGTCCAACAGCAGATCCTGTTATATTTGAAAAACTGGATCACAGCGTGCGTGCACTTTGTTCTGCTCAGCAGTATGATTTGAAAAGAAAATTAAGTAACAATATTGGAAAGAAGATTGATTTCAGGCCACTTCTCAATTCTTCAGGAGCACCAGCTGAGCAGATGGCTCTCATGGCCAGGATCTCCTTCCTGGACAAGGCGACTCCCCTCTGCTCCCACCCCACTCTGTCGCAGCTGCTGGGGGGCTGGCAGAGCCGCACGGGTGACACTGCATATCTGGAGATCCTCTGGCACACCCTACCCTGGCATGTCCCTGCTGGTTCCCCTGCCACGGCAAGTGTGTGTTCCATGGCATTGGCAGCTTTGTAGAAAGCCCTACAGTAGCACTTGACTCATCTTTGCAGACCTGCTTATCTCCAGTATTTTATCTGTAATGCCACAAAACTAAAAAAAGAAATTTAAATAATTTGTATGTATATTACTCTGTTCAGTAGCTCTGTAGAGGAGCTGAGAAATATCCGCCAAGCTGACAAGCGCAATGAACATTAAAACACAGTTCTGTAAATTTGGAAAAGCATTGACTACAGGATGATTTCAGAGCTGGGCTCAGCATGCTACATTTCAGTACAAGGCACATAAAGGTACACACTTCTGCATAACATTCTTTGGGTTTTGTAGTCATGTGCTGAAAAGTGGGCCTGGCTACTGACAGCAGTTTAACTGCAGCTGTAAATAGTCCTAAAAGGTTTCCTGTAGGAGGCATGTTATTACCCACAACACCTGTACAACCACAGATATGCATATTTTTCAATCCTGCCCTGAGTATCTCACATACTGCAGAAACTAATGTCTGTACTGCAAATACTGTAACTTGTAAATTAGTAATTAATAATCCTTTGACAAGAGAAGAGTTCTTCTCCTCCCATATTTTTATGGGGTCTTTTGCAGCTGGTTACTCTGGTGGTCATAATGTGAAATTCTGTGTATGAATGTGATCATATATTTTTGAGGGACAGCTCCAATTATTCAGTGACTTTTCATTTAGATTTGCATTGGTGAATATTCTTAATATTAATTTATGTGCATATGAAAGGTGAATATTAGGATAAGTCAAGTGTCTCAGAGTTTTATATTTAAGAACTTTTGTATATTTCTTCATAACTCCAAAAAGCTATAGTTTTATGAACCTTCTGTCCTCCCACTAGCCTCCAGATTTACATACATCTTGTGTTGTTCATTACTCATGATAATTCACTCCCAGTAAAAAGATGAATTTCTAACTAAGAGGAAGCTTGTGCCATGCTGTTGCAGTAGAGTAACATTCTTCCAGTCTTCAGAAAAACACAGGTGAGCTCTACTTCTATAGTGGCTGTTTAATAATGCAATAGCTCTTCATTTCATTTTTTCTTGTGGTAGAGCTTAGCTCAATTGAAAACACAGTTTTCAATCAACTGAAGCTGCTGTGCAGTCTAATTTATAGCAATATTCTGATTAATAATCTTTACTATACCCTCTGTTGTTCTTCATCTCTCTTAATCACTCTTCAGCAACTGAAAAAATGAGGTCATATTTGTGTTTAAGCTAACCTCTCAAACTCATCATGCTGAAATTGGTTTGAATTTTGGGAAAATGGATTCATACAGGCCAGCAAATATCACTGCCCTGCAGAAGTACCTGAAATAGCCCATGATAAGTGTTTTCATATTATCTGTAGTGGAACTCTACAGTGAAACATTTGCTGCCTGTTCTGGCAGAGATACAACAGCACTATGTGGGCAAGCACATCAGACATTCCTGTGTCTGTAATTATGGTTCCTTGCACATACCGGATGAACTGAAGCATGGCACAAGTGCTTGTGTGTTTCTTCAGTCTAAATCTGTACACTTGCTCTAAGCTTTCACCAGTCTGGCAGAGGAATCTCTTGTATTCAGCCTTTTCTCTTTGGGATATAGAAATTTTTATTTAACAACAAGAGTGATGAAATGTTGAGACTGTCTTCTGCACAACTGATACAAATCAGGAGGCCAAATTTTTACTCGTATGAGCAGTTCAATTAATTTCAATGCAATCATTTTTATGGGCAGAGGGGATAAATATGAGCAAAAATGAACCAGATTTTTTTATTACATTTGTTATGAATGAATGTGACATAACTCCAAAACTAGGGAGTGAACTTAGAGAAACTGTTAAGTACCACAAAAAGTACTACCAGGGAAATCCTGGTTCCAATGAAATTAATGGGAAATCTGATGTATAGGACAAACATCAAAAATATAGTGTATAACCACAAGAATTCTCAGGCATATGTTCTTAGTTAAACTGTTTAGAAATTTTACTTCTTACATAAAATCTAAAATTAAGAATATTTGTGTTAGTTTAGAACTCAAATAATTTGAAGAACTCTTCATTTCAACAGATCAATTTTCACATGGAGGGTTTTCTTATTTGTGGTAGAAGACTAAAACTTGTTTCCACTGCAGAACATAATTGTGTTCTGTTTGAAATATCCTAGGTGAACTGGGAGTATGTGATATTTTTTCTAATTAATGCCAGGCTTTTGCCAAATTACATCTGAGTAAGAATTTAAAAAGTCGTGTCTGACAGATTTTTTTTTTGTGTGTGAAAATTTTGTTGTAACAAATACATTAGATTCATTCTTATGAAGCTACATTCCTTGCAAGACTGGAAAGCAGAACCAGGCCAAGACATCTTCATCTTTGCAACTGTTGAAAACTCCTTGTGAAACATAGTAGTCTGGAGGATATTTTGAAACAACATCTGAGCTGGAAGCTGCAATGGTGGATCAGAGTTGGTCCCATATTTCACAGCTATATCTCTTGTCTTCAATTGGGGCTTTTGCAGAAAAGCCCCAGCTGTTGGGGTTGGGAAAAAATATATGTGACACTCGTATATGTTGGAGCCTATAGAAAAATACAAACAAACTACTTTGTTTTTTATGTATCAATGCATTCGGAAAAGCATTTGACTTCTCCTTTCAATAGCTAGCCAGAAAATATTTACAATTATTTAAGTTCCCCATGGTCTAAACAAATTTACTCATTAAAAATAACTGGGTAATAAAGCAAACATATCCAACCATGTAAACCAAATGCAAAAATCTGCTACTCATTTGTGAAAATGGTTTTGATTTGACTGTATCAAAATTAGTGGGGGGTATTATTTTCCCTCAGTACCACTGATGTGGTTTTACATAAAGGGTTTAATAAAAACGGTGACATTAGTGAAATGCAAAAAAAAAAAATGTATCAGGGATGTTATTTTTACCTAGCAATATTGAGAGGAAAAAACATAAACATCACGGATCTTTTTTTTTTAATCAAATATACTCTGTACCGTCTTCTATGAGAAGAGATCCAGATCTAAAATGATAAATGCTCAGTTACAAATGCTGTTACAGAAAAAGTCACATAAATTGTGCTCTAATACTCTGCTTTTCCTATAGTACACATGCAGCTCACTCTGAGTCTGAGCACACCATGACCAGACTACGAGGGTTTCCAGTGATCTTCATTCTGTAAAGCACAGATTTTATTAGCAGTAGAAAACACATCTCACACAGGAATCTTTCCAGGAATAAGTACCCGTTGTTGTTGTTTTGTCACAGTGTTGTTAGTAATTTCATCCCTATATGAACTGCAATATAGTTCTCTGATTCATGTCAGAGAGAGAATTTGGTTGTTACACTGATTCATTAAAAGGTATGTCATTATTTGTTTCTGGACCAAAAATAAGAACAGCTGAAGTATTTAACGGTATGAAAAGTGCTGGACAATTTGAGCTCCTGAGGGACTAGGAGGATGGACATTTTTGTCAGAAGGCTATGATGTTTACTAAATACAAATATCACATCTCAAATTTATATCAAAACCTTATTTTGGGTAACATCAATTAAAAATGTTGCAATTCAAACCTTTAGTTTAAAAATAACATATTTTCTCCAATTCTTTCAGCACAAATACCATCTAAACATAATGAGTTTCAATGCTTCCTAGCAAATATTTTTCATTTCAGCAAAATATCACAGTCTGTGGAGTAAATGAATTGGCTAAAATTTTTGCATTTAGCACATTTTCTGCAAAATGAAATGCCAATCTGGGCTTGTTCTGTGCCCAGTAACTCCAGTTCTATAACTTTGTGTCTAGCTTTCATTATACTTTTCTAGCACAATATGTTACTCAGATTAGAACAATATTTACGTAAATACGTTAGCAAACATAGTGGGACAAGCCTGCACAAATCTGGAACAAGATTCACTGCCTTCCAAGGAGTTCGTAAGGATTTACACTGTTCCTAAGTCTGCTTGATATTTGTGTAACCATTGCTGTGTCCTTGGACAGACCCTTTATTTCCACTTCCTTACCATCCCGTTGGGGTGACTGTGCATGCCACCAGCAGCTCTCTTGCAGGTCCAAGACATGCAGAGGGCACTGGGAAGGCAGTTGCATGTGGATAACAAGGCACTTTGTTGTCCTAGTTTGTTAATTTTCCAGCCATTTTCAGTGCCAAATTCTTAGCTGTAGATAAGGGAGCAGTTTTCTTCCCTGCACCTGCCCTGCACAGAGCAGTGTGGGACGCCTCTTAAGGAACTGGCTATAGTAATGCTGAAATTCTGGCACAACTTCATAGAGATAGAGAAGAGCTACTCCATTCACAGACTTTTGCCCTCCATGGCCAAACACGTGTTCTCCATTTCCAGAATAGCTTCTCTCCCAGGGACAGAAGGGAAAGAACCAGTGTGTGGGATTTGCTCCAATTTTGCTGTCTTGATCCAAATTAAAATCACAAGTGAGGAGATAGCCTCTAACTAACCCTTTTTAGGCTAGAACATATTTCACTGCAATTATGTTTACTATGTTTTTAAGGAGATTTGCATATGGCTTTCTGCTATGAAAAAGCATGTAGGAAAATGTGTAAAATACCACAGCATGTGAGACAAGGAAATCCTTTCTCCATCAGTGTCTTCCAGCCAAGTTAATGCCTGGTTGCATGGTCTACAGCAAGTATTCACCTTCTTCAACACCTTTGCATGATTTTCTGTCTCTAGGTATACTGACACCTTTTCTCATGTGAGACCTTTATGGCTTGATAACCATAAAAGGACAGCTGGCTCAGCAGAGTGGTTAGTACTGAATCTCACTGCCTGGTTATAAGGAATTTAAATACATAGAGATGCATGTACAACTCTATGGGAAATGTTCTTTTGTGTATGAGCTTATTACTGTGTATTACTGTGTCTTATATCAGCAGTCACTTTTTAAGTCCCTTTGTCATAATATAGCTATTATCCGTGGACTCAGTCTGAACACCCCTGAACTCTGAAAGAGGCTGAGTTCAGTCCTCAATCTGGGCCAATGAGCCAAGCCTATTTCCAGATTCAACCGCCTCTGAACATTCTGTACGGAAAAGTCAAAGTCATAGGTAAGTATTATTCAGAAAAAATACCTAAATTGCCTGTGCTGAAAGTAGTTGTGTGGTTGCTTTTACAAGGAAAAGATCAAGGCATTAAAAAGGTTATTCCATCTCTCACTCTTCCTTTCTCAGTGTTGTGCTGATGATGTTTAATTTTGGAGGTGATGTGTTGAGCTCCATTTGTGTAGAGCTGGGATTCCCTGTGGTTTCCTGTCTGCAGGAGCAGCAGACTGTCTCACACTTTACAGACCAGTGACCTTGCAGGCAGACCTGCAAAGACAGTGACTAATTACCTTCATTTATCATGCTTCCAGGCATGCTTTCAGGTAACCTGATTGAAATCTCCTACTTGTCAGTAGCTCAAGAGTCACAGAACCACAGGAAAGTACTGAGTTTTTGGTATCCATTATTGCTCTGGCTGCTAAGGTACTGAATTACTGTAACATAGAGGCAATAAACTGCACGTGGCAATTGCTAATAAAACCTAGGTCTTCACTACTGCATTTAGAAATCCTAAATTCAAGAATAATTTTAGCTTTGTGGTTCTTGTTCCCTCATCTTGCTGGAATGGGAAGGAATAGACTGTACAGGGAAACTGCTGTTTCCCGATGGTTGGGCAAGAAAGGATAAGAGAGAAAGCAGGAGCATCACCATGTCTGATCTGGGCAACCTGTTGCTATTGAACTGCTTTCCTTTAGTTTCCCAGCAGCGTTAAGGCTAGAAAATCTTTTAGGAAAAAAAGAGAGTTGGAGTTAATGAAACAGACTTGGTATTAGGAAGAATTTCTTTACCGAAAAGGTGGTCAAGCAGTGGAACAGGCTGCCTAGGGAGGTGGTTGAGTCACCATCCCTGGAGTTATTTAAAAGAAGGATAGATGAGTTTTTTAAGAGACATGGTTTAGCAGATGATGGGTGCGGTTGGACTCGATGATCTCAGAGGTCTTTTCCAACCGGAAGATTCTATGATTCTGAGTCTATGAAAATAGCCAGAAGCAGCAGCTATGATGTTTCTCAGAAGTCAGAAAGCCCACCACCTCTACCAGCAACTGCAAGGACACCACAAAGTACAATAACAAAAAGCAGACTCTGCTCGATGGTTTCTATGACAAAAATTCTTACACCTGGATTGCTCTGATGTCGTTTTGAGAAGCTTCTTAGAATTACCTTTTTCTGCCAAGTTAGTGGTACAACTTCTCAAAGCTTGACTCTTGCCAGCATGTTTTCTTTTCAGCTGAAGATGTGAAAAATTTTCTTTACTTTTACACACTGCTTTATTAAATTCTTCCCAATTCACAGGATGTAGTTTAAGTTCTGTAATATGAAAGCCCCAACTATTCCATGAAAATTTTAAGCCTCATGCTCCTCTCTTGGTAAAAGTCATAACGCTCTACTCAGACTCTTTATCAAATTTGTTTCACTAACTGAAAGAAATGTTACCTTGCAATTCCAAGCACTTAAGAAACATGTTCGTAAGGGAGATGGATTCACTCATGCAGAAGGCACCTTCCATTCCTCTGTTCATGACTAACTTCTTAGTTACCTTTTTCAAAATTCACCCAAGACAAGGACTAATCTTCAGTTAGAGAGAGTTGTATTTTATTGTATTCATTTTATATACCATTTATCTGAACTTTCCCCCTTGAAATACCATGATTTGAGCATAAAATTCTTATGTATGGAAATATGTAAGTTTTCAGGCATGAAAATTAGATAGTAATTTTTTTTCCAATTACAATATTTCGCAAGAAGAAAAAAAGCCTCAGTAAAAGTAGTTATTGTTTAGACAGAGATTTTATTTTCGTATTTGATACATTTCTGGAATGGAAAATATTGATTTGATCCATTGACTTCTGATATGAAATTTCCTTTATTTAATGTTCTAGAGCTCTGCTAAATGTATTTTCAGCCAGATCAGTAGCAGTGTAAGTCTATGTTTTTGCTAATCATATACTGTATAGTATTGTGTTACCTCAATGATATATTTTGTATCCCACACACATCCATTACCATACAATGGGCAAGCACTTTCCTTTTGGCTATGCTCTCTTAGATATTTCCTTACACATGATTGGCATTCTCAAATACTTATTCTGTTTGTCAAATACGTATCTACAATTTAATAGTACATTCCAAGAACAATTGCTTAAAGCACCAGGTACTTGGAAAGTTTGCAAAGCAAAGCCAGTGAATACTTGTACACATTTCATGACTGTTTGCCAACATATCTTGTATTCTCTTTGACTCATTCCTTGCTTTTACAGCTTAAAATAGAACTTTCCTGGAATAAATGCTTCTTTTTAGGATCACCTCATAATTTGGAGTGTAGTTGCTTGGACTACAGATACCAGCTCTGTCGTTTGAGTTCTGCATCTGCAATCATAACCTGAGTCCAATCAAGTGTCAGAGTTCATGACTGCCTCACAAACACTTTGAGTTTCACACCTTGCTAGTTTTCCATTAACTGAGTGGGTGTTTTTTTGCATCAGTACTGTCCTAGTTTCTTAGTAATTATTCTAATTCAATACAATTTATTAAGGCTCTGCAGTTCCCAAGTTTTTATACAAGAAGGAAAAATTGCTACTGATATGCCTCAGAATGGTGACAGGAACATAACAGTTACAGAAGCCAATGAAAAAAATCCCCTTCCTGGGTAGAGGGAGGGAAAAAGCTTGTGGTATGTAATTATTACTTAAATGCATTTAGAAAGATGTTTTACTATGATTGGACCTGGTTTTGGTGCAGATGAAATGCCTAAATAACACCTGAAGAGAGATTACTAGTAACAAGGAAAAAAAAAATTGATGTGTAGCATGAGACTGTAGTAAAAGTCTTTTCCAAATCTGGATTTTATCTAACCTAATGCACTTTGCTTGAGTGTCGCTGGAATGTCTACAGTCACTGGACTGTACATTCACAATAGTTTGCAGTAAGAAACGGAATGTGGAAGGTTTTCTGTGTAATTTTATGGACTACCAAAGTTTCATTAATTTCGAAAGACACTTACATCCTGCTATGTCTCTGCCAGTCTAGAAACTGTCCCAAACCATTGCAGGATGTCTCATGCATAAAGTTGTGCCAGATGTTCAATGGGGAAAGAGGGGTTTTGCTGTCCAGGGAAGTTCAGCTCTGAAGTGGAAAGGAGAGATGTTTCTTTTGTCCACTTAATAATTCCTGTACATGAAAAAGGTTGTTTCAAATTTTTCAGAGTGGTTCCAGTTGTTAGAAGGAGTTTTAGGAAAGATCGATTAGTGGATATAACCAAGGTAATAACTGATCCAAACTTTTTTTTTCCTGAGGTAGGTCTACAGTTTATTAAAGCAAGTGTATGTTTACAGGTGATAATGTCTTAAAACTGAAAAATTTCTGCAAGCAGACATGACTCTTAAAGTGAATACATTTGGCCTGATTCCAGAGTCCTCACAGGCACAAACAGACCACAAACTAACAGCTTTCACTCTGTCTGGTAGTAAGCTGAAAGATCCTGGAGACACAGGCCATCAGTGATGATTTGATCTAAATTCACCCGTCTAGGTGACTTCTTGGCCAATTAGCTGTGCCTTATGTGTAATCCACAGATATATCTCTGTAACCCAGGGGCTGAGATTAAAAACTATAAAACGATTTCTTCAGGCTGGAAAATAAAAGCCTGTAGCCATGTGAAGATCTTCAGAGATTGTGTTTCCAGGCACAGATGATGGCAGTAATCATTAATGTGCTATCTTTAGGTGTCGTAAAGAAAATTTTCCACTGTACAGAAGAATTAGCAAGGTTATATTTTTAGTGCTGGGAAATTATCAAGAACAAAATAAATCAGCAAATACCAGTAAATAGTCCTAGTCTGCAGGTGAGATATCCCAAAATCATCTGCTGGATGAAAAAAAGCACAGCTCTGAGACAGCTCCACTCAAATTACTGTGTAAAAAATAAAGAATGGATCTATGTGACTGACTGTAGCCTTTTAGTATTGCCAAACAGCTCCAGAAAATTAAATTGATTTGACCTGACTGTATGACTTGTGCTATTTTTCAACCACAACATTTTCTTGCTGTGATAATTTTTTTTTAAGTTTATTCATCAAACTGCAATTCATTTTTTTATAAGCAATGAGCAGGTTAACCACAGATTTATTACCAAGATTAAAAAAATAAAACAATGGGTTCTGCTGTCCCTAGGGTTGCTTTGCAGCTGGTATTCTCCCTTCATTGTAGAGGAATAATGCCAGAGCAAGCTTTTACCGGCACCTCCTGTTACTCAGCTTCTACAGCTACTTGGATCCCCGCTGATGCAGTAGGGCCCTGATGGTGGGTTGATCCCAGTGAGTTACTGCTGCAGGAAGGAGTGCAGCAAGCACAGTCTGAGCAGTTCCTTGGAGAAGTTTCTTAGCACTGCTTTAACTTCTTGCAGATTTTTTTTAAAGGTTCACACAACAGATGAGGTTGGAAGGGACCTCTCTGGAGATCACCAAGTCCCACCCCTCCTTACAAATGGTGTAGTCAGAGTTTGCTCTCCCTTTCTGTAAATATCTGTTTTGAGGTGTTTTGAATTAAATCATATAGAAGTAATCAACCAAAGGTGTTAAAATCGACTAAAGCTGTTAAATATCAGCTTTGAGATGCCTCGGATCACCTGTTGAACAGCTCACCAAAAGTAAACAAGTGAAAATTCAATAACTATTTTTAGAACTTGGGATGATCTGCATGACTTGACTTTAGGCGTGTGCAGGCATGGAGAGCATATTTACACAAAAGGGGGAATACTGGCTTCTTGCATGGAACGAGGTTATTGAGGCCTGAGGAAAAGTTACATCAAAGCATGGTCAGGGCATCAAGTATACGACCACTGCCATTAACTTCAGTGGGTCTGCTCCTGAACTGAAGGTGAAATGAGTCATTAAATGCTTTCCGGGGTTTGCGCTTACCTTGCACAGATTTTGAAGGCATGCTTTCAGAGATATGGTTCATTTTTTAAGCACTAAGCAATACTTCATGCTATTGAAGGCTAACATAACAAGGCGAGTTCACTTTCTACACTAAATTAAAAAAAAAAATCCATCCTCAGTTTTCACCTGAAGTTGACATTTCACCGCTCTTTTTGTGTATAAATTGCAAAGTGGTAGCCTAAGGGAAGACATTAGAAGAATTTTGTGTGTATAAATGGTCTATATTATATTTTCTACATGTAGACAGCAGCTATAGTCTCTACTTTTTTTTTTCTTCACTGAGGGAAAGGCAATGGCTTCCTGAATCACGGAGCTGCAGCTCCTGTCTGTAAGTAGGTACACAAAGCCTCCTTTAACTGGCTCAAAACGAGCGGTGGGATGAAACATGCCCACTGATGGTTAACAGATCTGTCCCTCAAGACTGCTTTTCCCTGAACATGGCATTTGTTTACACTCAGCTAAAGCTCTTAGCATTTTCAGGCCTATAAGAGGATTTGGCCGGTAGCCCTGCTGTTGATTGTCATATTCCCTAGCTGTAAATGTCAGTTACCACTTCTCTTTCTTCTTCTGTTCATTAAACTTTTTGTATATTTTCTCTGTCATACCCAGGAATTAGTGATGACTTGCCATTTGCATATTGTAGTTCTTCCAGGGGATTGGAGTGCACACAGAGCTTGCAGCTTTTAACCCGCTAGAGATTCAAGGGACTAGGAGTGACATAATATCATCTGAATACTATTTGAAGCATCTTGTGTATCGAAAAACCTAGTGAAAGAATAAGAGCTGTTCAGCTGGAAATGAATATGCACACATGTTGCTTTTCTTTCATGACCTACCACTGAGTATTTTCTCTGCAGATGACAGAAAGATATTTCTGGAAATCTATCACAGTGTAACTAACTAGAAGGAACTTGAACCTAAAATAGTTTAACCCATTCTTTCATTACTGTGTGGTGCTGAGTCATCAGTATGGCCACACAGCTAATATCTCAGATTTGACATTGAAGAGCACTTGTGGGTTCTTTTGCTTCCTACTGCCTGCCTAAGAAGCTACAACAAGCTTTCTCTGCTTCTCACCCGTGCTAGCGTACAGGGGAGAAATGCTCTCTCCCTTTCCTTATGAAATAAGACTTTCATAACATACAGATTACTCCTCCATGCAGGGCCAAGGCTCGAGGCCACAGAATTAAAGCTTCACTCATGGCTGGATGATGTAGCCCAGCTGCTGCTGCCGCTTCTTGCTTGGTGGTTTCCACCCCAGATCTCTCTACTGAGCCATTTTCCCCTCTGGTTCATTCACAAACCAAAGTAAAGTCTGCTGACAGCTGGCTACATCAGCAGAACTGGGAAGGCATAGGCTACCTTGAAGGGTAGGAGCAAGCAGATGGGCAGTTGACTTAATTTGCCTACTGCAGGTGTCTTTGGGTTGTTGCAACAATGAAGTGGAGGTTCTTATCTACACTGGAGTTACTTTTGATATATCTACCTTAGCTAAAGACTATGAGCTTGTCCTGGCTTGTGAGCTGAAGTTCCTTTGCTATCTAGAAAAGAGACAAGCACCTCCATAAGGGAGTTCAGCTGTTTTAAGTACTTTCATAGCAACTCTGTCTCCCTGGATCATGGTGAAAGCACAGATTAGGGCAACCAAACTATATGGATTAGTCTGAGATATCCAGGTATCCAAGAAAGCTTTCAAGCCATTATCTTGTCCAGATTTTAGTAACACCAGTGAATTTCCTGCAAGGGATTCACCTAGAATGTCTCTTCCTCCTTAATATAAGTCTAGGACCCCTATTCATTGCAAACCTTATTCATTGCGAACCTTATTCATTGCAAACATGCAGTGGGACAGAAGGGAGATTTTCTGCCCCTCATGCTCCCAGACATGTTTATCCTTCCCGTTATAGCCATTAATCCTGTGTTTAGAGTCAAGTTGCCCTATCCCATATGGCTAGATGAGACTATCTTTCCAATCTCAAATGGTTAAAATCTAGGGAAATTAATTGCATTTTAAAATGACAAATATTTCACACCAGCTTTAAACTAGTTAGTTCAGAGAACATTACCAAGTAGCTACAGCAGCAGGGAGCCCAGCTCAGGCTGCAAAACCTTCCTTTATGAAAAGTTTTGTCAAGTACTCAGGCCAACGCTCCATTCAGGCAGGGCTGCATCCACAGCAGTATCCAGTAGCTACTCAAAACCTAAAGCTGTATCACACGTTACCTATGCAGTAACGAAATGTGCATGATCTTAGTCAGCCTCAAATGAGACTCCAGATAGTCTTTGGCACAGACTCAGCCCTAGAAAAGCTGTCATTTATTAAAAGACCCACAGTAATCCCAGCTCAATTTGTGGTCGGTGTTTGGCTTTTATGTATGATGAATTAGAAAGTGGGATGGTTCCTCTTTGCACTACAGGTTTCATTTTACTTGTCTCTGTGAGAAATTCCTCCCTTTCAACCTACAGACCTGGAAACTATTTCAAAGCCCGTCGTGCTCATGTGATAGTTTGGTAACTTCTCAAGAATTGGTGAATTTTAAAAATGACGGTGTTACCCACTTTCAAGCCCTGAAGCATATCTCAGAGCTACTCAAGTTGTTTCCATTTTGTACCACTTCTGGAATTTCAGAGATAAGTTATTTTATCCTAGCAGGTAAAATAATGCAACTGTATTTCTAATCACTCAACTGGACCACCTCAAAAACTTCTATATCAGCATGAATACTGAAAAGGGGAAATCCTCTGACAAAACCTTTGTTAAAAATGCCCTACAGGACCTTGCATAAATTGCAAATAGATGCTTACTTTTTTCAATAACATCTGGTTTATTTTGTTGGAGTTTTTTTCTGTGAAATGATCTCTTTTAAAACGTTCTATGACTATTTTTTAATTGTGAACTGTGATGTGCATGCTAGGCTGTACATCCTCCTGATATCTCTGGACAGTCTAGCGAATTCTCTGCTAGACATCGTACACAACACAGCACAGCTGCTGTCGGATTTGGTTTCATTAGCTACTTCCTGTGGCTCTGTGCTGTTGCTGGGACTCTCAGCTATCCTCCTTCCCTTCCTTCAGTTAACCCCCCCATTTATTCTCAATAGAGTCGTATACTGTAAGGTACATTGGCTCCAGGGTCTTTTCTGAACAGTTTTCAAAAAAAATGGTACTCTTTAAAGTATGCACAGATGAATGTATCCAGTTTCACAATAGCATACATAAATTGATTGGAAAGAGGGAAAATTCTGGCAATGGCCTCAGAGACAGCAGGTAGCAGAGCATATCAGCCAATTATTTACACTGCTTGAAAATGTAGTGAGAAAAGGGGACTGCCGTAATTTTGAAGCATGGATGCTCTTTCTGTGAAAAAAAATTAAAAAAAATTAGGGTATATGCTGAAAATTGTCACATTCTGCTCACTGAGATACTCTGCAAAGATATTGAGTTGTACAGGTTTCACAGAGTGCAATTTGGCATGCTGTGCATCCTATTAAGTTGTTTGCAGGTATTGGCTAACTGGATAAAGATGTTGTTCTATTTAGAACAGAAGCTCTTCAGAGCAGAAGGTCTTTCTTCATGATTGTAAAATACTAACCCAGTGGAAGTAGGTGGCTTCTCAGTGTTACATGATAAGAACAGTAACGCTACTTATTTAACAGGAATTTACAATTCCCTAGGAAATTTCTCCATTTACTTTATTATTATTATTAAAATTTCACCTTTCAAGGCAGATCAGTCTCCTGAAAGAGTGTTTTGGTTTGTTTTCCAGTCGTTCATTTGTCTTTCTCTGTTAATTTACAAAATATGATATGATCTATTAATTTTCAAGTGCACAAAATATTTTTTTAATTTATAACAAATATTAACACTTATGATTTAATAGCTGTATCTTCTAAGTATTTCTTGGATGAAGATTTTAATTTGGCACACAAACAGTTCCATGGTCTGAAATGTTCCACCATTTCAACAGCCCAGTGAAAGTTCATTTTCTTTTGCTCAGATTATTACAGTTAAGTATATGTAGCTTTTGTAGAAATCACAGTGATTGTTTTCCTATCTTCCTCTCCATTTTCTCCTGCCTCTGTGCATGCTTGTGTAAGTAACCTGAGATGAGTGTTCAGTCTCTGAGGCTGCAACTATTCTAGTAAATTAAAAAGTGGCAAGGAATGTTCCCAGGCAGTGAGCTCCAATTGCCCGTACTCTTAAATTTTTAAAAAGGTCCCAGGGATCCTTTTGGCTCATGCCAAATAACACTCTCCCAAACAATACTTCAGGAATGGTCTGAGGGCGAGCAAGGGACAGAAATTCTTCCCAGTGGGCAGCATGAATGCAGGTACCCTCTTTTGGAGGGTAAGAGTAGGATGATGCAAACCCAAGTGCCAGTTGCACTCCCTGCCCACGGTGCCAAGCATGTTCAGTTTATTAGTTCAGACACAATTTGAGTAGTATTAGGGGACCTCTACCTCTTTGATATTTGAAGGACCTATAAAATACCCCTCTCATTTCAAAGGAACTATTAATGGACCCACAGAAACTTTGATGCACGAAGATAATTAACCAAGTAAGTAGTTCTGTGAGAGTCAGCAGCGTAACTCATACACCTGAGGTCAGCTCCATCCTCATCAACTCTCTGGATTGCAGCCTAAAGCTATCTGGCCTCACTGAATTTGGATCTTCACAGGAGGGTCTCTTGTTATGTCATGAAAAGCATCTGAGGAGAAACAAGACAAATTCTGCCCAAATTCAGAAATGAGACCTTTTTAGTGCAATTTCTCTTTTTATCTGTACTGAAATAGTCAGTTTCTGACTACTTGTACAATTAATCTAGGTCTAACTTGCATAGTGCAGACACAGAAAAAAGCATCATGTGTTACCTCGCATCACCTGTCTTGGCAGGACCCATGTTCTCATCCAAATCAGCATTTTCAAAACTTCACAACTTAGGGACAAGGCTCATATAAATGAAGGCTAACACGACTGATTCAAGACTGGCAGATGTCATTCACATCTTAAATGATAAAACATAAAATGTAGTACATTTTTCACAGATGAAAAGTGAGAAAGTTTGTTTCACTTAATTTTAAGCATCTGAAAGCTAGATCTCTGATTTAACCTAGGTTAGATTTCCTTTGAGAGAGATACTATACTAAAGAGAAATATTATTAGCTCAACGAGGGGTCTTAAAATGAAAGGCTTCTGAATGTGAGAGGCTGTCGAGGCTGTTGTACAGTAAGGACCTGACTTTTATACCGATAGAAGAGTACCCTATTTTAAATCCTTACATGAGAATTTGGATATCTTTCTGAAAAACAGATGCATTCAATTACATATAATGGGCCTGGAGTTATTCATTGAAATTGTGTCTGTGTTCATATTAGAGGGACTTAACAGTACCTCTGGATTTAAAATCTTCTAGTCAGTGAAATTTTGCAAAGGAGTGACAGGCACAGGAAGATATATAAGTATGCATACTGCACATACAAATGGCTTTGCATATTTGTGTCTGCCAGAACCCAAAGCCACATACTAAGCACCAGTATTTGACTCGGCATCATGTGGTACTGGACAACATTTGCAACAAGCAGCCAAAACAACAAAGTTGTTCTGAATGTGAGTCTTGGTTGCTTTCGCTGCTACCTGTAAGAAGAGTTAGCCGAAATTTTTACCGTAAAAAAAAGGGATTCCCAGATAGATAAATGAGATTTGGTGATCATTTTTTTACTTGAAACTGGATGTGGTGACAACTTCGACAGGCTCAGGTAGCCAAGCACTCAGTGCAATAACTAAGCAATACAACTTTGACCAAGAAATAGACATCTTCTGCCAGGATGGATTAGAAGGGCATCTGAACAAGCTGACAGGAGATTAGAAAACATAGATACTTATTTACCGCCATTACTGTCATTTATCAGCAATGACAAATCTCAAAAAAGCAAATTGTGAATCTTGAGTCTACAGAAGTGGAGAAACAAAATCCAGGGAAATAAAATCCATATGACCTATGGGAAAACCTGTTGGCCAAGGCCAAAGTCAAAAAGCTGCTGAGAAGGGAGGACAAACAGACTGTTTATGTCAAGAAAAAGCAGCAAGGAAGAGTCTCGTTATTTATTCAGACCAGAGGAAGTCCAAAATATTGTAGCCTAATGTGGCATCCTTGTGAGGACCAGGTCAGCCACAGAACCATGCAGGTTTCTGGTGGTGCTGTTCTATGGCATGCGCCTGTGACAGCTTCCATAATACCAGTTGCAAGAGGAACAGACCGGTAGGGTGCACAGAATTGCTGTGAGTACCTATCAGGGTAATAGGATAATCAGTCCAGCCTGATATAGTAATCAGTAGAGAGCAAAACAGTCCAGATGTGAAAGAACTACCCTGCCACAGCTGTATATCTTAATTATAAATAGCTGGGCATGTGGGCTTGTGGTACTTAGCAAAGTTCTGCTTTGGCTTAAAACCCAGCAACTTTTAGAAAAAAGACCAGCAACTCAGTCCAGTGAGGATTTTGTAAATCCAGAGAGCACAACAGCCTTGAAGTGGGAAACACGAAATTTAATTGCAGCTTCTCTTCTCCTATCCCTTCCCTTTGAACAATTTGTCGTATCTGATTGAGGCTGGTTGATATTATAGTGTAGATGACAAGTCTAGGCAGGCAGCAGTACTTGTACAGTAGGACTAGGAGGGAAGCCCAGAAAAATCTGTGCCAACTCATGAAGTTAAAACAATTTTGCATATATAAAGGAAACCATAACTAATTAGCACTAGGCAGGTGGTCTAGATAGAAAACTAAAATCCAAACTAGATCACAAGGGAGTATTGGACTTGGCAGATGAAACTGTAACTGTAATCATATCCTAAGACCAGCCAAGTGAGAGAAGAGCCAACTACCCTCATGAAAAAAATATGACTGTGCCAGTCATTTCTGGGGAAAACAAGCCAAGGACTGCAGCTCTCAGAATGAGCATGATTGCATTTAGTCTTCAGGACTTTGTTTCTAAAAGAGTTTTTCTGTTAAATTCCTGTCTTGTTTGGTCAGATCCACAGTGAGATCAAAATCAGCTTTCATGGTGCTTTAAAAAAATCAGCAGGGAAGATGATTGGGGGCGTATCAAATATTAAAACAAGAAGGAGGGTGTGAAAATTTATGTTAAATTTAAGTGGAGCGTGGAAAAAGAAATAGACCCTGTTGAGTTACAAAAGTAACAGCAGATACCAGTGAAGTACAGAGCCGGCTTCACATCAACTACTATATCAGGGACCGTGGGTGTTACCAAACAGGGGTGAGGTTTTGCTTGGAGGAAAGAAATGGAGAAAGTGAGATTTGTGAGGTGAAAGGCTCTGCTCTTACCCTGAAAATAAGGACAGATCAAATACAAGTACAGTGTCTTAAAAACTTACCATGAGTAGTGTATGGGCTTTGGGAAACTGAACACCCAGATCACACTTTCAGTTGGTGGCCCTTAGGGATACAGAAATTTTTCCCTTCCCTCAGTCTTCCGAAATGTGATCTTATGACAAACCTAAACGCAAGAGCAGGCTGATGGGGACTTACCCACATGCTGGAGAAATAGTTGATAGATTTGGACTTTTAAAAGCTTATGAAAGCTTACAAATGTGTAATGTTACAGTATGTACAAAGCCCCAGCCTTTTCTGCTGTTGGAAGTAGATTATTCCACTCACCTCACTCTACTTGTGGTCAGAGTACATGTAGTTCTTCATGTGAAAACTTCAGCTGTGAATTTAATGCATACTAAAAATGCAGCCTCTAAGGTCAACTGACTGTAGTTTAATGGAGTCCTGTGGCAAGCAATTCAGTGAAGAGCTAATTGTAATCAGAGAGCAGGAAAAGTAGCTCTTTAGCTTTAATCAATTAATCTTCATGGTACCATTCATACCTACTACTATAAACGCTATTATTGTAATTCTATAACAATTCATGTTCATACTTTACTAAGTTTATGATTGATCTCCTTTATACTGCAACGCTCTCATGTAGTCACTCACATATGTATGGCATTATACATATGTCTAAAATACAGAGGGCCAAGCTCTTAGCTGGTTAGTACTGGTGTAACCTATTGCCAGGTGGAACCCATATACTTATGTGAAATCTCCACCTTGCAAATATTTTCCAGACCTATTTAAATATTTATAAGGCAAGGCATAAAATAATGAGGGATCAGGGTTTGTTTGTAAAGAAACTTTGGGGCACGGAATGATGTCTTTTGCCAGAGCACTTGAAGACCTATTGGTCCTTGTTTCTCCACTGCCAGGTCACTGGCAGGCCTTTCAAGGCAAATGTGGCTAGGTATACTTCAAAACTCATCAATGTACTTTGAGCTAATCCACTAACTCTGTGGTGAAACACATTAGCAAACCTTTGCCATGGTAACTGGTGAGGTTGTATTGGCATAGCAAACATCTGGCAGATGAGCAACATCTTCTGGCGCAAACAGGTTTTCAAGGTAAATGCATCATGCTATGAGAAATGTGCCCAGTCATAACAACTAGTTCTTCCCTTAGGGAGACAAAAAGGAGAAGTGATTAGTCACAAAAGGCATAGGAAACTATTTCATCTAGAAAACAGCAGCATAAAGGGGTAAAAAAAATCTAAGACTGGGAGGACATGAAAAGGGTAAAGTTAATGCCAGCAGCATGAGGATGCATGTTATAGCACTTAATGCATGAGAAGAGCTATCAAGATTCTGCACTAGGCTGGGAGTAGACTGTGCAGGAGCTAGCATCCCTTTCTTCAAGACAAAAGGAGAGTTTAATCCCTGCTTCATATCATGTTCCCACTAATTAACTGCTCCCAAGACATTTCTCTGCTAACTGCTTTTCTTGTGTCCCTCCAAAAGTCCTCAGCTCTTAAAGAAGTCTTTTTTTTTTAAAAAAAAGAGCAAACTGATAACTGTTCAGTCAGCATCTCTTTTCTTTCTTTCTACTTTAAGCAAAATACTGTCCTTCCAATAGGCAAAACTAGCTCTCTGAATGGGAGCTAAAAGAGCTGAGTGCCATTTATTTACAGCTCCATACCACCACTGATGTGCTGCAGAAAACTGTTCAAATCATTTGGGAGCCTCCTGGCGTTTGTGCACAGAGGAGTGATGGACTAATTTATGCAGTCATGATAATCTCAATAGAAACACTTATTGTCTTGAGGTAAACATACCTAAATCTGTAAGAGCCTTTATTGCTTATATTAAAATTATTCTCCTGGACAATTATCGTATCTGCTGACTTGGGCAATCAGTTGAAACTGAGCTATTAAAAAACTACCCTGAGGTGATCTCTGTAAAACTTTTAATTATTGACTTAAATAAACATCAATTGTCTTTTAATGAAATATGTCACTGCATTCAGCCTTTCCCTTGGGTTTACCAGGTGTGTTAAAATAAACACTTTGAGACAGCTCTGTTGTTATCATTATTACATTTATAATGCCAGATAAATGCCTATTGTATTCTAGAGAGAGACAGGTAGTAGTCTAAGTATGCTTGGACTATTTAGCAATGTAAATGCAAATCACAGGAAAAGAGGCTCGAGGAGAATGAAATAAGAGGAGGTCAGTATTTGGCTTCATCGAGCAAAGATAATAGCCTGTGTTACAAACTAACATTGTATGGCTACAGAAAAGCCAAGCACTTTAATAAGAACACTAATTAATATGTTCAGCATGGGTGACATAGCCAAATGTTATTCTCTGACTAATTTCCTAGAGGTGCCAGATCTGAAATACTCCCCAAGTACAGGAAAGCAGTGCCCCAGGCTGGGCTATTCCTCTGCCAGGATACATCTGCAGTTCATGTGGCACTGAGCCCAGGTGCACTGAGAATCCCATTATGGCTTTGTTGTGCACAAAATCCAAGGGAAAAGAGTGGCCAAAATGGCCTGGAAATCACATTACAGAACTTCATGAGGTTTGCCCAGAGGCCTTAGATGCTCCCATTGCTGTCAGGGTGTATGCCAGCTGCATAAATTCATGGCCCTGACCCCTGGCAGGGACAGAGGCAGTGCTGGAGACAGCCCTTGCTTTGCAAAGCAAGAGTGGTCCTTGGCAGAATGAAGTGTTTCACTGACACAAAGCATCTTCTCTGTCTTTAACTAGCAGCATAGTGACAGAGTCTTTGCAATCAGAGTGCTGCTGTTTTGTAACCACTCAAAGCTAAAACAATGGTACTCCATGAGGGAAGCAATATATGCCTAGATATGCTACTGCTGGACTTGATCCAAAGTACACTATGGGTGAAATTAGAGCCATCCCATTGACCTCCCTGAGATTTGGATGATACCAGTTTGGCTCTCTGACCAAGAGGCACAGTTTGTACTCTTCATGCAGATTATATTGTTACCCTTTTCAACTTGATTAGTTATGTCAAGAAACCGTAGGCTTGAAAGTTATTCTCTTTAAGAAGATATATTGATGATGGAATCAGGTAGTTTGTGTGCAGTTCTGTCTGGCTACAAGCCCTATGTTCTTCAACCCAGATAGTATTAAGCAATGGGACACAACTTCAGTTTTAGCAGCAAAATTTTTAGGGCAGCTTCCTCACGAAACCTCTTTTTCCTCTTGATGACTCTACTGATTAGGCCATTCTTCAACTTACTTTTTGCTTTTGTGCCTCCTGCCACCACATCTGCACAGCCTTTTCTACAAGGAGCAAAAGCACATACGCACACACACAAATGCATATATACACATCCGACTATATCCCATTTAATGTAGGGCCAAAGCCCTCCTGCCCAAATTGTTTACCTCCCTTGAGTGGAGCTACAGTCTTGTGTTCTGGGGCTGGAGGCTGTTATCATATCAGCTACATACTTCCACAGAGGCACATAATATTTGTTGCAGCCTTTTAAACAAAGGCTGAATTAATGCCCAGCCTGTTCCAGGTTGGTTGTTTCACTGCAACCACTCTTCAGACTGCATGATTTTCTCTGTACATTGCTCCTTCATTTGGTATTGGATTTTCTGCACATTTTGTGTATTTTATGAACTATAGAAATCAATAAAACAGATTGAACAATGAAAAGTTAATGAATAACAACTGAGAAACTGCAGCTGTTTCATTTTAAGATACTTTTAATCTCCATCACCATAGCCAACAGCGTGCTCTTGAATGATAATAGTTACCAAGACAGATGTACAACCCTCGTCACTAATGGTAAATGGCTAAAAAATCTACTCAACTGCAGCATTGCTGTGAATCATGATCCATGGAAGCAGATCCATGGAAGCATTGCATGAAGTGATTGATCCAGCGCAACCCAAGGCTCTTTCCATGTTTTCTTATCTGCTAGGGCCACACGGGAAAGTCAAGGCAAACCAGTTCAAGGTGGTTGAACTTATTCACAATGAAGTCACACAAATGGCATGCTAGAAACTTGGGAGACACTGAGATTTTGTGTCCATGTTTTACTTTAAGCAGTTAAGGGTAGTCCCATTGTATCAATCTTATTCAGTTCTGCCCTACTTAATAGCATACTAATTGCAAAAGTAATTTCTAATTAATGCCCTAAATAGCTAAATCTACACAGGCATAACAAAGGCAGAAACAAAAAAATATCCGTTTGCAAGGTTTATTCATCAACAGGTACTTCTGCAAACCCTTTATGTAATCGCACAGTTTCAGCGAAGCCTAATGCAGAATGAGTGAATAACAAGAAGTCAGTGCAGTCTCGTGGGCTAGTGAGGTATAATTCAAGAAGCATAAAGCTCACCTTACTGAAATTGGTGTATTAGGTCAGTAGATACCTTGGACTCATAACACCTCTGGAAACACCTGGAATCATAAATGTCTGTAATCAGTCTTCTAGCTCAGAGACCTGTGAGGAGATAAGTAAGTTAGGGACAGGAAGGGAAGAGTTGAAACTAGAGTGTGAGTGTGCATACCAAGTGGAAGGGAATTATGTCAGAGATGAGTTTGTAGTGTTAGCACTTGACCCGCCTCTGGGAGCTCTAGGAAACAGGCTAGCGTTTTGCAATCTCAAGAATTAGACTCTAACATAGGGATGGACTGGAGCTTCTTCCTATTGTAGGGAAAATATTGTTAACTCTACAGCACATCAGGAAATACTGACCTGGTACTACCTGACCAAACAAGAGGCAATTACCTTTATTCTACACTTTGCTGTGGTTGGACACACTGGATCAATACTGGAAGATCTGCTGTTAAGGTACATGGGTCTATTCAGGAATATTAATCTACATTGTTAAAGAATGGATCGACACAATTCCAGTGCATTTAAAACATTTGAAACTATTTAAAAATTCCCTTTCACCAAACATATTTTCTATTTAGGATTATTTCAACGTTATTCAGTAACATTCTTTGAATAACAGACTTGTGTCCAGCTCCCTGGCAAAACTCACCTTGATCTGTATTATCATTTAGACTCCACCTGAAAACACCATTAATTTAAATAAGCAATAGAGACTGAAATAAAATTCCATTCATGCCTAACTCTCCAATGTGGCTTTGAAAAACCTTTCTTCTTTAGCCAGTCTTATGTTACACGCTGGATGGTCTTTGCTTTGACCACCTCATAAAAAAAGGCTCATAAATAGTTTTCATGTGTTATTTAAACTAGCGGTACTCCCTGAGGCACCATGCTTTTATTTTTAAAAATCCTTTGTGTATTCCTAAAACATTTCTAAACCAGTAGCAGAGGTAAATTGGTATTTTTACCCAGGAAAGCTATGTTCTGTCAATATCAGACCCCAATATTTATTACTCCATGCTGATAAGAATAACTTCCACCTGATTTATGTGCTTTCCTTCTAAAAATCATCAATTTTTGAGTGTGAGTGAAAATAACTGAAACGATTTTGCCTGACTCAGTGCTTTCCAAAGCCAAAAACACAAATCTAGTATGCTACCACAAGAACAAGCAAAAGACCAAGTGCCTCTTCCCCTAATGCTGCCTAGGAATCATGGAATCATTTAGGTTGGAAATGATCCTTAAGACCATTAAGTCCAACTATAAACCTGACACTGCCAAGTCCACCACTAAACCGTGTTCCTCAGCACCACATCTACACATCTTTTAAATACCTCCAGGGATGGGGACTCAACCACTTCCCTGGGCAGCCTGTGCCAATGCTTGACAACCCTTTCAGTAAAGACATTTTTCCTGATATCCAATCTAAATCTCCCCTGGAACAACTTGAGGCCATTTCTCTCCTACAACTTGTTACTTGGGAAAAAATACTGGAAATCACCTTCCTACAGCCTACTTACAGGTGATTGTAGAGGACAGTAAGGTCTCCTCTCAGCCTCCTTTTCTCCAGACTAAACAACCTCTGTTCCCTCAGTTGCTCCTATATGGCTTGTGTTCTAGATCCTTCACCAGCTTTGTTGACCTTCTTTGCTCAATGTCTTTCTTGTAGTGAAAGGCCCCAAACTTAACACAGTATTTGAGGTGTGGCCTCATCAGAGCTGAGTATAGGGGACGATCCCTTCCCTAATCCTGCTGATACAGGCCAGGATGCTGTTGGCCTTCTTGACCACCTTAACACAATGCTGGTTCATATTCAGACCAAAACTCCCAGGTCCTTTTCCATCAGGCAGCTTTCCAGCCAGTTGTCCTCAAGCTTATACATTGAATGGGGTTGTTGTGGGTCAAGTGCAGGACTTGGGACTCAGCCTTGTTGAACTCCATGCAACTGGCCTTGGCCCATCAATTCAGCCTGTTCAGATCGCTCTGTAGAGCCTTCCTTTCCTCAAGCAGGTCAACACTCTTGCCAGGCTTAGTGTCATCTGCAAACTTATTGAGGGTGCACTTGATTCCCTTGTCCAGATCATTGCTAAAGATGTTAAACTGAGTCCTAGGGAACACCACTTGTGATCAGCAGCCAATTGGACTCAGCTCCATTCACCATAACTCTTTAGACCTGACCATCCAGCCAGCTTTTTACCCAGTGAAGAATACACTCAGCCAGTTTCTCCAGGAGAATGCCATTGGAAACAGTGTCAAAGTCTTTACTAAAATCCAGGTACAACAACACCCTCCCTCATCTGCTAAGGGAGTCTCCTCATCATAAAAGGAGATCAGGTTACTGAGGCAGGACCTGTCTTTCATAAACCCAGGCCTGATGACCTGGTTGTCCTGTGTATGCTGCATGATGGCACTCAAGATGTTCTGCTCCATAACCTTCCCTGCACCAAGGTCAGACTGACAGGTCCACAGTTCCCCAGGTTCTCTTCTGGCCTCTCTTGTAGGTGGATGTCACATTTGCTAACCTCCAGTCAAGTGGGAACTCACTGGTTAGCCTGGTCTGATAATAAACTATTGAAAGTGGCTCTATGAGAATTTCTGTCAGCTCACTCAATGTGCTTGGGTGAACCCCATACAGCCCCATAGACTTGTGTGTGTCCAGGTGCAGTAGCAAGTTGCTAACCATTTTCCTTTGGATTATGGGGGCTTCATTCTGCTCCCTGTTCCTGTGTTCAAGGTCAGGGGGTTGAGTACCCTGAGAACTGGTCTTACTATTAATGACTGAGGCATTAAGTACCTCATCCTTTTCTTCATTCTTTGTCACTAAGTGTCCTCCCACATCCAATAAAGGATAGAATTTCTTCTTAGCCCTCCTTTTGTTGCCAGCACTTTTATAGAAACACTTCTATTGTATTTTATGGCAGTATCCAGATTAAGTTCTAGTTGGGTTTTGACACTTCTAATTTTCTCCCTGTATAACCTCATGACATCCTCATAGTCCTCCTGATTTGCCTGCCTCTTCCTCCATATGTCATAACATCTGATTTTTTTTTCTCCTGAATTTCAGCCAAAGCTCTCTATTCATCCAGGCCAGTCTTCTTTCCCTCTTGCTCATCTTTCAGCATATGGGTACAGGCTGCTGCTGCTGCACCTTTAAGATTTCCTTCTTGAAGAATGTCCAGCCTTCCTCGACTCCTTTGCCCTTCAGGATTGCCTTCCAAGGGACTCTGACAACCAGGCTCCTAAATAGGTGAAAGTCTGCCCTCTGAAAGTCCAACGTGGTCCAATGGAATTATCTGAAAGAACTTGCCTGAAGAAAGGCAGGATTAGTACAGGTGTGGTGGGCAGCAATCATAGGTGCATAAGCAGGTGGATAGATGGGAATGCAAAATTTCAACCGGCATAAGAGACTTTTAGTTTTCCTCAGCTGACAAGTACAGATACCACTAGAATTGTACTGCAAGCAGAAGAACCACAAGTGCAGGGAAAAAAATATGTAGAGCAATATTGATGGAATATTACATTTTAAAAAATCAAATTTAAAGTAGGTTTTAAACTGAAATAGATTAGAAACTTGATAGGGAGAATGTGCGTTAGACAATTGGGTAAACCCACATTTTCCAGAAAATCTAGAGTGGTTCTTCCATGCTCCAGTCCTGCTCCTCCTTTCAGCAGAGGAAAAAATACCAAAACCAACAAAACACATTTTGGATCATAGCCTGTGTATATTCTTCTTGACAATTTATAACATGTGAGCAGATTATATCATCATGAGCTAAGGCAGAAATGACGTCATTCTGAATGAGATAGGTGTTTTCATCCCAGCCTCCTTGAAAGACCCAGGCTATGGCGCCAGACAAAATGCTAACAATAAAGCCAAGAGGGTGAAGGCAGGATTTCTAAGCTAAATCTTTTCTTTAGACACTGCTGCTGAGGCAGCATCTCCTTCAACACCTGGAGGTCAGCTTGTAGAAGGGGAAATGTCTTCTCTTTTGCTCATGGAGTTGGTTATCTCTGCCAGCACCTGACAAGCCTTTAAAGGTTCACATTTCTTTAACGGACAAATCCCTATTAAACAGTTCTGCATCCCGCTAGTGCAAAGCAGTAACTCTTGCTGAGATAAATCCCTAAGCCTCACTTACAGCTTTAGATGTAGCTGACTTACTAGATACTGTATTTCAGAACAAATGTTACAGAAAACAGTTTACGTATTACTTTTAAGAGTTGTTTATCAAATGCTTATATTGTCAAGACTTCATTTCAATTACCCTCATGGTCTTAAAAAATACAAATACTGATGAAAACAAAATCACCAACTTCCTCACTCCTTGTCTAGCCATCCCAGTTACAGGTTAGCCAATCTGTAATGAAAAATATGAGGAAGAAAAAGATTTATGAAGAATTTAGGGTTATATTTGCTAAGGGGGAGAGAAAAATGGCATCAGAACTGACCTAATTACATTGAAATTGAAACAGCTTTTTCTGTATAAGTATTTCTTCTTTCCTCTCTCACACTCAGATCATTCCCTTCAGACAAAAGCAAACCTTTCACAATTCTCGTACCATTTAGTTGACACAGTAGCTCTAGGATTTAATTCCAGTTCAAATATCATGACATGTGCAAGGCTGCTGGACTGTAATTATCTGGCAGGTCTTGATGGTAGTCAACAAGATAGCCATGGTCCAATGGAGAAGTGGAGCTACAAGCTCTGATTGTAGGACAGTTTATCCTCTGAGTATTTTACCAAATTCAACAGGATATGAGACTCCTCCCTGCAGAGCCACCAGCTTTAGCAGGGTGGGAGACTAGAAAGTGTCATCTCCATATACTTCTGCCATGTAATCATCAAGACTGGCTGTTTTCTTTATCTCTTATTACACTCTGAACACCACAAGGAAAGCCAGAGGTGGGCCACAATGGTACACTCTCAAGAGATGTGGAAATTTAGCAAGAGGAAGGAGAAGGATAAGAAAAAAGGAGATGGACTGTCCCACAAACATCAGGACATCTGGTTGACCTACTGCGATCTGTGGGCAGCAATGAAAATAAAACAATTGAAAAAGAAATAACACAAATAAAATGGAAATATTATACAATTAAATACTGACAATTGAAAACATTTGACCTTTTCTGTATGTCTATGAAGCACAAAGTTCTTCAAAACTGTAATCAATGCCAGTGTCCCAAGAGCTCTTTTGCTTATGATATTTTCTTTACTAAGAGATAAGAGATGTCAGAATTGATAAGTCACTTACTTAGCATGAAATGGGGAAACGGAGGATACAATCCAGCCATCCAGGATATTGGAGATGCATCAGTCCTTGTTCTTCTTCCAATGCAGTACTGTTGACTCAAAAAGATATCAGCTTGAACTGAAAAGTGTTTTTCCATGATATGCATTTTTTGGAGGGAAAGAGTTGATAGGGATAGGGACTTCTTGCTGCAGGACACATTAATGCTTTGTCTTCCTATGGGCCCTAGGGCAGTGTATGGAGGATACATATACTGTACATCTCTGCACAGTGTCCAGCATTTTAGCTCTAGCTCAAGTATCCCCTGTACGTGCAGCACAAGCACAAGTGATGATCCCCAGTTCAGGGGAGTGTCGGATGTGGCCATGCTGCAGTTGGATGAGCCCAGTTCCTCTCATGGTGGTGCACTGCTTGCTCTCCTTCCCACTCTGGAGAAAGATTGGTTAAGCCCCAGACAAACTATTACAAGATACTTCAGCTAACACGTACTCTAAAAACCACAGGTGTTGGCATGGCACACAACCTGCTCTGTAAGCCACATCATTTCTCTTAGCCTGGCTGATCCTTTCTGCCAGACTGCTGCCATTTTTTAGTTTCTGGGATATAAGTAATAGTTGTTGTCTTTTCATCACTTATGTTATTCAGATAAAGACATTTACTTATTTTGCTGCTTTTAATTCTATCCTAGCCTAGCCTAGCCTAGCCTAGCATTTTAGTTATTGTTCAAGACTCAGAATGGTGGTTATCTACCAAGCAACCTCAACAACTCCTAAATGAAGGAATAGCAGAATATTTACAGACTGATGTTGTCAGCATCTGGCAAGCTGAAAGGCTGTGGCAAAGTTGCAGAGACCACAAGCTAGGTTTGTGGGCAGAGGCTTTTGCCTTTAACCTATTTGGTTTTTTTGGTTTTTGGTCTTTTTCAGCAGCTGTGTTGATTAGTGTTACTAAAACATGATTCTTTAGGATTTACTGTCTGTGCTACAGAGCTGAGGGTTTGGGAAGTTCTGGCAGAACAAAACATTGGTGCTGATGGGTAAATAAAATGACATAGTTGCATGGGTTCAACTTCTGGCTGAGTAATTTCAAATCATAGCTGTGCCTTTTGATTTATGTTTGTTTGCCTTCCATTTAGCAGCAAAGAAAACTACAAACCACTGTAGGTTTACAACAGTATATGAGGATGTCAGTTGGTTACAGCCTGACAACTAGGGCTCTGTAGTTTACTTTTTTTCATGAGCTGTATCACTATCAGCATGCTTAAACTCTGTTTTGGAGAACCAATGACTAATTTTATTTATAGATTTAATGCAATAGTTTCCTCCTGGCATTGTTTAGCCAGGCTTAAATATTGCACACAGTTATTAAGGAGTATTGTAATCAGTTTGAAAAAAAGTCTTTCTTCTAGTCATAGATCGTTCATGGTATTTTGTTTATTTTACCCAGACCACATTTATAAAACACTGAACACGAAGATGAAACAGGAAATTCTCTTTCAAGTGAAGATACAAAATAAATGAGAGAGGAGGAACTGACATGTGACTCAGTGACTTGACTTAAATTTAACGAATAAGAACCCAACCTGCCTAGAAGAGCCTATATGCCATGACAGTTCATGTTCTTGCAGCATTACTAGACTGACTGCAAATGTAGGGAATTAATTTTATGTATTACCAAAAGACCAAGACCAATGGAGCCGAGGAATGTACTCCGCAGATATACGAAACAGAGCTGTATATGCAATGGCTTGAACACAGTCGTAGCAGAACCCTCCCTGTATATGTGCTGTTAATGGGACAGGTGAGCGTGGACATTGCTGCCTCTGCTTCCTGACTTAGCACGTCATATGACAGATACAAGAGAAGATGAAGGTGATTGGTGGCTAAAATACTGTATCTGCATAAATGTAGGTTAACAACAGAGTCTGTCTGAAGATGAGTGGGAAGGACACGTGGTAGACCTGGGTCCATTTGGGAGATCCTCGTACCCACACTGATACTAATTGTGCAACTGATGCTGGAAGTGAAGTCTGAGTGACTTGGAATGGAAATACATGGTTTGGAGATCTATGGCATACTTGTTACATGTAGTTTTGCATGTTTGAGTATCATTTCAGCCACAAACATAGTGCACCTTGGCTAGCTTTTCTCACTTAATTGACCTCTCATAGATGAAAAGCAATGTCATTTGGTTATTTAGGTGAATTAGCGAAAAAAAGGGCCAAAGCACAAATCTCCAGCTCTCTACTAAATTGTGGGGATAATTGAATTTAACCTCAGACTGCAGTTGTCACTTATTTTTTATTTGAAGTATGGTTGAGGGGGGTCTACTTTCCATTTCCAGTTAGAAAGGAGTGGATAAAACGTTTTTTCCTTCTGTGAGAGCCAAAGTCTCCCTGTGCTTTACGCCTCTGAATGAACAAAAATCGCTGAATCTCACCTATAAGTTTAATACAATGTGATTGACAGACTGATTTGAAAGCAGCATTCATTGCTCATCTTCAGATTTATGTTACACAATTTATGCATTTACAATAGTCTATTTTTTATATAATAATTAGGTCATCATTTCAAGCAAGATTTTCATTTCTACAAAAGTATTGGCAATTATTTTGTCATCTGGATAGCAAATCCATCTGTCCAGAACTATTTCCACCAGGAAACTGAGGGTTTAGAAATCCCATGTACTTCAACATTTAAGAATGATACCACAAATATTCAGCAGAAAGCCACTGTCTAAGAGTTAAAGCCATGTCTTGTGAAGCAGATTCCTTTTGCCAGCATGTTTTCAAAATTACTAGAATGGTTTTTAGAAACCTGACCAGAGACAACATAACTGCCTGAAGTCCTGCCAAAGGCCTACACAAGGTTTGAACATCACTTTATATCTGGTACAGATGAAAGAGTAATTAGAAGCCTGTGGAAATAATGAATTGTATTTTTTTGTGCACATTACAGGTACAATATTCTCCATCTAAGAATAAAGGGAAATGTTTTATATACTGTTACAGAAGTATTAAATATCTTCTGTCTCAAATGCCAATGTTTAAAAGTTTGGGGTATCTTTGAGTATGGAGGAGGACATCGAACCCACTAGGAAGGAGTTAAAATGGCAAGAACAGGATCATAGTAGATCAGTTCTTCACAGACAAATGTGCATGAAAAGGTGATAAAAAAGAAATAATCAAAAAAGGAGCATAAGGTCAGTATTAGAATTCTCTCATCACTCAGTGGCTCAGCTCAAAACTTAGACTGCTCAGCAGGAAGGAGGAAATAACATCAAACCACATTCCCAAGAAAAACAAGTTTGAGGGACCAAATAAAAGTCTTCAGAAGAAGCTCTGGCTTGGGGTTACCATAGCAATCATCAAGTATGTCTCATTTCTATTCCTAGTGGAAAAAGATCAAATATTAAGAAAAAATGCCAACAAGCTTTCAGGGTCTGCTACAGTTACAGGTCTGCACAGATGTCCATAACTTTTATAGAAACCAATGGCTGATCCAATGTCCAGGATTTGTAATAGACTGTTTACATTCAGATTTTGATAGAAATTTAGCCTTTTACTTTATTGGAAGTAAACTTATAGTCACTGTAAATTAATTCCAGTTCTGCTTATCTTTAAGAAAGAAAACTACAAAAAAAAATAGTTCAGAAACTGAACTTCTTGGCTGTCATTTAACACACAAATATATTAGCCTGTTTCCTAAGTATGAGCAAGAACAGCCAACGGCAACAAGAACACCTTCACTTCCAAGAAGATATTAACATTGTCTCTGTCACCTGCTCTGGGTACTCATCTCCTGGTTTGGGTCTTCTGCAGGGAAATGCCCAAAGATCCTCAGCAAAATCCTGAGACCTGCTGGTTTACACAGCAACTGGAGAAATGAGGAGAGGAATCAAGTATTTGAGAAATTCTGGATGAAAAGATTACAGAAGGATGGATTTCAGCACGATTGTAAGAACACAGAAAAGGATCACTAACATTCACAAGAACTTATCTTTTTTCCATGCAATTAACATTTTAAAGGGATGTTACAACTTTTATTACTTCTGTTTTAATTTTACTTCGCTGAGCTTTCCTTGCTTTCTAGAAAATGTATATATAATAATTTAGGGATTTTTTTCATTCCTGTTCAAATAATTTCTGTCTTAAAACAAAATCTCCAGGAAGGTTGTTAGTGGGGATAAATCTGTGCCTTGAAAAACTGAATTTGAATCTCTCATTTTATAAGAAGATAGCAGGAGCAATCCTAAAGGATTTGTTTGCTGTGTGGTGGAGATATTATTGGACTAGCCTCCTATGACCCTAAATTAATGACAAGTACAAAATGACACGTAAGTAGACTTCTGATATGTATGACAGAGGTGCTCCACTGAATGTTTAGTGAGTCACATATAAATAATGACTACACAGATAGATTTAGGAGCTAGAGCATGAATTTAATGCAAGGTTAATAATTCCTTCTGGAAGTACAGCATTTATTGAGTTAAAAGGTTATGTCAGGATTTTGTTTCCATTCAGCTCCTTATCTTTGTAGCAAGAACTGCATTTGTTTACTCTGAAGAGGAGGGAAAACAGGTATTGTCACTCCCTCCTGCTGAATCTGTTCGAGTCCACCCATTGGATTTTGCTGAGGAGAGCAAAGGGCATGACTGTAATTCAGTGGCATGAGCGCAAGCCTCAGAGGCGACTGACCTAAGTGCCAGTTCCCGAGAACTTCTGTTTTTTTCATTAAGCAGCTATACAGAGGCATAACATTCTTGCTCTGCAAATAACATCTTCGTGTGCTTCTCTGAGAGCCTACATGCTCCCTCCTTCCCTCTCTTCTGTTGTCTTCTGCTCTCACAAAAATCTTCTGACTCTCCAAGCACATTTACAGCAAGCAGCTTCCCAGCAGTACAACACAGAGATCTGTATAGGGCTGAAAGCAGACTTGGATTAAAGTCATACACCCCATGTGACTGGTCACTGACCACTGAAGTTCTGCAAAGAGGGTGAGCAGCAGGAGCTGAGCAGGACACAGGGCAGATACTGCTGTGTTCCCCAGCACGGGCAACCTCCACCTCTGCACAGGAAAGGGCTTCCAGCTGCCAGTCAAAGGACAAGGTGTAGTGCTCAAGGTGCCAGTGAGGGCACCATTTTGTGCACAACTCTGGTCCTGGTAGCTGCCCCAGCAGGTCCTGACCAGGGCTCCTAGCTCTCTCCATGGAAAGGACATATGCCCAGCTGAAGCTCTAAATGCCCTGTTGGTGACCAGACACAGTGACACTTAACTTTGCTGAGTCTGAGCTATTTTTTTGGGGCTGAGGCCCTACCAATGCGTCTGGGTTGTTTTGTGACAGAGAAATGAAACTTGCTTTCCTAAATGTAAAGTTAATTCACTCCATGCTGGACAATTCATCATTCCTCCCCACTCCTTGCTTTGGATTATTTTTCCTCAGATTTATGATCTCGCATTTTTCAAATCAAATTACTTTTTTTTCTTTCTCTTTCTAGCCACACTCCACCTCCTCTGCATTATATCCAATCTCTGCAGTCCCAGCTACGCGGTTTAATGCAACCTCTAGATCTCATCTCACTTCCATGTTAAATCTAATGTGAGTTGGCAATGAACAAAATTAAGTAGATGGGTTTCTTTTGCAAATGCCTAAGTTCCCACTTTGGAAAATAATGCTGCATCTATACATAAGACTGGAAATAGCACGCGGTCAAAGGTCAGCCCTTCAGGGAGCAGAAGTCAGTAGACCTTGCAAAAGATTTCAACGAGCGGGTGAGAAACCAAGCCACAAATACCTTTCCCAGCAAAATAACTGCCAGTGGCGGTGAAGCAATGGAAAGGGTAGATAGCTAATAACATGCTTATTTGTGTCTTGGGCTTCCACAAGGTGTTAGTTCGCAACATTATGTGGCTTCCATGAGAGCTGGCAGAGCTGTATTTTCCTTTGGATAAATTCAAATATTTCATTTTCCTTCTGTTATTCTTAAACATCTCTAGCAGGAACTAGTAGCCACTTGAAAACCAGAAATGGCAATGTAGAATATTAGTACAGAATGAAAAAATATGTTTTTTCCCAGTGTATCAAAGTGTGAAAGTTTATTTGCACTAACATAAAATGAAATGCTGACAAAATAAAGAAGGATGACTTGGGTAGGTAAAAGTGAGTTTTATTTATCTCTCGTAGCTCTGCTGGTGAATTAGAGCATGGAAAGACTCCAGGCCACATAACCCCTGGAATTCCATGTCCTGCTGTGGCCTTCCTGGCACACAGTGAGAGGCTAGTCTGCAGCCACATAGAGATAATGGCGACAGGTTGAGAGGTTCAGGAGGAACTGGAAGAGAGACTGCAACCAGCCTCCTCTAGATTGACACTATACCCACCTGAGGCCCATCCTGAGTTACAGCACATCTTTGTCCTTGCCAAACTGTCTATCCGCACCATGAAGCTGTTGGGATAGTGTAGCCAAGAGACTCTGGGGCCTCTCACCAGTCCATTGTGCCATCACATCCCTGGATAGATCACTGGGCATCTGCTGGGAGACCACCTGGGAGCGCTGGGTGCTCCATTTGGTGGCCCTCCCTGGCTACCCAAAGATCCTCTTTAGAGTCTTGCAACTCTCACATCTCCCTTTTTTTTTTTCAGCCTGGGAGCTGACTGTTTTCCCCTGCTTATTCCCTTTTTCTTCTAGTCCTTTGCCAGCACAAGAGAGCTGGATGCTTTTGTATAGGCAATCCCAGGCTAAAAGGAGAACAAAAGTGGCAGCTGTGCAGCCTTGCCATTGACAAAGAACAGAAGGAAGACTGGTGTGGGACTGCACCTCTCTCTTAGCACATGACACAAAGCAACTTGTCTCTTGACACTCATCCTCTACTCATGTTGTAGGGCAGAATTCAAGAATCACTTGAGAGACTGTGAAAGAAAACACAGAGAAAATACTGAGAGAATAAGAAATTTGAAGGAAAAGGCAAAAAATAAATTTTAACAATATTTTATTGGCTTGCACAGCAAACATTTTTGAGGCAAAGCTGAGCATGCTTTTCACTCATGAAAGACATAATTAATAATAATTACTATTATTAATTTTATTTTCCTGGCACTACCTTAAAGTTATAGAGCTCTAATGATTTTGACAAGTTTTATTCTTTTAAGTAAAACTATCGCAGCTGAACACAGTTATCAGTGAGCATCTAAGAAATGGAAACTTCAAGCAGTACTGACATGTTCTGAAAACCAGACCCCACGCTTATGAGTTACCTACATCATAACATGGTGCTCTTCACTGTGCAGGAATACCTGTTTTCTTACAAGATTTTAATTTAAATAGGGGCTTTGTATGATGTTCCTTAAAAAAAGAAATAACTTTTTGAGCTTTGAAAGGCTCAGAAATAAAGCCACTGACTTCAAGGGGAATTTAGTTGCCTGTTGTAGTGGACTTGTGCCTTTGGTGCTGCACTGAAAACATATAAGTGTAATTAAACTCTGAGCATCCAACTTCCATGGCAGTGCCAAATGCACAGAAGCAGTTCCTTGGTTGGTCTTGGTTTTGCTCCCATTTGTTAGGTTGTTAGGTTTAAAAGAAAGGAGTGGAAACATAAACAAAAGCTCAATTTCATCTTCACATTATCAGTAAAAATTTGTAAAGCTGTAATTGTGATTTGCCACTGTAAACTGAATGCTCTAATGGATTACAGCAGAATAATACATTGCATCTGACTTCTTTTGCCTCAAACCCAGCAGTAATACTGTACACAATCATTTTAAGATGCAAAGTTTAAAATAAATAGGAGACCTAAGGGAACATTTTTTAAATACAAGTATGTGAATCATCTACATATCAAAGGAGCTGACTCACAGTGTAGAATATGAACACAAAAAAAACTCTGAGGCTGTGCCTGTAACTCTTTTTATTTAACAAATTAAGAAAACCAGCTGAGAATGAGAGCATCTATATCTGAACATTCATCCACTCGTACTGAGTGAAGCAATCAAGTTGAGCCTTGTCTCACTGTGACAGGTTAAAGCATGTTCTATAACCATATTCTCTTTGTCTCTCCCATCCCACTCTTGGTTCCCAAGCTACAGGGTTAGTCTCATTTTTATTGTGTTGGACTTCATATTTAGGCTATATCATAGACTCTATAGCCAATCTTTAGCTACAGGCCTTCCATGGTTCTGAAAGCAAATGTCTGGAGCTAAAAGTAACCCTTGCAACTTCACATTCTTGCTTTAAGACTAATCTGACATCAGAAGCAATGATGAAAAAGGATGTCTTTAAAACATTGTGATCATCCTCCAGACTAAACAACAAAAGTTCCAACTGTCAGCCCAACACCACCATGCCTACTAAACTACAATGTCCTGAAGTGCCACATCTACATGTTTTTTGAACACTTCTAGGGATGATGACTCCACCGCTGCCCTGGGCAGCCTGTTCCAATGCTTGGCCACTCTTTCAGTAGGGAAATTTTTGCTAATATCCAATCTAAACTTCCCCTGATGCAACTCGAGGCCATTTCCTCTTGTCCTATCACTAGTCATGTGGGAGAAGAGACCACCACCCACCACCCACTATGTGTATTTAGTTATTTCACGTCTTTACATACACCTAGTCTTGGTTCCCAGCTCACTCCCAGGGCCATCATAGAGTTGAAAAGTAGACAATTCTTATCCTAAATCGCCTAAGAACCTGACTAGCCAGGTGCTTCCAGTACCACAGATGTCAGTAGGATGAAGTTGCTCACAAAACATGGCAAACATCAGTTAATCCTATGCCACGCAGGGAATGGGTACAATGCATATCTTCTGGTCACTACTGCTATAACTGGACAATTAGTTCAAAAAGCAGCTATACTGACTTGATCGCTTTTCTCCCTGAGAAGACACAAACCCATACTTGACTAAGCCATGCCCTTCTTCGCTTGCAGCACTGTCCAACCCTTCTTTTGAAACTGTACCACACAGCTCTCACTGCACCAGAAACTGAGCAGAAGTGCCCACTTGCCTCTATTCAAGGCTCTCAGTTAAGGGCAGTGAAGCAAAGAGGGCTCTTCACCAGCCATTGCAAAAGCATATGTGGTTGAAAGAAACATTTTCTCATCCTGGCTGATCCTGCTTTTCCCTTCAGTGCAGCTGTATTCTTTGGGTCACTGACTTATCTTTGCGATCTCTAGCTCAACTAATCCTTTTGTGCAGGGTGGCACAGCAGTACCAAAATGTGTGGAGGATGTTTCTTGGGCAGATTAGTCTAAAAGTTGTTAATTAGGATAAAATTGTGGAAGATGAGATGTGGATTTGGGCACAGCCCTCCCTCTCTCTGGAAGAGCAAATCAAACCCATGCTTTGGACCAATACTTCATGGGACTACAATAAAGTGCCTTCTATAAAATGGTGGGCACTACCGCTCTTTCCCTGATTTAAAGGGCTGCCCTTGTCCATGCTTGCAAAAGACAAATATCAGTCCTGAATTCCCAGAGACATTCAGGCCTGTAGATCCTCAGAGGACAGGAGATTTGCTGTAGCCCTGAGTGAGATATGTGAACAATGAGAGTCATCAGTTTAGCACATGGATTGTTTCAGATGACATTCACAGGCACTGCGGCACCTACATTCAGGCATTTACTTGTATGAGTCACTTAGGCACACATTTCCAGGACACCATGCACCAAGTTCCTATTCTGCACTGACCTCCTCTAGCTCCTGCTGACAAGCAACTCAACTGCTGCCCGTGTAACTGAACCTTCTGTAAACTAGATGCAAATATTTTTTATCTTGTTTAAGGTCTCAGCTTGGCACAAATAGGCGAACAACTTCTGCTTTGTGACAGCAAAGAGATGAGAGATGTTTCCTCATTCCCAAAGTAGAGAGCAGAAATATCATGGACTTGCATACAAGACAATAATTTAATATGTTCACAAATCAATTTTATTAATTTAAAACAAAATTAATGAGGAAAAATTCTGTACACAATTGTGGACACAACACACTTTTTGTACAATAAGGCCCAGATAAACTGTTCATTTTTTTTAGTCCACAAGTGACTAAAAACACTTGAAAAGAGCCAAAAAAAAAAAAGAAAACCAACCCCCCATCACTGTCTACTTTGCTTGAGGAAAAAAAGGCTAATTATAGTCTCAATTCTAAAAACTACCCACAACGTGCTTTATGCACATACGTGAGTACTGCGTGATTTCCAGCTCTCAGACTGGGGAAAGCAAAGCACATGTGCAAGTCTCGGTAGGATAAGAACCTCTCTGTTGGTAATAAAGCAATCCACAAATATTGAATTCTAGCAGCAATATGATTCCTCCAATAGAGAAGGGTGTCGGTGTGTAGCTACATTGGTACTTCGTAGCTTTGCAGGTAGCTGTTTCAAGGCTGGTATTTTTAGCAAAAGAAAACAAGAAGAAAAGCTGGAGAATGAAACAACAAAGTTGCAGCTTCTTTTTAATGAAGAAATTTAGATTGAGTAAAGGGAATTGGTACGATTAAAGCCGAAAAGTCAGACTAACAATTTATCTGACCAAGCTGTGCATGGCCTTCAAGATTAGAAAAGACACAAGTCACAGACAGACACAGTCTAGCTTTTTCCTGTAAATGGGTATAGACAAAAATGAATTCTAACTTCCTGGCGATAACTATTTCAGTATTTCCATTGCCGGCAATGGATGTTATATCTTAGGAAAAACTGACTCCCGGTGGAAGAGGATTAAAAAAACTAAAATGTATATGAGTATTCTTGTTCAATTTCTCCAAAATATTCCCTTTTCTAATTTCTAAAAATAACGGCAATGATAGTTTCCTTCATTTTTGGATGAGACAAAAAATGTTCGGTACCAAGAGTCCAGTTTAAGTCATGTCTCAAAATATATTTGTGTTCTCTCTATATTTCTTTATGGAATGAATCTGTTAATTTGTTTTTCAATACTTAAAAAAAAAGTTTAATACATTAACTTCAAAAGAGGAAACAGAAAACAGCAAAGCACTCCTCTTCAGTTGTGTTTTATCTATATTTCCTTTGTGAGGAGAAAGAAACCAAACTTTTCATAATCAGAGTAGGTGAGAGAAGAAAAAGGTAGAGAAACAGCTGAGAAGAACAAAATCCAATTCTTATTGACACTTGACATCCATGCTTTTGGTCTTGACAAATTTATCTAAAAAAACCCCATTATCTACATATTTATATCCAACACATTGATAAGGCACTGCACAACAGTTTGTGCACACGTGGCCTCATTCTTCACCAACAAGGCATTACTATCTTTCAATAGCATTCACCTTAACAATATGCAAAAGAATCATTCATTATTACAAATTTACACAAAAAATTCTTCCTGTACATGATTGTCTCAGTGATGTACCTATTAGTTTAAATTAGACATATTTTAAACTACTCTGTAATGTCCTAAAATCAAAAGTAGTTGCTGTACCATAAGGCAAAGGCCTTTAAATCTATTATACATATCCTTAGTTATACGATGTCAAAATATAGTCTGTTCATAAATAAGTAAAGATGTACAGAGTACCCTGGGTATGAGAAACCAAAAAGTAAACCTTCTTTACAAGAAAATTACTCCACTGGTGTTTTGAAAAATCTCAGTCTTCATTGTGCAATCAAGTTGCTGTGTTGAAGAAACGGTGTGTGTCACATTGAAGAGTCTAAAAACTGCAAAGTATTTGCAGGTCCTTTTTTATCTTCACAGGTATGAACCTTTTGTTTCTTTTTTGCTTCCTCCTTCTCTATTTCTTTTTTTGGTAGCAAATACAGTAAAGATGAGTTGTTCAAATAATTGCATGGCTTATTTTCGCTGGACTCGCAGTACCAGAGTCAACAGCTGTTCTGAAGAAAAAGACATGTTCCTCTGTTTACTGAAAGGGCAAGGGTTAAGACCAATTGCAGCTGTATGTCAACATGCTGAAATCACAAAGTTCTGCAGTCCAGTGCTGACACAAGACACAGGCATCCCGTCCATGGGCAGAAGGAGGCTCTGGGGTTTCAAAGTGCTGCTGAGCTGCTACAAGTACTCCAGTTCCAAGGCATGGTGAAGGGCCATAAGGTCAGAGTGGCTTGAGATCCTCCAAAATGGCATAGCATGCTGTGAATAGCACAGACAACATGTAAAAATAACCCCAAGCATTCTGGTATTTAGACCCACCCATTGTCTTTCACAAGGATAAGGGAACACTGAGAGAAGAGAAAGAGTTCTTAAAACCTCAAACTCTTCACGTTTATCTCCTGTTTCTCTGATCCATCTCCTCAGCATATATTCTCAATAATAGTAAATCTATTTAGTAACAGGAACAACAGCAAACATGACAGGAGATCAGGAGAGGTTTCTCATTTCTTTGTAGATTTTAGCACGTTGCATAAGAAAAAATTATTTCTAGAAAAAAACTAAGAAAAATAACCTATATATGAAGCATGTGGGTAGTATGAGGAAGGCAAAAGAACTTGATTTAAAAAAAAACAAAAAGAAAAAAAGTAAAAGTATTATTTACTATCAAAATGCATTTGTTGCTTGTGGAACTATCCCTGGCAGATGAATTAGGAACATAGCCGTGGATTCAGAATAGCTCATGTGTTGCTCACATCACTTCGAAAGTAATTTTCTCCCATTGTTTGTATAACATCGCTCACTGTTAGCACTAATTTTAAAACATCTTTTCCATATGGGACAATTTTAAAATAAATACATATTTTTTTCCTATTAGCTGTAATAAAATCTGTCTGGAGCACAAACACGTTTGCAAAGAACCTGAATAAACCCAAACCACAAATACTAGGAAAAAGCACACACTACCTCATCCATGAAGGTAAAAATCTGATTAAGAGCTATCTTTGTACTCTAAACCAGGGATTATAGCATCAGCAAGTATTTTTGCATAAAGAAAAAAAGATAACCATCAGCTGATTCAGGAAAATATTCTATAAATTCCATAGGGAAAAAAGTTTCAACAGAACAATATTCTGATGGCTAATATCTTTGTGCTCACCTTTTCATTGGGTTAGCTTGTGTTCTGGCTTCCTTAGGAGGCAAACCACAAGAATTTATTATCACAATAGCTTCTGAGTTCCTAATGTTACTGAAACCAGTGGCAAAACTCAATCTCTTCTGATTATCACTTCTATGCTGACCTCCTTTTTTCATGCTTGTATTCTTCTCAAATTTTAAATTAGAGAACAATTTTGAAAACAATGTGAAACTCTTTTTTCAGCTGCATTTTTATTGTATGCCCTGTAATTTTACCTTACACCTATCTCAGAAGGCAAACACCTTAACAGAGCTTACCATAAACTTCTCTTTAGAAGCTCAGGTAAACATCTGTCAGTGTATAAGTATTATTTTTACAATAATGCTACTTCAATCCAGATAATGATGTGATCACAAATTGAATTGAACTTATAAAAACGTAACCATGTAAGTAGTGGCAAATCTCTCTGAAGTCAAATGGCAACTACTAAGCAATGATCAACTGGTACTCTTCTGAGAGTCAGAAAAGATAATGCTGAGTTAATATTAATAAGTAAGACTAAAGAGTCATACATGATCAGCAAGGAAGCACAGTAAGAAATCTGGAAAATGCACACCCAATGAAGGACAAGTGTTAGCAAGCACAGTTGCACAGTAAGACCGACTGCAGAGTGAAGGAGTGGCACTGAGCACCCAGTGCCCCTATATCAAGGTTTGCACTTCAGAAGAGCTCTAGTCTGCAATTATGGAAAAAGTGCCCATTAGGAGCTGGAGAGCATTTGGTGAGCACCCAGACAATATATTCTTGCTTACTTCCACCAAAAAGAATTCTTTTTCCCTCTAAAACCAGTCCAGGATATTATTCAAAGCATAGTAAGGGGGAATAAGTGGAAGGTCTGCTTTGGTATGACACTTCTGATCTGAATTAAAATATAATATGGATGCATCAACAGATGCCCACATTCAGAACATGCTTAGCTCTAAGAGCAAAGCACTTTCTTCAGGAAGAAAATAAAACAACCCACCAGGAAGCATCACTGTAAGACCTGTTTTGCTTTGCTTTACTCTAGCTTGTTAAAGTCTTGAAAAATAGTTGAAGATAAATGAGTGAATGACAGCTGCTTACGGAGAGTACAGCAACAACAAAACCAAAATTCAGAGACAAGTGAGGTGCCATTGGAATATTCCAGTATTTCCAAAACACTTTTACACATTAAGCCTTTCCTTAGGAAGGAAGTGTTAAAAACTGACTGTGACACCTACTGTTTCTGCACCTTCAATCTAGACTTCCGTTGTACTGTCTCTGTGCTTCACCAGCAACAGAAACTAGATGCTATTAACTCACTGAGTTACAAATCCATGCCCTAGTGTCTTCCCTTTTTTTTCATACAGACAGTCTATCCTCTCCACTCTGTCAGGTCAGATACAGCTGCCTTCCAACTCAAATCTTTCCCAAAGATTAATTTCTTGCACCACATTCAGGAAATGAACCAGCAAGAGCAAAATGAAATAAAAATTCCTAATCTGGCTGTTCTGTGGCCTCTCCAAAAGCTTCTGTGTGCTTATCCCTTACATAGACTGCAAGATCTTCCTGGCAGAATTTATAACATCTGATAGATGTATTACATCAAGGACAAATGGACACAGGCCTGTGTATGCAACAAGTCTGTGCAGTGTTTGCCAGCTGACTGCACTTGGCTGGTGGCGCTCAGCAGTGCTGCCTCCCTTTCTTGCACGGCTGCAGCTTCCCTCTTCTCTCAGAAGCCCCCTTCCAGGTGGACCTACCTGCTCTCCCTGCCAGCCAGCCATCGCTTCTCTTAGGCAGCTTGGCACCAACTCTGCCTCAAACACCAGGTCAGGGTCGTGTAAAGAGCATACCTAAGAAGTGGTGTGTAAAACCAGTGGTGGATGCCTGCCTTTGAGTACTGTCTCTGCAGAAGACAAGATTGAATGACATGGACGACCTCCAAGGTCATACAGCAGACCGATGAATAGGAAGAATTGTAGTAATAAATTCTTGGCTTCCAGCTCCTACTTCATGCAGCTCCAGCATTATACTGCTTCCCTAGTAACAACCTCAGCATCACAGAACATATACAGACCAGGCAGCTTGGACAGTTAAAGACCCTGATTGATTTAACAGAACGGTTATCTTCTGCTAAGTCAAATCACAGCAATTCTTACTAGATGTCAATATGCAGTGTCGACTTTTGGATTACTCTCAGATGTTTATGGTCAGATTGGAAACCAAAATGTTAAGTCGTCATTATTTTCATACATCTTTTAATTTCAAATTCATTTCAATGTCCTCATTTCATTTATGTCTGTCCATGAAAAGAGAATACCTCCATTTACCACAGGCAGTCACAGGAGTGAGGTGTGGAATGATTCTGCCTGGAAAGTCGCATGAAAACAAAGAGGTTATGTAAAACTCAGGATTATAATTATTTTCAGTTCTCCTGCATACAGGTCAAAAGACCAGCAGCACAATCCCAAGAAATAAAGCATGCCAGGAATACAGCTGCTGCATAGTGCTGGAATCTGTACTGACACTCTCTGCACAGCCAAATGGGGCCAATTTAGATTTCTATCAGTCTGACCCTATGGCACAGACTTCATAGCTAAGAAGAGGGGAAGTAAACTTGATACAGATCTATATATATCTATATGTAGTGTTTGTGTATGTATACACAGTCTCACACATTTATTTGTCCGTATATACACGTTTGTTCACAGGGCATATACAGTAATTTTCACCTTATCTAAGGTAACAAAAGATTCTACAAAATTAAAACATTTTAAGTAACAAAACTATGACACAAACCCTTATATGTTATTCCTGTATTAACACGCCCCGTTTCTCCACAACTATTCAGCCCTGTCAAAAGTGACAACACACCCAGGAGCCTGTATTTTTTCTTACTGAATGACCATGCGAGAGTTTCTTTGTGTATACATTTAATAAATATTTCCTTTAAGAAGCCACACTTGCCAACACTTAGCACATGTCATGTACAACACGTCTTCTATTCTGAGCACACTGAAAAATGCCAATATCTCATTTGCAGCTGTGGGAGAACGGATGACAAACACTAACTGCTAACAAATAGGCAGTGTAACTGGATGCAATAGTATCTAATGAAACTATAGGAGTGCTTTTCATACTGCATATTGGAGGAATATGTATGCAGGCTGGCCGTAAAACAATGATTGTGTGTACTATTTCAGTATCTTCCAAGGATATTAGGAAAAAATTTTTCACTGAAAGGGTGATTGGCCATTGGAATGTGCTGCCCAGGGAGGTGGTGGAGTCATTGTCCCTGGAGGTTTTTAAAAACAGATTGGATGAGGCACTTAGTGCCATGGTTTAGACGATGAGTAGGTGTTGGTGTTAGGTCATAGGTTGGACTTCATGATCTCAAAGGTCTTTTCCAACCTTGTGATACTGTGAAACATTGTCTATTAAAAAACATGAATTGCTTTGTAGATGATATATGGTAATATGGTAATAAAAACATTTATGAACTTTTTAATGACCTAATTTGGATGACATTTTGAAGTGAAATATGGCGGCAAAAGTTTGAATTTGGTTTTGTTATAAAAAGCATGAAAAGTGAAATTATTAATTTAGTAAATCTAATAATTATAATGAAATAAAAAAAATATTAATGTATTTCATTTCTGGAATAGAAGTAATATTATTTTTCAGCATTTATTTACTAAAAGAACAAAATTTACAACTATTTTATTCAACAAAATGAAGTGTTTCTATTAATACATGTGCAAAACAAAGCCTTTTTTTTTGACGGCAACACTGAAAAGTGCAGAATATCTTCCCTCCCTTAAATGAACACATATTTATACAAAAACCTTACTCTTGAGATTTGTGACAGATTTGAATAGAAAACTCATCAGTTTCTGTCATCTTTCACAGTATTTTTGTTGTGTTCCTGCCAGATTTGCTAAGCAGTCGTCTTTACTTCCTACCCCAAACCTGACGAGCACAGTGTGACTGTGAGCTTAAAAGCAGTGGCATATTGGATAGCCATTTATATTCTACTTATAGCTCCACAAAGATTTATGATTTTTCCTCCCAATTTCCCTCTGAGGCAGCATGACCATTTTGGAGACAAAGGGAGAAACTGATTTGCCCAGGCTCTCCTGGATCACCTGATTTAAAATCCAGCTCCTCAAGTGCAGAGAGCCTCCTCCTTTGTCTCCTCTCAGAAATTACAAATGCTTTGGAGGATTCTCCAAAGTAGAAAAACTCAGAAGCTGGGGTTTTTTTGATGCCTTACAAATATTTCCCAACTGTGTCTCCAAAGGTAAAGGCAAAAGATGTGCTCAAACAAAACGAAACACAACACAAAACAAAGCAGAACAAACCAAAATGCTAAGACAATGCAATCTCTGGCAGAAAACCCCAGAAACAACGTCTGTGAATAGCTATGTTGCCACAATAGCTTTTCCCCGGTAGTAGCAGCCGCCCTGAGCACCCTTCAGCTCTCACCCCGCTTTCTCTCTCCTCTCCTGTCCTCTCCCTGTTTTCCTGGAGAAGTTGATCTAAAGGTAGCAACCTCTGTGTGACCCCTGGCGTTACAGCCACCCTGGCTGTGTGCTGAACTGATCCAGAGGGGTACAATTATTTCTCAGTCTGCAATGCAATCGTCCCGAGAATTTTAATTGTCTTATAAAATATTTGCTGGAAGTGACAGCTAAACAAAGGTGTTGATACCATGGCTTTTCCTGTGCTATGGGACATGTAAGAGCCTGCAGTTTCCTCTGTGTATTATATTTATTTTCATCGATCAAAAGAGGCATTTCACAAACAAAAGTCTATCCAAAAAACTGTTTCTCAAATGAACAATGATTTTTTAAATGGTATTTAAAAGTTTCTGTTATTGATATTTCACGATAATGACCGTAAAAAAAATTGCTCCTTCATTTTTCCTATTATTCTATTGACTCAAGATTTTCTGTGAATGAAAGACAGAAATAGAAAACTTTGTTTATGCTGAAGCAATTGATAAATTATTGGTAAATAATTTTTAACAACAAACCTTAACTTTCTCACCTCCTCAGCTGGAAGTTCAGCTCTTCTTTACCAAAGGAACACAGAATAAAAAAATATCTCAAACTACATGGTTTGAATTTATATGCTTACTTAAAAATATTTATTATAGTTTACATGAAATCAGCGAAGTGCCATTTAAAGAAGAGTGTGCTGTTTATGCTCTAAACAGATGAAAGAAATGTATATATATAACTTCAGCAAAGTGCTGTGCAAAGGGACAACAGAAAAGCTGTCCTGAGAATATCAGAAATGCCCGAAGTGCTCATGGAAAGGCAGGTAGAAAGGGACTAGCTAACCAGGCTCAGGGAACAAGCCTGGCAATGGGGTACATCATGGAATAGTTATACCACTTTGGATTGATGTGCTTGGGGTGTTTTTGCGGGGGTCAATATTCTCCACTCTTCAGAGGTGGTCTAGGCTCCTACTGTTTTCTAATACAGTGATTCTATTTATTCATTAGGCAGGGCATATGTCTTTAAACTGAGCCACAGTACACGCTCCTCCTCCTAAAGCTAAAAACAACCCAAGGAGCAGATAATCAAAAGGACATCCTTTGAGCTGGGAGCAGCTCCTCATACCACAAGGCACTGTGTGGCTCTTGCTCTTGCAGGATGCAAGGGCCAAAACTTAAAAGGCAAACTCTGCTTTCATCTTGTGAAACGGTGAGCTCTTTTTTTGGTAGAGTAAGAAGCAGGACAAGAATCATAAGCCTTTTCCTTAATCAAATTAATAGTTTCTGCAGAAAGGCAGGGTTGCTGCTCTACTTATTGACTTCTCTGGCATTGCTGCAGCAGATAATTTAATCCAGAGCATCTAAAATGCTTTGAATCTGAAAATTCCTTCCACCAAGAAAGAATACTCAGAAGTAGTGGCACAAAGGAACTTTCTATACTGCTACTCCTCTTAGACCCTGGAAAGTCTTTTTCTTATGCTTTTCTGAATCATGTTTCCCGTTGAAAAAAGCATTGAATTAGATAATGTTACCGAAAAGACTAGTCCTGCCATTATCATATACAACACTATTTCACCGAGCAACAGCAAAGGAACAAAGAGAAGAATTTTTCCCCCTGATCTTAAATGCAGCTTTTAAAATGTAATCATTTACAGCGGGAAAACATTTCCCTGCAAAGATGAAAGGGATTTCTGAAGGAGAAAGGAGCAAACTGTTCCCGTCAGTCCACCAAAGGGATATGTGAAACTGAGACTCTGCGAAGTGCCGGGACGAGCAGGGAACCTACCCACAACGCTTCAGGGATACAAACCCCAGTTTTCATGAAGTAAAACCAGTCAATGGTTGCTAAAATGCCATGCAGACTGATTAGTTTCACTTCTCCAATTTAGAAAGTTACAGTGGAAATAGATACAGAAGTACACAGAGAGTTTCATGGTTAAAAAGCAGCTGTGTAAAAGCAATTTACCTGTAAAAGAAAGCAAGAACAGAAATGCCCATTTTCCTACTCTTTCTCCTGTTGATCAAATAGCCAATATTATGCGTCATTCCTCCAAGTGAAGACTCTGTATCTGCTGAACTTGGGTAGAATAGCAAGGTTAGGCTTACTTCCTATTATCTGTCAGTGGGAAGTATTGCTTTTTATGGAGCTTACTGCACACTGAGAGAAAAAAAAAAAATCACAATTTTTTCCCTTCTTCCCAGAGGAAAGCAAAAAGGCAAATAGCATTCTCTTCTCAGTTAACTGAGATTATGAATGCAGGACAAGCCACAAATAGCTACCTGAATGCAGATTCCAAATTATGGACACACAAGAAAACTGGACGCACAAGAAATACCTACTCTAGTCCTACATACTTTTCCAAAGTGTGACAAATATGTATTTCATATAGTCAAATAGCACACTGCCTTTGATCAGAAAGAATTGTCATTTTTTGCTTATATTCCTAACATCCCATGAGGTATTTTGGGATGCCAATGAAAACAGAACTACTAGTTTTTGGTACAAAAGCTGGGGTCCATTTCCTAGCTCATTTTTGAAATACATCAAGCGTACACAGCTAGCTTCACGTGTCATTTGGAGAACCACAGTACATGTTGTTATTTACAGTTTTATGCAGCTTTCTACTAGATATGGTCAAAATATATTTCATAAAGCAAAGAAGTCAATGCCAATAAATGTATGCTGTCCCATGTTGAAGAAAAGACAATTTTGCTTTCAGACTCTTGAAATCAACCCACACCGAAAAAGGCCATTACCTTTTTTGCACCTTGTTCTTCTTCAACACCATCCCCTATAACAACATACACTACTTTTCTTCCAAATCTTTGAATTATTCGCTCAAAACAACTTTCCTTTCCTGAAAGAAAAAGATCAGACTGTTCAACAGAGGTGGTGATTGGATGACATCAAATATATCACTTTTTAGTCTGGATCTCCCTAACACTTCGAATACTTCGAATTAGAGCTACTGGGAGAAGATCCTCTCCTTCAAGACAGTGTAACAAGGGCAATTGCAGCTTTAGTCCTGCCACAACAGCCGATGGGCAACTTGAAATCTGCTCCACGAGGTCCTTTAGTACACACAGACATAGATAAAGGACACATATCCTTCAGTATGTAGGGGACTAGGGGCCCACAATATCAACTTTCTTGTCTCCTTCCCTAATCTGAGACAGGTTTTGGGGGGGAACTTCCCTACCAGGAGAATTCTCTACTGGCTATTTACAGCCAGTATCCTGAACTGAACGAATTGATTGAATCTGAGTTGAAATTGTAGCTATTTCTCTACAACCTGTGACAAGATTAATCACAGCTCCTGAAACAGTAGTATCCTGACTTAGAAGGTCACTGGAAAGATTTAGATTTAAATGCCTGTAATCCAATACATTGGTAAGGTCCTTGATCCTGCACTACCATCCATTAATGTGGATCATTACTTCACTGTACAAACCTAGGGACATGATCCCAGTGCTCCAGTCCTACATGTAGATATCAATACTGGGAAGCTTCAGGTATTGGTAATCAGAAGCCAGAAAGAATGCTTACAGTCGCGTTTTCTCAAATGTCCCCATTCTGAAAGATCACTTCAGTTCAGTTATGGTACATGCTCACCCATGCATTCACAACAACCAACGGGAAAAATGTTTCTCAAAATAGTTGTTTCAGCTAAAGAACAATACCAGCATAAGAACAAATAGGCTGGAAATTTTAAAAAAAGGTTTCTAGCCAGCAGAGAAGCCACACTACTCAACGATGCTCTTTAACAGTAGCACCAGGTATAAGAAACCTCCAACACTACCTTGGTTGAAATGGTGCTTGAAAATTCTGAATCATGTCATCTTACAAAAATGTTATGTTTTCCTGTGACAGTTAGTGACTAAGCATAGTTTTCCAAGAATACCCTTCTGTCCTGCATATGTGAAATCACAAGTGAATATTTATTAAAATTATTTTAAATAAAATATGTATTTAAAGTATTATAATTCAAAGTTTTAATTCACTTGAAAGTTTGACAGATAGTACCATAACATTTCTATCCAGAAAATGGTTTTAAATCTTTATGGTAATGCTTTCAAATTTCTACATAAAACTCTTAATTGAGTTTTCTTATAAAAATAAAACCAACAAAAATAACCCACCATTTTTTCTTGGCCATTTGAGCTTCCTGTATTATAGATACTTAAGAACAAATGAAAAATGTTTTCACGTAGCTTAGAATTTTGAGGGAATCCAAGACAGAACAGATATGTCATAATCATGTTAAAAACTACAAGCACCATTGCCAGATGGTCCTATGTACTTCTACATACTCAAAATAACATATTTTATATTGAACCGGAAAACAGAAATAAACATTTTCCCAGCTGGACCTTATTACAGTCAGTACGAACGAACTTCAATAATTACATCCTGCAGCAAATCATTCTTGCTTCTGGTAAACTGTTTACCAAAATTTGCTGCAGAGCCTATGCAAACAAATACAGCCACTGCTTACTCTTGCAGAATTTCTTCTGCTAACCTACAGTGCTCTGTACTTATAGCCTATTAAAAAACCTTCTCTACTACATAACCTCACAATTTTGAGAAATGATGTCAAAACAGCAATTACATTTCATCTTCACAGAGGCTGCAGCAGCATTAACAGAGCGATAGGAAGCTTTCTGTGCTAGATCACGACAAACATTTGAAAAGCACTTCTAGGATGCTTTACCATGAAAAATGTTTCGTGAGATCGAGTATTACTAATCTTTCTATTTGCTACAGTGAATCCATGGAAGAAATAAACATAGACTGCAATATCCTTTTAATTAGAATTACAGCTTCAATTGTATCACAACATCATAAAAATATCTCACCTATTTTAGTTGCACTGTAAATATTCTCTATGGGAAATACAACTCCTAGTCCATACAACAAGACTTTTGCCAGAGCTGGAATTAGCTGAGTAGTTGTTACGAGAATGTTCACACAGTTTGTCCTATGGAAGAGAAACGCAAACATCCTTTTTTAACAAAACAAAATAGAACAAGGAAAACCTTATCCCTCCTATCACAACCTTCATCATTATTATTGTCACTTTCAAAGAAAGGGTTTTTTTTTTTCCACCTTGCAGGACAGCAAGACACAGAGTCGCAAGGTCAGACCAGATCAAGGAATGAGAAGAATGTCCTCCAGGTCCAGTATTCTGCCCACAAGACCAGGTAGCCTCTTCTAGATCATCACCACACATCCTAAAGTTTCCTATGTACCTCATATTCTGCATACTCACCTTGAATGAATAAGGGTGAGTGCTTTCAGTGCAAGTGTTAACCAAGAATCTGTCAAACCTTCAATTTCCGCTCTTAGTTGTAACCAAGCCTCCCTTTTGGCTGGACCAAGAAGACCTGTGGAGTAGATAAGGGCATGTCTGCACTGAAATGAAGTAACGTTCTGTCATTTTCCTTTGCTTTCATTAGCTCAGAGACAATTTTCCACACATCGCAAAGTAAACAGCTCGCTAAACACGACCATGTCAAAAAAGGAACAGAAACTAGAAGTTCTTCCTTTTTACTATTTCTTCTCAATATTTATTACATAATTCAAAGTCACTTGCCTCCAACATTATTTTTGTAGGTGTTATATATTTCTTTTACTCGTCTGTAGCGGAAAGCCAATTTTCGCATCCAGTCCACTCCTCCACGCACCCCTGTAGCAAGGCACAAATTCGCACTGGTGGCAGCCGCGGGAAAACCATCTGTTCCAAAGTTATAGGTGCTAGTCAGAAATAAGAAAACCCTTAGATTAACAGGCTATATTCGACCATCAGCTTCTCACTTTGCTGGGTTGCAAAGGCTAAGATAGCTAAAAAGATAGTGAGCTACTGTAAGCGTTACAGCAGTTCATTGCTTCCCAGGAAAGAACTTGCAAAGCAACGTTTTATCTTATTCAGTTCTCTTGTACCTTAAATCTTGACCGTTGTCATCTGAAGAAACGTCGTCAATGTGAACCTGGTCGCATTCCTAAGGTGACAGAAAGACCTTATAATTTTCTTGATCTTGCAAATCTTGACAATAAAGCTATAAAAAATCTATAAGCAATCTACTCATCAGAGATATTTTTAATTGTGGAAATCAGTAGATGGCAGTCTTGTTAAAACAAGTATTTTACCTATTCCTTGTGCTCATTTCTTAGAATAAACGCACACCATCATTAGCTACTACTCTTAAATGGCTTTTGAAAAACACATTTTTGTATTTAGAAAGGAAAGTGGTTAAAAACAATTAGCATATGTGTTCCATAAACGTTCTTGTAGCCTTTCAGGTACCTTAAAACATCATGCTGCTCAAAGCTGATTCAGTCAGTGCATAAGCGTAACTGAAACCAGACATTTTGGTAAATGTAACATATTAGAAAAATTAAACCTGATGCTAACCGCCAATGAAATTATGACCTCTGATTGCTGTTGAGCCACACACCAACACAGCCTGAGGCCACTGTTTCAGAGGAGCGCAGATGAAAAATGTGTTCTTAGTTTGCCATTCATTTGAGAGTTGTGAGTTTCCTTTCCTCTCTTTGGTCTAAGTGCATGAAAGCAGCATGCAAAGATGAAGAAAATCTGAACAGAAATAGCCAAATCAAACCATCTTTCTTCAGTGACTTGTATGCAAACTAACACGGCACATTCAGAAGTAGCTTTGTCCATCACAAATTAAAAATCATAATGTATGTTGTTTAATCATCAAAAAGCCATTAGAGCATTACTATTAATTTAATTTTTGGCAGAAAAACAAATAAACCTCTAGCACTCTAGGGCAATCTCAATTCAGTGTTTGAAACAATAACAGATTTCAATTATTTTAACAATTTCCCCTTCTCTTTCTTAATGTGAAGTCCTATAACAAACGATCTATTTTAAACATGAGAATACTGCAATCCTTTATTTTTGTGTTACTGCTATCCTCTGAACAAATTTTTCTCTCTCCACGGATTTGTGAGGAGAGGAGGGAAGATAGAAATGGAAAGAAACTCAAACCAGCTGTTCTCTAACAGAATTAAAATCATGACCCTCAACCCTTTTCCTAAAACATCTATTTTCCAGCCAACCCTCTCCCAGCAAGCAGCAAGCTCCAAGGAGGAAAAGACTTTGACCCTATAACCTTCTCCTCCTCTCCTGAGGTCAATAACCTCAGATAAGAAAAAAGTTGAAGAAGTCTATCTGGCCGCACATGATGGCTGTGGATTCTAGATTTTTAAAAACATAGGTCTATGAAAAATAGCTAAGAAAGTTTTCAAATGCTTTCAAGAACAAGGTGTGGTCTTTGGCACTTGTACAACATGCACTTATTTTTACTGTAATATGTACATTTCTGTTATTTTACCTATGAGGTAGCTTATGCTAGAGAGAGGTAAAAGCAACAACCAGCACAGGAAAGACAATACTATATTTGCTCATATTTAACCACGACACAGTGAATTTCCTCCTCAGGCAGACAAAAAATATTAGACGTACAGATACAGCTAAAACTACAAGTGTGAACATATGTTGTCAGGCTTTAAAACTCAACTTGACTCAAAAAAAAAGGCTGGAAGCTTCTTCAGCAAGTTATCAAATTCACAGAATTTATGCTTTTTGTTTAAAACTGAAAAGAACTGTCCATCCAAATACCTACGAAGTTAATGATTCAAATATGAACTGTTTGTAAACTAATGAAGGGACACCCTCCTGAATCCATGAGCTTCCCACTGTAGTTACTCTTCCACTGCTCAGGACTTCTCAAAGTCTCCATGGATAGAAAACTTAAGCTTGAGTTGTCAATGTAGCAGTGAAAATTATCAAGTCAATAGCCTCCTCCCCCAGCTTGGAAACTATGAATGGCAACTGGAACGAGTTGCTGAAGAAGAGGATTCAAAACAGAAATCTGTGAAAAAGAAATACTTTTCCTGCAGTGACCACAAAACTAAAGGAAGGCGCTTCTCGCAGAAGTGGTTGAAAGAAGTAATAACTCAACACATTTCCAAATTCATCTCTCTCAGGCAAAAAAAAGAGGCAGGAAAGATGACATCATTACATCTTAGATCCCACAGTTAGACAGGACCTGAGGATTTGAAGTTTTAATTCACCCTGCAAGGTCTTGGAACCGTCACAAGCCCTGGAACACCACAGACACTCTCCCCTTTTGTCTAACCATCTCCTTGGGAGGTAGAAAATGAGAACTGAAATGCACTAGAAATAGTATCAAAAATGGTATCAAAAGAAAGAGGGATTTTGAAGAGAAAAACCTAGAAAATAAATCAGAGACGAAAAATTGGTGGGGTAAAGATACAGAAAAAGTAACTAAGAAAAGTGAAGAAAAGTTCGTAAACATAAATTTCAGCTGAAACACTGAACATAATGGAGAGAGATAGTATCCTCTTTTGTCAGGAATAAAAGAAGAAAAAAGTAAAGTCAGGAAGGGAATGAAGCAAAATTAAAGCACTAGAGATATATGTTATAATTTGGAAAGGATTAGAGACCAGTATGATTGACACTGCATTACAAGTAAAGCAAGGTCACAAACAATGCACGGCTGTTTTGTTCCTGTTGAGTGGCAGGACACAGCTTTGAGGCTAAATGTAAGCTTTGAGTGCCAGGTATTTTTTCACACTGTCTACCTGAATCGGACTTTGGGCTGTTTTGTGGTGAGTGGATTTTTCAATCCCTGAACATAGGAAGGAAAACCACTCATTTAGCAGTTGCTCTTTTAGCAGTAAAATTGTTTAGGTATACTTCTTCAAAGAAGCCAATTACTTGCCCATCATTAATTGATCTGGTCCAACCTTTCTTCAGAACATCTTTTATTTGTTTTCACCTGCTTGCTTTGAATGGATTATTTTGTTAGTGAGCAAAGACTATCTGAGGCAACGTTCAGTCCCCTGATTAGTTACAAGCAAGAACCCACTCATTCAACATATTAAAATAGCAGTTTACTCAATATGCACTGTAATGAGGGCTACGCTAAAAAGAAGTTTGATGCTGACCAGCAAATAAAGTATGCACTTTCAACCAGTACATTTTCGCAAAGATATGCTTTAATAAAAACACTGACTCTTTAAAATCCTCAAGTACTTCCTGAAAAATCCTCTGTGACAGAAGCCAACTTCAAGTTAAACAGTCACTCAGAAAAAAAAACCAATCCAAAACCTAGTTTGTTTGCAGGCTTACTATTTCAACCTTTTACAGCTATATTTGACACTTATGTAAAATTTTCATAGGAAACACAGTACTAGTATTCTCCCCTTAATTTCTCTGGCAAAGTGATATCAAATTAATATTGAAAGTCCACGTACAAACACTAAAAATACATGTAATTTATGCAGAAGTATTTTATTATAATAAAATCAGTTTAGCAGTTAGTTCTGAAGAAGGACATTAAAATTGTTCGATTCTCTTTTAAAATAGGCTGGATTAGCAAGTAAGGAGCAAAATATCCTGTGGGTTATGTACAAAGATTATGCAGGAAGCTATGTTTTGTTCTAAAGGTGTTGACTTTGCAACTGCAGCATATCCAGTTTGAAATTTTCATGAGGGACTACGAGTGATGACATGTTGGCACTGAAGGTTTGGATTTCAGTCAGACAGGCTGAGATACAGTCTGCACTTTGGGATCAGTTCCTGGGAAGTAAAATGCACTTGGTATAGTTCAGCGATAAAAGTTTCAGAAGGGCAAAGCATCTTAGGCATCCAAATTCTGTTCTCATACAGGTCTCAAAAACTGTACTGATTTTAATGAAGCCCTTGCCAAAATGTTTAATTCACATTTGAAAATGAGATTTGGGCTACTAAAACATACAGAAACTTTAGAAGACCTTATTCCTGGTGCCTCATGCATGTTCTGTGTATGAGAGACAGACATGGGATAGGACAAGTACTTGCAAAGGGTAATTATGTCTAGGGAAGCGACGATGCTTTGATTCAGATCTCTGCTGCAGATCCTTTGCAGCCGTGGTCAGCAATCAAATGGCAAGTTCATCGGAAACCTGGAACAGCTGTTTTTTCTTGGTTGGTTTTCTGTGTGATCAACACACTAGCTTGACAGCCACTGTGGGAAACAGCAGGAGACTGAGGCTGGGTGGTGGGAGCAGGACTGGCCCTCCTGGCAGCAGCCCGGCAGCTGCCCAAGGTAGCACCCTGAGCTTGTCAAACAAGCACCGTCTGGAAACCGGGAAGGTTTGCATTTTAATTACATTTTAAGAAAGAATTTGTGGCAGAGAGAAAATTCATCTCCTCAAAGGGAGAAAGCAAGTGTTTTCAGCTCAGGAGCAGTAGCACAGTAGGCAGCAAGCTGTGAAATGCCAGAGGATCTAAAAGCCTGGAGGAGGGATACCCCAGGAAAAGCTGTTGTCAAGGGACAGAAAGGAGACATTTCCTATATACCTTTAAAGTCCAAGTTTGGCTAAGGGAGGATGCTAGATAGGTGATATAAAACATTACTAACATGCCCAAAGCCTCCTCAAAGACACAATGTTAATGGTGATACTGGGGGTTGTCTGTGGTCTTCCGAGTTAGCCTAAGCAAAAATGAGAGTGTCAGCATGTGTAACTTAGCACATCTACCTACAGTAGTTTAAGAAGTTACTGTCCATGCTGTCCTTCGCTGTCCTCTTGCATAGCTGGCTTGCATGGAACCATGTGCCACAATTGATAGCCTAGCTTGAAACAAATCTCCTGCAACAGCTCAATTAAACTAACAGACATCGCACAGAGTAACTGACACTTCTTTCTAGGTTCTATTCCATCAGCTCTGCTTTGGGGCTTGAAGATGCAGCAGATACTTGCTTGCAGGAGCTCAGTAAAACGGCTGCAATAATTTCCTAAGTCAAAATATGCCTCCAGTGGAATGCAGTAAGCCAAAGAAAAACAATTGAAAATGAAGGACTAGATGTCTAGCCTGACTTGTACACAGAAAGCTTGTGTTCTCCCCTCTCCATTCCCAAAGCATTTGCTAACTCTTTCCTGCTAACTTTCCTCCTTTACTTTTCTGTTTTTGTATGACAAGCCAAAAACTCCCAGAGATGCTCCACAGTAATCATTCACAGCTCTTAAAATGACTGGACCTATGTAATCTTCTGGAATCATTCCTTTAAACTACTTAAGACCTTCATAAAGATTCATATGCAAAGCATTAAGTTATGGCAGAAATGTTCTGCAAATATTTATATTACTTTGCTCCTTCGCTACTACTCGTCAAGTTATGCCATTCTGCCATAATCATGTAAAATATGCCTCAGTACTCAATTTACTATAGGAAAATTAATAATAATAAAAACAGGAGATTAAGGCTGTTACAGGAGTTCCTCTTATCTGTGCCAATACCACAAGCCAAATGGAGTGATGTAACGGCTAGCATGCTGATCATCTACCTTTCTGTGTTACAAAACTAACAGAAATAAATTTAATCATTTTGCTGTCTTTGAATAAAAACTGAATGTAAGATAAATCTGGACAAGTTTGCACATTATGAAAAGGAATAACATGAATCACATTAAGAACATAACCTCAGAGGATGCTGAAGGATTACAGTCCCAAATCTGCTGATTATAGCTAAAATACATTTCCACATTTGGTTAATCTTCTTAATTTACTGTGAGAAAACTAACACCATGCTGTCAACTAATTGTTTCAATACCTTAGTCTGCGAAGCCAAATGAGAGAGAAGGAAAAAAAAAAGCCAACAACCACCCTTCAGAACAAGCTATTTTCATTTTGCCTCTACATCAGCGTGCCCATTGAGACAGTCTGGAAGCTGGCCAACTCGCAGGAAATGATTGCTGGGATTCTCTGTTCCTCTCATATCTGTCATTATGCAATTATATCCACTGCTTCATTTTCCCTACTGAACAGTAGAGAAATTTGGTCATGTACATGTGAGAACAGATCTGGCAAAACAAGTTAAAGCTGCAATCCTTTATAAATATGATGCATCTGAAAAAACCTTAATTTTAAAAAAGATCCTCTAGTGTACACTGCTGTGATTTTTATGCAGCTCTTTATGACAGCAGTATCCCTGTTTATATCTTTTCCAGAAATAAGATATATACCCTTTCAGATTACTATTTGCTCCACAAATACTCATCACTTCAATAAGCCATCACAATGTTTTTTGTGAAACACAGGCTTATAGACTGTCAAGGAGTGTTTTTCCAAGCAAGAATTGCATGTTCCAAAGCTATCTTTTGAAAAAACATTTTTCTTCATAAATCTCGTTTTCTACACCTTTTGACTTAAAGCTGTGATTATCTTCTTGCAAAATAAAAAGCTGATTGCTCCAACTAGTCTCTATTCCAATTTCAGAAAAATAATGTGGAAGGATCTCAACATTATTTAATACCAGTTATTAAACTCGACAAGTAAATCTCCATTTTTTACTTGACTAGAAGGATAGTGTAATCTTTCATAAGTATACAGGTTAGAAAACTGACATTACACAGAAAAACGTTCCTATACGCCATATATATGACGATCTTTAAGGACCCTTCCAACGCAAATCATTCTATGATTCTATGATACATGGGTATGTCCTGTGCCAAATGCTCCTCTACAGTACTCACTAAATACACAAAAAACCTCTGCACTTCTTTTCAAGCCAGGGCAATAAAGGCTGTAGCACTGAACTTCCTAACCCATTATCACAGAGTGCCTGTTAATATACAGCACAAATCCATGTGAAAAAGCAGAGACCACGGTTCGCAGGTTCTCAATACTGGCACTCAATTGGCAGGACCTGTCATCTCTGTCTAGCCTGCACTTTGTGACCCTAACATTTTCTCTTCTTTCCCACCACAATTACTTGGCGCTGAAGAAAAAGGGTGCAGATTACCTGTGGGTCAGGCACAGGATATGAAGAACAAAGAGTTCTTGAAATCCACTTCATTCTGTCTGACAATTTGTGGATGAACAGTTGAGGAATTAAAATAGACTGTGAAGGCTTTCAAGCCACTCCCATTTTAAACTTAAAACTATAAAGAGAAGCTTACAGTGTAAAAAATGCAATAATCACAACAGAATCCCAAACCTCACATTTTACTGATAAAATAGCACATTGAAACAACAACAAAAAAAATTTAAGGCTACTAGCTATATAAACTAAATAAATGATTAGTTATTATAAACACTGAAGAATAAGAACTAAAATTATTTGACAAACTCATTTTCGTAGCCAGTGACTTTGGAGTGCTCTCCTGCACTAATCACGAAACCCTTTTAACACAATGGATGCCATTCTTTTCTAAGAGAAAAAGTGATTAATAACCTGTTTTTGCTGTCTTACACAAACAAGTGCATTTGGACTAAATATGATACTCCTAAAGTAAACAGTGTCTGTTCCAAAATAAATATGGTTTTTATTCTGCAGCTTTTGTTTACTGAAGTAGCTGTACTACAATCAAGGTTTACATTTTCATTTCAGCTGCACCTTGTAACTGGAAGAATCCAATATAAACTAAAACACGACCTAGAGAAGTACCTATACAGAACTGTAAAGACAGTTACATTCCCATTTTGCTAGTTGTCTTTATCTCCTAAGTGTCATGAAACAGATACTTCAAGAACTGATAGTGACTCAGTACATATTATTTGATACGTTTAAACCTTTCTATTGGAAAAGAAGAACAAAATGCAAAATCATGCCTCTGACACCAGGTCAGCAGATCTCAGGACAACCACAGTAAGGGCAGTCCTATGAACCCAAGAGCCGTCTTGCTTGCTTTAGGATGTAGACTTTTTTTTTTGGATTCCAGTTCAGAGATACTCCCTATCATTCCAAATATGCTCATTACATTCCAGTTGGTCAGAAAAGTCAAAACATAACACTATTTATTTATGTAATGTATGCTCTTACTCGGTGAAGTGTTTTTGAGTGCCTCTCTAACAATCACTTCTTCCTAAAACTCTGACAAAATAATTTGTTATCCTATTCCTGTATATTTTGCAGGAAAAGAGAGGGGAAGAGGAAGGTGTCAGACAAAGACTTTTACCCATAAAAAGAAATTGTTAAGTATGACTCAAGTGATTTGTCTAAAGAGCCTGTGTCACTCCTGGAAAGTACAGTGTTAAGTTCAAAGTTAAGTTCAAAATGTCAAATTCACTTTATTTTAAAAGTTCAGCACCTCACATTGTAAATACCTTCTTTACAACGTGATTCATGTTATCTGCGGGTATACACTTTTGTAAAAAGAAAAAATTCTATGACTAATGAAAGCCAGTGAAAATAAAATATGAATATGTTTAAAGAAGTAACAAAAGCCATGAACCTGGTCACCGTGTCATGAATTATTCCCAAACATAGTAACTTGAAAGTATACTTCTAGGAACATATACATTTTATTGAAACTATGTACTAAAACTTGTTCATATATAGTTAAACTTTAAACAATTTCAAAATTAAACTTATGAAAAGAATGATTTCTTCATAAAAACCTGAAAACAATGTCCCGTATCTCAGGAAATGAGAGTGCTTTCGTGGTTCACATGGAAATTTTCACAAAGAAAATGTAAGGTCTCTCTTCTGGTCCTACGCAACCAATTCATTTAAACTTGCTGTGCCTCAGTGATGGTGATCACCTTCTAAATGAATATGTTTGAATGGAAGCTACAATGCTTTGGGTCAGACAGTCTTCTATCCTTGTCATTTCCTGCTAATGGGACAAAGACTGGGATTAAAATTCTCTCCCTTAATCTTGCCAATACCAAAAACCTAAAACTGGACAGCTTGAAGACATCTGCACAACATTCTACATTCTTCTCAATGTTGTGGGGCAGATGTTGAGTCCTATACTCCTTTTCAGCAGCAGAAGAAGGGAATTAGCTAAGGCACTGTTGCCTTGCCCAGCTGGAGCAGAAGATGACTATGCATTTTGTCAGAGCTCTCCGGGCAGAGAAGGACCTGGAGGTGCTGGCTGACAACTGGCTGAATGTGAGCCAGCAGTGTGCCCAGGTGGCCAAGAAGGCCAATGGCACTTTGCCCTGTATCAAAACCAGTGTGGCCAGCAGGACAATGGCAGTGATTGTACTCGGCACTGGTGAGGTCACACCTCGAGTACTGTGTTCATTTCTGGGACCCTCAGTATAAGAAGGACATTGAGGTGTTGGAGTGTGTCCAGAGAAGAGTGACAAGGCTGGTGAAGGGGCTGGAGAACAAGTCCTATGAGTATTGGCTGAGGGAACTGAGGTTGTTTAGCTTAGAGAAGAGGAGGCTGAGGGGAGAACTCTTTCCTGTCTATGGCTGCCTGAAAGGAGGCTGTGGCAGAGCGAGTGTTGATCTCTTCTCTCAAGTGACAGGGGATAGGACAAGGGGAAATGGCCATAAGTTGCGCCAGGGGAGGTTCAGACCAGATATTAGGAAGAATTTCTTTACCGAAAGGGTGGTCAGGCACTGGAACAGCTGCCCAGGGAGGTGGTTGAGTCACCATCTCTGGAGGTGTTTAAAAAATGGGTAGATGAGTTTTTGAAGGACATGGTTTAGCATGACATTACAGTCTCATATTTAGAGAAAGAGGGAAGCAACTGGAAAGTAAATAAAGTGACACAGTGATGCTACAAGCCTGGTAGACTCTTGTGTTTACATCTGAGCTGTACATGTGAAAAGACCGCTCCACCTGATTTTCTTGATAAAAGGAAATCATATAGGGTCTATTTTCAGTGGCATTTAATATGAAGATACTCATTACCAGCCGCATGAAAGAAGTTAAGTGGTTAATAAGATGCATAAGCCTATAGCAATGATCATCTCAAGTAAGCTAAGGAAGTATTTGTTACTCTTTGTAGCTCTAACACTCCTGAACCATACCAGCACATTCCAAAAACAACCAGGCATCATGCATTTCGGATGAGTCAAAGCTGTTAGCTGGGTTTTGCACACACCAGCAAAGCCACAGTTCTGCCTATGAATAAAGACTTTGTTTTGTATTTCTGTTAATTTACCTCCAGCTACATGTGCGATGTAATTTAGTCCCACATTCATGAAGTGGAAGTCCATGAGCTTTCTGCAAGTCAACCATGGTCGCCGTATCACACAGATGATAAACTATTCCCAGTCATTCCCTCATATACATATCAGGGAAAATTCTTTACTATGATTTGTATTTCCTTTCCTTTCTTTCCTTCCTTCCTGCAGCAAAAATGAGCTGTTCCTGGACTGCTACCATGGAAAACTGAATGTAAATAGATGAGCTTTGTGTCTCAGTCTGAATGTGCTAAAATAACTGCTGCAGTGCCTGATAGAAGTGAGTCCACAATTGTTGATGGGTTCATTGGGAAGTGAACTCTCCTACTTTTCATAGGACTTAAAGTACTTTACAAAATAGATTTACGAATAAATATACTGTAGTAAAAAAGAAGGAAAAAAAAAAGCTCTCTTGAAACTTTTGGAACAATCCCATTCTGCTTTCCCAAAACTCTCTGTTGCTGAAAATTAACTATCAGAAGCTGAATCACAGACTTCTCATAAAGCATACCTAGACACAGTCTGGTCAGGAGGTTCCCATTACAGACATTACAATCAGCAGGAGGAGGTGAACTCTTATTTCAGCCAAAAGAGAAAAGGCATTTTTGAATAGCTATTCCTCTGTAGGGCCCTGGATGAGTCTACTCTGGGTGCCCAGGGATTAATTCAGCTGCCATCCTTATGGTATTTGGGGGGTTGGAGGGAGATAATTTAGCCAGCTCTGTCTAAAGTTTTCTTCTCCCTGCAACCATCCCTTGTATCTCAACAGGAAAAAGGCTAATTCATCAACCTTTTTCTTTCTTTCTTTGTTTTTTTTTAGTTTGATGATCCAGAATTCTATTTTCAGTATGTTCTACGGTCCTTTCTACCTGTTTTTGTAATAAACGGCTACAGTTGTTAACTATTTAACATCCAGCTAACCAATTAAGAAATAAAGGGCCAAAGTTTTGGTGAGACTTCCCAGGATCCATCCTCCAGTCACTGCCAAATCAGACTAACTCTGCCAAAATCAGACAGACACCTCAAGGAAAACAGCTATTTCTTACAGCAGTAGAACCAGACCTAGTGGTCTTAACATGAACTTCTGATCATTGTTCATTGCTAAATGAAGGTCATTTGGAAAAATCCATCACTTTATGAAAAGCTGGACTGTTTTAGTCACAATTTTCGTATTATCAGCAATAAATATTCACGAATAACATTTATGATTACATTCAATTATCACCAAGATTTGATTCTGCTGCCAGCTGCATCTTTAACTATGATGCTTCTTTGAAAATTATTTTCAAACAAAAAATATTACTTTCATACAATGTTTTAAAAATATTTCTAGTGAATAAATATTTCTTAAAATATTAAAGAACGCATATGCTCTTTTTCTGTTTTGGAAGAATGTGAAATGTAATGTTCTTAAGAAATTTATTTTCTTTGCGATCATCTTAGTCAATATTTACTTTTGGGTCAGTAAACCCACCCCTTTACCTCAAAAGAGGTTAAACTTCACCTATCAACAACACTGTTGCTCTGTACTGGATAAATATTATTTTTCCTGACATTGACACAGCTACGTTGATTTTCTTTCTTGCTGGTACATCATTGGTGATCCCAGCACAACAAAGGAAATTCATGTCATAATGCTACAGCAAGGTCTTGCAATACTCAGAGATAAGTTCACAAATAGAATATTTTAAATAGAACAGGGTACTTGTGTATGAGGGAAACAAAGAGCAGGAAGCACTCAAATCTGCCATTTCTGCCTCTTAAACAGTTGCTACCTCTTGCTTTAAAAAAAAAAAATCCCAGTCAAAGTAGTAACAAACCCCTCCATCCTCCAACTTTCTTTATGACTGATAGAACAATTAAAACTCATAAAGTTGTTGTATAGTTTGGGGTTTCTATGTAGCTTTACTCCTTATTTCAAATGGACAATAGCACTGCTCCAACAGCGGTGCTGCAGACTTAATCAATGGTAGAATCTTTTAAGCACTCTGAAAGCTTACCACAAACCAAACCTAAATGTAGTAACTGTTAAAACCAAACAAGTTCATTAATATATTAATGCATTCTCCATCATACTTTCCTTCTGATATTATTTAAAAAACACAAAGAAGTAAAAAAATTAACAACATGATGTAAATATTACAACTGGTTATTATAAATTAATATTAAAATCTAACCCAAGGAGAAATTTTTTCTCTTTTCTTATGAATTATTTTAATTCATATCTACCAATATTTTATGTTATCTCAAAGACAATGTTATAACAGTAATTTTACTGATTTCACACCTTTGCAACTGAAAGCCTAGAAGTCTCACTTACTTTATGGTCAAGTGAAATGGGAGCTATTAAATGATACACAAAGTCACAAGTAACTTGATTTGGAACAGCAGTACTTAAGAGGAGCAAAACTCTGATTTACTGTTGTTCTGATTTCTTCTTTTTCAATGAGTTACCCCATCATTTTGTAAACATAATTTGTCACCAACACCAGCCAGGGTTCTCTGTGACTACTTTTTGCCTTTCTTTCAGATCTGTTATCCCTGCTGAGAGAATCTACTAAAGAAGAATTTTTCATACTGACACCAACTGTAGTCTTGCTGTGAATAACCACATTCCCATAAAAATCATTCCATTTATTGCGAAGTTGTTGGCAGACCATAGGAACAATAGTCAACTCAGGAAACCTTTTATCCTCAAATCACATAGCTTAACCCTTTCTATGAACATATGAAGTTTATACATAAAAGCTATATTACAACATTGCTGATTTAATGCTTTAGTAAAAACATTTTCGTTGTTGGCAAGTTTTAAGAATCATTTTTTCACAGTGCTTCTATTAACCAAAAAGAAAAGAAAAGAATGAATAGGAATCAATGAAACAGTATTCATTTTTTTTCTTCATACTCAGTAATTAAAATTACAGGCTCTATCTCAATACACAAAATAATACATTCGCATAAATGCTTGAGTGTGGTTTTGATTATAAACTAAAAATTCACAGTTGTATGAAATTTTTTAGTTCTATTTTTCCTACCTTCTCTGGCAAGGAAAGATGGATGAATTTACAAGATAATGGAAAAATTAGAAAAAACCTTGTTTGCCTTATGACTTTCTGTGGAAGATACTTCTGTTAGTCATTATATTTGCCTTCTTAAACACCACACTAGTGGAGGTTAGGTTCAGGAAAGAGACATTAGTTTTGCTAGTCAGTACTCTTGACAGTTTGGGAGTCAGAGGTTACTTGTATTCAAATTTCTGTCTGAATTTATTAAAGTGATGGAACAAAAAAAATCAGCGTTATGTTTTCACTGTCTTTTTTGCTCTGTTCATCAGTCCTTATTTGCATGTACTTACAGCTTGATTCATGCTTTATTCATTTGATCGTAATGAGAGTTTTGCACTTGTAAACACATCTTTAAGAAAAGTACATACATTTTGTTCCAATAAATGAACTGAAATATTGGACTTGTGTTTTTAAATTTTTCAGTCAGAGAAAATTCTTAGAAAATCTCCTATTTGAGCTATAGCTGCTGCTACAATTGCCTCTTCTCCTTGCCTACCAATGTTAGGAAAGGCATTATTCCCCTGTGTATCCATACTTTACATTCGCAATGCAAGTTATACAAACATGCAGAGGAAAAAGAGGATTCACTGATTGAAGAGATTTTCTACAGTTCAGAAAGGATAATTTGCTTAAATATAGCTGACCTTTCTTGTGGCAATAATATTTCAGCTGAGTTCAGTACTTATCTCAGCAGTCTGTACTCTGCTGTCAGTGAACGTGTAAGTACTATCATTTCCTGACTGCACGATACTGCAGGTAATGTTCAGAAGTGTCTGCATTGTCCTGTTCTGACTGGATAAGGATCTTGGAAAAAAAAACAACCAAACACCAAGTACACTATTCCTTCAATACCTCATTGTTTCTTTTGTTACATTTTGTTACATTTCGTTAAATTTTTAAAAAAATCCTCATTAAATCCTCATGCTGTAACAAAACACATTAGGATCACTTGAGCCCACTACAGAATCACCCACCTTCTTGACCATAACTAAAGACAAATTTAAAAAATGTAGTTAACAGTAGCAAATTTTACTTTAAACCACAGAAAAATAAAAGTGATACTGCAACAAGTAAAGGGAATAATCCCCTCCCCCTTTCTTTAAAGTTTCATTAGACCATTGAACTGGATGAAATTCAGATAGAGGCCTTATTGTAACCACACTGAAACAGTAGAAATCTCCCGAGACTCTGAAACTCAAACATTTTGGAAACCAACTTCAAGCACTCCTTTCGTGCTTTTAAAACAAAATGAATGAAAGATATTTCGTAATTTTTCTCCCTGTAGCAACATTTTAATGATTCCTACAAAAGCCTCAGCACAAACAGATCTGTTTAAAATACATGTGCATGCACATTTTCTTAAAATTTAAACTACAATCATAGCAGTCACATGTAGCCACACCAGCACGAACTGCATGATGACTCACAAGACAACAGACCACTGATAACATTGCAAATTCATAATAAAATCAAACCTAGGCTGAAACTACCTACCACACATATTGCTAAGATGCTTATCCTGTGGTTTCTATCTTTGTACTTATTTGAGGATTGGCTAATGTGCTCTCCTCTTGCAATAAGGCATGTAAGGCTGACACTTAGTTTTGCCTAGCTTTCCTGAAACAAAGGTAAGTTTTTTCCTGAGACTATTCCACTTAAAACACCAACTAGGATAATGCAAATCTGAGATCTGAGGTTTAAGACAGTACCCAAATCAACAAGAAGAGAATTTTTTAAATATGACTCTCACATTTTCTTCAGTTTATCTTCTGAGTTTTGGATTGGAAGAGTCCAGTGAAGTTAAAAAAAAAAAGGTTACCTCAAAGTCATGGAATCAACACAAATTAAATGCATTATGTGAACAGAAAGGGTGGGCTGGGAAAGATATCTGAGTGCAAATTAATGTTGATCTTTGCTGGAATAGCTTGCACTCTTCAGCACTTGCAGCTGCACCAGGGACTTGACTGGTTGTATGAGATATTACATACCTGTCAGCTTAATCAGAGACCAAACCACAAAATCTACAGCTCAGGAACGTTATTTGAATTTGTGGAACTTTTAAATTTCTTAGGTTATTTCTTAATAATTAATTACTTAGGAAACTAATGAACGTGTTATGAATGAGTCATAACTATAGTATTGAAATCTGTAGCAGTAGATAGTCTTTTGTTCAATAAAATTTAAAGAAAATGTAAAAAAACGTTTTGTTCATGTCAGTTTAGTGAAATATTAAAAGCCAAACAGAAGACTTTCTATGCAAAAATAAATGGAAAACAATACATTAATTAATAGCAACATTAACTGCTGTTACCATTTGTTATCAACTATTTACTCATTCATTTGGCAACACTGTTCTATTATTTCAGACTTCTGGGATAACTTAAATAACAGAAAGAGCCCAGTCAAATTTGAGATGACAATTCTGGCACTAAGAGACCTTCAGGATGGATCACATCATTACCTAGTTTTCAATCTGACACATGCTGAACCATCAATTAGTGTATCACGTCTGTGCTTACAGCACAATCTGCATTGGCATACGAGCTCTGTGGCACCTATCAGGGACTTTGCAATGACATAAACGTAAATATTCATTAAGGGCAGGTGACTATAAGTATCTGCAATATAACATAAGCCAGTGTTTTGAAATCTCTTAATGGATTGACAGGAAAAGCATGGAAATAAACTGCAAACTTCCTAATCTGTTACATTTCTTACAGTGAGTTTTGCATCTCTTAATTTCCATAAAGCTTTAGACAGGTTTTAAGAACAGCTATATTGTTTCATTATTGGTTATAAGAGAATTTTCAAAGCAATGTCTCATGTCATTTATTATATGGCAATTTTTACGTTACCCTTCAGAGCCTGTCACTGCAGCAAACACTAAGTTTTCTGTTGCAACTAAAGCTGCTGTACCTGGGGTAGATCTGCGAATCCAGTAATAGATACTGTCTACATACTGCTTTGCTGCAGGTATTACAATGACTTCCATATACTTTATCACTGCCCTTTAATACATTATCTCTGTGCTAGCCAATTCTTAAATCTGATATTTCAGGCTCTGTGGAACTTAGCTGTAATGGCAGGTACAATTGTTACCATGAAAAGCATGCCAGCATTTGATATTTTATTTCCTGGGAAGGGAACAAGAACTTTAATTCTGTCACTGGAAGGAACACCTTGGAATGTGCAATTTGGGAGAATATGTAGAAAACCCCCATGTTTTGTTATCTCATAGAAATTATTTTAGGATATTATCTTAGAGATGAGTTTAATACCATTAAAAGGTACCTTGCTGTCTATCACAAACCTTTTTTCACTAGTATGTATGCCATTGACAAACAGGATGCCATCCAGACGTACCTTGACAGGCTTGAGGATTAGGTCAGTATGAACCTCATGAAATTCAATAAAGGGTGGTGAATTGATTGAGAGCAGCCCTGCAGAGAAGGACTTGTGGGTACTGATGGATGAAAAACATTGGACACGAGCCAGCAAGGTGTGCTTCCAGCCCAAAAAGCCAACTGTATCTTGGGCTGCATTAAAATTGTTGTCCGCTGGTTGAGGGAGGCGATTCTGCCCCTCTACTTTGCTCCCATAAGACCCTACCAAGAGCACGGCATCCAGCACAAGTAAGATGTGGTCTGGTTTTGTTGGAGTGGGTCCAGAGGGGGGCCACAAAAGGAATCAGAGGGCTGGGACATCTCACCTGTGAAGAAAGGCTGATAGATTTGCATTGTTTAGCTTGGAGATGAGAAGGCTCCAGGGAAACCTTACTGTGGCTTTTCAATATATAAAGGTGGCTTATTAGAAAGACGGGCACAGACTTTTTGCCAAGGCTTGTAGCAACAGGACAAAGAGTAAGGGGTAACAGTTTTAAACTGAAGGAGGGTAGATTTAGATTTGTGGGAGGTGTCCCTGCCCACGGCAGAGGGGTTGAAACTAGACGATCTTTAAGGGCCCTTCCGACAACCATTCTAGGTTTCTACGATTCTATGATTTAGATTAGATACAAGGAAGAAATTCTTTATGATGAAGATGGTGAGACACTGGAACAAGTTGCCAAGAGAGGTGGCAGATGTCCCTTCTTTGGAAGTGTTCAAAGCCATGGATGGGGTTTTGAGCAACCTAATCTAGTGAAGGATGTCCCTGCTTACTGCAGAGGGCTTGGTTTAAAGGTCCCTTCCAATCCAAACTTTTCTATGATTTTATGAAATGCTTTTTACTGTACCGAGCAACTTGCATGTCTATGTATTTCTTCACAAAGCATGCCCACTTACTCTTTTGAACTACAGTAAAATCAAGGTATCCCAAACAAAAGCCCTGGTACCAAGCAGTAGAATACATGGAGATCATTCCAGTTAAGAGCTCATAAGTACAGACACCTGAAATACAGCAAGGATCAGTCATGACTGATGCCCTTCTGCTCTAAATGCTGGGGTGTTTTTTTAACCTGTGGTTTTAAAAAATGGACTTTACTTGAAATGCATGAGTAACACAGTCTGGAACAATTACAACTTACAAAAATCATAAAAAAAAGAAAAGAAATTAATAAATAAAATGGAAAATCATAAAATTTTCTTGGATGACTATTTGCAATGCTTTTTTGTCCTTTTTTTAAATAAAAAAGTTGTTAGAATTCACACATTTTCTAATTGTGTCAACAGATGGACCACTCATGCCAGGATGTTCCTGAGGTGTGAGGTATTAAAGAGATCAAGATGAAGCATTTTGAGAAAGCCAGCTACAACCATACACAATAACAAACACCACAAGCACCAGACTCAGCCATCGCTTTTCCCTCTTGAGTACTTTATGATAGAATTATCATCCTTGTATCTGTAAATACCAGCCTTATCAACATCAACATCCCTATCTGTAGATAAGGAGACTAAGGCACAGCGATCAGGAATTACAAAGTAGAGGCAACCACAAAGAATGGACTTGTGTAACTTCATTCTATACAATTATGTATGTAATAAGCGCACCAGACAACTGATTAGTACATAATGCCAGCAAAGCCTTACCCTGTAAATGTCCAGAGCTTTCAGCAACACAAACCAATCTTGGTCCGATTTTTTCTATGCAGAGAAGCTGAGCAAGCTTTTCTCTCTAGTGGTCCTGTTTTCACAATCCTCTTTCTCCACCTCCTTGGTCTGCCTGCCTATGTCTCTGCAGCTCCTGCAAGTCCCAGCACTGACTGTGGACCTCCATACACCTTAGTTAAGTTTAAATCAAGGCAATATCATACCTACCACACCTGCTCAAATCTGGCTCTACAACATTTCCACAGGGTGTGAGAGAATAAATGATGGACTTCCACACTGCTAATAGTGGCCATCCTGCTCTGCCAGCTTGCTCTGGAGCTTGCTCAAAGCCTGCACTTAAGGGCTGGCTTGCATCCAAGTAGTTCACTTGTTAGATTACTTGAGTCCAGGACCAGATGTGCTAAAATGCTTTCAGAAAGAATAGCACTACAGTGGTCATGGTTCTTTGAGATGTGCAGTAACCTACACACAATAAGTAAGCTGAATGTTATTATTCAATAATACATATTATCATAATGCTTCATCCCAAATCATGCCTCAGAGCGCTACTGTGCTAAAAGTTACCAGCCTGACTCTCTGGCATATTAAAGTATCAAGGTCTAAGCAGAAATAGTTTCCCTTTCTCCTTCAGATTAAAGAAACTGAACATATGGTTGCATTGCTTCAAAGGCATTCCTACAGGGCACTGCGTAGTATGCTGGGGACATAGCTGTGTGCATGGTCACTGAAGGACCTGGGAAGAAAGTCACTTAGTCTCCTGTGGTGTTACTGAGACCTACAAAGGAGAAAATGCTTAGGTTGATGAAAAGAAGAATATAAATCCCTGTCATGAAGAAAAGGTCTCCTTGGGGTCCAGAAGTGATTTATATGGTGCATTTGCTTCTAGCAGCAGGGAGGCAGCCTAGCTTCACCTGTAAGAATTGAAGGCAAAGGCCAAAGAAGGACTAACGTTGCAGAAGTTTTGCTCTGTGATCAAACTTCATGACTGCTGTGCTGGAGTTTTGTTTTTCCCTTTCTTAGGCCCGAGCTCTCATTACAATCTCGCTGGCACATCTCTTCTTAGAGCAATCCCTTTAGTGCCCAGTGTTAGTACAGAAGGTATCACCATCTGCTTTAGTGCCAGGAGAGTTTGTATTGCAATGTGGGCCTTAAGAGTTCCTTTATAAATCTCTAGGGAACAGAAGGACTCTGCATACTGCTAGGTGTCAGCCACCCCAGTTGCATTTCAAGTAGTAAAAGCTGCCCTCCGTACAGTCTTGAGCTTGCAAAGTAATACAAAGAAGAGGTAGTGTTGATAAATACTGATAGTCTGACGACTGGGAGCTACAAACAAGCAAAGCAAGCACATCCACATAGTAAACTATGCAGGAAGCAATCCACACAGCGTAGTTTTCATAAAAAACACCTGGTAGTTAAATTCTCTGCATCAGCTTCTAGATCTGAGTAAATCTAGGCTAACAGTTACAGACTTGTAGGAGTCCTGTAAGGATTTATTGCCATATGGGTGGAGGGAGGAGGATTACAGGGCAAACACAGAGCATGAGAGCACAGGGATGTAAATGCTGTTTATTCTTTGCTTTAAACTATGAAAAGATGCATCTATGTAACTCAATATCTCAATGCTTCATGACAGCTGGGTATGTTCCCATATGTATAAAGTGTAGGAATCATAAAATGTTTTTGTATTAATATAATTGTATTTAATGGAATGAAGAGACAGGAGAGTTAGAGCAATTTTTTTTATACCACCATAATAGGTATAACCTTATTTTGACACCACCCTAAAAACACGAAATGAACAAAAAGAAATAAAAAGCCTAGAAGAAAAAAAAGAAATAAACCAGAAAAAATTAATTTTATTTTAATTAATTCAATAGCATTCAACACTAAAAAAATGGTATCTTATTAATAGAAAACTGTTAGGTAAGACTTTTTAAAAAAAGGATTCAGTAAATTCTCTAAAGGAACAGATCTAATGAGATGCTACCATTTTAGAACAGAGTTTGTAAAGCATTGAACTAACTTTTTAACATAAGATATTCAGAATCATTCACTATCAGCAATTATTCCTTTAACGTATGTAGTTATAATGTGTACCTAATACGTCAAATAAATGAATAAACTAATCTTTTAAGACGGTCACTATAAATATGTAAATGTATACAATTTTTAAAGAGGTGGATAAGTAGATGCCACATTTCAGCCCTATCATCAACTTGCTAATTTTCCCAAAACACTGAAGCATACATCCTGAAATACCTAATATGTGTAATTGTTCCATACATCTCATTAAAATATTAAACCTTATTATCCCTACCACAATATTATACATTCTTTTCTGGTAAGATAACTCTAGTTCTATTGAGAGCACTACATCAAGTATTTATTCCCTCCTGCACTCAATTGAAATTGTACTACAGAGTAGACTATGAGATTTTTAAATTAAAAATTTCAATACTGAAAATCTAAACTTTCTGTTCTGAAGCCTATTCTGGAACTTAAGTTTTGAGAACACTGCACAATTTTCTACCTTTTGACCTAATAGACTTCTACAATTCATTATGAAATTACAAAATTACTATTAAAGCAAGAAATCATTGCTTATAACAGCATTTAGCTCAAATTATACGTTTGTAAACATTAATATGTTCCCTTCCATATGTTAAAAAGCTTGTCATACTCCTTTAATATGCTGTTTAAGAAATGTTCCTTCAATATAATAATTTGCTATTATGTCAATTTGGAATTAATTACTACAAATCTTTAAGTGAAAGAAATAAGCCACCTCTTCTACTTGTTCTCAAAGAAACAAACTAAAAACTAGTACAAACTGAGGGTGCAGTAACTAATTTTAAATCTAAGTGCACCCCTTCATAAACAGAACACTGACTTCAGAGCTAGACAGTGAGTTCCAACTTATTTTTTTCCAAATAGTAAAATTGCTTGGAATTTTTTCATTGAGTTTGAAAAATGCCAATGTACAAATACCATTATTAGTATATGCACATAAAGAGTAATGCATAGGGTATTAGATTATTCATTTACCTGGCTGCATCCCCTATTAAATCAAGATGGGTAAACTAGCTGATACGCATTGGCATTGATTCACTTTATACAGACTGCTGAAGTTCAGAATTTAACCTAACAGCATTAAATAAATCTCTAGGTTGAGCTCTGAAAAGTCAGTGAGGTTATACACAAATCAAGCAATGCTTCAGAGATCACTGGCGCAACTCTGCCCCTCACATTCAAAATGTTAAATCAGTCTACAGTAGTTCATCAGACAATAAAATACTTTCCCACCAACTTGGATGACAAGAGAACTGTTCTGATTAAAGCTTTCTGGAATGCATCGGATGAAAAGAAGATTTTTATTAAAAAACATTAACTTGTGGTATCTGGAAAAATGAGCATCATCGGCCACAGTTATGACAGATGATTGCCTACCCGTAAACCCAGCCACATTATATGCCAGGAAGGTTCCCTCTGAGCCTGGGTGAGACAGAGAGTATCAGCTTTCAGGTTCCCACTTTGAATTATGCCTAGACCAAAGACAAATCTACACTGTGGGTTAGACATATTCCAAATCCAGCTTTGCCTGTCTTCATACTATTTCTAGGCAAGGATGCCCAAGCTCTGAGGCTTGCTGATGATATTGCCTACAAATCTCTCGATTTCTAACAGCCCAGATGTTTGTGCACATGAACTGGAAAACTTAGGCCTGAGCAAGGTCACCACTAGATTTTCCTTACTCAGTCCTCCATCAGCAAGAATAGATGCTTTAAGCCTGAGGCACAGCCAAACCAAGTTGCCCACAGTTTTCATGGAAGCCTGTCAAGATGTAGGGCAGCCTGAACTTCCAAACCACCAAGGAAGGACTTTCAGTTTCTGAGGTGGATGTGAGGAATCTGCCCTGAGGTCACAGGCCTTGTGAACTAGGCAGGCCTTGCTAATAATGGCGATGCTCACAAGAACAACAAACTGTGGCTCCAGGAGGACGCGTTCCTTAAAAAATACCATGCATTTGCAACATGTTTAAAAAACTTGACATTTCTTATGAACTGAAAGCCTTAGTTTGCGACCAGATCTAGTCCTTACATGCTTCTTCCCACAGGCTCTTTTATGCCCTCTCTGCATACTTCTCTGAAGACTTCTCTATGGCAATCTACAAGCACAAACCCACTCCTCTGCACGCTGTACATGCTATTCACACCCTTGGACTGGGCATGATCTTTTAGATCAGAGCCCGTGTTCCTCAGAAATAAGGACATAGTGCTCATGCACAAGGACATGAACACGACTGCTCACTCCAAAGTGCCTCTGTGTATGAAGAAGACAGACTAGGGTACAGGCACAGACTATTACACATGAGTTTGGAGATGCAAGATAAACTGGGTTGTTATGGGGGAAAGGCAAAGAATCAAGCTCAGTCAGTGAGCTGCCCCGCTTCTGTGAACCACCTGGATCAGTATTTTTTTCATACACATCTTCAAAGCTCTTCAGTGGATAAACTGCTATGCAGTATTGTTAAGGCTGTAGCATGCCTATTAGCAGAAGATAATCTACTATCCCTAAAGTGCAGTTGATTAACTTCCATTAAAGCCAGTGATGCTGACAATCACATATGAAAAATGAACCACAATTCTAACAAGTATCTGGCTATGCATAGCAAAGGAAAACACACTTTATTGAATATGCTGGTAAGATACAGTAGTACTTTCTCTTTCTGCTCAGGATAAAATGAAATATAACCAGAAATCAGAAACAGATTTGGAAAATAACTAGCGTTGTTACACTTTTGCACAGATCTGAAAAATCAGTCCTATACATGCAACTCACTAATGGTGTTTCTTGTACCCAGAACAATCATATCTTTACATACAGCTACCTTAATGAAAGAAAAGGCTACCTTAAAATTTAAAGAAATCATCTATATTTTTGTAAGTATAAAAAAGAAATACTCCACTAAGGAATGGAAGAAAAAATAAAGTACATTTAAATAGATTTCATTACATTCTAAGATGCCAAATCATCTGTGAGTGGTTTCTTTTTAGATGAAACGAAATCAAAATATAGCACAGATGTTGGACAAACCACATTTGAGGCCTATCACACACTGGCATTTTTCAAATTATTTTGGCTCATCTATTAAATAAGGTGTATTTTGCTTGATTTTGAAAAGGGAAACATCAGGAAATATTTAAAGGCCAATTGCTGCCAATTAACTTTGATCAGCAAAAGTTGCATTTGAATCTTTTAGATTCTTTTGTCTGTCTGGAATAACACACTATTCTAAAATCTAGCAAAACAACAACTTGATGATTAATGTGTGTTGGCAGCCTCACCACAAGCTTGCTTAACAGTTGGATTTTAAATAAACAGCTGTCTTCATTATGATGGGAAAGAAATCTGACTGTTTTCATGTTTTTGTGTTATTAAAATATGATCAGAAATTGCTTTTTTCCCTTTTAAGACGAAACAGCCAGGCATTCTGGTGACAGACTCTTTCAGCAGTTTGGATAGTTTTATAACTATCTCACAAGTATCATCAAACCATAGTCTACGTAGTCTGAAAAAGCCCTTGGCATGCCAACACCAGCTTGTTGCCGCGTACTGCTGGGGAAAGGCAGAGAAACCCTAGTGCATAACAATTCGTACCTGCAGCCAGGGAAGGCAGAGGACCTCCAGAAACAGGCTGCTGAGACAGATAGTGTATACAACATTAATGATTTCTCTTAGGTTTAAGGTAATACTTGCCCACAGTGGGCTGTAAGTGAGAAATCCGTACCCAGACATTAACTCTTTAGAGAAGCTGAAGTTTAATATTTAATGTCCTGTGCAGACTATTGAATTCTAATGTTTATAGATGCTTTTGGTGTATCCATTTCTAAAACTTGTCTACTGTGGTCATACTAAGACCTGTGAGGATAAACCCCTACCATTGAAATAGTTGAAACCTACATTTAGTGTAGATACTATTCTACATCCTGATGACTAAATTATACAATATTTTCTGAATGTTTTCATATTAAAACTGTGACCCAAAAATATTTTTCAAACCATCTAATAACATGCAAAAAGAGACTATTAAATCACCTCTATGTGTTTGAAAAGAATGAACACTTACTTCTAAGTCGTTAAAGAATAGATGAGTGTCCGCCAAATTGAAAATCATCTCTTCCATTCGGAGTCCAAGAGATACAGAAGTAGGTGGATCCTTAACGAAGAAATTATGTGAGTACATCATCAATACTGTGCCTAACAGACATACTGGAATACAAACCGGAGGAACTATTTTTCAAGAGGGATTATTTGATACAATACAATATCTACTTGTTCAGTTCAACTTCAGCAACTCTCCACACTTGTACTACAACACTCAAAACGCTCAAAAATATGACTTTAATTTGACTGACACCATGACTCTGCACCAGGACATCTGTGGTCAACTTTGTGCATTCCTAGCATGGAAAGAGCAAATCCGTTTCACCTAAAACTTCTACAGATTTAACAACTGTTTACAAGCTTCATGATTAACTGGGGCATGATAATGCTATTGTGACTTAAAATAAACTCTCACTGGTCACACATGAGAGGATTCAGTCCTGGGAACACCTAGTGACTTTAAAGCAAATAACTGTTAATGTTTTATTGGCAGATGGCAATTATATTTAAAACCACTCCTTGATTCTCCACAAAACCATGCTTTAATTACGCTTTCAGTTTGGCCCACCCATGCAGAGTGAACAAATCTATTGTTTGTTATTAATACATAACACACTCTAACTTCTCTGCAGAAATTACCATAACAACTTATTCCTTACTGAGCTAATAAACTCAAAAAGCATGTTCAGCATTGTGGTTACCAAATGCTTTACAGATGTTTGTCTTGTTTTGATTTTTTTGTGTTTTATGTATTTTCAACCTGAAAAATCAAAAATAAAGCCTAATATATACATTTGATATAGAGTTTCTCATTTATAATTCCAAATATATCCAAGTGCACAGAAGCATGAATTTGAAAGAACATGTTAGATTATCCCATGACACCCTCTATTAACAATATAAGTTTGTTAGGAATTGTATTTTAAATAGAACTGCAGAAGTGAAACCCCATATTTTATTTAAAATAAGTTAATATTCTAAACCTGATGACAACTCAAAGTCAAACCCTATGAGATGCAGTTCCTAGGGTGTTTTTCCATCTCTCAATTAAATTAATAGGTGCTTCAACACGATCCCTGATCTTTCAAACACTTTTCTGTAACTACTGCATTAAAGGCAAAATGTGTCAGTAGCAAAGAGTTGGGAAAGAATGGTGATTTGGCAACCTGTTGGCTTTCCAGAAATGCCAAAACCCAAGTAAAACTAAGCAGAAAAAGAATTTTCGGAAGAAGCATTTAGAAACAAAGCTACATAGAACAGAAAAAACATTTATTCTTGAACTCACATACATTAAGAGTAAGTTTTCTAGTACCAAAAAATAGACCTTATAAATGGGAAAGAAAAATTGCATCATGCCATTTTGATGAACTTTGTCCTTAAAAATAAGCCTTCTATTCAAACTGGCACCACCAAAAGAATAATATTTGGCTTCTTAACTTCAATGGCAATCTGTCTCTCTATCTGAATATTGCTCTACCTGTAGGCTTATGTCTTCCTTTTTCTTCTAGTCATTTGAGGTGGAAAGCAGGTGATATTTTCTCTCTTGCTAGGCCTGAGGCTACATTTCCCTCTGACATTCCTGCTTATCTTTGTGCCCAGTTACAACCTCACCATTCTTCAGAGCTCAGGGACCTTTCTTTTAAAACCAGACAAGGATTTTTCTTGTGCCTGAGCACTAACACAAGTCACCCCATAGAAGTCTCTGCTTTAATTATTAGCTCCATCTTGATTATCAACTGCTAACATAATGGTGTAGAACTAATCCCATTCTGAGCTTCCATACATAAATACGAACATCATTTTGAAAAGCAGAATACATAGGCAGACAGAACACTGGTTATGAGCCCATAAGGTTAATTTTATACAAACGGATGTGAATATATATTTAAAGTTTCAACTTACACATGACTTAAACACTTTTATTCATTTTTTATAACACTTCTGAATCTGAAAAAAATGGCTTTTTGTAAAGCTTTTTGTGAACCATTTCACTCAAAGGCATTTTTAAATGGCAGAGAAAACAGAATGGGGATTTCTCTAAAGTAATATTAAAATAATGCCATTTATTAGGTTAATTAAATCAGGAGAAAAATCAAACAAGAAAAATCATTGGCACCTACTGAAAATGTCAGATTAAATTCCATAAAAGCTAAAAGAAGAAAAAAAACAGGTTGCTTTTCAAAGAAACCATAATTCCGTAATCAAACACAACCGTTTCTACAGAAAGTTCCACTTAGGATAACAACTGTGTTAAGTTGCAGCTGTGGATACCTACGTTTTAACAGAAGCAAAAGCCTTATCTACATAAGGGTTTTTAATATGTGTCACAATCTTGCAACTGCTCCAGTAAAAAGCACAAGAGCCTTGGTTTAAGGCATTGCAGTAGATTCAATTCTGATGTCAGACATTACAGTGGGAGTTCAAAACTTAAAAAAAGGCAAGGCTAGAATAAGGTTTAAAAAAAGAAAATCCCAAGCCTTTTTTTGCAATTTTAAGCCAGTAATTGCTAACTAATTATTGTGAGGTGTCACACAATGAGCAGGAAAGCTAACAATCTGTTCTTGCTGATTGGTATTTGCAGATTCAGGTGGAGTGTCTTTTCAGGTACGGTTAAAATCAGGTACAAATATCTGAGAGAAGTACAGTTCAGCTAAAGAAAAGAAATACCAATGTCAAACTGCTTAAGCAGGCCTCTTGTTTGGAATACTGATATTGGAGCCAAAACATTGTCTGTATGTCATTTCTAAATTCTACCCACTCTATTTCTTTGTTTTGTGGAGAAACAAGAAGTTGAAAAACAGGAAAGTTCACTTTGGGTACAAGGCTTATTTTCCACTTAAGCCCACAGGTCACAAATGAAGGGTTAAGTGAAACCAGGCTTTGTTTTTCCAAATCTCTAAAATATATTAAACTAGAATAAAATAGCTTATAATTTAAAGGAAAATTCCTTTAAAGCCTCTGACTAGAAATGCTTTCATGGAGAATGGAAATGTACATTAAGACCACAGTAGCCTAGTGCCAATACTGAGACTTATTTTCACCTGCTCCAAGATACTAAAGAAGTGCTTCTACTTTTTCCAAATTCCAAAACTCATTTAGTTGACATCTGGCTCAAAACATACATTTTGAGGTGTCAGAAGACCTAATGTGAATTAATGTAATTGAGAACTTGACATGTGATCAACAGTTCTCTGTACATACTCAAAAAAATCCAAAATCAGATGGAAATGTTTTGTTTTGGTTTGTTTCTTTTTCTTCCCTTCTAGAAGTACAATCATATTCCTACACTAGTTTCCTACATTTCCATTAAATCAAAAAAATTCAAGTCACTCTTAAATAAAATGAAAAATGCAAAATAAAAATGTAACAGTTTATGCCATGACTGCACAAACTGAAAACCAAGTATTATTTTGTTCCAACAAAGGTGAAGGACAAAAGCAGGGAGAAAGCAGTGCACAACAGCAGCAAAAGGAGACCAGGTGATAAAAACAGATGAGAAAGTAGGAAAATACAGAAAAGGGTGGCACAAGCAAGAAGTTATGAGGAACAAGGTAGAACGCAAAAAAGAAAATCAATCCCCGCAGCAGCGCTGCTGATCATTCACAGTCATTCACCGTGAAACTCACTCAGGCATTATCAAAAGAGCTGAATGCCAAGTTGCCAAATCCCCTACTTAATTAGGATATTTTTGCCTGTTTGAAGAGCCAGCTTTTGTATTTTAATGATTATGTGAGCAGCTTAGATTTAATTTTTTAAAAGGGCATTTCTAGTCCTCAACACAACGCAGAAACACATGAGAACATGGTGTTAGATTGCTCAAAAAGCAGAATACACATGAAAAGAACATAAATTCCCCTCAGATTTTTTTTTCCAGACTGACTTATGATCTGGATTTCTGATTTTAAAGGCCAGAAATTATTCAGAAACAGTCTTTAAAAAAAATGTGTGCCTCCTATTACTGCAAAGAAATCCTACAATTCTCATATGATAGATACATATTTTAGCACGTTTGCTTTGAACATTTGTCACTGTCTTCCTCTAATATCTATGGAAATTGATAACTGTTCTCTGAAGCTGTCAGTAAGCCAAGAAAAACTGTGATATGAATGAAACCTTAAGAAAAACAAAGCAAGAATGGCACACTTCCATGACTGCATCTGAGAGCCAAGGACATGTATGTCGCTACCCCTCACCAGAAAAGGGTATTTATCCACAGCATAAGCACTGATTGCTGTCACCCCTCTTAACATCAGTGATCGGTTGTCATTTAGCAATGCAGCCACATGCCATGCAACCTGAAGAAAACAGTGTCAGCCGTGATGGAATTGCAATAAGGAGTCATCCACCTCCTTGCAGCATACCTAGGTGTATCTCTTTATAGCTGAATATTAGACACTTTACTCAAGCACCCAGTCAAAAAGGTATCTATGTTCATGCTCCAATTAATGAAAGCACCATATGGAACTAGTAGCAAATGGAAGAATATGCTTGCATGAGTACTTCTATAGTAAGAACTAATTAGGCTTTTCCAGCCCTGCTACGCATCCCAAAAGAAGTGGCGAGATTCTGTTAGTACTGCGGGGTTTTTTTGTGAGCACTAGGATTTGTTCTCCCCATTCTGAGTTGAATTAAACTGTCACAGAGTTGGTGATTTTGGGGTGCCATGTAAAATCTGCTGTTGGAGGGAGTTTGTCATATCTTCACAGAAGGCTGAGAAATGGAAAACAACTTTCTGTAAATGCTTAATGCTCTATAATGCTACTGTCTATATGTATCCATACAACAACTGTCAAAACATTTAAAGTTCTAGTGTCTTTTTATTACCTAAATAGAAACTATAATGTACTGGAAACGTTGGCTACTGAAACAACTTGCTTGAATGATACGTAATGAAAAAAATTAAATTATATTCCTCAAACAGGTAAGTTGCTATTACAGCAAACACTTCTGAAAATACAACACACCTGAACAAGCAAGGAAGGTTGCAAAGAAGCACTGCTTTCGATTTTGATAATATAACTGTTGTTATTCACTTAAGACTGTGTTCAGTTATGATTTACAGATTGTGCATAACAAAGATTTGACTCATAAGGAGACTTTCAAAAACATATGTCAATATGTAGATTAAAAAAAAGTTACAGTAAAAAATTTTAGACTAATCTGTGTCCAAAAGTATTATTCTTCTTGCCTTCTCAATAGAGAGCACAGTCCACTGTTGGTTGCTCAGAATGAAATGATATTTTATCAAACAGTCCTGGAAGTTCTTCACTCTCTGAGAGGAGCTAAACCTTTACAGATTTTTATTGTATCAACAGGTTTCCGACACTATGTACGTACAACCTAAACTTCAAGTTGTCAAAGTATCACTGCCAATACTATTTAATTATTTACTGAATATAAGAGCTGAGAAAGTTCAAAGAAAGGACATGTGAAACAGCTTTACTTCTTGATTTTTTTATGTCCTGAAACACTAGTATCATTTTGCCTCTGGAAAATCTACTGGTGTTCCTTGTATATCGACCATAAACCAGCATTCATTACTGAAAATTTCCACCAGTTTCTTGACACTTACCCTTCCATATCTGTTGGCATAGGACCCTGTAAGCAAGGAATGGAAAATGATGATTGTCTCATCCAAATCCCAAATGAATACTCTCTGTAAAAAGAGAATTAAATCAATGTGTTCCTCTGTGAAGCTGACACTTGAAATGGAAAGTTAAAATTTGAATCCTTAAGTGCACAAATGAGAAAATTGTATTTAAATGGTTATATATTAAACCCATAGTTTCCTTGCCATTTATTTTCAGAACTAACAAATTTTTTTCCAGAATAGGGTAATACAATCTGTTAGTTTTTACTACAATAGCTATTACACTAAATTATTCTATTAGAATAAAATCATAGTTATTGTCAAATACACACAGAAAATGAGATTTATGATGTATTATTTTAAAGCCAGATTTGAGACAGAAACTGCAATAAATAAAGAGAAACCTCTGAAATTTAAATCTCTTGGGTTTAAATTCTGCATTTCTGCAAGTCTTACAAAACTAAGTTCACGTAACTGCTCTTGAAAATTACCTCTAAAACCAAAATAAAACAAACTGCTGCTAAGCACTTGTACCTCCCTAATCTATGTTTATTTTAAACGGATTTTAGGCACCTGAAGAATGAAAATTATGAACTTAGATGTTGCATGTGTAAGAATTTATGGCATCACTAAATAATTATTTTGCTTACAACCAACAGAAAATACATATTTTAAATTTGTCCTCTGACTACACACAAAATAATATTTTAATAAAAAATTATTAAAATATTTATCAAAAATTATTCAAAGTATTCAAATACTATTATTTTAAATTCTGGTGAGACTGTATTTCCCATGACAACAAATGGCCAAGGCTTTTGGAAACGAAAAGCAACGCAGTGTGACCACTCATAGCTGTGGTGTGTCATTAGAGATGTGTTCTCAATACAAAGTATGGACCACTGAGGGGATTATGAACACAGCATGAGAGAACAAGAAGCGTCTCCTGTCCAGATGCAAATTTTTTCTTTGATTTGGGAAAAGCTTGCACTTTTTTTTTTATTTTAGTCCAAAGGAGAAAGAAACCTCAGGTATTTTTCAGAGAAAGCAGGTGCTCTTCATGAAGAAGTTTCTTTAGAAGAAAAATTTTATTGTCTACAAAATACTTTCAGAAAAAAAAAAGAATGTGAGCTTATTTTTGATGTGCATATAATACTTCTTTCTGCAAAATAATGATAAAAATAGAGTATGTAACAGATCAAAGATTTAATATAACGTACCTCTAGATCAGAGTCAGGTGGTGGTGAAGGATTATTGTTTCTTCTGCCACGTCCACGTGATTTCCCATCTGAACTACGACGCAATCTATCTGAATCGGAATCTTTAATGGGTGTTGATGGACTGTGGATTGTACTGTATTCTGCTGTAGTAAAGAAATTACATCTTCACCTTTCAGTTTAGACTTCAAAATTTTCAACTTACTTGCTTTTTACATGTGACACTAAAACCAGGATGTTTACTAAGAAGTCCTAACTAAAATAATTACATCTACAATAAGTGGCAATACTGATACATAAAATATTTAAGTCAAGTTCAAGTTAAACATACAGAGAGATATATTATTTCAGTGAACAAATAAAAAGAAGTAAAAAACAAATCTTCATGCCTGTAAATCATAGAGATGATATCACTTCATAGATAAGATTAAAATCTAAATGAACAATTTTAAGGAATACCAGCACTTTTTTAAAGAACATTGATTTAATTCTACATTTTCAAATACGGTTTAGGATAAACATTATGGTGACTGATAAGAAAAAATCATTCAGGAGTGAAAAAAAAAGGTATAGAAATTGAAATCTTTTCCAAATTGCCTGGTTGCAGGCACTTTACTTTAAGACCACTACATTTGACCCAGATAAATAGAATTCTTTCTAAATATGGCATGAAATAAAGTCCTTATTTTCCCAGTGTAATTTCAACTAGTAAGTTTTAAATATACGTCAATTATTAAGATAAAATCTATAGTATTCTTTAAAGGTCCACTGAACTTTTCCAATGAGTACCTTCAAGACAGGATACATTTTTTTATAAACAGTATTGTATGTTAATTATTATGCCTCAGCAAAATTTATTTGCAAAAATATTTCCTGTTGTTGAACAGGTAAGAGGAATGATGATTCAGGTGGGTAAGAACAACAAAGCTTTCCTGAAAACATGCTACTTGGAAGATGTTTTGCCATTCTTAATATCCAGAGACTCAGTAACAGTGACGTGTTCAAAATTAAACAAAGCATGAATTATCCTTCCTAATTCATTTAATTAGAAGTATGACACTCCTCAGAAACGCAACAACAAATTTTTATATCTCTTTTCAAGACTTCTTTTCAGAGTCTTAAGTTCAAAGAGAAAAGACTTCTTTTGATGGTTGGGGTTTTTTCCCCCGTATCTTTTGGGAAGGCATCTGGAATTCTTAGCATATGATATATTTATCAATTTCACATCTCGGTTAACATTAACTACTCTTTAGAGTTCAGTACATGTGGATATTTGTATCGATATAATTTAATTTTTAATCAGCCTCTACCATGGCATTCCAGTTTGAACAGACAGGTATATTCCTCACACAATGGATTCCTTCTCCTAAAAAAGATCCTGTTGAGGTCAAAGGTTAGATTAAGGCGTAGACTCTAGACATCTGTGTAGCACCCCATATTCACAATTACTCAAAATAATAATAGTTGCTTGTGTTGAATGAAAGGAAGGGGTTTTGAAGTTCTCACGTTCAGCCTTCAAATCTACACTCAATGGAAATTAGTATATGTTATGTCTTTCACATTATACCTCTACCTAAGTATCTCAGGCTACAGTAAACAAAGCAGAATAACAAGATAGGATTAACTGAAAGTAAAACAAAGAATCTTCAAAAAAAGACTGTACCTATACCTACAAGAGTGATATTGTGTATGTGCCAAAACCAAAAGTCAGCCAGCCACGTCAGTCTACATTACTAAATAAAAAGGTTTAAAGTACATTCCATTAATATACATTTTTTCCTATGACAATGTAGACTTCAAAGTATTTATTTAAACTAATAGTTCGAATGCTGACTGCTCTTTCGTCAACTATACTGAAACGTAATCAAGAAATCATAACTCCACTAGTACAAATTTCCAACCTTTAAAACTTGAGGTTTTCTGCTATATGTTATTTTATTGTTAAAATTCTTAATAAAAAGAAAAAGAAAAAAAGGAAAGAAAACAATGCACAAAAGTTTTGAAATACATATAACAGTAAAATAAACAGATGAGAATTTCTTCAACAGGTATATCACAGTAACACAGTATCACAAGGTTGGAAAAGACCTTTGAGATCATCGAGTCCAACCTATGACCCAACACTAACACTTACTTGTCGTTTAAACCACAGCACTAAGTGCTTCATCCAATCTGTTTTTAAACACCTTCAGGGACAATGACTCCACCACTTCCCTGGGCAGCGCATTCCAATGGCCAATCACCCTTTCAGTGAAAAACATATTCCTAATATCCTAATATCAAGCCTAAATCTCCCCTGACAAAGCTTGAGACCATGTCTTCTTGTTCTGTCACTGGTAACCTGAGGTAAGAGAACAACCCCTGCCTGCCTACAACCTCCTTATTGCAATAAGATCTCCCCTGAGCCTCCTCTCCTCCAGGCTAAACAACTCCAGCTCCCTCAGTCGCTCTTCATAGGGCTTGTGCTCCAGCCCCTTCACCATCTTCGTTGCTCTCCTCATATTGGCCAATGATGTTCTAAATAAGTGCTCTAAAATGTAGACATAATCAAAAATTGCATTTCCTGTTGACTAATTGAAATTAGGGTTGCTCTTGGTCTCTTGACGGTATTATTAGGAGGTTAGATCCCAGTTTTTAAAATTCTTCTCACAGATGTGATAGGCTTAAAACTTTAATTATTAAACTTGGGATAGTAATAATAATACTGCATAAAATAGGGAACAGATAGCATGGAAAAAAATATAAACAAAACTTCATGACAAATAAAACCAAGCAAACTGAAAAGAGTGAACACATAGAGCAGTGTGGTAAGGGCGACAAAGAAAGTCTGTTTGTAAGAGCCATTCAGCTTTCCATTTTTGCAAACACCTTCTATAAGTATACTGCATTCAAAATTTCAAACACAGGACTGCAAATTTATGTGTAAGCTCATTTTCATCTCCCCTTGTCAGGTGCAAGTTATCTGTCTGAACAGGCCAGACCCTCACCTCACAGAAAGACTCCCAGTCCTGCCTCGGGACCCAAAGGCTGGCCAGCACAATTTAGCCCACCTTTCTGGGGCTGTACCTGCAGCATTTCCAACAGAGATTTGTCTGTCTTGCTCTTAGGGATCTCTCCAGGAAATCTACTCTGCTGCTTTAAAACTATACCATTACAAACAAAACACCCAAGTTCAGCATTCATTACAGCAACTTAAGTTCCATCCCTGTAACTGGAGAAAAAATTCCTCCTTTCATGGTATTTGCATGCATTTGAAGATTGCTCTGGATCCCTTTGTTGTTAGGTTAACCCTTTCCTGACAAATTTCTTTTCTAGACTTTGATTATTGGTCTCTGTTTTCTCTCCAAGCCGGACCCAGGAAAGTGAAGCAAAGTTGAGCAAAGCTTTACTTTCCATGTCCTGCAGGCTGCTCTGCCCTGGATACCACTTGGCAGGGGGCAATCTGCAGTTTCTGCAATATTTTCAATAAATGTTAGTTTCAGGATACCTATATCATCTTTGAAGGAAGAAGTAATACCTAACTGATCGTTTATCAAAGACCTAGCCAAACATTGCACATGAACTGAATACACAACACTGCTAATACCTGGAGCTTCTGAGCTTACTCAGGAGACCAGTCTGTTATGACCAGTGTGACAGATATCAATTACCAACATGGGAAACGTGACATAGTGTGTCAGAAACCTATTCCATGTATGTAAAGGGAAACCATAGCATGTACTCTTTGGATTAAGGCTGCTCAACAGGGCAGCCTCGATGTGCATGGCTGGGTTACCAGCTCGCTGTCCAATGGTTCCTCTCAGGTCCTCATAAGGAAACCCAATTAAAGAATCTGGTATCCAGCTGAGCTCTGAGCCTTGACAAGACCAAGCCCTGAAAAATTCTGGACCAAGCAACAGCGGCTGAGGGTACTCGATGTGACACTAATATCTGAATTACTGGGAGCAGCCCGCAGGAAAAGGTAGAGCCTGGAAGGAGCTGCCAACATTCCCCATCCCACATTTGTGCAGTTCATCATTCCCGCCTAAATGTATACTTCACACCTGCTCCTATTCAGATCACATCTCCATTTTTTGAGTTCTTATCCTCTCTCTAAAGAACTCACAGCCCCTCTCAGCATGGTGTCATCTACATATTTAATAGGCAAACACATTCTGTTCCGTCACCTAAATGATTAATGAAAATGCTGGGCCCAAGGCAGACACTGAGGAATGCTGCTGTAACTACCCTTCTATTTTAACAGTGAGCTCTCATTGACTTCTCTCTGGCCAAGGTTTCCTAAACAGCTTTATATAATTCTGCTGAAGTTTCTGCTAGATTGCTTTAGCCTAGTTTGCTTATAAGATTGTCAAAAGATCTTATGCAGAGCAGAAAGTGCTTGCTGAAGTCGTCATATAGCAACAAAATATATTATTGTTATACTCATTATTCTACATTCATTGATAGGAGGGAGGTTAATTTGTTCAGCTGACTTCTTAGTACCAGACATATTGTAATATTAGCCAAAGGAAATAATTAAGTTTCTGAATTTAACTTTATCCTATTGTTCAACAACACAAACAGGGAGGTGCAGGAGAGAACCTAGCCCTCCACTAAATCATGAGCAGAAAGGGGGTGAGGATCAGCTCTTCTCTGCCTGTCCCAAAGCTAAAGCAAGACCACCAAACAAAGCTGGCAGCAGCCAGATTAAACACAAGGAACAATTCAAATAAAAGCTAAATTTGTTGCACCAAATTTGTTGTACCAAAAAATGTCAGGCTCCCAAAGGATTTAAGGGTTCAAGAGCAGCCTGAAGATATCCCTGGAAAAGAAACAATTAGGGGTGCTACAACCATGCTGCATTAGCAGGTTGGGTCTCTGGGACAAAACAAGTGGCGGAAATGAACCCAGGCTCTACTGCCTGTTTCTGGAAGGTGATTTCAGTGTAGGTGCAGTCTGATCTAGTCTGTCAAGCATCCCCAATAAGCACTGGAGGAATCAGGTGCTGTTCTGGAGGATACCTTCTGGGTTAGTTTTGCCTGGAAGGACTCCAGCCATGTGCTCTAGGACCACTCCGCTGAGCCAAAGCTCCACATCAAAACGGACTCCTGCTCCAAATTAAAATGCTAATGTAGGCACACCCTAAACATACAAACAACAGCAGCTTTGGAAAACACCTGAGATTAAAACATTTGGAAGCTGGAAAAGTGCTTAGGGCAAATCTTACACAAGCTTAGCCTGTCCTCGCTGCTCCCAGGGTGCCTGCCTGCCGGCCAGCTGCAGCAGACATGGTATGGGGCTAGCTGATCCGTTGGTCTGGACCACTACAGTCACTTCTGTGTGCTGCGTATGCCTTCACAAAATGACATTAATGGTGTAGCAACAGTTGTTCTCCTGCATCCATTAACAGACACATAATTTTAGATATCTGTGCTACAGCACCTCTCTGCACTCTGCCCTAGGCTATCAGTCGCTAAACAATACAGTTTGTTTCCGCTTCACACATTCAAGAGTTCCCTCTTTCAAACCTCAACCAAGTGTAACAGACCCAATCTTGACTTCTCTAGTCAATCAGAAAAATATTTTAAACCCAAATTCTACGGAGGTATGCCTTTTTTTTGCCAGGTGTGACTGGTACCCCCTTGCTACTGACTCCTGGTAGTAAACTCTGTAGGGTTTGGTGACACAAGGCCAGAAAAAACCTGAGGAATAAAATATGTTCACATTCTGTTTTTCCCAAGATATATGAACCATACTGTAGCAAACTTTCTGTTATGCTTAAGGCACCGTATTACTGCAACTTGACATAATATTTCATAAGCATATACTTCCCTGTTATACATCACTGTGGGCAGTTTTGATGGTTTTGTCACACAATAATTTTTAATCATCTCGTGAGTAAGAATACTTTGATCACTCATGAATAGACAATATAGCAACAGAGATAACATTTGCAATACCATATTCTGTAATTCCTTTCTGTTTGTTATGGAATACCCCCCAAGTAATTGCTGAATTTTCGTACCGTTAAATTAAATGTACAGCAACAGTAAGAAGTGACTCATCTGGGGAACACTGCCTATGCCAGTAATCCCAATATCAAAGCTATATCTAGGTAAATCTCACTGGTGAGTGTCTGGGTAGAGTCCTTGGTGTTGACAAAGGCATTGCAAATTTCATGAGTCTTTTTCCCTACTACACTGAACGAATATGCAAAAAAGAGTAAATGCACATTATCAAGATAATCGTATCTCAGGTCACAATGTAAATCACATGGACGAGATGGGTCTAGGATAGCAGGTACAGACAAATATCTCTGCAAGGAGGTATGCAGAAATATTTTCCGTTTAGATTGTACTCAGAATAATGGTTTTCCCTCAAATCTTACATACTTCATTTTGAACACAGACCTTAAATCCACAGGCCAGTCATAGTTCAAGGCCTGTATACCAAAATAAAAATGTAAGATACAGGCAATTTGAATATGCCAGTCTCGTGCCATTATTTTCTTACTTTTGCATAAATAAAATTTACTTTTGCATAAATTAAGCTAAACATGAAATTTCGTGAGCGCTATATAAACTGCTTACATAAAACTGGATTAAACAATACAGACTAATAGGTATTTGAGGATTATTTTTTTTAATTCTCTGTAAAAAATACGACCATTACACTAGTAGTAGGTAAGTAGAAGCACTAAATAAGTATTGCAAGAAATATAATAAAGCCTGCTGACAGGATGATAGAAGGACGTCTTTCGTGCTGTTTTGACAAAACATCAAAATCTTCATCTGAAAAATGAATCTGGTATTTGTCTATGAGGACCACAAGCATCCTATTATAAACTTGACAGAAACCCTCAACAGTCTGTTAAAAATATTGTCAAAAATATCAACTTATTTCAAGGCTTGGGTGGCTTTTTGATTTAGGATTGTCTATTCAAAATAATGAAAAAATATATTAACAGTATATTACATATATTAGCATACATTATGACAACAGCTATACTAAGAAGCGCTGTAATGGTCCAGATTTTCTTCTCCTACTTCCAATGTTGAAGGAAAAAATCTACTCATGTTATGGATTGAAAGCTCATCCCAGAAGGAAACTAAAATTCTGTTGTTATTCGAATGAAAAAGATTTTATTTTATAAAGCAAAAGTTAGGATTCTACAAGTGGAAAAAAACTTTTGAAAATTCTTAAATTTGAACTGAAAAAATTCGAATTAAATTTGAAGCAAAGTGCACATTAAAGATTTGAAATGTCATACTGAGATCTATTATTTTGTTTAATAATTTCCTAATTATGTCATTAGCAAAAGTACAGCATTCTGCTTACAAGAAAATATCATTAATTTCTATGTCTGATATACGAAGACAAGGACTACCAACCTCTGGGCAAACAAAAGGTTTCGTCATGACTGAGGCACAAGAAATTTTTCAGATCCACAAAGGAAAGAGAAAGAAGAAACACTGACTTATGGAAAAATCTCAGGTTCTTCTGCAAGAATCCCTGGACGTCCTGGATTGCATGGCAAAAACTTGCACATTTAACTAAGAACTGTGGGAAACCATGAAAGGATTATTTTATATTTGTACAAGGAATTAAACATACTCGAAGTGAAATTATCTGAACTTTCTGAGTCTGCAAAACTCTACTAAAAATGTCACGAGCACATAATTACTTTCTCTCTTTTCACATGTTTCTTACCAGACTCTTCTGTTTCACTTACTGGCCCAAATTCATAGGAACCACCTATGTCTGTCAAATTATTCTGGTGGCTCTGTAAAGTCTGAAAGCTGTTCTGTGCTTGTCCTGGCATAGTTCAGAACCGCACAAATTACATGGCTTTTTTAAATATAGAAGATACATATAGGAATATCAACATCCAGCAAGAACAGCTGCAATTCAGCAGCTGGAGCCCATCCTACTAAAGGAGTAGAGCAGCCTGACACGATGGCTCTGCAGTGCTTCCCACCATCCCTCATATGCAGTGTTCCAGTTGTGGCAGAGAATCAGTAGCCTAACTTGACTAGATAGGGTAAAATATTCTACAGAGATCTGACTAATTGTAATTAAAATTTGGTTCCTTTGTTTCTTCGTTCTGTGTTTCTGATCCAACAGCAAACTTCCTTTTCTCCTATATGCCTTTTGCTTGTTCCCACTCCACCAGAATCCCTTTCCTCCATACTGATCCCTCTTTTCTGTGACCCCAACCTTGCTTTATCTCCCAAGCATACTGAACTCAACCGAGGATTGTGAGAAGAAAAAAAAAAATAAGACATTGTGCAAGGGGAAATGGTAGGCACAGTGCTGACTTCACGAACAGGCACTTGCTTCTCATCTCCCAGGGTTCAAGGTTTGCGAGGCAGCAAAAGGTTCTCACCTAATTTTAACCTAGGAACCCAACAATGATGCGTCAACCACCTCAAACCGCTCTCATACCACTGGAGAGAATTTGGCCTCCCTGGATTAAAACTATAGCTAAACTGAACTCTAAATACTGCTCTAAAGGTGCTCATCTCTCTCCACTGAATATAGAAGGAGACTAAATGGGATTGATCCTATCTTAAATGCATGAATATAAGTAAAGCGTGTAAAGTTAAATGGAGAAATCTGGATCTAGCCCTATACCTTGTCTGACTGCGACCATGTTGGTGAAGAGGAACAGAAAGGAGGACTTGTGGGGACTGGTGAATGAAAAAATAGACCCAAGCCAGTAATGTGCTCTTGCAGCGCAGAAGGCCAACTGCATTCTGGGGTACACTAAAAGAAGCACGACCAGCAGGTCGAAGGAGGTGATTCTTCCCCTCTACTCTGCTCCCACAAGACCCCAGCTGCAGTACCTCCATTCAGCCCTGGAGTCCTCAGAACAGGAAAGACATGGACCTGTTGGAGCAGGTGCAGAGAAGGACCACAAAAATTATTAGATTGCTAGAACACTTCATCTATGAAGAAAGGCCGAAAGAGTTTGGGTTGTTCAGCCTGGAGAAGAGAAGGCTCTGGGGAGACCTTATTGAAGCCTTTCAATACTTAAAGGGGGCCTACAAGAAAGATGAGGACATACTTTTTAGTAGTGATAGGACAAGAGGTAAGTTTTAAACTGAAAGAGAGTAGAATTAGATTAGATGAAAGGAAGAAATTCTTTATGATGAGGGTGGCGAGACACTTGAACAGGTTGCCCAGAAAGGTGGTGTAGGCCTCATCCCTGGAAACATTCAAAGTCAGGTTAGACGAGGCTCTAAGCAACCTCATCTAGTTGACGATGGTCCTGCTCATTGTAGGGAGGATTGGACTAGATGACCTTTTAAGGTCCCATCCAATATAAACTGTTCCATGATTCTATTAGTTCCTGCTAATACAGAGTGGCCCTTCCTAATTGTGTCCCTGTTTGTGATACAGGCAGCCAGCCCAAGACAGCTCTATAACTTCATTAAGAGATTTGCAAACTATTTGAAGAAGATTTTTCAGAATTGTTAAACCAGTAATAACTATCTCAGGGAAAGAGACAGCAGTCCCAGCAATGCCAGAGGAGGTGTGCACACGTCCAAGGAACAGCAATGTTTAAGCGAGCAGTGGTAGGGAACCCAAAGACACTCACCAGCTGTATTTTCTTCCCTAGTTACTTTCAGCAAATGTATCAAAAGAGACAACATTGCATACCTTTTCTTCAAGTACACACTCCTGCAGAAAAGTAAGAGTCCTAGGAAAATACATTAAAGTTTATACTGCACATGCAAGGTCAGTCCTATCAAGTACTTTCAGAAAACTAAAAACAACCTCCCCCAACAAAACTCTGCAACAAAACCTCCTGATAACATTGCCAAATCATAGCTGCTTCTTATAGCATTATTGAGAAACACATCTGCCACCTTGGACTTTCTCTCTGACAGATTTCAAACTTCTGCCATCTACTAACTACCGACTTTCTTGAACTGTTAAAAAAACGTATTTGTTTTTTAATAACGCGAAAAGGATTTCTCACCTCTCATTTCCAAAACCAGCTGGAGCATTCTGGCATAAATGTTCAAAAAAATACCTCAACTAGTAAAGGACTGACAAATTCCAGTCAGAAAGGTAAAATGACTGGGAAAAAGGACAAGCCACTGAAAATCTTTCTTAAAATGGAAACACTTGTGCAATTTCAACTCCCCATTACAAGCATTACCATGTCTTCTGAAAGTGAAAAATACAAAAGCTGTCTTTCAAGTGGACAGTTGAGCTATGGTCTCAAGGCCTCTCGATTTCAGTCTTACATAGGAAAAATCAAAAGAATTCATCTTAATGAAGACAGAGCTTAAAAGCATCAGGTGCTGGTTTAGTGTGAAGACCTTCCCATATCCTGCTATTTTTAACACAAGCATTTTACACAAATAAATGCAAAAAACCTTGTATTTCACACAAGCTTTAGAACTTTTACTGATCCCATTTTTTCTTTATTTTCTGCTAGAATCTGTGAAAGATGTGCCACAGGGTCAGGATTAAGAAATAATTAAAAAAAAAATCAGCAACTACACAAAAAAAAATCCAATTCAACCCCCTTTCAACTTACAAAAACGTGCCTCATAGGGACCATAAAATCCATGTAATTACCTGCTGCAGGATCTGTAACCGCTTGACTGGTGATGCCAGATGGTGGTTCTTGAAGCTGGTATGTTGCATTTGTGGAGGGTGTCGTTGGGCTGGTGTTGCTGTTTGTCATGTAATGTGAAGGATATGGTGAGCTATTATAATACTGTGCATATTGGCCCTGGCCAAAACTGGGATAAGTGGGATATTCCTGCAAGACAAAAAAGCAACTGAATAGTCCATCAAAGTTTTGCTACTTTTTCATATAAATTCCAAAATATAACTACAAACACATGTCAAACTTTCAGCACGTATACTTCCTGGACTGGATGCCGGAGGAACTAAGACTGGGAGGCAATAAAATGAAATCTGAATTACACATAATTTAGTATGTCTTCTCATACAAATAGTTTATTACACACAATACTGAAGACGTATGAATAAGAACATAAACCCTAGCTAACTAGTTCTACTCTAGGAAGATGAATTGAAGAAAAACATTTATAAACATTAGTTTAACTTGAAATGGTGCTAATTTCATCCAAAAAACTATTTAAGGGTTACATTTTTTCAGTGGATGAGAATACTAACTTTTCCTAAGTTTCCTTGACTCATATTTACCTGCTGTGAACTATTAAATCCAGTAGAATTTGTGAGTGAATTATTTCCTGCATATATTCCTGATGATGTTGTAAAACTGCTGCCTGAAATGAAAAATTACGTGAATTACTAAAACATGGTATCAGAAAATAACTTCCATCATGTGATTATATCATAAGGATATGGCGTATTTGTAATATTTCCCATATGTTGACTGATTTGGTTGTCATCAGCTCTACAACATATTAATATAGGGAAAGCGATAATTCATTGTTCCTATACCCTGTATTTCTCTACTGCAATATAAAGAAAAACTTGAAATTTAGACAGGAATATGGAGCCACATCTGGTGTGACTGAATATTAGGTTATCCCACCCCTTCGAATAATCCCCACTGTTGCAGGAGTAATAAGGGTTTCTTCACTTTCAGTTTTTGTGGAACAATAACTGTGAGTTTTGCCCCAGGAGGTGCCGTCTCCCCTCAGTGAAGCCCACTGGCTCTGTTTCTTCTACTGCCTTCAAGAACCAGGTCCTCTCCCCTTCCTGAACCTCAGTGTCTGAAGGAAAAGCAAAAGCCTTAACACCCTGTTCTGAACAGCTCGGCCTAACTGCAAAGCCATTAGGATTTGCTAATCGATCATACACAGCCTTGGGCCCAAACGCTTTTTCTGTTATGATAGAGTCTACTGGGCATGACACAAGGGAAAAAAAATACTTCTCTGAGAAGGGAGATCCAAGACTGAATATAGCCCAGAGACTGAATTACCATCTTCACCTCCCTCCTCCCCCATCCATGAGCTACCAAAACTAGACAGATGGGGCTCTTGTTTAATACCTAACCTGAGAAGCTGTTCCACTAAAAGGGCAGCAACCCCCTTTCAGCTGCTTTGCCTTTGGTGGTTATAACCTGGCAGTGACACAGCCACCATCCGAGACATATGGATGCACAGGGTGAAGCTACAGAAGCCACCAGAAAGTCTGTAATGAGGCAACCTATTGAACTCGTCCAGTGAGAGAGCACCAGCCAGCTTGCAGCTCATATTAAAATGTGTGGGTTGTTTACAGCTTTTCTTGCCACTGAAACCTGCCTTAGTGAAAAGATATACTGAGACCTTGGGGAGCAAAGGCTTGCAGGTGAGCGAAGGAGGCAAGGAGGGATGGAAATCAACAGGAAGCCAGGCACACAGATGCACCAATCCTCTGATGTACCCAACATAACCCAATTAAAGGCCAAACTATATGCAGTGGTTACTCATTGGGAAAACTGACGTATCTTGAAACTCCAAACAGTGAGGAATGCAGGCAGGGCTGCTTGCTTACTAAAACCTCTAAAGAGAATTTGTGAGCTATTTACTTTTTCAAACAACAACAAAAAACACAATAGGCATCCTAGCTATAAGAAATCAGAAGGAAAAATATTTAAATGCTTTGATGGCAAAAGTTACTAAAACCACACACAAGTTAAGCCTCAAAGTATATGTGAAGGATGTTCAACAGCAGTGGGAGTAAAAGATGAAGCTTAAATTTAACATGCGATAATGACTGTAAACATTTCTCTTGTATTTGCTGTTAGTGCAAAAGCTCTGTGGTTGTTGATAGACGCTACTAATCCTGTGAACTAAAATCAGATTACTTCAGCAGAAGAATTGACATCCAAGTTTAGCAGATAGTACAGATAAACAGTACTAATGAGAAAAACATGTTGGTTTAAATTTAATTTAAAATTGGAAAACAGATGTTATTTTTTATTATAACAAATGCCAGAGCCAAAATACAGCTGAAAAATATTTTAAATTGCAAAACTTTGAAATGCTATTTTATTTCTAAGAGGGCTTTGGCTGGAAGAATGTAAGTCACTGTGTCTCTTTTAATTTCTGTAGTTATTTCTGAGTGATGCAGTAATACATTCAAACGTACGTTTTATAGGTGCATGGTTTGAACCATTCTGAAAAGATATAAAAGGACTCTCAAAGTTCTCATAGAAGAAAAAAATTAAAACAAAACTTCTTTTGAGGAATACATTATCTTTCCACAGAAAGTCTGGCAAATAATTTGCAAGAGCAAATGAGAAAAGTAATTACATGCCAGCCCGCATCTCTTCTTCTCAGACAAAGACACACACATACTAACATACAGATCTTTCTCTTTCATCTCATGGTCAGCACTGGTTCCTATGGAGGAGGGGTAGGGGTCTCCTAGACCGTAACAAACACGAAGCAGGTTTCTCAGAGATGTCTCTGTGGGCCACCCAGAACTACTGGCCTCAAGTTGTTTTTAAAATACTCCAGTGTTGCCATTTGTTTTTTAAATAATCAGCCACAGCACAGCGTAGAGCTGCTTTACCTGCCTTAGCTTGAGCAAACACAAAAATAAGAATTTTTACAAAACCTGCGAGATTTACTGCCCCAAGTACATCTGCTACGTAGCTTTAAAGTGTGATAAAAGCCGTAAATTGCAGGTCAAAGGTCTATTTTGCAAAGAGCGTGGACCCACAATAAAGTTGGGAATCCTAGCCAGTGTCAGAAGATGGCCGGACCCTGCTGGGATCAGGGCAAGGGCTCCAGGCATGGGGCTCGCCCCAATGCCGCTGCGAGGTGCAGGATGCATTCCTCCCCAGTGTATTTACCACAGAAGTCCATTTGCTTTCCTAGCTCAGTCTCCTTGCCATGGGCTATGTCTATCATCAGGGTACAATGTATGTGGCAGAAGTTTAGTGCAGCTCTCCTGGGAAAGCCTAAGACAGCCAGATGGGCTATTTAAACTCAAGGTTTCTTCTGTTTGCTTACAGTGTTTAAAAATCCTTGGCAAACTCTCTCTTGTTGTCCTAGTAACTGCTTAGCCATCCAGCACAATATTTTTATACTGTATAATAATAATCAAATACCTTAACGTCTACTTTTTTATGGATGAATTCCCAAACCAATTGGTTAGTATATTGTCAAACATCATAGTCTTGGTAACTAAAACAATGCCGGTGCTCTAGTACCCTTCCAGCAGCAGGATACTCAGGTGCACAGTAAAAGCCAAGCTGTTATCACAACGAAAGGGTTCTCAAGAAGACAGTTGGAAATGGTGCTCCTTCCTTGGCATTTCACCCAGCCCTTCTCCACTCCATTTATCCTTACTGAGAAATCTTTATAACTCTGCCATTATAGGAACAAGAGCCCATTCCCACAGCCATCAGTCATGTAAGTGGTCTTTCAACACCTATGAAGCCACTTATATGAAAAACAGTTAAAGGAACATACTCGTTAAAGTAAGGGTGAGGGGAAGTGGGGTGACAGGGTGACAAAACCACCTAGGTCCCCTTCTCATCCTTCTCCCCTCCTCATCTCCCATTATAGAGATGATAAACTTGTAACAAACAAAATTCAATTACCAGAATAACCTTAGCAAGGAGTCACAGGGAGTGATTTTCTTCATCATTTTCAAAAGTTGGCAGCCTCTCACTCTGCTATTGTTTGGTGACTAATCATGCTGTAATTTTAGCAGGGTCAGGAAAAGCACTGGGTTTAATTGGCTGCACACATACTGCAAGGCAGCTCCTCTAGGTTGCAAGGAGACATTTACCCCAGGGGGTGGAACCAGAAAAACTCACAAACTTTCAAGTGTGAGGTAACCGTAATCATGGAGCATAAGCACAGCAACTGCAAGAGTGCTAGGAAATCCCCTTTACTGCAAGGAAGAACGCCAGCGGGGCCCCGAGCACACTGTCATGTAACACTTGGTTGTGAAGTAAGTTGTGGGATCCATTATCTCCATTTAGCAGCTCAGCAGCCGCACACAGGAGATGAAGAACAGCTATTGTAGGCTATGACAAGGCTGAGGATGCAGCCTGCTCATATACTGCTAGAGGGGAAAGACAGAATAAACTCATTTCCCTCTCTGGAGGTTTCTGCACAAACAACTGAACAGCAGCAGCACTACTCCAATCTTCTGTCAAGAGAATCAATTTTGTACTTAAATAATAGCTCAAATTATGAATAGGTTCTCTCTCCAAAATTAAATGAGCAAAGGGAAACAAATGTTCCTGGTTACTTTTAACATCTGTTCAATCAAAAGGAAAAATTAAGCTAATTTAAAGCTGTTTCAAATTCAAAAGTTAGCCTAATGAAAACATCAAAAAGACATATATTCTCATGTATAGTATAGATATATACTGTCAACATTTAACCGCAGAAGGACCTGTTCAGCAATGTGGTTCTTTTCTACTTAGCTTCTAACAACTCCATCAGTATTTTCACTTGAAATATGCCCTTTCTTTCCATTCTTATGGTCTGTAATGTTTCTATTGGAGATCAATCCTTCCTTCATCCACACACCAAGCTGTTCATTAGCACTATAGAAATGACAAACACATCACAAGGACACCCAGACTCTCCCACTTTGACCTGTGGCTCTCCCACCCAAGTCAGACTACCAGAGATCTGCCTTCACGGGTGGGCAGCTCTCAGCCGAAGAGAGCCCAACACAGCTGGAGCAGGACGAGCCTCAGACTCCTTCCTCTCTCAGCCCTACAAACAACACCGTCATGAAACCAATGCCTCTGGCCCTCCTCTCATTAGTACTTCAAAATGGGTCATCTCTAACATATTTCTTTTCCAGAATATTTTTAGATCCTTGCCTTTGAATGTGTACAGCTGAAACACTTTCCAAGTTCTTACCGTTCCATCTCTTGACAACCACCTCCCTTTCATGACCTCGACAATTCTGATCTTATACACATTCTGCATATTGCAGAAAACAAAGCAATACCTTTTATGACAGACCTCTACACAATCCATTGACAGAGCTTTGGCTTTGCTCTACTAATGCCACAATTCACTACTTACTCTTAAAAATTTCCAACATACACTTTCTCATTATCCCATGCTACTCCACCTTTCCTCCATCAAATGAATTTCCCATAGACATCTGCAAAAATACTTCATTGTCCTCCTTAAAATCCCTTTTTATTGACATCCCTTTGCTCTTTATCTTACAAAACTCCCCACTTTTAGAGCTGTTAGATAACCACTATGGGGTGATGACTGTTTACCATGCCTAAACTGTGTCAGCTTTTTTGTTATATTAGACCCTAATAAGCCTGTGTGTTTCATTTTACGCTCCAGATTCTATAGGCACTATATTTTCATTTGGCTGTGTAAGTTAGCACAACAGGATCCCAATATACGACTGTGGCATGAAGGCACTACTGCAATAGAAATCAGAGGCAACACAGACATGATTTTTCAATAACCCTATTTCCTAGCAACCATGAATTATCAGTTCCTTAAAAGCTGGAATGTTGATCTAGGAGTTCCTTGTAGCTGCTGCTGGCAAGCATTTTGAGCTCTCTCCTGCAGAGGCAAGGGTTTTTTTTTTTTCAGAGAGCAGGATGTATATTCGGGTTTTGTAGGTGTAGCTATCTGCAGAAAGCAAGACCAATATCTTGGTTATGGTTATACCACTCCAATTAGTAGAAGATCACCACTATTTAGCACGTAAATGAAGGTTTGCACTCTACTCTTATACAGTGTTCCTCTTCTTTGTCAGAGTATGCTACAAGTAAGCAATACTTCAGATGTCTTCTGCCCTACGGAGCTCCCCAACACACGGCTCAAAAGGGGATTTAAAAAAAAACCCCAAATGTTTCTCTTGCGTCTGTGTGAAGCACTGGGTCAATATAACCTTAAAGCCACTGAACAAAAGCAAAACCTCATTCACTTAGTCTCTGAAAGCACTTCTGCCTCAAGTCATTTTATGGAGCATTTACATGATGACACACAGTTTAAATGGAGCATGATAATAATAAAGAGAGGTGCTAATCTTTTAAAAAATGTGGTCCCATTCTGCAAGTGAGCACTTATTTCAACCATTCTAAAATCTGCAACACACCTGATTTCAACTGTCAAATTCAGGGGTGAAAAGTCCTGCAACAGACATCTAAAATTAATTGTTTGTTGTAAAGATTGTATTATTTGTAGTAAGGCTTTTTTAAAATATCCCTTACAGTAGTGAAAATCCAGAGCCAGGCACATCCAATGTTTTCCTGATACAGAACGGGAAAAAGGAACTGGGAGAATAAGGTGGAAAGATATCAAGTAAACAAAGCAGGCAAGTAAGGCTACAAAATATAATTTATAATAGTAGCCTGCACATACAAAGACTTACAGCTTTTAAATAGACTTCAAAGAAACAGACTTCAATCATTACTCAGCTACCTCCACAGCTGCAGTAGGTATTTTTATCTTTTCCCTCCCCGCACAGACTCAGGTGTCAAATTTTATTTGGCACTTCCTAAATTCATAACCCTGACACGTTTTACAGGGCTCGCTTTGTCACATCAACTATTTGTTAAACTATTGATATTCAAAGATACATTTTTACTGTAATAACACTACAACACTTCACTATTTAAAAGTTAATGAAGTCTCTAAGCAAGGGATCTTCCAAACTGCTGAGAGCTGGCCTAATGCTGCTCTCAGCAAAGGCAGCCATCATTTCAGCTCCAACTGCAGTAACATCAGACGTAAGTGCTAACACAAACTTTCATTTTTATCCTAGAAATGTAAAAGAAAAAAAATAACAAAGCATTAACTGTATCCAATTAATGGTAATATCTATTCATACAGACCTTGCATCTGGTAGCTATAGGGAGCCTGTCCAGGTTGAGGTGTGCTAAAGCTGGCACCGTAGCTTAGAAATCCTGTCTGTCCAGGTGACTGTGACTGTGCCAATCCCCCTTCTGTCTTGATGCCTGCCCACAATGCACCTAAATCAGTTAGTGACAGCAAATCTATTTGTTCATATTCAGACAGGGATGGAAAATAAAATCACTTAATTAACAAAACTTTTAACATATATCTGCTATTGCACGCATGAGAGAACAAATACCGAAAGCATGCACAAATGAACGGGGTAAAGGCAGTCTAAATGCACACATAAAACTTAAGTTCACCAGGGAGAGGTTAAACTCAAAACTGTGTTTCCAATAACTGCAAAAGAAATTTATATATGAACAGGAAGTTGCATTATTCCTTTTTTCCTTTCCTGCCAGAGGCTGACTTTTCCATATATTCCTGACATTTCACAGAGGAAGATTAGCAACTTTATATGATTTTAATGAAGCATAACATAGCCAAGCTCTCTTGCCATTCACCCATTAATGACATAACAGAGATTTGCATTGTATTATATTCCTACATGAAAATTACACGGCTCCGAGGGCAATGGCTTTCTAAGGAATTAGAAGTGGATAAAGAGAACTAGCAATATTAAGTGTAATGACAATTTTCAAAGCTAATTAAACACTACAGGAGGCACTCAGTCTTTTAACAAATAAACACCTATTAGACAGGAACTATTCCTGAAGTCATCTCCCAAACTGGGGAAAACATAGCAGAGAGTCATTAATCTGCACTGACAGGAAAATCCATTACACATCACATTATCCTCTCATTTCCAAGTTTAGTAACAGAAGAATACAAAGTCCAATTAAATGAATAACTTGCCTCCCAATTTCAGTGATTCTTCCCCCAATTTGTAAGATAACAAACAAGCAAATATAAGCAAGTGAAACACTGAGGAAACACACTCAATTCAGCCTCTGTCTCTTAGTTTTAATTATAAGGTTGTCCCAACATGAACTACCATTTAAAAATAATTATAGCCAAAGCAATGGAAAAGTAATACAATACTCTGAGGTTTCACTGTGGCATTTTGTGATACCTCATTGTTCAGAAACCACCGTTACTTGAACTGAATTAACTAAGTGTGAATTAGTAACATTCCTTTGAAAATGACTGTTAATCTAAGTCCATTTCCTGGCTGGATTTTTTTTTTTTTAAAAGAACATTGAACTACGTTTGAAGGTAGGAGAGAGAGATGAAAAATTACTGTGTTTGCAAAACTTCAATAGCTCCCTATGTAGAAATGGCAGCATATTTCTGCTATTTAAATCATTATTGTTTAACTGTTGTCACTAATTGCCCTTAATTCCTTCTGTCAGACCTGCTAACTGCCAGGCTAACCCTGTTTGCTTGTTGTTCCCTGATGCTTAGTTGCTGCTTCTGTTTCATATTACAAATAAACAATATGAGTGACGAATCTGAGACCTCGTTTCCACAGGGAAACTCCTACTATGGATATTTTGGTATCAAGAATTCCTGTTTGTTGTCTGTTTAAGGACTAAATTACAAACTGCTGATTAATTATTGCTTAGAGAACGTTTAACTAAATCAAGCATTACATTTCTAGCTCAGCTTTAACGGCCTGATTCAACTCTCCATCTCAGACGAAGCGAGAGGAAGCGATCAAAGGCAAGAGTAGGAGGATGCCACTTGAGTGAAGACAACTTGGCACTAATGTGCCCTTTTGCAAACCTCCGTGCTATGAAGAGCCTTTCATCTCCTGGTAGCTACTCTTCTCACCTGCTCTAATCCAGGCAGCCTTCACTCATCTTGATGCTCCCTTGTCCTTCTCCCAAGTGTAATGTATGCAAGGAAGCGGGAAGGGACAGTGAGAAAATATAAGGGGACTGCCAGTATCTAGAAAGACAAGAAGTTGTTAAGCAAAGTCTTTGCTAGTGCTGGTACCAGAGCAAGCAGGAGGAGGGAGCTTCAGGAAATTCTCCAGCCTCCTCAGGGGCTTTGCAGATGAACCAGAGCCAGGAGCCCCTGGGAGGCAGCTGTCAGTGGCATTCCCCTCCACCCCCCTTCCTGCCTGCTTGGCTGCACCACAGTGGAGGTGGGGCAGTGAAAAAATTAAGAGGCTAGAGGTGCGTTTGAGACAGCACCTTTCCCAACTCTGCCCTAGAGAGAAAACTTGAGGGGTGTTGGTATGTGAATTCACAAATATTTTTCATTCCGGTAATCCCCAGAGTAAAGGAACAAAAAGAATGAAGTCCTCCGCTCCAACTCAGAGTTTTTCTTTTCACGTATGTCATAAGCCTCCTATCTTTATTCCTGCTGGGAGGCCTCAGTTTGGAAGACAAAAAGGCAAGGCCGACGGTGCATGGGAGTCTATACTGCAGATCCAAGACGAGGATTTTGACTCTAAACAATGCTTCAGTCATTGTTTGCTGCAAACGAGTGTCCCAGTGCTCCCCATGTAATTTATTTTGGGAACACAGACTATACAACGTGCCTTATATACGCAAAAAAATATCTGGTTTTCGGTCCCAGAACTTTTTAATGGTTATTTGCTTTTAAATATTACTGTTATAAAGTACATCATCGAGAAGCACCTTAGCCCCAGTCACGAGGCACTCTGAAAAAAACAAAATGCACTAAAGTCCACTTGTCTTAGGAACGGGGAGATTCAGTGGTTAGGCAAAATCATCCAAAGTCCTAGGCATGGAAGATGGACTGGGAAAAAGAAAAAAAACAGAAGAAAACAAAACCGAAGAGCAGGCAAGCGCGTTAACCCTCCGTGAGCAGCTGCCAAGTAAAGCAGCTCTCAATTATAGCTCCAACAACAGCGAGACAGCTTAACTCAAGTAGTGAAATCAAGGCCTTGCTGAAGTCAGTGGGAGCTTTACAGTTGACTTCAGTGAGGCCAGGATATCGTCCAGAGGAACCAAGCAAAAACTGAAAAGGTCACTGTTTGGGCTGCCCAAGCCACTGCAGCCAGTGAAGTATGAACATGAGGTGTCCACAGGAGAAACAGGTCAAGAAAAGTGCAGTGGGGAAAGGGGTTGTCCGTTATCACACCATCTGATCCAGCTGGAAAGAGCAGACAAGATCTCATCAGCAGAATGAGCTTGAGGTGGTGGGGGAAGAATCCCCATCTCCTTAGTCTTGAAAATGTAGTTCGAATATCCTTAAAGTATTTTGTTTATGTAAATTTAAAATGTGGAATGAACTGAAACTGAAACATCTAGTTCATGTTTGTAACCATATTTTTCGCAGTAAGTGATCACTGTGGCTATGGTCACAGGAAGAATGCTTCCTTGGATCATAATTATTAATGACTTATTAATGAAACACATTTTTAAAAGTAAGGGGAAATAATCTATTTCTTGAACCTAGTGTTCACAGTAATCTGCTGTAGGATATGCTTGAGACCCAGTGGATTTTGACTTGCAAATTTCAGGATGAAAGGTTCACCAGTTTTGCACTTAAAAGTTTTAATGATTTTAAGGGGCACAGCTTGTGTTATTAGTTCTGTCCCATTGGTATAAAACTTACGTTACCTGAATGTGTCTTTACGGAATATATTGCCAAAAGCATGTGGATTGTATATTTTCAGTATATTCCCCCAGAGTAATACAAGACCTATTTTCTAATAACGCATCTTCACTGCTGAACTGCTATGTGGTCTGCCAGCAGACAGTCTGGAAGCAAAATGGTCTCACCCACAGCAGCTTGGTTTTAAATTAAATTTTTTTTTGAAAGATTTGCTACTTAGTACTATCTCCTTCATCAGTCAGACAGAGCTTTAATGGCAACTTACCTCAATTTTCATCTCCAGGGTGTTCTAAAACATTGCAAATGAGATTTTTTTGGTGGGGTCTTTTTGAATCAGTTCTTCACCTGCTAAAAATCAGTGCAGCTTCACTGATTCACTTGGGTGGATCAGCTCAAATTCAGACATTTATTTACCCACTTACCCTATTGGATTTCTGAAGAGCAGAGCTCCTCGGCAAGTCACCAGGAGCTGTGCCTGCGTAATGGAGGACCCTAGATCTCTTTCTCCACTTCACCAATAAGAATCCAATGAATCTCCTTGATCTCAAAACAGAGCCATTCTCTTGAATAGCTTCTTAGTTTTATAATACATAAATTAAGCATCACTCTCTCCAATGGCAAAATTATCAGTCTTTCATAAGAAATGCTTGAGAGCACAGCTGTCTCACTAAGCACTGACACAAGGTTCACGTAATCTTGTTCTAAGAAATATTTACCTCTGGAACAAAATAGCAAGGACATGATGTCTTACCATATGAAGGGATTCCATAAGGTTGGCCAGGTTGGGGGTAGGTTGCATAAGCTGTAGCTTGTTGCATGCCCGTTGTAAACTGTGTCTGCCCATATGCAGCCATTGTTTGTGAAGAGGGGGTAGGAAGAATATGTGGGTATGGTCTGCTATTGATTACAAATGACAGAAAATAGGATAGACACTGCATTAGACACACATGTGGGTACTTATTTTTAGCTTTATTATAATCATGCTACTTCATTAACACATAATCATAGGCTGTGCTAGACAACAGAAGCTGTGAGACAAAGACAAAACAACAAGAAATCAATGATAGAAGAATAAGTTAAATAAGAACTTTCCAAATATTTTTCAAATACATTCTTAGCATTTAAAAAAAATATTTTTTCCCTAGAAGCTGCTGCCATTTAAATTATGACTTAACATATGGACCCAATTATTCTTTTAAATGAGGTTAAAATCTGCCTATTTCAGTTATTATTATTACTACTACTATTATTATTTTAAAAAGATATCATACTTGGAAGGGTAAATCTGTGGTGGGGAGAACTGGTGTGTTTGTCTTGGGCTGAAACCACTGCTTCCAATTGCTGCACCAAGGAGAAAAGAAAGCACACAGAAGTGTAAATACACACACCAAAGATAAATATTATTTTTCCTAATAGAATTTCAAGATATTAACAAGATTTTAATTAAATTCAGGTATCATTGATACCTTAGATAGAAAATAATATTTTATCAGGAACTATACATGAACGCTTAACATTAAAATCTTGATTACAAATTTCAAATACTAAATTGCCCCTTTGTACAGCTCCTGAGCAATAGTTTATTCTTTGCTCACACACAGACAACATTCTCAATATCAACAACCTATTTCCTAATGGAAACATTTCCCTCCATATTTTCAAAGGATTATTGATATCTCAAGTGCAACATTTTATTAACTTTTAGAATTTTTAAGACCTACATTTTATGAAGGAGCTTTATGCGTGCCTCGATTGAAAACATATGGCCAGGTCCACAGCACGTGCCTCTTTTTTTTTAAAAAAAAATAAATTCCATAATGCAGATGATGTATCACAATACACCACTTCCTTCTCTTTTGCTCCATCTTATCTTCTTTTTTTTTTTAATGCTTTCATACCTTCAAAACCCTCATTACTGCATAAAGATATCATGACCAAAGTGCAAATATTCTTAGTGAAACACTGAAGCCTGACAGCACGCCTCTCCCAGTAGCCCAGCCAGTGCTGAGACAGAGCTTTACGATAACCCATCCCAATTCCATTCAGTATTCTTGGGTGCTGCCGAGAGTGTTGTGCGTTTGTCGGTGGGCTCTGCTCTGGGCATTACTTTCAGGATCCCTTCCCTTTCTGGTTACTGTTTGGGTGCCATTTCCTCTCTGGTCCCAAGGCTGGTTTTGAAGGCTTTGCCAGGAAGGGGTAAACTGCAGGTTATGAGACTACTGTAAAATCGGACAGTCGGAGAAACAACAGGCCCTACTACTAAGTACTTGGAAATAAACAAGGCACGGATAATTACACTTCACCAGCTACCCCTTTCCTGTCCAACTACAGGGAAAATCTATCATCTTTACAGGCTGGGAGCACTCGCAAAGTTCAGGGGGAAGCAAGGAATCTCTTTCCGTGTATTTCACACAAGATGTTTTTTTTGTGGCCTGTGAGGCTGCGGACACGTCAAATGTTATGGTCCAACCTTTAGTCACATCACCACAGAATGAAATACCATGAAATGAAATACACTACCTTGTCTTCTTTCAGAGATACAAAATACTCGATAAAGTGGGTTTTTTTTGCCTTTCCAGTTTAATACTTTCATATCCAACAGCATCTGCTGAAAATGGAGGATTTAACAAGACCAGAAAAGGCTTGGCTACTTGCAGCCTGACTGGTCGCAAGATGTGAAATTTTGCTACTCTGGAAATATAACCCCATGTTATAACATTAGATTCTTTTTTTTTATTATTTGATTTGCACCATAAAAATGATGTGCTGAAAATACCACAGTTGATCCATAGGTATGCAAAACTCTGCAAACACCAGGATTTTCTCACAGTGTTTGTCTCCTGTATGTTAGCAGTCAAGATGCATTTGTCTTCCAGGAAGAAAAAAAAAGCCTGACAAAGGAATGAATACCTTGAGAATAAGAAATTACAAGAAATGAGAAAAACGTATCCCTCAATGACAACACTAATCACAGAGGCAGGTATGTTTACACACAGAAAACAAGAGTAATTAGTCTGGGCCAGAGTATTCTCTAGTAAGACTCCCACCAAAGACACCAATGGACATCAATAAGCCTGATGCTGTAATGCTCCTTACTCAGGATAAACTCCTATTGACTTACACTGTCTGAGTAAGATGAACAAAACATGGAATAAGCTGCAAAGTGCACAAGACGTTTTAACAGCTGTGTACAGGTTTAGAGTACATGGGGTAAGAAAATAGTAAATGAAAAAATGCTGAGCTTAAAACCTTTGTTTATTGCTTACCTGATCCTGAGAAATTGTCTAAAGACCCGTCTGTGGTAGTAGTAGTAGCAATCTCACTGCTGCTCATTGGTTCTGTTTTAACTATAGAAATATAAATAAAATATATTCTATATGCACCTAATACTTTTGCACACACATGCACGCACACTTGCTACAGCCACAAGTTCAACAAAACAAAAATCTGGCAAAAATGTTTCAAATCATGGCTAACAATATTTCGCATTTTATGTATTTGCACATACAAACAATGCAAAGTACTGGGAGCTATGATTTAGACATACATATAAAATGATCAAGAGGGTTATTTCTGTCCCTGAGGAATTAGATCCACTGTAACAAACCAGAAGACCTCATGCAACTCTCTGCACCTGTCCTGATTCCTCTTAATCCTGCAGACCCAATAATAAGGGTCCACATTTAGATCAGGTCACACAGACAATTACAGGCTTGAAAGATGGCAATTTGAATGAGACAAAAAGGGAAATAATTTTTCAATGGGTTTCTCTGAGGGCTGTTCAAATTTTTTTTTTTCATCCAAATAACTTTTCAAAGGAAAAATGAGAATTTGTGATGAAGTAAAACACTTTTCTCATGGTGAATTTCTCCTCTTAAAATGAAAACCAACTTTATACTCAGCAACCCTGAATAAACAAAGAGGACACAGTCCTCACCAGATTTCAAAGAATGCTTTTACATTTTATTCCCTCTGCACCTGCAACCCAATGTGTCTGCCAGAGACTAAAACAGAATCAAAGTAAGAGAGATTCTCTCCTGGCTTATGCTGCTTCATAATTAGTTATTAATTAATGCCTTTTAATAAAGACTTAAGTAAATAAAAATTCCTTTTCTGATACTCCGACACAATCTCAGTAACAACAGTATTCTGATTCAGGGAGCAAGGATGAGGCTGACCTGGCATGGATGCAAACAGGCACAATATCTACTCCTATTGAGTTATCAAGTTATCAGATCAGCACCGCAACCACTCAAATCCATTTTTACATACCTAGCTTTTGGAGCTACAGCACACCAAAAGCAACTGAGGCTGATGTTTCAGAAAACAATGGAGCTGATCTTACTATCAACATTCCACCACTTTTGCTCGTGTTGACACACACAGTCTCTGCTTCCCACGCGCAAGCGCTGGCGCATACCTGACCTTTCAGCAAGGCAGTTAGTAACACTGTGGAAAGTGAATCCAAGAAATCCAAGGTAAAGTGCACCCTATCTGACATGTATAGCCTCAGTGTCATTGTGTCACAGGTGTGTGTGTGTGCATGTATGTGTGCCTATACATACATGTTTAGGAATTGCAACCATCACTTGCAGAAACCCTTTTGCTGCCAGGTTTGCAAAGGATGAAGGAGAGGTACTTTCCCCTTTTGACAAAGGATCTTTCCTTTCCTTGCCAATCCAAATTCTTATTTTCACATGCTTCACTATTTCCTTTACTTGACCTCATTCAGGGGATTTACATGCAACGTCTCAAGATTTTACTAATAGTCCACTATTTTCTTTTGATTCTCATGCAGGATGTTTTGTCTGCACATGTTAACTCAGGAGATCAATACCAGCTCCACATAAAATTCTGCTATGTCTGTGTTAGCAAGCAGTGCAGCCCAGTTAAAAAAAGTTTCACGATTGGTGCAGAGGGTCCAGAATCCACAGTTTAAGCATTTTGGGGGGAGTTACTCTTGCTAGGCTTAGTCTTGTCCCAAGAAGTGAGCACCCATCAGCAGCTAGAGAACATTCGATGCAGTCCTGCAGAGCACGTTTTTCAAAAGAAGTGAAGTCCAAAGACTTCACAAGGTGAATTCACATGTGGTAGGAAAGTGTGGTCAAGAAGTGCACTCCAAGAGTGCACTCATGATCTGAACTACAACTCTAATATAAATGTATTTCTTAAAAACACATGTATGGTTGAACTCAATGATATCAGAGGTCTTTTCCAACCAGATGATTCTATGATTTTATATAACATATTCAACATCTATCTCATAACAAAATACTGAAAGTCTAAGAGATGCAACAAAATATTTGTTGCAGTGTCTATCACAAGGTATTTTCCAGATACTACCAGATTTTTACAGCAAGGTCTAAACTGTTTGTTAATATAGATACAAAGTATTATAGCATCTACAGTTGTTTTTAGAAGTTTATCACAGCTACATTTTACAGTTAGACTAGTACTTCCTTCATAGATTACTCTAGCTTTCCCCAAAATTTGAAAGCCTTCTGAACTAGATTTCCATAATGCAATTACGCTTTTGGAGATAATAATGACACTTTTCTCCATAGCTGACAGCTGTGGGGGATTCCAAGGACTATGCTGAGCCACCTCACACAAAATAGAAACCTATAGCATCATTTGTTCTAGATAAAGATTTTTAGGAAAATTTCTTTCTAACAGGATGGAAATGCCTCTCCTGCCATTGGTTTAAAAGCCTGCTGCACCTCTCTGGATCACAAATCCTTGTTCAAGATACCATTTTGGCAAAAATCTCATCAAAATCAAATTTCTGTCTATACGACTAATCAGCACTATTTCAGTTCAACAGTCTTTATAATTGAACGCTGTTTGCTAGATACACTACTTTTGAAGATACATACAATGTATGTACAATGCAGTGCCTTCTTCATGAAAATGAATTCTAGTTGCTGACTGAGGTCTTCCAAATTTTTCATAACAACTGCTCCTTATGTCTCCTTTCCCAGTTGTTGTATTTCCTGAATATACGAAAATAGGATAAGAAAAGCTGTTCACATTATTCCTGATCTGGACACCCATTAGTAGGGTGATAATAAACAAGTTCTACCATGCCACCCTTATGAACAACCATGACCTTAATGGACTTCTGCGCTGCAGCAAATTGGGAAATTAATAAAGATGGATAGGAACTGAAAAGTCCTCCATTCCCCAAGCATTTTAATCATAATGTCAGAAAATGACTGCATATATTCTTCTATCTGAGTCTAAGCATATTTAAAGAGGATAAAAGCTTGCTATACAAAGAAATAAACTGAGAACAACAGCTGTCTTTTCACCCATTGCATATATTTACTACATGGATTCTTACTGCAAAGGAAGGTCTCGCATCTCCCCAAGGCAAAACTGACCTGCAATGAACCATATTTCTCCCCAGAATCACAGGGAAGGAGAGCTGCAAAGGCATTTCCTAAGGTTACAAATCTGCCAGTCTAGAATGGTAGTGCATCAGTAATCCATGTCTATCATGAGAGATGTATGGAGCTGTCCAAGGAAGCAAAGCTTTGGACAGGCACGGTTCTGGCCCTGCCACGTGTTCATTAAGCATGCTCTGGATTTCAGCTCTCCATATTTTCCACAACAATTAACATTTCTGCAACATGTCCTAAGCTTTCACAGGATAACACTGGGCAATGAGTGGGAATATTGCCACATCTACACTGAACACATTACAAGCTTGCTAGTAACTGCCAACAGCGTGCTCAGTTCTCGTAGAGACTATAAAAAGTGAAACAAGAGAGTTCCTATTTCTGCTGATTCTTTATCAAAATAGGCCTCTACAGATTTACAGAATTATCAGACTTACATTAGACAGATGGACTCTGATTTAGCAATATGCTACCAAGTTTAGGTGCTGGCAAAATCACTCATGCAATAAAACAGATTATCAACAATAAGTTCAAGAAGAAATCTAATCTGCTGCAAGAATTCAGCAGTTATTTAGAATTACGGACATATATTTGGTTTAAATACACTAAGGAACTAAAGAAGCTATGTCAACAGAGAGATTTTTCCTCCTTATTTTTCTAGTAATTTATGAAATTCTAAAAAACAAGATTTAAAGAAGAAATTGGATAAGAAAACAAGAATAACAGAAAAACAGGAGTAGCAGATAATAAGATACATGTTAGCTCTGAGAAAAAATGCACAAAAATTGAGACAGCATAACTGCTATTCTAATCTTGTATCGATTGTCAAGATATTTCTTCTTCAGACACTCAGAGACAGCAAGCACCATATGTCCTCTTTTGTCAGAAGTATTGCAAAAGGCATATAAGAATGACTACATGGCAGTTTCTGAACTCCATTAAGAGAGAGAACTCCAGATCAGAATCTACAAGTTCATGTAGTTCATTGGCCAAGTAACAACTTTCTGAGTTCACAGCTTGTCATGAAGTCACTGGTATATATAACAGTAAAGAGTGCTACAAGGAATGAGATGCTGGCTGTTTTAAATATGGATTTAGAGAAGTAACTTTTGGCCATTCCTAACACAAAAAGTAAGGTTTAAAAATATCTTTTAAAAATTACTTTATCTGAAATACATATAAGGCTTGCTCTATGGAACTAGTCTTTGTTAACAGCTATGCCACATATATTAAACTAAAATAGAAATATTGTAAACGTGGCCGAGTTATTAAATCAGTTTTAATTTTAAAGTTTTAAGACTAAGTTAACACTATAATGTTATAGCCTTTGTATTACATGAATAAGTGGGCAAAATAACATCATTCCTGGCTGACAGCTCTCAATGTCCACAGTACAAAGAATCTCAACGAAGTAAGGGTTGTTTGTTTACAGACATACATACAAATACAATCTTCAGTTCTATTTTATTTTTTCTCAGGGTGACATCTTCAAATAAAGTTAGCAGCTAAACACCAAGTGGGTATCTTGACTAAGTATATGATATATATATATATCATTATTCATACATTATTTTCCTTCATACACTCCTCTTTCTTTACCCACTAGAAGCCCAAAGCTGACCTGCAAGGTCAAAGATAATTGTCACTAACAAAGGGACAAAAATTCCACCTTGAATATCTAAGGTGATGATATTTTCGATTATTTTATTCAAACTCTGAACCGTTTGCACTGAAAAATCTTGCAATTATAAACAGCTTACTAAAGATTACAGGTTACTTATAAACAGGTTACTTAACTATACTAATTCCTATTCAAGACATTCTTCTCTCTTTTTATCACAGACTACCAAATCATCAGCTTCTGACCATGAAGCCTGATAAACTTACTTGCTCCTGCTTCTTAAAGCAGAGGACTCTTCCTGAATCTCTTTGTCTGGAAATCACCAGAAGATAATTACTACAAGGTAATTTCCAGCCTAAATTTATGTTCAGTTTTCAAAGAAAGTCCCTGCTCAAAGCAGCACATTCTAGTTCAAGCCCAGACTGCTTCCTGCTCTCCACTTCTCTGATGTGAGAAGGCTTCAAAACTTGTGCAGTACACCTAGATTTCACTGCACGTATGGTTCCCCCATGACCCTTATCTTCCTCTTATGTTATACATTACAACTGAAAGAGCCTTAATGTCATTATAACTTACTCATTTAGCAGTAAAAACCTTAAATTTACAAAGAAATGGCATCACCGCTACTGCATAAAATCAGGAAGAAAATTCAAAACCGTCTGAGTGGAGGTAAGTTTTGAGAGTATTTGTAACTGCTAATCAAGATTTAACCTGGATATTCATCTGACAAGTACAGTCATGGGTTAAAATAGGCTCATTCACTACAGTTAGAAATTGACAATATCTGAATCAAATTAATGTTCTTACCCCTTCACATCCAGTTGACCATTTATACCAAACGATTGTATCTCTCCTATCCAAACAGAGGTAGCATATAACTAGAAACAATCCTTTTAGAGGTGTTATGGTCTACATGGCCTATATCCTTTTTCTTTGTTTTTCATTCTTAAATCCTCTGTTGGGAATCTGACCATAGCAACTCCCCTACATGTGTGTAACAGTTGGTATGTCATCCACACAAAACACACAAAATATCCATACTCCTCAACCAAAGCCAAACAGAATGACCAAACAGAATGACCACACAGCACCACAGCCCCAGCCATTAATGGCAAAGAAGGTTGCTTTCAGCAACCCTTTGGGAACAAAAAAGGCTTCAAATGAATAGAGAGTGTCATGGAGAAGTCAAGTCCGCTCTGCCATTTAGGTGCGCAAGACGCAACACTGAGACATGGAGACAGAAGCAGAATGACAAAGCAAGTGGGATCTTTCATAAGTAGAAAATACTATACTTTTGCCAGAGTTTGAACTCCAGGACTGCCAGACTGAAAGCCAAATTCATAAGAGGGATCGCAACAGCTTGTATTTCCCTCCATCCAGCAGAAAACTCCCCAGTTGTCTCATCAAACCAGGTGGCACAGGTACTTCACCCACTGACCAGGGATCAGATGATACAACTAACCCTGAAGTATAACATGCAGTTTTCTGACACCACCAAACTCTATCCAGAGTCTGGAAAGGCACGTGCTGCAAAAAAGTTCATAAGAAGTCTGCAAAAATAAATGGTATTAAAATAACGGTGTTTCCAATACGTTCCTTTTTTTTTTTTTAAAGTCCTTTGTCATTTGGAATATTTAATTTCCCTCAAATGTCTGTGAGAACCAGTATTGCTATTGTCTTTTCTCTTAAATGAGGTCCTTTCTTGTGGTAAAATTTTATTTCTAAATAGGCAGGTATCCCTGTTTCAATCACAAGTTTCATGCCATAGAGGTTTTCATTACAAACATAAGTCTACAAACTTCAGTATACATAAATTGGCAGAAACTCAAGAAATGAGCAATTAAAAGATACCAGAACCCAAGCATCTCCCAAAGGAGCATCATTTTGTCTTGACTGTCATAACCTACCACAACTTTGGACCCCAAGGTACACAAAATTATGAACAACCATTAAGTATTAAAAAATTTTAAATCATTCACTGCCGATGTGCAGGCTTAACTGCAATACTGCAAGACTATTTTGAGTGCTACAAAGTATTGTTAGAATTACAATGAATACTCAAGATATCATTTACTTGCAGAAACCTACATCATGTGCCATAGGAACCAGCTCATGACTTCTCTATGGATATCAACATATTGCTCCATTACTTCTGAAAATACTGAGAACGAGTTTTCCTCCATTACATAATATTGCAACTCGACAGAAAACATACTATACAACACTGCCTTTTGAAACCCTGAAAATGGATTTACGTTCACCAGGCTTAAACTGACCTTTCTAAGGCCACCCATCAGATAGTCACGTAGTGGGGAGCTTTGAATGCCTTTGTGTGGGATCTCATTCTCATGTTGCAGCAGGTACTTAAAGAACGAGAACCCTTTTTTTCTAAATGAATGTTGATGTCCAACTCCCTTTGAAGTCCCCCTTCCTATGTATCTTTGAAAATCTGATCTTCAATTTTTTACCCCGTTTCCCTTCCTGCTCGATATTAAAATGTCTTCTCTTCTTCCTTCTGAACACCCAAAAATGAGGGCAGAAGCAGTTCCATACTCCTAATGTGAATGAAGCGCAGTTGCTTTTGGAAAACCATGGCTCCTTCTCCCAATCTTCATCTATTGTTTTCCATTGCAGTTGCATAAAACATCATCATGTCAGGCCACGGGCTTCTGCTCCTCACTCTATGTAATCCATCAGAAATCATTTACATTCTTTCGATAAAAGTAAAGATCGCTGTAGGCAGAAACTGGATGCAGTTGTCCGCTATGGAAAACAGCTTTGCTACTCCTTTCAAATTTGTTGATTACTCACAGCCTGTCCCCTCCAAAGTACATATACTAAAGTGGGCACTGTTGTTGGAATAGCCATCAGCTGTCTGATAAAACTTAATGAATGGCGATTTTATTAGCTTCTGTTGTTATTGTTTCTTTAACTCCTTCCGTATCAATCCACCACAGCAATTACGTGACCAAGAAAGATCAGAGATAAGGCACAACTTTGAGCATTTTGATCCTTACTTTAAATCTCTTTTTTTTTTTTTTAACAGTTTTTTTAGGCAAGCCATACCTGGTCAAATTTTTAATGGTATCCTGTGTCTGCTGTTCCCTACAACAGAGGGTATTCTCTGGAAAAATACTTAAACAGATCATGGAAAACTCAAATACTGTAGTGTTCATATTATCAGCACCATCTTGGCATGCCAGAACAGATCTTTGTGTGTGCATTTAGCCAGGCATTTTAGTATTACTACTCTGTATTTGACCCTGGGAAATTTCTGACTGGTCTATCATTTTCTTGTTACTTCCTCACCACTGGTTTGAAGACCATGATGCCTGGCCCAGAGAAGAGGAGAAAAAAACAAAGCACTGGCAAAGTACTTAGTTCTTATTAGCTATGATTTTTTTAAAAAATCAAGATATTAAGGAAATGCTACTTTTCCCCTCACCATGTAGACACCCAGAGCTATGAAGACTGCCTCGTGATCTGCAACAAACTTAGAGGAATAGCGTTTGTTCTACAGAAATCACTGTGCTCTGTAGAGCAATCGCTGTCTGAGACAAGAGTAGTAAATCTAACTTGTTTTAAAACGGTTAGATAGAAGAAAATAAATTGCAGTCACCCAAACCCCCCTTAATTTCTTCAGCTGCAGTCCTTGGTCAGCACTACCTGGTCAGTTCTGCACTACGGCAATTTTGCTCTACCAAAGTGAAATTAAGCACACAAAGACTTACTATACCAAAGCTGCACACAGAGACTAAACTCAGGCTCAATCACATAACATTCAACACTTTGAAAATTTACCACTAAGTGTGAAGCTAAAAATATTATCTCATAACAGTGAGCTATCTTCCAACCACATCCTCTTGTAGAACAACATCAATGAGAGACAAGTCTGAAAACGTGCCTTAGAGGAATTAATGAACATAATTGTTTGAACCAGGGCCATTTCACTTTGGGACAGGGAATGGGAGTTCTTTTTTTATTTTCTTCTCCTCATCTAGTGAACATATCCTGCACTTGGGGGAATGGAAACTTGCCTAAATCACACCCATAGTCAATTCAAATTTAACATATCTTTACAAGATATTTATGACATGCAAATACTTGGAGGCCCTGTTTCTCTTTCACATGAAGGTCCCTTACATCAGAAAAAGAGGGCTCTTTCATGTTAGTAAGAATAAGTGCATAGTAGATTAGATGTTGCTTTCACATACTGTATTTAATACATGAAGATTCAGCAACTCGCATCTCCATGCGCAACAAGCAAGCAAACCATAATCCAGCATGTTAAGAAAGGTGTTTGGCAAGCTCTTACGACCGCATCTTTACAATCTGCCACTTGTGTCTCAGCAGTATTCTGCTCCAAGAATCTCAGAAAAAATAATTTTACTTCACCCTTCATTAAAAAGAAAAGAAACCCTTGCTTCATTCAATCAATTTTTTTCTTAAGCCTGTTTCTCCAGATAAAACAGATTAACAGCAAAAATTCCACCTTCAGATTCTTAGGTATCTGCTTTGCTCACAAATTTTGTCTCTTGGCACACTTCTAATTCAGAAATAAATTATTCAGTTATTCCTCTTTCACAAACTTTTCCTTATTTGTCACTTAAGAGCAATCAGAGACAGGAATTTTTAATTTAGAAAGTTTAGACCAGAATTGCCAAGCACAAGCTATTTCTCAGAACGCTCTCTGGACAACATCTGAAAACGCATGCTGAGCGCCCACGCCTGCTGCGCCCACCGCAGCCACCCAAACCTGCGGGGCTCTGTGTGCTAGGGCTTAGCAACCAGTCTGCAGTGCTGAGGAGGGTCATGTCACCTGAGGGAAAATTGCAAACAAAAGAAAACCGTTTGGCTTTGTCTCAGAAGGTATTACAAGTTATAGCTTTCTTGGTATAATTCACCCAAAATGAATAAACCAGAACTTTAAAATTCTAATGTCAGATAAATAAGTTACTGTGATTTAATTTACTTTCTTTGATAAACTCTGATACCTACTGAGAAACTGTAATATTAGTTACAAAATTATTTGCCACCTGAGGTCAGCACATGAATAGATACAATATATAGCTAATTTCCTGACAAGGTAATGCTAAGCACCTCATTTTTCAGAGTGTACGCCTGCACAAAACAACTACTTAGAACAAGAAGTCGAGCCAGATGGTGAGTGCCTTTCAGCATTTCAAGGAACACTCCCTATTTTCGTGCTACTAAAGAACCTTCAAGCTACACAGAAGATACAAAAGCTGGCGAAGTTTACAGCAAAGGCTTTCGTGAGCAAGACAAATTTCAATTTGAAAGGGTCAAGCAATTTTACCCTGTACCAAAAGTGGTATACACCTGATAATATGATATAAAGTATAATAACGTGATAATATACTTGATATTAAAAATAAAGAAGGCTCATCTGTGGCCATGAAATATATTTCTGCTTAAACTACAATAACACTTCAAACTTTTCATTTATCCTTTAATAAATATGCTTTTTTTTATTTTTCAAATGGCTTAAAATTTGATTAAAGCAACACTTCCGCAGCAATAGCAAGAAGTAAATTATACACAACTCTGGCACAAATATCTGTTAATCTGATAACCCATAAACCCTCCCCACTGCAGAGGACTCCAATTAGAATGAATAACAGAGATGTTTGGGAAACTGAGGGGGGGTGACATCTGTTTGATTGACATGTGCCTTTCCTGGAAGAATGCAATGCCTGTCCATAATCCTAAACAGCCTGATAGCACTAAAATGACCCAGTTCTTAGGGAAAAAAAAAAGGTGTACCTTTGCTACAACACTTGTTTAATTATACATTTATATTGACAAATAATATTTGAAGCTGTGTGACTCTTTTATAGCAACACATTAAAAGCTCTCTTCACACAGCTAGCCAAATGTCATATACGATCTTTCATACGATCACCAAAGAGAGAGTATTTTTACTGCTTATTATATAAGCCTTTCTATATTTCATTATATGTATTATTATATGTATTACATTACCAGCAAAGCTGTTAGGTTGTTCTGCTGTTAGTATTCTACTGAGAACAAACATAACTTATCAACTGCCTGACTGCTTCTTGAAAAATAGGTATCAGTTTACCCCATTGAATTACTACACCTGTTTGAATTTTGGCCACTCCATCAGAGCAGCAAGCTAGCCCGAGGAAATTTCAACACTCAGTTTTATTAGCCTACTTGACAAACTTTCATAGCCTGAGGAGCCTGCAAAAAAGTGAGAACATCAATACCGAAACAGTGAAAACACTGAAAGACTGTGTTTTGTTGTACATCAATTGTAAACACCTCTTTTTTTCCCTTATCACTAAACTATCCTTCCAGGTTTTGTAGATTTCTCTATTTTTAAGCTCTGCACATACTACCTGCTCAGTACATTTAAACTCCATGAAAGGAACATAAACCTGGAATGAAAACTACGCTGAAACTTGGTAATAATAACTACTGATAAACAATGAACATTGGCTACATACAATATATCACGTAGACACATAACACCTAAAACATAACACCTAACATTTTTTCGATACAGCTTAGTGAGTGCTAGAACACTAATGCAACGAGGAGAAAAAACAAACTATTAAACACTAAACAAATGGTGGCTTACCCTCTGTGCCATTGGGCGTCATGGAATTACTACTTATATGGGAGTTATCAAGTTTAGGACCACTGGGGGATTCACTACTACCACTTAGTCGGCTATGCGGGCTGGCTAGATCCTGCATTTCCATAGACCTGAAAACAAGATGCAGCTAGTTTTAGTGACATATTCAGCATGGATTACAGAGTAATTACCCATATAAAATGCAGCCTGCTATTAATGAACATCCTAAAAACACTTAATAAAAAAATAACAAGTTCTCCCAACTTGATCTTTTCTAGTGCTAAACTAGTTTTGTAACTTCATGCACAACTGACCAGCTACTGTAATTATTCCTGCAGTTTCTAACAGAATAAAATTTAGATACTGTGCTTTAAACATCCATGTCACCTTGTATTTTTGTGATACATATAGAGATGGAATCAACCACATATGAAGCCATATATTCTCTTAACAACAAATTAACACACTGCTTTATCAAGATTTACTAGTCAGTGGCAATATAATGGTACTCCAAACCAAATAAAACGCTTGAAGCAATTGTGGAAGCCTATCGTCTACTGACAGGGAATGAGATATTCCTGATGTATGTGTTTACTCTGGCAAACTACTTAATTGTTCCTCTGTTTCCGTTGAAACAAACGCAGCATTAAAACATTATTATGTTTGCTCACTTGTTTGCTTTCTGGATTACATAAAGCGTATTCAATTGAAAAGGGATATGACCAACGTACAGTGAATCCGTATAGGCATTACTATGCCTTAGCACTGCCGTATCTCAGCAGCTGTCAAAGTAAGAAGAGAGCAATTCCGATTTAAAGCAAAACTTAGTTTATACAGCACACAGGCAGCTGAATATTTCCAATTTGCATGTTAAATAGGATTATAGAAAAAGGTCAACAGTCATTACCACTATAACATATCCCTTGGTTGATGTCGGGGAAGCTTATGATTGAAGTGCCCCAACCTCCCATTGCTTTATACCTGAACCTTTTGATAATGTTATTCGATGTACTCAGTCTAAGTAATTACTACCAGTAGAAATTTCATAGGTTACTGTGCCTCCAAGGCATCTGAACCAGCAATTTTTCAGTTTAAAAGAAACACTTACATTCTTTTAAAGACTATTAAAATTCACATTAAAAATTCCTCCCACCTTAATGGTATAAAAATCCTCAAGTCTAAGCATCATTTCAGCTATAAAGTGTTAACATTTTAATTGAGATTTTATCACAAGTTCTAAAAATTAATCCTTCACTTTATATTTTATTTCCTAAATCAAACTACACATAAAGAGGGACAATATCATAAAGAGTTTTAAAAGCCAGTATCTAATATAAAGTCAAACAACGTAGTGAAAAAGTATATGTGTACAGATTTGGTTGCACACATGTAAAAGCGAAGCTTCAGCACTTACTCATCTGTCTAATGCGGAAAACCAGAATAAATATTTGCTTCTCACCTGAATTTAAAAACAACAATAAAAGGTTTGCAGAAAAATAGCAATCTTCAATCAAATCCTTACCTGCAGCTTGATGAAACAGCAACATCTGAACTGGTTTGGGACTTCTGCACCTGTAAACCAGGGAAACAAACAGAAGCCTCTGTTACTCTGGTTTACTATGAGGCCTTAATTTAAAGAAAGGATATCACCATGGATGACAATTCTGTCCTTTAAACCCAAAAGGAGAGGAGGAGGGCACGGTGTCCGTGAAAGGCATATTGTCTTTAAATTGAAGGCTCAACTGTTGTTTCCCCGGCAGGTCTCTTTCCCTCCTCCCCGCGCTGGGGGACGGCGGCCAAATGACGGGATAGTGATTCATCAGGGGCCTGTGACAGCTGCAGAGGGGCTCACTCCTCCCACGGCATGGCACAGCATGGCTGCGCACCCCGGTGAAGGTAACCCCACTGCGCCGCCCTGCCAAGGGCAGAGAAAGCTGCTCCAGCCCTGAGCTCTCTAGCATCCTCCACCCCTCTCGCTTCTGGTTATCACCGGTCAGGTTATCTCTCCCTCCCCATCCCCTTAACACTCGACAGCTTCTTGCCCTCATCACACTGGCTTTCCTCTTCCTACACTCTTGGCCATCCTTCGTCTGTGCCTGAGCAGCAGGGAGCCAGCAAGTCAGTTCACCCCGCAGGTAAGGGGCAAAGTAAGCTGGAGAGACTGACGCTATTTTTTTGAGGGGGTACAACAAGGGGCAGGTCTAATTACTGTAAAGATCTTTGATATAAGACCAACAGTATTACACAACCCTCTCCAAAACAAGCCCATGTTGAACCTGGTCAAATTAAAATAAAAACCCCACACGTTATTGCACAAGGTCTTACTCATAAAAATTCCGGTCACTAATGAGATTTATGATTAAATGAGTTAAAAGAACACTTCTGGCTAAATAAATAAATAGGAGGAAGCTGTAGCATTTACTTCTGAGGTCCTTCATCAAGAAAAGGAAACTGGTTCCACTGGGAAGCCCAGCAATAATTTTCCAGTCTAATAAAATGACCCCTTTTATAACTCAGGTGAGTAACAGATTTGCATATCCTATTAGAAATACACCATTGCTTTGCTAACAGACTCTTCTCTGTAGCCTGTAATGATTGTCATCAGGTGATAAAATTTAGGTGAAGATACACTGCTAGACACTGTCAGCTCAAAAGCACACGAAAACTTCTCCGGGCAAGGTATATATCCTCTTAATGTCTGCATCGAGAAACCTTCATGTGTGTTTCCATTCAACCCGAACTGACAACTCTTAAATGATCACAGGGAAAAGACAAGAGAGATGAGGCATTTTAAATGCCATAAAAATCATCCAAGCAAATCCTACTTATGGGTCTGTAGGGGTTTTTTTGTTATTTTTAATCACAGACAGAATTACTACCAGCAAGAGTAAACAACTGCTAGGGGCAGCCAGGCAATGCAGAGCAGTACAAATGATGCCAAGAAGCATGCAATAACACACGCTGAAAAACATCAATCTTTTTATAACTGGGTACTTGTAGTACTGTATATTGCACTTTTCAATACATCATTGCATGCCAAATCAAACTACTCCAGCGCATACATTCAAAACTGTGCATTTTGTTTTCAATCTTTCTTTTTTTCAGTTCTTTACCCTAGAAACTGCAGTAGAGTGCCTTAGGATATGTTTCTGCTGTTACTTCTAAACACCTGGAAAAAATTATAGGTGAGAACTAAGTTTGCTTACAGAGCTATCTTCACTCCCTCTTGCACAGGACCCTTTAAAAAATATCTTTTACATTAGAAAACCCCTCCTTTTCCAAATAGGTGCTTTAATTAACTGATACTTTCCAAAGTACCCTACACTATTATTCGTAATTCACTAAACTCTAAAATACAATTAATCCATACTATTTTATTTACCCAAATTAAAAAACCAAACTTCTGTACACTTATACACTTATACATCTATGTGCACGTGTGTGAATAGTGAGAGAGATTTCATTTAAGGATTCAAAAAAAATCCAGCACATTCATAGTGAATTAAATATATACCTTATATGTCCTTTAACACTCTACGATTTGTGAAAGTTCATATCCACAATCTTCATTTTCATTAGACATACTTTAGATATATTCCTTTGTGTCTCAAGGATTATTTAAAACATATGTTGCATGTTACCATATTTAAAAATGACTCTTTAATCAAAATAACTTTAAAATAACTAATCCTCACTTAGGCTGGTCAGCTGAATCCACAGAGTGGTCCAGGAAAAATAAATCTACTCTCAAGAATGCGAATGCAGACAACAATTAGACACAGATGTGAGTGAAATTAGTTACAGTTTACAAAATGCTACACTTCACATGCTTTCAGTTTTTTATGTGTAGTACAAAATTACAACGTAGTAAGGAACCACACTTATGACAACCAGTTCATGGAATAAAAACATTTCTGGGTGGCGTGTGCTTGTTCCCATACGTTCTCCCATTTTGCCAACAGATTTCTGAATAACTGAAGTTTTGCAACATAACTCACATTTCAAACAAAAAGTGAAAAAAAAAGGCAATGCTTTACCCATCCAGCCAAGGAGCATGTTATAAAAAAACCCCAAATTAAAAAGAGAAAAAAGGACCTGTCATTCACCCTTCATACTCTGTTCTCCACTTAAAGTATATGAAAAATGACATACACATTCTCCTTAATACCTCAAAAACATTACTGTGCATAATTTGGTTCTTATAAACAAAATTCACATCTTTAATACAGATTGCAGATCTGGGCACTACACAGTACATGGCAAGAAAAAAGGACAACAATTGCAAAACTACTTAAAATTCATCCATTTAAGAATCTTAAATCACTAACATCAAATTCTGATTAGCTAATGAGGTCTTTCAAGTTTGCCTTTTTTTCTAATTAAATTTATAATTCTTCACAGATGTAGGTTTTGTTGATGTTCAATTTGTCTCTCTCATTTTGTTAAACCTCACATAGTACTCCACCAATCCATTGAATAGCCACATTAAATCTGTTAATACCATGCTCTTCAACCCCAGAAATTATTTCCAGAAGGCAAACTTGCTTTGAGAGATCATCAAACAAGACTTAAGGTACACATTTTATCACATTTTCCCTACCACAGAGCTCAGGATGCGGAGGAAAATTCATGACTTTTGCACTGTTTATTATACTTTGCTAAATTACAAATCAAAAGCATCTGACAGAAGATCATGTATGAAGCCAAAAAGTTAATAATGTTCTGTGAAAAGTAAACTGTAAATGGGAAGGGATTCTAAATTTCAGCAGCACAGAGCAAATAAAACGTAGGTACTTTTCTAAATTACAGTCTTTCCATAGTGTTTTTGCTTGCTAGGAGTAATTTTTTTAAAAAAATGGCTATAATTTAAAAAATTTTTCCAGATGAAAAGAAATTTTCTAAGTGAAAATAAGGTTAACACAGAAAACTATAGCCAGCACATACGCTTCTCTTAAAACACAGTTCTAATTTTTTTTAAAAAGCAAATTTCAGAGACAATTGCAGTTTTCAAATCAGAGTGTTTCCCTTAGGGAAAAAAAAATCTGTCACTGGGGGGGGGGGAATGGGGGAGGAAGAGGATTTTCCCCCCACAGCACTTTTTGTCTCCTTAAAATGCAATATGCAGTATGTAATCAGTATCTACAGACACAATGGCTTCCACAGTCAAACTGTTACAAAACTAAAATGCAAATTGGCTACAAAAAGGCACCTTGCTGGCAACACTAAAACCTGGGCAATACTTTCACTCTTTGAATAATCATACGGCTGGGGTCTAAGTGAGGAGGCAGAGCTTTTTCACTAGATACTCACGATGAAGACAAATTGCACTTATTAAACCAAAAGCAGGTAATTACAGTTATTTAATTTTTAATTACTAGTTTAAATTCTTCTAAAAGTGCTGTTCTGCATGCCCATTTCATATACTTATGAACGAAACATTTTGAAACCCCAACACTTTCTTCCCTTTAAGAAAGAAGTACTACAATGTGACAATGCTCCCATTATGACCAGCCATTTAAGAATGTCTTTCTGCTTTTCCAAGATGTTTTTGGCTCCTGAGAAATATTTCATACTTATTGCAATTCGAGCAAAATGATTACTCATTCTTTTTTCTCCACTCTCCAAAGGCAAAGCGTGACTCAAGCCGTCTGTCACTGCACAAGACTGCTGAGAGGGGACGGCTGCTCATTTCCAGACCCTACCAGGCCTTGGGAAAACTCCGACAGCAGTGAGGTGCTTGGCTAAATACTGCATGTCATGGCTTCGTAAGCAACATGCAAAACACTGTGTGCATATGTGTTTATATATATCAAGGTATATAATGTGTATACAAACACACATATATATTTACAAATACATATAAACGTTATTTATTTATTTTACATGTGCACACACTGTGTTCTGGCAGATCCTTTGCAAACCGTCTCAGTATGGGACAGAAAATAAAAGATTGTCTATACGTGGTACCTAATATTAAAAACTTCCAATGATACACTAACAACAGTTCCACTTCTTATCCCAAATTTCTCTGTGTTAATTTTTAAATTTAAACAAACTACATGAAATATTCTATGTTTATTTTTTATGAAAGCTTTTATCTCTTCTGCTTGCCTCCTTTTAAAATGCTTACTTACCAAAAATTGTCACCAAACCGCCAGCACCCTCTAGGAAACACTTCCAAAGGCATTAACAAACACCTTTACTTCTCCAGAATAAATCTTTCACTGCAAAGGGCAGCCCTTCCTCTTCGTGGTGTTTGTCAGAAACACAGAGAGAAATACAGACTTGGGGAATGTTCTGTGGGTCTCCGTCGCTCAAAAGCAAGATGTAAATTTAATGAGACTTCAAAAGGCCTCTAACTTCCTCCTTCTAAGATCATCCTTCTAAATAAGCCACCTAAAAAGTCAATAAACGTCAACTATTACAGTTGTGTAGATGTTTATTCTGTCATCTTGAAAAGTTCTCCTGGGGGGATCTATGTGTTTTCCTTGGTGTTTGGAAAATTTAAACATATTAAGCAAAAGGATTTCCTGCTTCAGAAAAGCGCTGTCAAAATCTCTGTCAGGCATTCTTCCTTTCATTTCTTTTAAAAAAATATTATTTTTCTCACACTCTCATGCCTCTTCCAGAAATACCTACAAACCCTGCCTTCCCCCTTCACCCTCCCATTTACCATCTTGATACTGAAAATGCCGACAAATAAACTCTCTAAGGCTTGTTTTGGAGTTTTAGAGAGCATCATCCTTTAATTCACGTTATTCCTATCTGCCGCACCATTAAGCACTATAGGAAATCAAACAGGAGAATCCCCAAACCTGGCTGATGACAATAAATAGAACCGCCTAATATCTGCTTTGCGGGAAGCCTCCGAAACCCCAGCCTGAAACACAGCCAAAATTAACTGCTGCACCCTGCCACTGATAATTGAGCGCTGCTCTTCTCCGGGACGGCGGAAAGTGCCCCTGCACGGTAAATCGCCACCGCTGCACAACTCGCGTTGCTTTGCAACGAGCCTGTTCAAATCGCCCTCTCTCTCTCTCTCTCTCTCTCTCTCTCTCTCTCTCTGGTCTTTTCCTCCCCCTTTTTCTCGCTTCTCCCGCTGTCACAGCCCGCGCAGCCCGCCTGGTACTCACGGTGCCGGGGCGCGCGGTTTCCGCGGCAGCGCAGCCTCCGCGCTCGCGGGCTCAGAGCGCGGCAGCGACGGCGGCGCCTCCCATGGCGCGGGGGCCAGGCGCGCCCCGGGGCGGAGGGGCGCGGAGCGGGGCCGGAGCGGGCAGACAAAGCCGCGGCGGGGGCTGCCTCCAGCCCTGCCGGCTGTTTGCTCAGCCTTGTGGCTCTGCCCAGGCAGTGCCTGGGGGGCACACGCCGCCGCTCTTTCTCTCCTCCTCACTCCCCTTTTTTCCTTCTTTTTTTTCCTCTTTTTTTTTCTCCCCTCTTTCCCCTCTTTCTTTTCCCTCCTTTTTTCCTTTTATTTCCCTCTTTTTTATTTTTCTCTTCCCCCTCCTTTTCCCCCCTCTTGCGCCCCCCCTTCCCTCCCCCCCTTTCCCCAACCTCTTTTTTTCTCCCCCCTCCTTTTTTTTTCTTCCTCTCTTTTTTTTTTCCTCTTTGGGTTTTGTTTTTGTTTTTGTAATGCAAACCGCAGCTATTCTCTTGTCCCAACCGTATTGGTTTAAAGGCAACAACTGTAATGAGGCTTGCATGGGGCAGAATCAACCTTCCTGCCTGTGCGAAACGGTGTTGCGCTCCACCGGTGTCCAGCGGCGCGGAACCGGCGCGGAACTTGCGCGGGTGCTATGCCCCTCCGCCCCCAGTCCGCACGCCAGAGCCCCTTCATGCCTCTTCTTCAGCCTCACCCCTGAACAAGTAATGAATCCCCTCGGGTCCCTCCTAATTTAAAAAGTTTAACTGTGTGTAGATGCGTACCCTCTAGTAAACTTGGGTTCAAACAAAAGCCCTGCTAATAGAATAACTGGAATTAAACCAACATTATATCAATGAGGGAAGCTAAATAAGGATACTCACAGAGGCTCTTAAGCATACAACCAGCATGCACGTCCAGGCATGCCGTTTTGATTGGATATGTAACAGATTTGTTCTCAAATATCTGAGATTCTTGCAACCTTATAAAGAAAGGGTCTGCTAAAACTGTTTAAGCCAGCCTTCTCCAATTTAAAGGTATTCATTAAATACAATATCTAGAACTTTTTAAATGGTTTACACCATGCAGATGTATGAAATATCTGTACTTCTAAAAACAATTGCAAGCATAGTGAAATTTGTATTTAATTATTACTACTCGCCTACTAATGTTTTTAAATTTAAAACTGTGTAAAGGTCGCCTTCCATAGACCTTATAAATATCTCCAACGAAGAAAGACGGTTGCATAGAGTTAGATTTGTGCATTAAGTAACAGTAACGCTTTTACCAATCAATAAGTAATTAAATAATTTAATTAGTAAGCCATTAAACTAAAATGGGTTTATGATACATCTTTATTACAGCACTTTCAGTTGCTCATAATTAAAAAAACTCCTTTAAAAATACATACATTATGTTAAAAAACATTCTAATGTACACAATAACTAAATAACTAAATTTGAACAGGGTTCTGTGGAGCATTTCCACTTTGTAGACAGTATCTTTCGATTCATGTAACACTTATTTTTCTACTCTTTTTCAGTACACGTAATCCAAATATGATGAGGAAAACAGTATAATGATTTGCAGTACCAAAAAAAAGAAGTCTTAATACTATGCCAGGTCTACAATACTAAATAAAAAATAACTTCATACTGTATAAATAGATTCAAACAGAACTTTTTTTCTTTACAAAAATCTGTGATGATTCACTGCTAATATGTCCTTACCTTCAATTAACTAATCTGTGAATGAAAGCAATACTTCTAGAGGAGGAATGTCTTCTGGCTACTACATCCCAGTAAGCGAGACATTGTTTTGTAGAAATACATTGGGAATAATTCAGGAAAGCAGATCAGTTTGCAAAGCTACAAGTCAACCTCGAGCTGAAAAGGCACCTAGGATTTCATTTTGTTTAGCGGAGAAAAGGGATCTCGGGACAGTCACACACCATATATGGGAACCCAGGTCAAAATAAGCAGCTTTCAATTGGACCCGGCTGTGTAGCCAACACAAACACAATCCCTTTACTTCTTTATAGTCACAAACCAGATCTTGTGCCAAGAAAACTATTTATGATGGTCTATATTAAACTGTGAAAGAAATACGAATTACTTATTATGGAGACATGCAGTTTTGTCAGGTAAAATTCACTGAAGTCAGGAAATGCAAGGCCATGCAATCATTCTGAACTATGTGCTTTTTGAAACAGCCATGATCCTCCGGGAAATGTTTACCACTGAAGTCTTTAACAGGGTTAATAAAATCATTTTTTAAAACTCTACCCAACCCTAGAGAGTTAAAGACACATCTTGCTTCACTGTCTCTAGGAGCTCCATCTATGATATGAAAAAGATCAGTCACAGACTCTTAGGAAGCAGAAGCTCTTTTTTTTCCTGGAAAAAACCTCTCCAAAAATATAGTGTTTTTGTGAGGTACCAATTGACATTGGAAAATGTAATTCAAAACACTCTCTCAAAATAGTAATACTTAAATGATGCTATGGAAATAAAAAAATTATTTAAAAAAATATGACTGTGACTCCCAATGCTGCATGTGAATTTTTGCACAAATCCACTTCATTTCATATTTGAAAAAAACCTCTAAAGCACAAATATATGAATATTACTATTTTGAAAGTGAAGCTTACTGAAACAGATTTACTGTTGGTTAGGGTTTGCAGTCCCTAATGAGAATTTTGTCTAACTAATAACTTCAGGAGTATGCCCGGTCTCTGTATTTAATTAAACTAAGACAGATCCACACATACACAAACAGAGCTTGATGATGTGTTGATAAACATGGGATAGATTACACAGAGGCTAAGATGACCAGAAAAAGGGTGATGACGATGCATTGCAAGAAAAGAATCGGCTTTGAATTTTTAATCTCTTCTGCAGTATGGCATGTAGGCAGTATGGGAACTGAAGCCATATAACTGATCTAGATGGGGGATATAAGATAAAGGAGGGTCCTCAGTGTTTATACAGCCATTAAACAGAACTTTAAGAGTTCTTTATCTGACGTCTGAAGATTGGACTTCAGATTAGTGTATATCATTACCCCATAGTATGGTCTAACCTATGAACTTATCCTACTGCCGATACTGTGGACCAGATACTCATCTGGTTTAAGTGAGTGCAGTTTTTTATTACAATAACTAATCTAATTATGCCAGAATAGCACCACACCTATTTGAAACCTATTTGAAAGAGATTTTTCACTTGGCTTTTTGATTTTTTTCTTCCAACTAACTGCACACCAGATCAGTACAGGCTGGTTGTTGATCACTGGCACACAACATCAGTTTCAAACCACAATGATACTAACACTGGGCTTGGAATAGAGATTTCAGAGATATTTTTCTGTATATGTTTACATCATGCCTGAATTTGCCCTAATTCTGCATTCCTGCTCATGCAGTTGGCATCTCAAGAGTCATAAGGAGTAATGGACCGGGTCTATTACATAATATCAAATGCACAAGCTATTTGGTGTATTTTTACAATTGTTACTCATGCAATATTATATTAACTCCATATGAGGTGTCACACTCTCGTTTTAGTACAAGTAAAGTGAGTCCACCCTGAACACTGCATTTTCTGGGTGCTTAGATGCCACAATTACAGATGTGCTGATAATTAAGAAAAAATAGCTGTAAGATGGATATGGAACAATGGGATGTTTCCATGTTTGTCTCTATGTAGGAAATGCTACTGAAATATTTAACACTAGAAGTATGCCCAGGAAGATCACACTTCACAAAAGCAAAAGATGCATCCCATTGCTCCTAGAAGCTGCCACGTGGCTTTTCCCATAACAACTGCAATGCAACGTCAGAAACCTCTGAAGCAGGCAATATCCCTCCTATGTCTCCATACAAGTTTTGTCTTACACATAGCAGCTGTTGCCTAGAGACATCCCTGGCTGGAGCAGAAGTTTGCAGCATTTGACAGGAGCCCTTATTGTCTCCTGCTACTCACATGAGCAAAAGTAGAGACTTTGGTAAATACAAACAAAAAAACCCTGAAAGAAATCAACCATTTTAACTATTCTTTCCAAAATCTATCAGTGTGATTGAGACGGACAGTTTCATTATAGTCTTTCAAGGTAACTGGATAAAATTAATAATGAATTAAGATCTACATGCAATGCATTATAAGAAAAAGTGCATACGGCTAACAATTGTCCTTAGTCAAAACATGTATGAACTGCTATCCTAAAAGACATCTTTGCTAGATTGCATGCAATTGTACTTGTTTTAAGTCAGCAGCTTCAGTATGAAGGTAATGTTGTATAATTTAAAATAGGAAACAGTAGACCTGATTAATCTTAAGTCAATACTGCCTTAGCTTTTTGAATAAATTAATGACTTTATAGGATTCTGAAATAGTTCTGGACAACTATGACGTAAAAGAATACAGAGATATTCCACAGAAAAAGTGGTCAAACCCTAGTTTGACAAAAAAAATACCTTAGTATTTCTCATTTTTCTCTTTCCAAAATCAAGCTATGCATGTTTTTTTCAATAGGTTCATTACAACCTAAAAGCCTTATGTAATGAGTCGGGGGGATGGGGAGAAAAATATATAGAACATATACATTTTTATGGACAAAACCAGTATATATTACACTTGGTACTCTAACTGCAGAATAAATAAGTAGTTGGGCAGGGGGAAGGGAAGGTTTCCTACATGAAGGTAAGTTTTAAATATATCTTCTACCTTTCTTTCGGTACTCTGCAGCACTGAGCTGAAAACTTCCTACATCACTTTTCTCTTCTAGAAATCTTATCATGTATTTTTTATCACCGCTAAAATTACTGGTAAGTTTTGGTCTCCAGGTCATCTGAAGCAGATGCTGCAGCCAAAAGTGATGGCATCGATTTTCCCTAAAAACTAAGATGCCGGGTTCATGATGCACTGAGCAAAACCTATCCTTAATCTAAAAGTAATATTGTTGCTATTCTAACTATATTTCATTTAAGAAATGTCTTACCTTATAAAATGAATAACTAAAAATTAGTTTTCATTTTCAAATAAAGCTCAGTAGTTTCATAGGAGGATTTAAAATACTGTCTGTGGTACCTAAGAATCAGTGAGAATGTCACTTTTTTGCACAAAAACTTCAGCTCAAAAGTTGCATAAACATGTTAGTAACTGTTTATAAAAGAACTTCCACTGAAGGCAACATAACTGTTTTTGAACAAAATTACTTAGAGAATTAGCTGTTTGTAAGGTAGGGGGTGAAATGAAGGGAGTAAATTGCAACCTGTGAGCATTCTTGAGAAAGAGCTAATTTTTCTGATTTCAGTTCAATCTTTCACTGCTGCTCAGCATGAAAACATAACTGCCTAAAATTTGAGAATAATCATCCTTCACTATAATGTGTGAATAATAACTTGCTTACAAAAATGAACAAGTCAAATCAAACACACCAGTGATGATGAGGAGCAGCTTGCCAGCACCCTAACGGGCGATAAAAGCTATACTCAGTGGGTCCTCAGAAGACTAAGTTGCACAAAGAATGCTGTACAAATGAGAGATTACCAGTGAGCTGACAAAATAATCAAGTCCCATTTTTCTGTAAATGCTATAAAACACAGTTTCACACACATGCCATTTTCCTGTAGTCTGTCCTCCCACAACTATTTAACCCTTCCTCATCTTTCATCTAGTGCTTCTAGAAAAAAAGCTAGAATTTACAAACCATTGCAAATTTTTTTCACAGCAATAACTTACATTTTTTGCCAATGATATAAATACAATGCACGGTATAACATGAGTCAGCTCAGTAATGCTAAACTGTCTTTTCTCCAACTATTTTCCACTAACAAGAACCAAAACAGTTTTGTCAGCACCTCTTTAAAGGTGAAAAGGGAGATGGAAAGTTCCTCTTTGTTTTTCAGCTCTGAATTGAAGTCATACTCAGAATTCTTAATTCTGTGAGAAAAATGTTTATTCACTAACAACAGAATCAATACGTTTATTTGTTGCAAATTCCATTTTGTTATTTTTCCTAAATGCATTCTGTATTTTTTTCCTAAAACATTATTCATGTCACTGTTCAACAGTAGATGGAGCACTGGATCATTACTGTATTTTAGTTATTTGTGTCAATAATTGCATAATTTTTCAGCTAATGTCATGTAAGACTGGAGAAGCAAATAAAAAAAAGATATAGAGAAAATAACTGTTAATTGAACCATTTAGAATTATGAAGAAAATTGAAAGAACAGCAATCCAACGTCACTTTGACAAATTATTAAGACAAACCTACATTTATGGCTAATATAAGTGATTCATAAGCACACATTCAAATCACAAACCTTGTGTTAGTTGAATACAGTAAATATGTACATCCTTAACCTTCACACATTCAGTCACACTTATTTTTCTTACGATGATCAGGAAGGATGAAGAATCTTCTAAAAGTGAAGTTCGTAAATATTCCACTTTTTGAGTCCTTGTAATGAACGGAAAAAGTGGAAGTCTAAGTTAAAATAATGATTACAAGGGCAATTTATTTTATACTTTCATCAGCTGCTTTTCCTATAAACTGTTTTTATGAAATTTACCACGATAAATTCTTTTGAATCCTACAGTAATTATACCATAACCCTCATTTTTTGAGCAGGGGTTAGATTCTCACTGAACTGTAACCATCTAAAATGAAGTATTTAGTTTAAGATGACCATCCCCAGCCCACATCTTCACTGGAGAGAGACAGACACTTCAGCTAAGGTGTCATGAGGGGATCAGTTTTGAGGTTTCCCCTCCCCATAGGCACAGATGATGGGCTTAAGCTAGCTCTCAGGTTTTCATAGCTACAACTCCCCCAAAAATTCAGACTTTTTGAACCCAACAGTATAATTTCCCTTAAAATCAATTGGGTCTCAACAGTAATTGTATTTACAGAAATTTCAATTGCCGCATGCTCTATTTTGAAACTTCATATAATTACTCAGAGCCAGACTGCCGATATTTGTTGTTACAAATCAAGGCCAGAGGAAAACTCCTCAGATGGCTTCAAAGTCCCAGTTCTCATCTCCAAACTCTGCTCCCTCCCCCGCTTCCTTCCAGCAGCATTAATTTTTTCTCTGCAATCTCACAAATCGGAAAAAGAGTAACCTCTAAAGCTGTTTTAGACTGAAGGTCAGAATTCAAAGGACTGGTAACTTTATCCACAGAGCCCTGCAATCACATTGCTATTGGAAACACACCCAGAAGCACCAGCACTCGAGATGTTTTTATTAAGCAATGTCAATAGGTACAAAATTTGAAGGGTCCTTTTCCATACAGTGAGGTTTATCAAGACTCATATTTGCAAGAGATTGAATTGCTTTCTGCCACTGAATTTCAGTTTAATGTTCTCTGAGGTAAGGAAACTGGCCTCAGAGTTACATGCTAATGAAAACAGCAGCTTTCGTTTGTTTATCTAAATACTTAAAGAGAGGCACCTCTTGCAGCCAAAATGTAAACAAAGCTTAAACTCTTTTTACTGCTTGGATACTTCCAAGCTGCTAATACGGATTTTCTTTTAATTAAGTGTGTTATACAGATTTTCTACGTATATTTCCTGCTTAACAATCTCCCTTTCCACAGAAATATTTAATTCCTAAATCAATTACTCATAATTACATCTATATTTTCAGCCCTTGAACATAAGATGACAGATCCCTTTCAAACCTAGGCTCAAGGGAAAATAAAATCACAGAGGGCAGTCAATACTTTTGTTCCTGCAAACCTGTCATTAATTTAGAGGGAAATAGATTAAAATAAGGATTTCCAGAGGGTTTCACAAGAATAAAGAATAAGAAAAAGTTTGATTTCAATATCTAAAAAACTGAATCATCTACCTGGTCCCTCTGTCTTGCACGCCATTTGCGTGCACAAAACACTGAAGCACTCATACCCATCCGAGTGATTCATGTGATGAAGTTCTGAAAATGCGTCTTTAAGGATGTCTTTCCTTTTATCATACAGGAATCTATGTATACAACAACCTCCAGTTAATAATATTTCTAATCTAGACACAGACAAATGAAAACACACCTTGCATTGGATGCCAATTCATGTGTTGAAAAATACGAGGTACTGCACATCTAGCAGAGACAGAACCCGTTTAATGCAATGATAGCAGAAGAATGAAATCACATAAGTAGAAGAGGACACAAATATACACACAACAGAACAAAGCTATATGAAGAACTCAAAACAAAGGTGCATAAGTAGATACAGTTTTTAATTCTTATAATTTGATTTGATTGGAGTGCAACTCAAAAATGCTTATTTATCTTCAGTGCATTTGGTGCCACTTTCCTTATAAGCAGGGTACATTTATGTATGTAGGCTGATTTTTTAATAATAATAAAAGGAAACTTTAGTAGATTTAGTAGCCTAAAAATGCACCTAGCTTGAAACATACTCCACCAATGTACTCCGCCGCAGATACCTGTTTATTGAAATAAAGTCAAAATTATGCAGTTGGATTGAAGGATTCAAGTGATGCTTTATGGTGCTGGGACACAAACAAGGGCTCCATTGCCCTGGCTGAGGACACCAGCAGTGCTGCTGTCATGTCAATCCCTGCTGCCTGCTCCACTGAGCCCCAGTGAGCTGTGGCTATACAGGAAAGCATTCCCAGCCCCCACAGCCGCTGATTAATTGCTTCCCCACCCCTCACTGCAAAGCACAACAAATGTCTAGAATGAAGGCTCCCTCTCCTGAACTTTAATCCACATCTAGAAAGGGCTGAGTCTCAGGAACTGTGTGGTGCCTACAGCAGGGAAGGGGAGAAATCCAAGGGATGGAGACTGGCTGCCCCTCAGCTATGTACAGCTCAGGCACTGTAAGGCTCTTGTTGCTTTGTGAGACCCAAAAAAGCTGCTGCAAACCAGCAATGATATCCTTACAATGCATTTCTCTTCTGTCCTGTCTCCCCCCTCATAAAATCCTCATTATGTTTATTTCTAATCTTTCTTTTTTAATAAGAAAACTATTAATATTTTCACATCCAAACTACTATAAAAGATTGTGTATGCATCTTAAAGGCTGAATTAAAATAGGATCAGCCTCATGTTGAGTTTCTTTTTATGGAATTGGCCTCAGACATATGTGGTATACCAAGCACAGCAGGAGTTTTATACAAATCTTTCTCTATTAGTTGATGAATTCCAGATTTTGGCTCTTGTTTTTCTGGTTAGTAAATAATAGTAAATAGTTTTGCAGTATGCATCATAAAGTAACAACTGGTAGCTCAAATATTTTTTATGGTAATCTGATATGGGGTTGCCTAAAATTGTTTTTATCATCTGAGAAACTGGCAGGATGAAATAAGTTTCAGCAGGTCCTACGTTACAAGGTTCCTGTGAACCAGTGCTGGGGTCTGCTTCAGCCTAGGCCACCTCCCTGCAGTCTGGTCCAAAGTGGGACTGTGGTACCCATTGATCTTTCTGACCTCAAAAGGGCTATGTATGAGTGTCGGTGTCTACCCTGGCTACAGGATCCAGGTCTAGTAATCCCTTCGTGTTTGGATGCACCTAAGTCTACCAAAACACCAGCTTCTCAAAATTTGAATGGGTACCATAAAATAACTTAAGTGAACGGCAATGAAAAAATAGCTGAAAATTAATACGCAGTAAAAAGATGTTTCCCACAAATTTAGTAAGAGAAGTGGGCTTTGAAGACCTTGAATAAGAGTTTACATTTTCTTTAGAAAGTCATGACTATAAATTAAAAAAAAGAATAAATCACAGTGATTTAAGAGATTGGTTTGAGACACTGATTTGCTAAGTCTTTATACTCACCTAACCTTGCCTGTAACTTTACAAGATATAAGTTTCTTTGTTTTAATAACTGCATCGCACAGCTTAAAAGTACATGCCAGATTTCCAACTTCAGCTCTGTTTAAGCACCCACACTGCTTTTCTCTTGCTAGAAAGATCCATGTATAATACCAATAAATTCTCAAATAGCTGAGAACTAATAGTAATGAGAAGTATTAGCAGTTAGAAAGCAGTGATGTCATTTAACAGTCAACAAATATGAAAGTACATGTGCAGACATCAGTGGAAACATGACAGCTTAATAAATAATAAAATTGGTGACATCTAGATTTTATATGATTTCCACATATCAATGTGCCATAAGCACATACATGTCATTTGCTCAAGAGAATGACTAATTCATTTAGTATCTCCTTTAGCGTATGAAAATGTGTTTCTTTTCTCACATCCTAGAACTACTAATCCACAGCATCCTTCTCTTCCTAACACCACATGCAACTATGTCCAAATTAACATCTCTGCAAGGTGGATTCTACTGAAACAAGTAAATCCAATACATTTGTTCACTTTAATGGAGCTTGGATTAGCTCCATGATTTGAACAACCCACAGAATTTACTCTTCACTCTAGTTGCTTTCTGAAACGTGCAAACAGACTTACAAAACAGAATTAAAAAAATTAATTTTGAAACATTCTTTTATGACAGCTTGAAAGAAACAGATATGCTTTGAAATGTTCAAACTGATGTTGAACCTTTAAAACTGATACATAATATCTGAACTCTGGTATTCCAGTGACAGTTAAAGGTTAGCATCCAGTTAAAGGTTAGCATCTTATTAATGACTGTTGGCTAACAGTTAAAATGAAAAATAAAGTTATGACAAGTTATTAATATTATTAGTAATTATAGTGGATAATTATGAATTGGATCAACAAGGTGAAAGGAATATTTTTTCCTGTTCACCAGAAAAGGACCAAATGCCCCCAAATGTTCCCAAATCCATGAATTTGCCTTAGCTTTCAACTTAACTTAAAATGCAACCCAAATAAATATACTGGACATAGTCTAAGAAAAATTAAGTAATTAATGATGTAACATTAACACTGGTGCTTAAATTGTGCTACAGAGCATACCACATGCCATTTCTCCCCTTGCAGAGCTGATCACTGTCCTTAGGCTATAGTCCTCTGCTGCCTAAGGCCTGCCACGATTCAGAAAACATCACAGCACCCATATCCTTAGGCAAATGCAATTCATTAGGGTCAGACATTTCATCTCGTGCAGTACAGCAAAGTGGCTTGGCCAGGAGAGGTGGAGAAGATCTCTTGATGGAGAGTAGGACCACATGGCAGTGAGTGGTCCCTCCTGTAACTCAGGACCTACGTGTAGGATCAAACAGCCTTCACACTGCAAGTCTTACTACCTAAGTCATACTGCTCTCCTCCTAGATGGCACTTGGATGAGTCGGTTTTGGTAGCAGCAGTAGCATGCAGGCACCTACATGGAGGACTTGTGTTCAAATCTGAAACCTACCTCGTGGGGGGGTGCAGCTGCAGCTCTCATATAAGCATGTGGCACGAGAAACCTGCAACAGAATGGTACAGTATTTCCACAGTGCAGGTGGACTTGGGATGGGATGGGATGGGATGGGATGGGATGGGATGGGATGGGATGGGATGGGATGGGATGGGATGGGATGGGATGGGATGGGATGGAAGAGAGACACAGATTCAGGCCCAATGAGAATTTGTACATGTTCCCTACAACTAGAAAAAGCTGCCTTTATTCTAGCTTTCAGTAAACATGGTTTCTCTATTGCCACAAAGGAAATATTTCCTGAAGAAATTGAACCTCTCATGAAATCATAATTTTCCTCACCTACCATTTTCACAAATGTTTCTACAAGACTTCATCAATACAAATTTTATTAGTGTGTTTATCAGAATGTTTATCATGTTTGTCAGAGTGTTTATCAGAGTTGCTAGATATGGCTACGGTGAAAATAAAATTATGGTTTTAGAGGAAAAACAACAACCAGAAAAAAGAGGTATTCCGAAAAAGAGTGTTTTCAAAATTCACCATTTTTTTTAAACCATTTTGGTGGAAACAAAAGAAACCCTGACTTCCTTCAACTCTAGAAAACATACATACTGATTTACAATTTAAAATTTTTTACTTTTCCTCATCTGCCTGCAATCGCAACTCAGACTTGATTAGCTGGCATCTGCTAAATGTATCCTAATCATCTTTTCATAACTGCACCCTGAAAGAGTGTTTCATTTCTTTAGTCTTGATCACTTTATCTGATTATTTCTCCATTTACATAATTCCTTGTTAGCTCCGGAAATTACTTTTCAGAAAGTGTTTATCACAGAAGTCAATGCTTTGTCCAACACACTGGTGTCTCGCCCCTAACCATATTACAAATACTTTCTGAGGAGTCCATTCTCCCACGCAGGGAGGACTGCCTTATTGCATGTCAGAAGCTTATTTCCCTTCTCTTGACTTTGAAGATGAGAGAAGGGAGTGGATGTATTTATTAGATCTCTTTTGTGCTCATTCTATCAGCTCTCTTGATCTGAACCACTGAAGTAGGAATCACAGATATTCTGAATTATATTGGCAGCGGGGACAGTCCCACGGCTGGCATTTTTTCATGGTTCCGCTATCCAGCTTTTCATGAGCTGCTGTCAACAGCAGAAGATGCCCACATTTACCTAGAACAATTTTCCATCCCTCTCCCAATTTAGCCTTTTGGTAACCAGTTTACACAATTTGTCTTTCTTTACACAAGCTAGTTAAAACTTTCCTTTGGGGAAGAACCACACGTGTTTCCCAGAGGAATCAATTCTCTTGGAACAGACTTCCTAAAGAGGTGGTCAATGCACTAAGCCTGTCAGTGTTTAAGAGGCATTTGGACAATGCCCTTAATAACATGCTTTAACCTCTGGTCAGCCCCGAAGTGGTCAGGCAGTTGGATGAGACGATCGTCACGGGCCCCTTACAACAAAAATAGTCTAGTCTAGTCTGTTCTGTTCTGTTCTGTTCTGTTCTGTTCTGTCTGCTGCTCTATTCTCATTCTATTCTCGGATTTTCCATAGGATAAAGAAGTCACTTATATTTTTCTTGTAACATGTAAGTGATCAGTCTCTCACCCCTTTAACCATTCATACACTGGGACTCACAGGGAAGGGTGTGAGTGACTCAGTCTGACTAGAGATGTGACAGTTTCCTTTTTCAGGTCCTGGGGAGGAATTTCACTGTTTTACAGCTTCAGAGGAGGAGGATGTTTGGGTTAAGGCAGTATTATAGAGAGTGAAAACAAAACATTTCTTTTCTCTTGATCTTTGTTTTGTATCCAGTATTCAGTCCATAGGGCAGAGAAGTTAAGATAAACTGACAAAGTCTATGACAGACTAATTGGTGATAGAATTATTTGGCGGAAGATTCCTGCTCAGTTTGACAAGACTTCAAAATATGGAAACCACTTGGCAGACAGGGAAGCACAGAGAGCGCTGCAGAATTTTTTCATTTCCTGACAGGGTTTTTAAAGGTTATATTGATTCAGAATTATCCTCATTTTGCCAGCATCACCATTCTTTGACCTGCTGCATCCATCTTGGGAAAGTAAAGGTGGTACAATACACTAACAGCTCAAATGAGTTCTGGGAATCTTCAGGTTTGGATGGGGTGCAGTCACCACATAGTTTTGTTTTTTTCAGACATAATTGCTTCATCTTTCATTCTTTCCCTGAACTGAAATGACAATCAGGAAACACAAACCTTGCTAATTACCTTACTTTGCATTTATGCTGTTGAATAAAGATCAGTAGATAATAAAATTAACACCATTCATTACTTAATTAAAGATAAGCACCCTGTGTCTTTTAGTAAGTCAGTAGCAACTGATCAGAGGACACTGTAGGTAGGTGGGATCTTAAGCAAATGCATACCTCCTTCACCTTTCTCATATCATCCTCCAGTGCAGGTATAGTCTTTAGAATACAAAGAACTAGTTTAACCCAATGTTGAGATCAAATTAAGACTCTTGGTATGCTATCAGAAAATTGTTTGATGCCTGGTGATCCGAGTGACATAAGCCTCTCCTCTTAAGCAATGCACTCATCTGTCTTTTATAAAAAAAACCCCTTCATTATAGACTATAGATTTTAAGTATCTTGGTTGAAAGTGCAATCATGTTTAGTGACTTCTTTAGAAACTAAATTAGAAAAGCATTCTCTTTAAAGTAATTGCTGAAGCTGTTTTCTTTTGTGTTTAACTATTATTTTCTTCATTCATATGCATTTTTTTTACTGGACAAAAGTGGAGTTTATGTCAATAATTAAAAACATGTAAACTACGTGATGACTTTGTATTTACACTAGCTTTTACTTCATTGTCTGCATTTTATTTCTGATTACATAAATATTCATACAGAAACACCCAGGGAAATTTTCAAAGTGGTGCATAGAGACTACACTATGCAGTTCCTATTAATTATAATGAGTCACATGGCTACATTCTCACATTCTAATCTGAAAATTTCCATCCTGCTTTTCACCATCTAAAACACCTGTTTAATTCCAAGTATGCAGTGTCTGCATCTCCCACTCTACTATCTATAAACACACAAGGGACTTACAGTCTTTCCATATAGATACTTCAGGATTCTCCAGTGGCATTTTATACCCAAAGGAAAAAGTCACCAGCCTAATTAGAGTGACTAAACTCCTCATGCTGCTCCTAATCTTCACCTCTAAAGACATTTCCATTAATTTCTTTGCTGAAATGCCTATTTAGACACATTGAAAAATAATATCCTGGGAACTTCTGACATCATTAAAAGTACAATTACCAAAAAAAGTACGATTAAAAGAGCCACTAAAACCAGAATAAGACATAATCAACCTAGCAACCCATCAAACAGTTCCAGAAACTGTGATTTGATATTCCTCCCCCAGAAGCTACAGAAGCTAATGACAGCAAGTTATAAATGAAAGATTTTTGTTATTTGACTATATTTGAACTTTCCCCATCATGTGCCAGGAAGGTCAGCCAGGGTATTTTAGAGAAAAGCTGTGAGTAGAGAGAATTAAAGGCTTAGAGTTATGTAGTGTTTTGCCAGAGATTCTCTCTGTTTTACAGCTTGTAGGCTTCACTTTTCACAGTGGCTGATTCTAACCGTTTTTTTTTCACATCACCGGGAAACTGGGAGTGGGGGAAGGGAGGACTTTTTTCCCCCACACAATAACCTCACTGCCCATGCCTCTGTGGCCACTGAACACAGGCAGACAATTGGAGCACAGACTGCTTAAAGCAGCACCTTGAATCAGGCTGAAATCTAGTGGTGAAGGAGCTGCAATGGCTCTGTGTTGGGAAATCTGAAGACCACAGGGTGGCTTAAGTAAAGGGAACCAAGACACAGGGAAGAAAGGGATTGGTGTAGGTCGTAAGAGGAAAGGGTCTGGATTCTGGGATGCAAATTGCTTAAAAATGCCATCTCTGGGCTTGGGAGCATTGAGGGTGTAGGGGTTGGGGGTGACACAGACAAACTTCTTACCAAAACTCGTTTGGGAAGAGGGACACACAATGAGCTGTGCCTACCCACAGCACCTGAAGGGCCAAAAGGCCCTGTACTGAAGACCTGCATGCCTCCAATCTTTCCATCATTAGTATAGGGCAGCCCTCTCCTACATATTCATGGACGTCTACTGAAAGGTATATTTGTCTTTAGCTTTTCATCAGCCAAGGACATCTATAGATGTTCTCCACAACCTACCTGCCTATTTTCATAAAACTTGAAGGAGTATGGTATTTGGAGGTTGCTAGCTCTCTGTTAGACTGGATTGAGATTTTCCAACAAATTGAAAAATTATTATTAGGAGACATACAGCTAGACAGACATGTACAAAGAATGTGGTTGCAAAAGCTTTTTTTCCTTAGGAAACCAGGTTATAACAAGAAATTGCCTGTTCTCAACTTACAGTTCTGTTCAGTTATTTTAATGAACTTTTCCATTTTGCTGACAAAGTAACTTCATTTCATGTATCAAAATGTTCCCCAGAGGGTAAGATCCATCAGTTGTCACAGGAAACCCTTTCAGTACCTACTTATATAAGCAAAGATGTTCCTCAAGAAATCAGGTTCATCCTATAGAGCTGCTGAAGGAAGGAAAACAATATAACAGATGCAAAATCCTTCCCCAGTTTGGTTGTGCATTGCCTTCTATCATGGCCCAGCTATGACTGCGATCAAGAAATCGCTTCTTCCGTACTATAGATCACCTGAACTTTTATTTTTCATCTCAGACCTGATACTGTACACAGCTGAACTCTCCTATCTCATATGTGGGCCAGATCAACTTTGTCATATTCATCACGTAGCAGCAGGTCATGAGTAAGAGTGGTATCAGTGAAGAGGATCTTCCTTTTCCACCCATTCATTCAGTCTACTTTGATGAATACCAGAAAATAAAATTGAAGGCAGCACAGGAATGAGGTGAGGGATGAGACCACTAGAAAAGAAGTAAAAGCTACAAGAACAAACGCCATGTACGAGCTCATGATGAACCTCATTTTACGTCAAGTAGGTCTCAAAAGGGCTTTGTTGCACTACCTGCTGGAAAGCCTTAGGTCATCAGCTTGTTTCAAAGAAAATAGGAAGTGTTTTGGCAACCTGAAGGCCTAAAATGATGTAAAAAAAGCTTTGCATCAGGGATAGGGAAAGCAAAAGACTTTCTGCCTGGCTTAATGACCTGATGCCTTGACCATTTCCAGTTATGGTTATCTGCATTGGGAAAATTATCAATGTTCTGTTGAAAAGGAGTCTTTTCCTGAAACAAGCAAATTTCAAATTGGAAGTCTTTTCACCCAAACTAAACAAAGTCTCACTTGTCTAAAAATACTTTAAAAGCTGTAAGAACAAAAAAGCTAAAAGGTCTTTGTATTTAAAGTGTCCTAAAATTTTACTACATCCTGCAATTATCTGAAAACCCATGTTTCCCTCTATTTTCAACAAGTTTTTCCTTTTAAATATGATTTCCCTGATACAACATTATTTTTACTCCTGCCTTAACTCCTCCACAGAAACCTGTTTCTAGTTAAACAGTTATGGAAGGGGAAAGCAATAAATAAGCAACAAAGGTGTAAACTCTCTCTAAGTAGCGTTATTATTAAACTTGATATCCTTCTTTTAAAACATTTTAAAATTATATTAACTCAGAAGCATACCAAGGTCATGCTGTTCTATAGTAAAAAAAATATGAGACCAAAGATTATAGCAATATGCATCGGGCCACATTGTGTGTTTTCATTATTACAGTTAAAAGAAAAGCTCGAGAAGGTACACAGCTGAAATTAGTAGCTTTTTAACATATTGATACCTATGCAGGTTCCTATTAATTTTGCCATTATTAAATACAAAAGCAAAAGGATGTTAACAAGCTGTTTGCAAACTGTAAATTAAAAGCCTACTTATACGTTTTTTATACCAATGATGAAATAATCACTGTCATTCTATTTTTCCTCATAGATCATATCTTTGCTCAGGTGAAACTGTCAAAACTTGTATCCAAAGTATTGAATAGCTGTATCCAAACCTACTCCACAATATAAGCTGCGTATCCAGTTTCTTTAATATTTCAGCATTTGAAGCTCTTAGAAGTCCCACCGTTCTTGCACCACTTGAAAAAAACAATATTATCACATGTAAAAGGAAGAGAGGAGTATATGGAAACTTGCAACCACAGCCAATTTGCAAACACTGACATATTCACTTAATATAGGTGTAAAAACTGAGTACATCTACCAATGCATCTAGCCTGACTGGATAGTTATAATTTAAGCAGGCGGCTGACAGATGTCTCGAGCACGCTTTTTCATGTTCATTTTCATTTTTATCTCATTTTCATGTCTCAAATATGCATTTAAAATAATTTGCTAACATATTGTAGTGTGTAGCCTACATGATACTTAAAGGAAATTTCAAAGTAAAGTTCAAAGCTGCCAACTGATTATGTAACAGGAGAAATGAGAATAACCGCTGTCGATTTGCCAGCCCACGCTAAGATGGGCTGTTCCACAGCTAACTGCAACATTGAGGTTTCAGAACGCAAAACACAGCAATTTTCACATCTTTGATAAGGCTACAATGAAGTTTTTGCGGTAAGTTACTGAAAAAATATACTAAAATGCTGCTTTTAGGCTGAGAAGAAGTCAAATACCTTTCACCACTCAAGAGTCTACAGATGAGAATCTCATTGCAGTGTAATGTTGCAAAAGTTTGGGTCTACATGTACTACTTTTTAGCTTCACTCAGAGATTTGATTCTGCAGAGGAAGTGTCAGAGATCACAATTACTGGTTATGGTACCACCACTCACTTCATATACAATCTGCGTACTTCAGCAGAGGAAACATCCTTGTGTGTGGCTATGTGCTGCCCTTACATATGGGACATATATGAGCATATCTATCGAAAGGGAAGATGGGAAAAATGAGAACTACATCCTTGGCTGACAAAAGCAGCATACCAAAAAAAGTAAACTTGAATTCTGAATATTGTTTGGAGAACTGTTCTAATGAATGTAATCTCCCTTCACAGGAATAAAACCATCCTGTCAAGCCCACTGAGATTTCATTAACAGTCCTGACTTTCAAGAAGAAAGTACCAAATAATAATCACCTTTGCCAAATACAAATAATGCCCCCCTTTTTTTTAATTAACAGATGCATCATGTCTCCTTCAAGATGAGGACTGAAATGTTCTGTAGTAATTTGTGTGATCTTTGTGGGACATTTACTTAAATCCTCTAAAATATGCAGTCTATTTGGCCAGTGAATTTCAAAGTTAATGAAGCAAACATCCTCTTACATGTATAAGTGAGGAAAAAAGGACATAAATCTTTCTGTTTGACCCCCATTCACAACTGAACATGAAACATGAGCACTTTTAAAGCAAGATAGAATTTTGTAATGTATTAAAAGCATCTGCTACAGCCTACTGCTAGTAAAAAGCCTTTGCTCCTCACTTTATCACTCCACTGCATATGGCACCTCACAGATGACTTATAAGCTTTTATACACATGCTATTTCTAAATGGGAAAAAAAAAGGAGAAAAGGAAAAGCAATCTTATGATGACTTTGCAATTTAGAAGAAAGCTCTTTGAAATGCTGTCCTGAGCCACACAGAACTCCAGTTGAATAATTAATTACATATTGACAATGTCTTATAAAAGAAAAGCACAGAGCTGTATTGACATTTATATCTTATTCTTAATATTCATCAGAAAATGTCATTCTGCTCGGAGCAATTATTTGTAGCTTATATGTTTTTGCCTTCATATCCAAATTCTTACCAAGAACATATGTGACAGATGATGTTTTATGGTTGTATGCATTAACAATTTGCCCAATTTAATCCTTCTGAGCAACTAATTTATATTAAGAGAGTATTAATAGCTTTTATAAACTAATAAGACATTCTTGTACATACATAGTTAACAAGCTACAGTGTGCTACAAATATTTTTTTATCTATTTTAATCAGGCATTATATCTGAATTTTTGTGTGATTAGGAACTATTAACACATAAAATGTAACCAAAAATCATGAATTAAACTGACTGCCCATGGCCTTAACTAGGTATAATGTAAGAAGATGATGCACTAATTAATTGGAAAAAAGTGCAATTCGGTCAGTGTGCTGCATTTCAAAAGCAGTGAGCACAAATTTTCATATTTCTGTTTTCCTTTTCATTTGCAATTAATTGAACTAGGATGGCATGCACATTTCTGCCAGAGCTCTTCTATTACAGTACTTCAGATGCACTTAATAAATTGCACCTTCCATGAAAAGAAAAGGTGATGGATTGAAAAATGTTTAGCACAACCATGCATAATTGATAGGCTCCCTAGTGCAAATAAGTGTCTAATAAATAATTAAACTTAATCTCATTATAAGAGTTTTCATAATGGGATAATTTAATTAAATGAAAGCCAAAGGGTTTCTAGGGGTTGAAAGATGCTGCTGTTGCTATATTTGGCTAATGGTCTGGGGATAGTACAGTGAAGAAGGGTAATTCACATGGGTGCATGCATTATTTAATGAATCCCTCTGAGATGGAGGAAAGGACAGATCAATGATAACTTGTCATTTTATCATTGCTTACAATGCACATTTAAACAACCTGGGAAATGTTAAAAACAGAGAGAGAATCCTGCAATCCTTTGCATCAGGCCTCTCTCTGCCAGACACATATTGAGCAATACACGGTTTCACTCTCATCTAACATTGTTATTTTTTTTCCTTCCTTCAGACCAAAAATAAGAGCAAAGCCTTACACGCTCCTGTTAGGGCAAGCCTGCTCCTAAGTGAAAGTTATAATGGATACAGCATGTATATCTGATACTAAAAAATTGATAGCTGTGTCATGTGGGACCCATTAACAAGCTTTTTGAGTGGGCTGAGTTTTGAGCTTTAAGTCTCCAGAAGCACTTAGCTAGGCTAGGATACTAAAACCATACAAGTCTAAGTAGTTAGCTCATTTGTAGGTGATCAGTTATGAATTAATATGAATAGTGAATGTTAGATCTTTTCAGATAAGACAAAAGTGTCATCTTGCACACAGTAAATGTGCAACACCCAAAAGCTAAATGGAGTGGGTTTGCAATCTGAACTTCCACTTTCTAATGACCTGTAGACACACAAGCTTTTTCTCATTTAGAAACTTTTATCTTTACTGGTGAACTCTGAACACAACTGCTGTATGGCCACAGCCTTGTGGTTTCTCCCTTTCAGAGGGTCTCACCTACCTGACAGTACCAGACATCTTTGTCAAAGAGATTGCTGATTGCTCTTCTAGAACAACAACAGAGCGATACAATTGCCCGTGGTTTTGCCTTCTGAAGCATAAGGATTATGTAACATTTAAAAAAAAGTCTTTTTATCATTGCTGTTGTTATCTCTGTCATCCTTTTTAATATCCTTTTAAATCTTTGCGAACTGTAAAAGTAATTTTTCTCTATGAGTAAGACAAGCTTATTACTTGCACAAAGAAAACATTTGCTAGTATCAATTAAACAATTTTAATTTTTCATTGGTACCATGCTCTGTGCAGAAGTGGCAATGAGCTACACAAAAGGATCTTTGAATCTCTAAGAGCTCTGGCTACAGTAGCTTGTGCTACGTGCTTCCAAATAGTTTGCATCATATCTTCCAGTTATATCAGGTCCCACAATAATTCTTCAGTCTTTCTTAACTTTCCTCACCTAAAGTATCTTCACTTATTTTTCCCACCTCTCCATTCATCCTATTTTTAGTTGATTAATAAGTGTATTTATTAACGCACTTGTAGTACAGATGCTGAAGGTTTTGCATGATAAATATCAATCTTCTGTTTCTATTTGTTCTTTATTCTCATGGCCACTTTGCAATCCACACAGAAGTTTAGCAGTAATGCGTTTCTTGAATTAGTTCTTATGAGAATCTAAAGCTTGTTTTAAAATCCAAATACAATGTATCTTCTGGGTTTTGTTCACCTTCTCGGTGACCCACATGATGAACGTAGAAGCCTCACTCTGTCTCATGTATGTTCTCCGAGGGATTTACATCTCCAGACTCACTGGATACCTCACATAAAAATATGTTGCAGCACTTTCCAGTATTGTTACTCATTTTTTTTAACCAACCCCTATTTAAGCTGAGCAAACAGAGTGCCATTTGGCTTTCTTGCTGCTGTGCTGTTATTTGGTTTAGCACATCCTTCAGCATTGTAAACACACACAATTCCTCAACTTTGTCTAAAAAGTAGGTGTTTCATTTTACACTAATATAAAAGAATCATTCCTGCGTCCTTACAGATATGTAGTAGCTCTTCACTTCTCAACTACTATATTTAGTTTCTTATAGTTTAATAGCCTGACTTATTAATGTTTTGGCTCTATGAATAATGGAATGCTTTTTATTCCAGTGGGGATTGGCAAAAAGATTTCAAGAAAAATTATCACCAAATATTTTTTGCTGTTTCTTTGATAACCTCTTCCATCTATTTCTCTACGAACACACAAAAACATACATGTCTTGGGAAATACAAGGGCTATATTTTCTGACTTGGGTGCCCAGAATTCAGTAGCCTGAATTCTATGAGAGTTAAATATTCTCTTTCAAATGAGTTTCAGAGACAGAGGACTGAAATTAAGATGTTCTTTATAATTCAACTTCTTCAGGCACAGTCATCTGCTTAAATCTCTAGGAGGATTTGTGTACATTTTATTACAGCTTATTTAATTCAAACAGCCGGGAGGTAAGATCTGTTCAATAATGGATTCTGTCCTCCAAGAACTAATGAAGTTCTCCATCCATCTCTGTGTTTCTCTAAGGAGACCTCTAGTAAACCAAGCTAAAATATATATAAGGCATAAAATGAAGAATTTCCCTACTTTCTATAAAATACGAGACAAATATAAAAGATACTTATTTCTTCCTTTTTCAGGTTGCATTTCCACAATGGCTTGTTGATGTATAACTTCAATTCTGAATTACTTTGAATGCTGTCCAGACTTTAAGGGATTTGGGGCAGAGAGATTTTGTTTGTTTAAGAATACGACCTTCTATTTATTTTTCCTATTAAGTTACAAATTCCAATTCCACCCCCCACCCCAAACTAGTACCCTTATACAAAAACTTCAGCAGACAGCCATATCCAACATTGCAACAGTCATCATATTGTAGATTTAAATTATAATCTGTGATTTCTGCTCCTTATTACAATGCTTTCCAGACTGAAAGATGAAATTCCAATAAGTCATAAGAGGGAAAAAATAATCAAATGAGAAAATAAGATTGAGCCATTTTTGGTGGGAATTGAAGGTATATATCTAATTAGTATAATTCCCTTTTTCATAGTTTCTTTTCCTTATGAAAATTTCTGTTATCCACCTTAAACTCAAGACTGTGGCAGTCAGAGTTTTCATGCGATACTCCAGTATCTGTAAAATGTTAACACTGCGATGTGGCTGAATAGTGACTCCATGTATTCCGTACCAATAAAATCTGGAAATACTGTAATTTTAGCACGCAAATCCAGGCTTTTTTTGCTAACTAGTGATTCTACATGTCAACATGTTCTAGTAAAGACTTGGTATCTGGCACTAATGAGCACACTAGTTAATGCTTTCATAAAGCTCTGTTTTTTGCATGCATGCATTACTGAATCTCAACGCACTAGAACTAGGAGGAAACGTAAAAAATACATTTAATATTTGCCCTACCAAATGTATCCCAAACCTCATTTTTAAAACTGCATTTATACCAAAGTTATTGTGCATGTGGGGCTTATTTGCTTTCTCTAATATTGTGTTTGAAATCTACTTATGTAAACATAACTTTGTTATACTACTATCACATAAAGCAGAAAGCAGAAGTGAATCTATTTTATGATGACATTGGGATAAACTTTGCAAGACCTATTCAAAATATATAAATTAAACCTGAGAATTACTTCCCAAATAAATATATATTTTACTATTTCCACAAATCACATGAATCAGTATCCCAGACTGGTTTTTATATAAAACAACAAGCAATAACACATAAATTTACATTTTTAACTGTTGAAACTTGAAATACAGGAGTTATCCCATTTTTTCCTCAGTGTACCAATTCATATCTCATAAGTTTGTTCACTTAAACATAAGTTTAATAGGCCTCAATAACCAAACGTAAAACCACAGTTTTACTGCCATTTCTGGACTCCTTCCTGCTGCTGTGAAGTCCTTCCCTAGATGATTTCCATGACCTCAGTTCTCCATGAGGCATGCTAGCTGGCATAATGTGAACAGCAAAACTTCAATTACACTAGAGAAAAAGTCTACTTAAAATAGAAAGAAACCAAAACACTAATATTTTTCCTGCTTGTGGCATGGGAGGGATGTTCTGATAAAACTGATCAAAATCTGTAGAACTTGGACTGGGGTACATGTCACTAACTAAAGTCTTGCCAAGGCACTGCAGGGATACTATCAAATGAAAGTCAGCAAATCTGCTCAAAGAGCAAACTGTCTATCTATCCATAGTAGATACTGCTCGTCAGTAGCTAGCATCAAACCTAAATGATCGTGATTTCTGTATGATTGAGAAGGATTTTGTGATCTGCTCCCCTCCCTTCTCCTGTTTTTCTATCCATCCATGTAGTACATCTCTCCAGTTTCCCATGGCACTAAATCTCCTGAAAGTCTTCCGAGGATGAGAACAAAAATGTTAAACTGCCACTCATTTCCATAAATGCAGAAATCAAAAAGAAAAACTTTCCACCTCTACAAACAGCCAAAGCAAATTGAGTTTTTACGGTAGGAATACTACATACTGCGGAAAAAAAAAATCCAAATACCGAGTATAAAACTATCAGAGAATCTGAAGGAATTCCTCATGTTTCCTGGCAAGAGTCTGTGCTCAAAATGATCTGTCGGATACACTTTACTAAGGCTTTATGAAAGTTTCAGCTTCACGCAACCCAGCTACAAGTCCACAGCTCCCCTATAAGGACAGAAATGTTGGAGCCAAGCATAAAGTTGTGACAGATGAGCAAGGCTCTGAAAACATGTATGAATCTGGTCTTTCTGAGATCTTTCTGTAATTTCTGGTGTGCTGTAACTGCTGTATGCAAACTTGATAATACAGCTGCACTGTACTGGTCAGTAAGTAACAAATTTTTACTTTTATCTTCATGCATACACAGGATCTCTTCTTTGAAATGGAAAACAAAAAAAATGGGATCCATATAGGCAATGCTTATTTTTGGTCAATTTTGGCATTTTACTTTGAAACAAATGTAAGACACACCCATGAACTCCCTTTGAGAATGTATGGGAATGTTCTCACATACTCCCTCCAGTCCAGTCTCAATCCAGCCACAGAAACAAAACAATCTTGAATGCAAAGTCATCTAATGGCAACATTGAAACCTATTCTCAGGAAGATGAGATTCATTCATTTGTGAAAAGGGAACTGTTCATAAAAACAGATTAAGTACTTTTCATACTAGAATCATAGAAACATCTGGTTGGAAAAGACCTTTGAGATCATCTGAGTCCAACCGTACCTATCCACTATGAAACCACGTCCCTAAGAAGCTCATCAATCCGTCTTTTAAACACCTCCAGGGATAGTGACTCAACCACCTCCCTGGGCAGCCATTCCAGGGCCTGACAACCCTTTCAATGAAGAAATTTTTCCTAATACCCAGTCTAAACCTGCCTTGGTGCAACTTGTGGCCGTGGCCATTACCTCTTGTCCTATCACTTGTCACTTGCAAGAAGAGAGCAAAGAAAACCAAGAAAGAAACCAAGATATGAACTCTTTAAGACATCTCATATTCAAAATTAAATGTGCTAAAGAAATGCAGAGCAAATCAGGTAACAATCAAAGAAAAGGAGCGGATGTCCTAAGAGTTTTATGAAATACTAAGTAATAGGACAAATTGTATAATCTGGTGAAGGTGATCTGTACATGAACTGGTGTTGCCAGTAGCTTTGTGGATCTGACTTTCATCTTAGAGTTTAAAATCCCTGCAAAATGACAGACAGCAAGAAGGACACAATGCGAATATGTTCTCCTGAATAGATCAAATGGAAACAACACAACAGAGGGGAGATCCACTCACCTTTGGAGAAATCTTGCGTGATTAATGTAAATAGTAGATTACTCCCAGTATGTTGAAGAGGCACTTGAAACCAAAACCCTTTTGCAGCTGACAGAAAACACTGAGTATCCACAACCTGAACATCTCCCCTCTGACATTTTAGTTCCACCCACACTGAACCTCTGGGCACAACACTGACAACCACTCACTGCTGTCAGACCAACACTCGCAGAGCACGGACAGCAATGGTACTAACAAAAAAAAGATGGCAAAAAGCCTTAAGAACCTAAACATGTGCCAACAATGAGCCACTGGGAGTTGTTTAAAGGTTAAAACCTGGCCTTTATACCTCAGAATAAAATATGGCTTGGCCAGTGGATTAAATCAGGCAAATTCTACCAAGTTTAGCAGGCTTAAGGGGAACCTAATAGCATCCTTCCAGTACCTGCAAGGAGGTCATAAAGAAGTCAAGAGCCAGGCTCTTTACAGTGATGCATGGTAGGGGGATGAGTAACAATGGGAGCAAGCTGAAAGACAAGAATTTCAGAGTGGATAACAGGAAAATTTTTCCCGCCCTGAGATGAATAATTTGGAAGTTTTTCAAGACTGGAATAGATAAAGTTCTGAGCAACCTGGTCTTACATTACAGGTGATCCTGCTTTGAGCAGGAGGTTGAAGTAGGGACCTCCTGGGTTACCTTCCAAACTGAATTTTCCTATAATCCTAACATCCTAAGTTATTAAATGTCTGAACAGATAAATGACTAAATAATTAAATATTAATTACAGAAGAATAAAGGCACGAAGAAGAACTTGTAGCTATATTATTAGCATTAGTCACTGCATGCTAGTCTTTCAGATCTTCTACATCACTTATTATAAAATATGTGCCTTGAAAAACCCTTATGCAGTATATATTAAAAGCTCAGAAGAAAATGGTCAGAAATTTTAGTCAATAAGCCATAAATTAAATTGTCTCCAAGTAGGTCTTGGCATGATACATTATATTTCTATTCAGTAGACTTTGATGTGGCAGATTGTAATGATTCATATTACATTAGTAATTCATGAAAGAATACAATATACATAATTCTAAAGCTATGTTTAGACATAGGAAAGAAGGAGAGCTACAACAAGCTGGTTATTCCTCCCCATTCCTCACCTCTAGCTAAAACATCCAAGAGCTCACCTGTACTACAACTAACAGAGTCCAATAAGTGAATAAACACAGAGCAGTTAGCTTCATCACAACATGTTTCTACCTTTAGTTCCACTCCTCCTAGTGGGAAATGGGGTGGATGATAAAGGAAATTATCTGTATCCTTTCCAGGTCAGAGACAGGATTCTCACTCCCTACCAAGGATCCAGATGGCCACGAACCATGAGCTGCAGAGCAACCTGATGACCTGTTGAAATCACTGCTAAACCTATGAAATGCTATAGGTTTCCAGAATTAGTTCTGAACATCTCTGATGAAAACCTTTCTGTAAAGTCTGAAGAGACAATTTATCATTATACTCCAACAGTGCCCATGAAGTTGATTTGCAGTAGAACTGCAGGTCTACAGGGGTAACTGACGCACCTAATATCTGACTTAGATACTGTAAATGTTCTACAAGCCAATATTTTTAAGGTCTAGAGTTTATATGCAATGCTATATATCTCTGAATGTCTTAGGTATGTATTGATATAGGTACACACATGTACACAAATATTGAGACTAACTCTCCCAGGATTTTTTAGTTTCCTGTCAGCAGTTGCTTTGCCAGATGTAGGCAGCCCCACTAGAACTTGGAGAATGGATAGCTTAAAAATGGTATTTATGATCTATTAAATCAAAGCTATGCTGAAAATCAAACTCTATTTACAATATTGCTTTATTTGCAGTATTCCTTCTGGTGCAGTGAAATTGTAAGGAAATAGTTCTTTCTTGTAGCTTTTCAGTAGTTATTTTACAGAAATATTTTCCATTTGCCAAGCAAATTGTGCTACAGAGCTTTGTTATATAAAGAACTGTTTAGTTCTATACGGAACTGTATAGTTCAAATCATAAAAGGATGGCGCCATGGGTTCTTATTTATGTCAGTGACGTTAAAAATGCCATAAAGATTCAGACAGGTACAGAAACATTCCTCTGCAGGATTATCTATTAAATACACAAAAAAAATATGCATTGTTGTTGTAAAGAGCTCTCCCTGTTCTGTCCTTAATGAAGGTACAGTTTCCTCAGTCAAAACGGAAGGCTTACTGCTGAAGTTAACAAAGAACATCTGGTTTTCATTTGAGGTGCATTCAAGTGTTCATTAAGTGTCCTTGCTGGTCATTTTCAGCCTTTTTTTCCCTGCTTCACAATGGTTTGTCCCCTAACACTGTAGCCATTACAGAGTGTTACTAAAAGTGGGCATTGTCATTGTACCATTTCCTTTGCAAAATCGCAAGAGAAACAGGTAAGAGAACTAAATGTGGATCTCATCTGATCTTGGTGTAAGAGCAGCTTCTATAGCTCACCTGGTTCATACTTCCTAGGGGTGTTTATTTTCTGCAGTTACTCATTTAGGCTTCACTGAACTTGCATACTAAAAAATTTTAAGAAGCGAAACAAGAAGCCTTCATACTGTCTGCAGGGAGGCCTTGGAAAGTTCTGCATTAGGCTTTGAGTTATTAGCATTAGCACTTTGTTACTTGCCACAGAAAGCCAGATCAGGTAAAACACATCTGAAAAAGAAAACAAAACCTTTGTACTTTTTCTGTGATGCATGATCATCCTTACATGACCAGTTTAAAAGGGTTCATTATAATCTGCAAATATTTTATTTAAATTTGTGTTGTGGTGCTCTATAAAGTTATTAGATGTATTTTATAGAAATATGAACTTTAAAAAATATATTAGAAATTGACTTTAGTAGTTTATAACTAAATTTGAGGGGAACTATAATTATTTAATTATATAAAATTGTGTGCATTATTTATAGTCACAGTTTAAATGTAAGGAAACTGCATCTCTGCTTTAAATTTCTGTCTCAGTGCTTGAGGTGAAGAAAATTCAGCAGTGTGCTGTAACGGCATCCTATGTAAATTAACATAGGTACAGATAACAAAACTAGAATCATTCATGACACTTGACAGGCAAGTAGAAAGACTGCCTTTAAGCACTGGTATATCTGGAGTTAGACTGAAACTTCTCTGCAATGTGCCGCAAGCATTCAGAGGATGTAAATGTGGGCTTTAAACACACATAGGATGCACATTCTTACTGCTTTCTCTAAAACAAGAAGTGTTGTAATAGTTGCACACATTATGAAGAGGTGGTTCTGATAGTCAGTAGGTATAATCTAAGCATTCTCTGAGTGACCAGGACTCTAAAAACCTTTACAAGCCTTACAGAGAAAGGGTAGCAAGGCGGTTGCAGAAGAAATGGCTTTTCAACTTACTTTCCAGCATGGCTGGCAGAGGCTTAAAAAACTTAAGTGTACAGGTGCTTTAACTACTAGGGGAACAAATCACACAGTAAATTTATAGCTTCCTCAATATCAAGCTGATTGATATGAAATGTCAATCAAAACTCCTCAGTTGTTTCTGAGAATGATAAAAAAGAAAACAATTCCACCCATATTCAAAATAATGATTGATTGATTTCAGATAAACTATACAAAAGAAACATGGAAGTTATTTCAGGGCAGCAATTATTAACTTCCCTATGAATATGGAAAAAAAAACAACTAACCTTGAAAAACTGCATCTCATGGTAGAGACTTGACAACATATTACATTCTAGCAGGTCAATTCTACGGCATGCTTTGGGGAATTCTCAGTGGGTTGTCTCATAAAATTAGGGCAGAAACGGGTTTAATCTTTTTTTAATGAACTTTTCTTTCTCTTCATTCTCTGTGTTGTGTCCAGGAAGGATAAAGAAAGAAACTGATTCAAATGCAGGGAAAGAAGAGCAGATGGAAGACAAAATGAGCTCTGGAGCTGAGAAAAGCATGAAGAACAGGCAGAGAGGGAGGAATAAGAAAGTTAGGACTAGTGAGACAGGAGCTGGGGATGCAGAGCTGTAAGGCCTTGTGCAGGACTTGGGATACGATGAAAAAAAAAGAGGTGGGAAAAACCACTAGAACTGACCATGAGATAACAAAGTGACCAGGAGGACCCATCCACAAAAAAACCCATCAGTATTGGCAGAAGGACAGTGCTGAGACTGCTTGCAGGAGTATGAAACATGGGGCTGCACCCAGGGGAACAGCCTGGGGGTTAACCACAGCCCTCTGAACAGAAGATGCCTGCAGGTGGGTTATATGCAGCCACATTCAAGTGTTTCCTTGACCAGCCCAATGATACAATTAAATACACTAAGGACAGGTGGGGAGCAATGCTGTGATAAGTTCTTACTAAAGCAGATAAACATAGCTCAGCAGTCAAGGAAGAAAAGCAAACAAATGCATAAGGAAAAGATAGAAAATTATATGTCCATGCTTCTAAAGATAGAAAGAATAGTGAACGAAAGCCCTATTTACAAATTTTGCATGTGATCACTAAAGTCAGGATAACAGGTATTTATTTAAGGAGGAACTACCTCCTAGAAAAAAAAAAGGCTTCTGCATGAGCACAATCCAATTTTATCAATGATTTTACTATGCGCAGGAAGTGGTTCATTCTAAGCAAAATTTTTCCTAATAGTTCACATTCATGCCACCTCGAGTCTTTTTTTTTACCTTCTTACCATTTACTTGAATTAACATCATCCTTATTATCAAAAAATATTACCCAATAGGTAATATTACCCAAGCACATCATAGGAACAAGCTTGTAATTAAGCAAACGTCTCTAAATACCATTATTCACATTCATGTGGGTTTTTAAAAAATAAACCAAACTTAGGGGTATTTTTATATTAGCTTTTAGTTCTTACAAAATTCTACATAATCGAAATATTTAAATCCTATCTTATATGTGATCCGTGTAATATGCTACAGTGCTGTCTGCTTAAACACTCCCATTTACTACAAACAGAAGAATAATTTGTTTAGCTATATAATCAGCAGAGAGGCAGCACACAATAAAAGAAAGCATTCTAGTTTTAAAATGAATAAAAATTGATTGTGTCCCTATAAAAACTAAATTGGCAGAGTGTTAATTGCATTTCACATAAACATCTGTAGCAGTTGGTGACTCGTTACTATGCTGTAATGCAATACAGGACACTTAGGAATAAATGCATCCTCTAGATGAGTTCATAGAGATTTTCTAAAAGCGCCTGATGAGATTGTAAAAATCTGATTAGTCAGAACTGCTAATGACACTTAAAACAAAGGGAAATCTTTAAATAAAATTACTTTGCTTTTCTTTTCTCTTGATAAATCATATGCAAATTACTGTTGATTGAAAAATGCCTGCCTTGAAGGGAAATTCATACTAACGAAGGAAGATCATCAGACAACAAAAGTATTTACTAAAGAAATCTTCAGGCATTTGAAAATTTGGAAGAACCTAGTTTTCTTTGTGTATATTAGTATGCTGAAATAAGAAAATATACCCATTCTTCATATTATTTGTTGTTATTATAATGCATGAGACTCTCTCCAGGGAGAAAAGTAGGCTGAGTTGCTTCCCCTGAAGACCTCAAAGTAAAGACTCAGTATTCACAAGATGTAAACACGTGTTTAAATATACGCCCTGCAAGCAGTCCCCTCAACTTCAACCACATTAGTTACATGTAAATGCACATCTGCAAGGACATGGTACAGGAAAGCTGTGTTACGGGACAAATCCAACAGTTTATGTCTGAGCATCTGGGAAAAAAAAAAAAATTATGGAAGTTACCAGTGAAAACAAATGTCCTTTCAAGATTTCCATTAAAATTCAAGAAAAAGGGACTGAAAATATTATAGTTACAGGACCCTGTCAATAAAAAAATGCATAAGAGTTTTAAGCATTTAAACTGCAGACTGAGTGATTTCACTGTAGTTGTGGTATAGCTCTCATTTAATGTGTACTGAACACTTACTTCAAGAACAATGAGGATAAAATAAAAAAAATCAGTGAAATAAAAGTAAAAGTTGGAATTAAAGATGCTCACTGAAAGTTTCTAGAAATCCCTTCACCGTCAGGTCAGAAAATTGAGCCTGTATTTTTAGTTTCTTTTAATTATCAGGAACTAAAGTTATACTTAATGTGTAAAACAACGGAAACATCTAAGCAGGCAGCTGCACAGATATGAGAAAGCAATTACTGGATAAGTAGCAGCTCTGGAGAAATGGCTTTGGAGCAGATTACAAATCGAGTCTAAGCAATCTGTGGAAAAAAGTGTTCATCCTATTTTGACAGATAATTTAAGCATCAAATGCAACACATGTGAAGTAATTCTCCCACCCACCACTACTCCAACACAACCTCAGCTTCTTTTAGTAACACAGCCCAATAAAAACGTGAACCAGCAGATGACCTTGCAAGGAGCCACAAAGACAATGAAGTTGAGAAAACACGAGTTACTAGGAATGATTTAAAGATCTGAGCTTAGTGGATCTGGCATTGGCGGATATAGAAATGAGAAAATTGAGAAGAGGTACTATAAATCCCTACTAATTTCTAAAAGTAAAAATGTCATTAGGAAAGAAAAAGTCCACTAAAAGTTTTAAAAGGCTGATTTTATTCTTATTACTAGATCAATGAAAATTAGTCTTAATTTGGCCTCAAATTGACACAAGAAATAGAAAAAAGGTAAAGCAACTGTTGATAAGAATAGGAGATGCCTTGCCTTGTCATTTTTAATACTTACCACGTAGACTACTGTATCAGCTGAGAATGGACTTTTACTTCCTCGGATTTCTAGAAAATGGAGTAGTCCCACTCTGAACAACTGACAAAAACAGTCTCCTATACCCTTAAAAAGAGAAAGTATGAGGTTCAAGCACTGGTTAATAGAATGAACTCCCAGAAATTTATCAAAATATACAAGCTGGGATCCTTGAATGGAGCATACAGGAGTTTCAAATGAAATAAATATGTTTTCACTTCACCGTTAGAGTGACTGTATCTTTTCAAATGAACAAGGCTTGTGTCTAACCTCACTACATTCTGTATATTCCTACCTTCAATAGATTATAAAACATTGTAAAGCAACTTGATCTAAACTGTGGCTGGTGCAGTACCTTTCAATAAATGAAAATTGAGTGGACATATGGAACCACTAGAATCCACTCTGTTAATCTATTAAGGGAGAGTCCTAAATAATGAATCATAAGTTTAGACTGCTGGTAGCTGCACTGATTATAATGAGACCATTTACTCCTGAGGTTAATCTTTAAGCTAATTCAGATTCTTAAAGTGATCAGATAACACTGGCCAAAATGTGGTGCTAGACAGAAGTGGACGTTCAAAGCAATTTCCCTACAGTGATGCTGGCCAACAGCAAGTTTTCAGTCCAGTCTGCCAGACAATCTGTATTGCCAGTAAGGTTCAGCTTGCCGAAGATGATAACCTTGAGCAACTTTGGGCCTGACAAGCAAGACAGGTCAGCCCTATGAAGCAGGAGGACTCTTCTGTCACTGCTTCTTGAGAAATCAAACTCCTGCTATCCTTGATCCTCCTAAGTATGCAATGTACCCCATGCAGCTTTTTATCTACAAAGATTTTAGGATGAAGCTTCTACAGTGAAGAGGTTTGTCCACCTCTAGCTTAAAATTTGCAGCCCTGTGGAATGAAAAGAACTTAAGTATTCACAGTTCGCCTACTTCTATGTCCTCATCAGCCTGACTACAAGAGATTCAACTTGATTTCCTCTTCAAAGACATCACGAAGGACAGGACGTACAGAATTTGTGCTGTCTTCCCTCACTGAAATTGCCCCATCTGCTGTGGCATACAACTGAGAAAAGACAGCAACCACTGAAACGTTCCCACATAGTAATGTTCTTCCCTGAAATCTCAGCACAATACCTCTGATTTGATTTAAATCACTGATTAGAAACCATGCTAGGAAGTACAATGGAGTCCTTCCAATTAATATTACCATTTTCTGTGCATCTCTCCTAAATACATGAATATAGTTAAAATCATTTTTGCAGCAAAAGTTTTATACATCATGCAATTACCAAGTGTGTGAAAAAGCAGCCACTATTGAGCACTGGACTCTAACATACAGTGAGGCAAGCAAGCACAGAAGCATGCCCATTAACAGTTAAAGAGTAATAGCAGCTATAAATTTGATCTAGCATATTCCTGTCAAATCTGTCGTTATCTTGAATCCTTTGAGCCCCACATTGCGTGCCAAAAAAGGGCTGTTGTGGTTTAACCCCAGCTGGCAACTAAGCACCACACAGCTGCTTGCTCACTCCTCCCCACCCCAAGTCGGATAGGCTAGAGAATTGTAAAAGTGAGGAAACTTGTGGGTTGAGACAAAGACAGTTTAAGAAGTAAAGCAAAAGCCACACGCGCAAGCAAAGCAAAACAAGGAATTCATTCACTGCTTCCCATTGGCAGACAGGTGTTCAGCCATCTCCAGAAAAGCTAGGTTCCACCACACTTAACAGTTACTTGGGAAGACAAATTTCATAACTCTGAATGTCCCCCCTTCCTTCTTCTTCTCCCTGATTTATACGCTGAGCTTGATGTCATATGGTCAATATCCCTTTGCTCAGCTGGGGTCAACTGTCCCAGCTGCATCCCCTCTCAACTTCTTGTGTACCCCGAGGCTATTCACTGGTGGGGTGGGGTGAGAAGCAGAACATGCCTGGACTGTGTGTGAGCACTGCTCAGCATTAATAAAACATCCCTGAATTATCAACACTGTTTCCAGCACAAATCCAAAACACAGTCCCATTCTAGCTCCTACGAAGAAAATTGTCTACTTTAGCCAAAACCAGCCAAGGAATTCTCTTTTTCCAGGATGCACGAGCGACAACCGCTTGAAATAGTAAATTATAGGTGCAACAACATAATACTAATGCTTTTAGCATATGAATATAGGAGATTGGCTATATGGTTATGTTTCTTTCTCTGACAAAGTTAAAGCTAATGTTTTCATAGTAGCTACAAAATGGAGATCACTAGAAGGGAGCTCTGGCAAAGTAAACTTTTTGAAAAAAGGAACAGCAGAAAGGAGAAGAGCTGGTTCTCCAAGCAATAACTGCAATATTTTGGTCTTACACATGGCAAAGTATTTTTCAAACTCAGTTCTTTTAGAACTAATAAAAGTACCCTCTGAAAGGTCAGAGAAGTTTCTATATTTACTGATAACAGATAATTTCTGTTCTTTAAAATCTATTACACAGACAATCTGTAAAATACCCTCCTGAGATTGTGTGTTGTAGCAGTCTGGTATGACTACCTACTGAAATACTTTCAGTGCATCATAAAACTAAATTATGTGTTCCAGCTCATTGGCTCTTAATTTAGATAAAACAGTAAGGTCTGAATTCATAAGGCTGGCTGGTCTGTAAGGGGCCCCCTGTAAGGGACTGTATATAAGGCTATTAAGATTTTAATTTTATCCAGGCTGTGGTTATGTCATGCATTTGAAGTGAAAACATGATTGAACATTTCGAGGAAAGAATGGTCAATGGAGTGCTTAAATGAGAATTTACGGGGAAAGCATTCAGATCTTGTGTTTATGCAGACCGTAAACAATTTCTAATTACATCCACAATGTCTTTTCTATTAATAGATTATGCTTTCTTCCTTTTAGAGATGAGCATTTAGATAAGATGGACAGAATTGTTTTGGGGTTAAACACAATTTTTAAACTGAAAGATACAGTTAATTCTCCCTTGTATGTAACTGAATCATCATCTTCTCCTCTGAAAGGAATAAATCTGAACATATGTCTTCCATGGCAGCAATTTTCCATTTTTTTCAACCATGCACTCCTCTCTGTTACATATTAAATAAGTTCAGTACGCGAAGAGTCTACCACAGAGAGTTCATTTTTACAGAGTGTTAGTTCAGCTGCAACTTCTCCGGAATGATTTAATACATATAGCTATTATGTAACTCAGATTGTCTTCCCATGTTTTAATTTATTCAGTCATTTCCTTTTTAAAACACGTGCTATACAGTGCAGCATACCTCCTGGTTGTGATTTTGAAAGCTTTCAATTCATTAGTTACATTTCTGACACTAAAATATGTAGTTCTAAAAATTTAAAGATTTAGAACAGTTGGAAACCACTGTTTTCATAATTCACCCCTGTCTTGCATTAAGGGCTTTTGTCCCAAGGTGAATGTGGTAATGAAGTAGATGTGATTTGGATAAACCCTATATAAGGTATTTTTTTCCAGAAACACACAGTTTGTCGGGAGAGAAAGTTATGAGAATAAGAGCGACCCACCAAGGATTAAAGGAAGGAAACGTGGAGCTATCTCTCTTCTGGTGTTCAAGTATAAAGTCATCCAACTCATTAGTTATCTTATTCAACCTTGACTTTCATTTATATGGAGGACAAGGCTGCAAATTACTTTAGCAGGCATACAGAGTCTCTTCCTGAAAGGAATATAGTTAGGAAGAAAACACAGCAGTCATTTTACAGTAACTTGAAAGAGGAATGTGGTTGATGTTAGGAGCTTATCTCAAGAAATGAATTATTTGTTTCCCCTAATAAACATCCTATTACACTGGCTACTATGTTTAAACTCGAGATTGACAAGGAGGTCTTGCATAGCGAAGATTTAGCTACTGTCTCATGGTGCTGCAGGCCAGATGCTGAAAAAACTTGTCTCACATGGAGTTGTTTTAATATTTGTGTAGCAGCCAGGCAGGCGGGTTTCCTGTATAAAAAGAACATTTGAACTTTAGGCGTCAACACTAGAAGAATTCATGTTCTTTAATTAGGTCACTGATCCCTCTAAATTTCTATGTCTTGACTAGACACAGAAACTTTTTCTGGTGTTCAAGACAGTCAGCCTGTCCCTCTGGTTTGTTTGAAATAGGATGGTTAAAACTGTCTTCCAGGCACGTTCATCTAACTCCTCTAGACTTTGCATTGTCATTTACATAGATACAGAGTGTTTATAAAGGAATGTAAAATCCTATCAAATAAAATAAATCATGTTGTATATTCCTTCTCGGGGATGTACGTGATGAAACATGGCACGTGGTAGATGAAAATATGGCCCACAGATATCTCGATAGGGTATGATTTAATTTTTAATTATCTGCATATGACTTCTAAAAGTCTGTTGGTCTATTAGCATTATATAGCATAACAAAAATTAAAAGTTTTATGGTTCTGTACCATTTTTGTATTGGTTAGGAATTGTTGTTTGGATTTTTTTAAAATGAATAATTCTGCTTTTAGTCCTTTTTCAGTTAGTAAACATCAAGAAATTTAACCTATTATTAAAGGTATTAAAGGGACCAATACTGTTTAGTATCTTCATCAGTGACATGGGCAGTGGGATTGAGTGCACTCTCAGCAAGGTTGTAGACAACACCCATTTGAGTGGTGCTATTGCCACTCCTGAGGGATAGGATGCCATCCAGGACTTGGACAAGCTCAAGAAGTGGGTCCATGTGAACATCATGAGGTTCAACAAAGCCAAGTCCTGCAAGTGGGTCAGAGCAAACCCCAGTATCACTACAGATTGGGGGAAGAAGGGACTGAGAGCAGCCCTGCTGAGAAGGGCTTGAGTGTACTGGTAGCTGAAAAGCTGGACATGGGCCTGCAGTGTGTGCTCACAGCCCAGAAGACCAGCTGTATCCTGGACTGCATTAAAACAAGAGTGGTCAGCAGGTTGAGGGAGGTGATTCTGCCCCTCCACTCTGCGGCGGTGAGACCCCACCTAGAATACTGCATGCAGCTCTGAAGACCTGTTGAAGTGGGTCTATGAGCAACACGATCCAGTTGAAGATGTCCCTGCTTATTGCAGAGGTTTGGACTAGATGACTTTTAAATGTTCCTTCCAACACAAACTATTCTATGATTATATAGGTAATTCACTTCTGGGGAATGGTATGGTACCCATAAGAGAATTGCTTCCCTGGGATATATTACCCAAGTTATCAATTTTATAATCCATCTGTGCAAAAGATCATAGTTTAACACGTGATCTGGCTTTTAAAAAGATCCAGTGGAATGCAACTTGGCATATAATTTCATCTGCTAGAAAGTGTATTTTCAACACAGGATAAAGATTAGGGATTTACCTTGCACAGTGACACACCCGTTACTTATATTTAACGTTTATATGAAAGAAAAGTAAAGATATGTTTGAAACTTACTTTTTTCCCCCTTTTTGATTACACAGCAAACAAAAACTTAATTTCATATCAAAAGAAAAAATATCAAGTATTTTATTGTCATGCAAGCCATGTGTCTCTCATTCTTTGCTTGGTAACATTTGAACCTGGCAGATGGCAGCTTTTACAGTGCTAAGGGACAGAGAAGCTTAACTAGAAGAGAGATCCTGATTAGCTCTTTCCCATAAAGGAAAATGTTGCCTCGTAATCTCAGTCAGATTTTAGATAATAGAAAATCCACACAGGAGACAGCTACTGAAAACTGAGCTTCATAAATTTCACTCAAGTCTACTTTTAATCTGATGTAATTCAAAATAATCAGCTTTGAAATGTATGATAGACTAATAGACTCATCCACTATAGACTAATTATCAACTGGTAGAAACTGGCATTTTAAAAAGGGAGGAATTTAGGCCACGGAATTATCTCAAGTAAGAAAAAAATGACACTTGTAAAAAAATGAAGAGGCCAGTTCCTCTGAAATCACCGGTAATCCTCTTGCTGGCTTGAAAATGGTCATAGTTTCTCTCAATATCTTTGCATTAGGCCCAATCTATCAAAAATAATTATGTATTTCATCAATTACCTAGGAATATATAGTCTGCGATTAGGCCCCTAGACACTAGAGTGAACTAGTTATATGTTTTTTGTATTATGACAAACTAATAATAGTTCATAAATATAGAAACAGAAGGTCTGCGAAAGCACTGTTTGTTGTAGGACTAATTATAGTAACACTGAAATGACCCACTTACAGTTTGTTCATACTCAAGATCTTCCTTGTAAACTTAAAAACTTACAATCAGAGATCAACCAACAATGGAAAATCAAACAGCATAACCATCACTTTGGCTGGAGTTCAGAAGTGTCAATCACCTTAAAAATGAGTCTTGGCTCTAGCAGTCTCTCAATAATTTTCTTTCAATCAGATATCTAAAAAAGTTAAGGATAAAATTCCACCTTACGAGTCCCCTTCTGGGAGATGTGATCTACTAAATCAATACTTCAAGATTTTTAGTGATTTTAATACTTTGCTTCTGCAAAGATTAAAAGATAAATACAGAAGGAATGAAAGCAAGGGATTCAGTATAAACATTTTGAAAATGTAATTAGCATTTAGAACAAAATTTACTTTAATAGATCATTTTTCACGTATGTAAACTTGAGATCCATAGACCACTTGCAGTACTAGTGAGAAGCTTTCTATGTATCTTCCCAGTTCACTTAACACATATGTAACATACATATATATGTATTTATATAAGATAATTATGCCTTTATACCATATGTATGTTTTACTCAGGTGTCTTCTACAAAAAAAGTCATTAGCATGAAAAGTTTAAAAGTATCTGCATTGTCACAGATGATACTACTGAACTATTGTGTTCATCACAGCTGAAAACAACTGCACTAATTTTCAGCTATGTGCCCTATTTTCCCCTTTGTGAATACTTGTATAAATTGCATTAATAAGAAACTCACAGCTGTAAAGGGTGCAAAAATGGCTTGGTCATAAAAACCACCTAATTTTAAGAACCTCAGTAACACCCTTTTGTGTTTTAACTAGTCTTTTAAGACCTGCCCATTTATTAAGGTTTTTGAGTTGTTTGATGGAGTTTCAGCTATCATGACAATCCTAGAAACAACTGGGGAAGAAAAGCATCAAGAAAAGAGGAAACTTCAAGCTTTTCTAGATTATTATTATTTTATGTACATTTCAGAAATTAGGAAAAAGTTATTTTGATATAAAAAACCTAGGTTCAACAAATATTGGGCCATAAGGGAAGTATCTGTGATAGTCTCAATTTAGTCCCTAGATAATGCAAGCTACATTATAAAACTAAGATCTCATAATTTAGTACAAATAGTATTTTGTGTTAAGGATATCCCCAGGCTTAAGGTCAGCAGGGCAGCAGATTACTTGCCGGAAACCTGACTGCAAGTCGGAAGGGACTACAGAATTTAAACTAGGTTTTGGTAATTATTCTTGAAGTCTACGTAGCAATTTCAAAATTAACTATGTTGCCTTTAGCATTCAGTAAGGTAAACTGGCTAAGGTGGTAAAGGCAGAGGAACTGCTAATGTTTTAACATCTATATCTACATAACTCAATTTCTTCCAACGTTCAGCCTCTTCATGTCTCGATAATGAACTCAATATTGTATTCTTCATCCTACCTTATCTCATGATATGTGATTTACAAAAGTCCAGTGAGAGTGACTGAAGAGTTACTGCTTTTTGTCAATTTTCCAGTAAATTTACTCATTCAGTGATTATTGTCCTTCTCTGTAGACAAGGTCAACAAATGGGGTTCTAAAATAAAAGGCAGAGAACTGTAAGCATCCCTGAACTAGGGAAAAGCACTGTTTTAATGCTGTGGATATTGAACTTGTTTTGTACATTACATAATGGGAAAACATTTGGGCACTGGAGTTTAGCTGCATTAAATAGTTTTTGTGGTTATCAAATTTGTTAGCCTAGCTTCAGCTTTTAAAAGTTGCCACAAAAACGTTTTTTTTTGTTTTCTACACTCTATGGGCATAAACATCAATTAGATAAACTGACATAAACTTGCTGGTCATTCAAAAGCAAGAACTTCCCCTAGGAATTGATAAATTTCTATTATGCCATAAGCATTATACAGAAACAACAGTCATTCAAAATATCATAATTACTTTCCATTCTTCTGTGAGAAGAAAAAAAACCCCACACTTAAATCAATTTCCTTTTTCAATGTAACCAGCCATGGTTTACATCCACAATCTGCATTCATGTTTTACTGTTAGATTTCTTTTATTATTTAAATGGGCATTCAGCCAGCTCTGAATATCACCAATTTCTAAGCAAATGCCCACTTATTTAAAGATATTTCCTTTGAAGCTTATGGATAAAAATGGCCTTGACAAATTGTTCTCATCTTGAAAGAGTATGTCGCAAACCCATTAGTGGGACAGGCATAAGGCTGCCTTGGCAGAGTTAGCAATGGGTACTGCTCACTTACGGACGAGATCAAAAATACAGCAGAGCCACATCACTGCTACTGTGAGTGTTCAGATTATAAGTATCTCAGTGCTCTGCTTCTGACTCTCCAGGTACCCCCAGCCCCTCCAAATTTCAGTGCCACCCATCTGGCACTCCCTAGTGCCAGTACCCATCTGGCACACCCATCTCCCTCCCAGCCATACCTCTCTGGCCAGTCTGTGCAGGCCGTTCTCTGGAATGGCTCTTATTTGTTTTGCCACCTCAAATAGCATTCAAAGGACTTTATTTTCTAATAAAATCTTTCAGATTCCAATAAATCTGCATTTATCCTAACACTGAGAAGGTCTGATTTCTTATTACAAGTACTACTTGTATGCTGCCTTTTTCTCCCTCAGCTAGTGATGCAAGGACTTCAGGCTACTGAATAAAGAGTTGCCGTAATTAAGCCTTATGCATGTGGTAAACCAGCAAATTAGGGAGTGTGTAAAAACTGAATGTGGAGATTTTTCACATTGTATAATATTCTAGTCAAAACATAAATACTGCTTGTAAATACTTTTTTCTTTATCTTTTTCTTTCTGATTTAATAATTCAACAGCAATAACTAAAGCATAAACTCCAATGTTTTTTCTTATCATCAAGTCTCTTGTACAATGTTTTCCTAGCCAGATAAACAAACTGATTTGCATAAAAAAAATGAGAAACAAATCAATTATTTTCTAAGGCTTGGAATACCTCCTGATTCAAGCAGTAAATGAAAACTAATGTGAGGTCCTGTTTCTTTGGAAGACCCAGAGCTTTCCATTCTTCCTCGGCTCTATGGAAAATAGGCACATGCATTTGGATTCAGTATCACATTCAAAAGGAGGAAAAATCATACATGTATTGTTCCAGAAACATTGATAGAACAAGCATAATAGTATCTGTGCATGCTTCATTTGCTTTGGGGTGTTTTTAAGGGGCTTTTTTATGTCAGTGAAGTATATTGATACATTAAAAATATTAATTGATTTTGGTGTCTAGTATGTTATCAGTGTGTAAGAAAATTAACAGTGATAACACAGGCTACTGTTATATAAAATCCAACTACCTCTTATTTATATAGAGTTTAATAACAACTCTATACATCTGTGTATTTGCAGCGTTTAACAAAATCAGTTAATCTGAAGAAAAGCAAAAAAGGAAGAAAGGCTGATCTTCTTTCATCATTGTCTTTTTTAAGATTTGATCTATAAGACTGCAGATTCCGGTGCTAAAGAACTTTTCCAAAACCTTACAAATTGCACGTGCTCTTTGAAGCAACCATCTTCTCCCTGTTTGGATTATCTTAATCACAGTTCAAGAATGAAATTTGCTAATGTCATTTGTTAGTAGCAGCAGCAGCTCTGTTATCACCAACAGCAGTCCTCAATGGAGGTCAGGTATTTTTTCCTCTTCACATTCCCACTGCTGCCAGCTCAGAGGCCAGACGGACATCCTCCCCCTTTTCTTCTGCCCTAACTCAGAGAAGAGCCAACTCTACATTACCATGATCACTCTTATCCTACAGACTGAGTCCCACTCACTCGTCTATCCAATCTTAGCATTCAGAAGAGCAGAATGGATGTTTCCCACGGGGGTAGAGAGAGGCCCAGAAAAGTTGGTTGACCCTCAATGACAACTTCCCCGAAGCATTGTCCAACACGTAGGAGTCTGAGCAAGAAGGGCAGAAGGCCATTATGGCTGAACAGGGCACTCCAGATAGAGCTCAGCCTCAAAAATGAAGTACATAGAGGGCAGAGGCAGGGATGAGCTACTCATGGAGGGGTACAGAGTCATGGCCTGAGTGTGTAGGGACAGAGTTAGAAAAGCAGCATCACTGAGTATCTTTAAGAGATCTTAATGGTCAGAGGAGATGAGACAACAAGCACATGGTTCAACATGGAAAATTACACACAAGGGCAAAAAAAATCCCATGAGAGTAGCACAACACTGGTTTTCGGTATGTTAATCATAATGTAGAATGAAGAAGTCAACCCCATAAAATCTGAGGTTTAAACTGTTAATGCAAGTAGTTAGCTATGGTTAGATGAAAGCACTGGAAAGCTGGAAAGTCCATTAGGAAAAGGCAGAACTTACTGAAACTCAGGGCATTGGTGTAAGATATTTCTTTTGACAAATCAAACACAATTTATCAGGGATAAAAAAGAATTTGTAAACATCAATTTTTGAAAAAATTGTGGCAAATTTGCAATACTGTATTGTTTCACACTGGAACTTGCTGTGACTGAATGGCAACTATTCTTGGGAGCATCTGACATTATATACAGCAAGACAGTCATAGCAAACATTGGTCTCATCCTATAAGTATTTTTTATGTGCATGAAGTTCACTGTTCCAACAAAATGTCTCTTTCCTTGTAGCCAAATTACAGAATATAAATTATACAGTAAAAGAAATTAATTTCAATAGGAACATAAAAATATGACAACTGGCTATACAACCAGACATGTTTCTGTTTAACACATCTGATGTAAGGAAGCTATTAATTTTCTAAATGCGTGGCCAAACTTCTTTGTAACACCTGACACAGCATTTTGCTAGGGTAATAAAAGAAAGCCTGACAGCTGCCATTTTCTAGAAATATGGATTAAGCCTTTCACTATGCTCTTGGGAAAGTTCTCTCTTCTATAAGCTTCTATAATTTGTTTTAAAATGGCTTGCTTCTGATCATTCAGACAGAGAGTTCTCCTGCATCTGCTCCAGCTACAACTTATATTTTGGCATGCACATATCAACACATTGGAAAATAAACATATATTCTTCTACATATTCTCTATGACACTGCTTTGAATTTTATTTTTAAAAAACCCATTTCTTTTAGGTACTCATCACACTGAGGATTACATTAAAAATCATATTTATAGACTTGAATAACAGTTCCTTTGGAAAAAAAAATTAATTATGTCAACTGAAGGAAAACATTGCAGTGAAAGTAGTTGGCTTCCCCCTCTGAGAATGAGACGCAGTGGTGCCTTGTGCTGTCTGGTGACAGGAATTAAATATATTATCCTGCATTCTCCATGTCATTCCACTTTGAACTTAACATGCCAGTAGTCATGGTGCAAGTGAACAGACAGCTGCCATGAGGAAGGTATTTAATGTTTGAAACAAAGATTAATAGAGGAACTACAGCTAAATATAAAATAATTATAAGAAATACATGTGGCAACTACTTTTATATTTATAATTTTTAAATATTTGTTCTAAAATTCAGATTATTTAAAACCCCATCAAATTTCAAGATAATAGATCCTTCTACTATCAAAATTCCATCACACAGGCCTCTGCTCATGTAGTATCATTTGTGCACTGTAGCAACAGCAGATGTCTAAAAGTAAATCTACTAACTTTGTTCTATTCTAGAGAGAGCTAAAGAACAAGTTTAAAATTTGCTTTATTTATCCTGTCATTTCCTTTATTTGTCAATCAATACCACTTTGTATTAATGAAGCAAACTACTCAATAGACTCAAAAACTACTAAACATATTCTGAAATGTTATCACAAAATATTCCCATAATATACTCTGACAAGATGAGAACAAAGAATATGAGTGTTGAGCATTGTCATTTAAATATGTGCTCAGTGTTTTGAAATGTTGACGTCTGCTATAAAAAATTGCTCTAGAAATCAAATAGTTCAAAAGTATACAATTTTTCATAAACTATATATCAGTCATGATCAAATGTGTGAGCACTCACAAAGAGGAAGAATACGCCTTAAGAGACATCACTGTATTTACAGATTGTAGGAGAAAATTATGGATTAAATTCATGGCTTTAGCTGTGCACATGTAACTCCCACTCCCCCCTGCCCAGAGACAGATTATACAGTATTCAATTCTAGACTTCAGAACTTTATCACTACAAAAGTGTAGGGGTCAGCCCCTGCATCTTTTGAATTTTTCCACTGCAATATATTTGCTGTAAGCATCTACACAGAGATGTTCATAGGAATAATATTTTGAGCTTGACAATTTTCATTACTGAAAGTAAATGCTTAGAGTAGTTCAGCTGTAATGTTTGGCACTCACTCGACTTTCAAGAAGAAGCACAAATTTAACATTCAAGATTGCAAGACGCAGTGCTTAGTGCAACTTCTATACATAACACAATTTTACTACAACCAGTTCAAATTAATTACATAAATATGATGAGAGGGAAAGCATTACTATCCCAATTTACAAACAAGGAATAGGCAGAGGCAGACTGCATGGCATCACTACAGTCATGCAAGCAGTTTGTAGTAGAGCCACAGAGAGGATTCATATACCCCAATGTCAGGTCAGTGTCCTAATCACAAACCTCTCTTTGCTGCCTAAACATTACATCTCCTAAAGGAGATCTCAAAGGAGAGAAATTTAATTTCTTCCTCACTGAAGTCTTAGATCTTAACAAAGTGTCTGCAGATCAACCGTGAAACTTCTCGTGACAGGTTGGGCACACTGATCTAACACAAAGATTTTGAATTAAACACATCAGATGTTACAGCCAGTTAACCTAATCCTTCAGTTTTGACAGATTCAGGGCTGTTAAAAATAATAAATTTTTAAAACTCCTTTATGAATATTAAACTGAAAGGCTGTTCTGAATGAAGACAAACCCTGGTTCAGAAGCCCAGTACCTGCACTCCGCATGCTCAACCTTTTTGTGATCCTAACGGTACTTATTTAACGTCCTTCAAAGAGCCTCTACAGCTCCACTAACACCACCGTCACACACTTCAGCACAGCCTTGTTTATTTTTGTTGGCAGACCTACACAGGTCCTGTGTAACACTTCTTAGCACTTAATGTACTTAAATGTTACTTTTAGACTCACAAATGATTTGCAGAAAACAAATGTTAAAGTACAAAATACATCAGCACCACTGGTTTCTGACAATTCTCTTTGAGTTATAAATGTAACTCTCACAAGTTCTCAGCAGGGCTTAAGACTTACAGGCAGAGTAATAACACCCTCTAAACTAGTATCTCACAAATATTTGGGGTTAAAGATACTTAAGTGTGAAACATTTGCTGAGTAAACCCGTAAAAAGGAAAAAATACTAAGACAAGAACACTATGACAGCAAATGCCATCTGCAATAAAAAGCATAGCAAAAGTTTGTAAGTCTCTCTAGGTAACAGAAGTAACAACTATATAAATTCTTCCACTGAGGAGTCAGTTTGACACGCACTGTCCACAACTGTTCAGCCAAACGAAGGACGCGACTTCTATTTCTAGCAGCTGTCTCTAATGCTGAACACCCTGTGCACACTTTGGAGGGGACAACATTTTCTTACTTAGCCGCTGACAATAAGAAACTAGCGTAGCACAAAACATCAGTGGTTTAATAGGATGAATGCAGAAAAAAATCCCCAAAAAAAGCACTGGCCTTTCAACAAAAAAAGCTGAGATCCACAGATTATTATTAGCACAAGCTGACAGTGAATGGGAAAAAAGCCAAAGGTGTACTAGAGCTTAAGGAAGAGATTCAGGACGACCTAAAAGGCATTGGTGTAAATCTGGCATTAGTGTGAAGTAAGCAAATAGTTACAATGCTTATCAGCAGAAGATAGGTACATAATTGATGCCTCTAAAAGTCATTCTGGGAAAATGTTTAATGTGCATTTTTAATTTTATGGCAGGTCATATAAGACTTGAAAGTTCAGAGATACAAATAACTTTTCCAGCATGAGCCAGTATGATACTTGGTCACGTATTAACATCAACTGGAAGAAATGACTGTTCTGTGCTGGTGAATGTGAAAAGAAAAGAAGTCGAAGGCTAGGAAAGGAGATGGGTGAAGGAGCACTTTCACTTGGACATAAAAACAGGAAGCAAACTACTTGTCCTTCTTTCTTCCAAACCTCTTTGCCTCTCTTACAGTTCAGAGTCATCGTCCACAGCATTTTACTACCCACTCATGCATTACACCACACAGTGCAGTTCCCACTTTCCTCCTCACCTTCAGCCTGCTCACCACAGCCTCCCCCTGCACAACACATCAAATGCCATAATATGCAGATAACAGCTATGAAACATAGGAGAATAGACATGCTTGGTACAGGAGTTTTCTTGAAATTGTGAGAGGTGTGAGTGTGACTCTTTTCACTACACAATGACAAGCAGTCAATACATCTTGGTGTTGCAAGTACAGAGAAGCCACTACATCCACCCATGACAATGATCCCCACACTTTCTAAACCTATAATAAAGAAGAGCAGTTAATGCTTTCAAAATATTAAGATAGTACATACTGCTTTTCTTTTGCTAACACTTCTTATTATCTTCTCACTTAGACACTGAAATAGTTTATGGGAGAGGCCAAGAAGGGAATAAAATCTTTCTGTGGTGTCATTATGATCCAACTGCCATTGGATTAACTCTTCTCTGGAAGAAGTCAGACTTCAAGGAGCACTTGGACGATGCTCTTACTCATGAGGAACTGCCAGGAACAAGGAGTTGGACTTGATGATCCTTAACAGTCCTTTCCAAGTTGAGATATTCTATGATTCTGTAAGTTTAGGAAGAGGTAGAAAAAGGATTTGGACCTGCCATACTGCTGGTGTCCAGTCTTTCATTCATGACAATAAAACAAAGAAGATACAAAAGGAGAGGTAAGCCCACCTAAAATATAAACAGCTTCTGTGACTCCTGCACACTTTGAATTGCAATTTGTGGACCAAGTTGAGCTCATGATCTACAAGTCATTCTCATATCTACCAAACTGTGCTAGCACCAGAAGGCTTAGCTTTTAGAAATTTTGTCACACAACTTTGCTCACATCTTCCTGACTTGCAACTGATGCCAGCACCCCCAGTTTTTGCTATTTGGTCAAAACTATTAACTCCAATTCAACACAAATTCACAAAGAGTTTCAGTTTCAAAGCAATTGAATTTATAAACTTGAATACATTCAGTAAGAAAGGTTTTGACTGTTTCTACAATTAAAACTGTTTTCATTTTTTCAACCTTCTATTCCATCATTTTGATCTTATAGAGACACACTATTTTTCCGGAAAATCTTACCCATTTACCTCTTCAGTTCATCACAGCTATATGAACGCTTCTAATCCTTGCTGTAATGAGCTGATACGTTCAGTCATAATGGTAGACATCACTGACAACTCGCATGATAGGTATGCTTCAAATATATAATTTCTTGGAAGTTGTGAACTTTGTGCTTTATAACTGTATCACCCGGAAGACCAAGATGCAATGAATCCCCCATTTTCTTGTTTTGTAGTTTTATTCATAATACATTCGACTTGTAGATTTCACTAAGTGAAGGATTTGTATATGCAATACAGTGAACGACACTTGTTTGAGGTGAATGATCTGAAACAGTGCATTCGCTTTACACTCTGAAAAGATAACAGGAGTACCAAAGGACAAAATTACTAAATAGGTGGATAAAAGACTAACGAAACAAAAAAACACTAGGAGCAATTCTGGTGTCTGGACAAGGCCTCTAGTGCTATTTTAGGCATACTAGACACCTGCACGGAACTAGGCAACCTGTACAGAGCTGCAAAATGCTCAGGCTTCACTGGAGCAGATGCTGAGAGACCAGAGATTTTACACAGGCATACATTACAGCTAAATACCTGAAACTGGAAAAGGGCTTAAGTTCTATAGATGAATACGCAAACCCAGGAGTAGACAGGACAAAAAAAACCAACCCTGAAGAACCATTTGCTATTAGCTCAGATTAACGTAAAAACTTCATGAAAAACACATGAAAAGCCAACATTTGCCTGTGATAATAAAGGAAAGGTTAGTCCAGACAAAGCCATGGCAGTAAAGTAAAATGAATTATTTGCATGACACTCACTATGCAAGAAGAAAAGGCCTTGAACAGCACTAAACCAAAGTATTAGCAGAGAAAGCTTGTGAAAGATTAACAAAATGAAGAGACATGAAACACACAGACCCAAGAGTTCACCTAAGAGCTCTAAAACAATGGAAGCATGATGAAATCAGCTGCTATAATAAACAAGAGAATTGGTAGGCACACGGGAATATGATGTAATGCCGAAGAGAAAGCATGGCTTTGTAAAGAGAAGTCATAACTTCCAGATTCCTAGTGTTTCTGTAAGGAGTTAATGATTATTTAGATAAGGATGATTTGGTTAATGTCGTATATTCAGATTTCTGAAAAGCTCTCACAAGTCAAAAGCTCTTAAACAATTTGTCACAAGGTAAAATGGAAGATCTGTTATGAATTACTATTTAAAGGATGGAACAGAATAAGTGACTTTTCACAACAGTTACTAGTGGAATTCCAAAACTACCTGCTATATTAAGCATAAATGCCCTGGAAAAGATGGCAAGAAGTAAGGTTATAAATTTGCAAAACCGCTCAGGCCCGCTCAAAGTGAAGCTGCCTACAGAGAGCTACCATCATGGTGACTACACCCTACAGCAGCCAGTGAAATTCTGTATTGATAAAGGCAAAGTAAAAGGCAACTCAAACTAAGGATGAGCAAGGATAAGTGCTGAATTAAATACTGTTCTCAAGAAAGAGATCTTGGAGTTGTTGCCAGTAATTACCTCAAAACAACAGACAAATGAGTGAATGTAGTGTTAAAAAACATTAGGAAAGAAATATAAAGTATAACACAAGACATCATAAAGCCAGAGTGCTAATATTTTGAATCTGTCATACAAAGCGCATCTCCAGCCTTAGGAAAAAATGAGGTTCTTCAGCTTGGAAGAGACACCTTGGTGTTGTGAAAACAATGCAAGCCTACAGAATCAGGAATGACTCTGCAGGAAGTTAACAAAGACTGACAATTCATCATTTCTCATGTCAGGAAAACTTAACACTCCCATGTTCTTGCTGCAGTTATTAGGCAGCAAGTGTAAAGCAACAAAAAGACTTTTTTAGAAAACGCATAATTAACTCACAGAACTCATTGTTGGGTCTCACAGCATAAACATGTCCAAATGAAAGCAAGTTCATGAAGGACAGCATTCAACACACTGGTTTGAATTATCTTCCATCCTACCTAAAGCAGGATTTGCTCTGTTTCTCCTTCTCTCTTTAAATGATTGCTGCTGGTCCCTGTCAGATGCAGAACAGTGAGTCAAGTTATGTTGTCTAATCCAACATAGTGGCATTTACATACCTCTTGCTCTTCTCTGCCGACCAAATCTGAGTGTTCTTCAAGCTGTCATATAAGGCTCCTGTTTTCCCGTCCAGCCTCAAGTGTCTGCTTCTGAGTAGCTATTGTCTTTAACTCTCCATAGTCAGACCAAAATACTGTCAAATTAATTGCACTCATCAGAAGCAACTGTTTTATTTAAAATTGCAGATGGAGAAGATGGAAAGTCCAGCTACCGAGAAGTGCAAGATCTTCTTTTCTCCTGACGATCAAATGCAGATGCAATCCTGGCAAATAAAAGACAGCCTTTGAGCAACAATAAACAAGACAAGCTAAGAACAGAAAGAGCTGGTGTCCAGTGCTGCAGGGATTTGGCAGTGTGCGTGTCTTCTGTTTATAGAAAGCGTAATGGCAGCATACAGCCCTTCCAGGGACTGAGCAGAGGATTTATGCAGTGTCTGCACTATATGAGCCAGCATGATGTGCCACTTTGCTTTTATAACACCTTACTAAAACCAGAGGAAAATAAAACAGAGATCTTGCATCTTCTCCCTTTCCAAACTACTGTTGCAAATGACAGAAATCTGATGTACCCATCAGCCTACCACTTAATATACCTTGTTCCCAAAAAACCTAATGCTTCAGACTCAAGCAGAAAAAAAGAAGTGAAATGGGCCATCCCTAAACTTAGTTTCTTTTTTCATGTACAAATAGCTGAAGGTGAAAGCAAGGCATATAAGCTTTAACTAGTTGATTCTGAATACAGAGATACTTTTAGATCTTTTAAATTATTTACAGGCCTAAAAGGGTGGTCAAACATGAAAAATATGTCCAATTATTAAGAATAAAAATAAAATAAAGAATACATCATTCTTGCTTTCCTAAAAATATCCACAGTACTAAACACACATTCAAGTAAGAGAAAATGCCTGAATCTGAAAGCACCCAAGCAGTGCTTACTCTAAAAGCTCTTTTTTTAATCCTCTTTCATTTTCCCCAAATGTAAATTTTAGATTATATTTTAAAAATTATTCCACTGCACAAGGACAGTGTGAAAGTGTGCCTGAAAGGATTTACTCTCCTACTTACCCCTTTTAAAACAGATTGAGAAAAAATACGCATTTTTTATCTTCAAGCAATTTCATTCATTAACTCATGACCATTAACAGCATTTATAGCTCTGTAAATTATAATCAGGATAATGAAATCCTGTGCTTCAGGATATGAGCTGATCACCACAGGAGCTGGAGAGAAATCTCCATCTGCTGCACTGCATTGTTGTATAGGTGCATTGTTGGTACAATGGAAAGTTCACCCTATGTGACTGCTGGTGGCAGAATATAAGGCTTTTAACGCCAAAAATGTCAGAATGACAAATTCTATGTGATTGATGAGAAAACCTTACAAAGCCTCCCCACTCGCTGCCAGACTCTGCTGCTGTGCTATGTGCACAGACGGACAGAGCAGTGGATGTACAACTTCCAGGACAGTCTGAACAACACAGCTAAAGCAAGGCAGGCAGAAACAGAGAAGCAACTCTTTCCTATAAAATCTGAATTTTAATTTCTCCTGTTGTAAACAGGTCCTTGACTGACTAATCTTACCCCCACCAAATATAATTTGATTTTACTGTAGCCATATATGTAAACATAATATGGGAAAATCACGGCATTAACATTATTAACTACTAACAAAATTATAGTCCTCAAGTAAAAGCTGGAACATAACTTAATTTAATCTAATACATTCCATGCACACAGACACACATATATACACTAACACCAAAATAACATTAATTTAAACATCATGTTTCTGAAATCCACTAATCTGAGGTCAGTATACATAAGACTGAAAACTGCACTTTAACAGGATTTCTCTGTCATTCTATCATAGTTGTCTGTTACCACAGGACAATACTAAGCACAAATATTTCAGAGAAATCTGAAATCAGGAGGAATTTTTATTTCAATATCCCATGTAATATAACAAACCAAAACTAGAGGTTTGCTATGAATACATAGGAGTGATACAAGCAACAGCTATAGCCCAACTAAGTACCATAGAGCTTCAAGTGCCAAATTTAAACTTCCAGCTTAAAATTGCTATCCATAAAGTTATCAGGAGAAGCCTGTAATCTCACTGCTAGTGCGCAGGAGATGGCATTTACCCTCTACCTCAACTGCAAGTGATATCTGTACAGTTACCAAGAACACTGAAGATGTCAGAAGGAAAAGGGTGAGTTGGTGACCAATATCCTTGCCAAAATACTGTTTTAAGGAAACATACTTCTCTTATGCATGGGCAGAGAAGCTTCACTACTGGCTTAGTGATTCATCCTTACAGACAACACACACACTTCCTGCTGTTAAGCTCCACCATATATGTGAATCAATATCACGGGGACGAAGCTGAGAGCTGGAGTTGATCTGTGTCATTAGTCTGGCTATATACAGGGTTGGCCTTATCACATAGACCTGCATGGTAAAATTTAAGACAAAATTTAAAAGAGCTTGTCTCTAAAGAAGTTGCTGAAATCAGTGAGGTTGCTTCATCCTGTCTTTAAGATACACATTCAGGCAGTTGAACATGAAGTACCTGAATGTTTTTAGTTTTGTTCCTAAAAATCCACATTCTCTCTCTCCAACTAGAAGAGTTCATAGAAAACTGTGATTTTATGTATGCATCAAAATACTTCCCCTCTGTGTCTACAAGACTACTTTAGACTAGAAAATTCACTTAAAAATTGTATTAATTTCTGCATTTATTCGAATGGCACCAGGACGGGGGGGTGAGAAGACAGGTATGACATGGAAGTCTTTGCATCTGAGTAAGAATCCCAGTCTTTGAAGGAGCAACAGGAAAACATCTTTCTAATTAAAAATGACTGTTTCAAGAAAAACAGTACTTGCATATCTCTGTACAAAAGTTTTGTTTCAAAAGTGAATTTCAAAAAACAATTTTGGTATATGCATGTGTAAGTAAAGCAGTGTGTGTATCCAGACCCAAACCCTCAATGCATTGAGTAAACTTCAGCTCTATACCTTAGTACTCAATTCTGAGTCTGGTTACTTTCCGGATTGCTAAGTCTTTCTAAATTAGAACAAGCAATTTCTCTTTGTTTTACCTAATATTTGAAAATGGCAAAAAAGTCCCCTGGGTCACTGAAAATTATCCCTTCATTCCTGCCGCCTGTTTCAAGTCAGTCAAAACATTCCAGACTTCAAAAGGGGGCTTTGCCTGCTTAGGCCATTTTGGTGTCCTTCTATGGTTGGCCTATGAGGGATTGGTTATTTGGATAAATTAGTTTGTGGAGCCTGCTGGCCTTCTAGAAGACCTCAGTGTCTGACTGCAAATTAGTTCTACTGAACATGTAGAAATCCCTGGGCAGACGAGAAGAAATAAATGGTGATAAAATCTAATACTACAATGTTTGTAATGTGATTTTATTCTGCTCTGTAGCTTGTAAGCAAAGCTAATGCTGAATTAAAAATTTTAAAATATAAAAATGTCCGTGAAAGCACAAAAATCAGATCAGTATCCCAGTCACAGCAGAGCAGGCTGGACGCCAACTTTAAAGTTATCTTCCAGCAGGAATCTTTTACAAGAACAAACAAAAACCCTCCTGGTTTTCCACAAAATCAAGTAGGTATTTACATTACGGATGCACCCCTGCTTAAGCCAGGAAGTCACACAGTTGAATTCTGCTGGAGCTTGGGCTGTGGATAAACTGCCATGCACTTTTTTAGTGCATAGTTGTACAACTGCCTAAGGAGAGTTTATTCTTAAGGAAGAACAGCCAGAGAGCCAAAAGTAACAAACATGGCTCCTCGAGCAGAACAATGGCCCAGAAAACCTAGTAAAAAAGTAAATAAACTTCACTGGCAGTTTGCTTTTTACTGTTAAGGACTAAGCTACAACTTCATCAAGATTTGAAGAAGACACTTCATGCAGAACAATATGTATGCAGCGTATGTATATAGTGGCTGAAAAGAGTCAGATGAATTGTCTATTTTTTATATCCATATATATATATGGCAATATAAAATGCTTCACACCATAATAAAGACAAAAATCCAGCTCTGAGGAAAAGAGGGTTTGCAGCTAAGATCAGTGGTGGCATCTGCTGACAGACCCTGACCAAATCCCTGCAAGGTCTCTGTCCTGCTCCTAAAGCCAGGACCATAAGTTCAATGCTGATGTGAGTGTGCTGAAAACATACTAGGAGTTAACACTAGAGGTGAGATTATTTCCTAGTATCATTGGCAGAAAATTACAAATGTTGATTAAAAATATGAATTATGATGAATGCTCCATTTAGGTTCTGGTTCTGCAAAGACTTACAAATATGCACAATGCCATGAGCTGTGGGTAGAAGTATATCTGTCCTTGCTGCAAACATCTTTGCCTATGACACTGCAGGGTTTCTGCCACTGATTAGGAAAAGTACATTTTAAGTAACAATAATTCTTCCATGGTGTTACTGCAAACCCAGATGAATGAATAGTTTGTAGTGTATGAGGTATGCCTTCAAACTGTCCACAAACAGCTTACAATTTCCAAGAGTATTTTCATTAAAATAGCATTAAAAGAAAAAAAATCTACTAATAGTTACCAATTGAGCGGTTACCATAGACTGCCTAGCAGCAGCTCATTTCAATTTGGAGAATTTAAATACATCAGCTAGTTCCGGATGTTCATTATTTTTGACACTTACCAAGTGGGTTTTGTGGCTTATGTTTCCAATATTCTACCGATTGCAGAGAGAGAGGGGAAGGGGAGGCTGAAGGGTGTGGGTGATTACATTTTATAGGCTCAGTTACAGACTGTGATTGTGCGGTGGTTGTTGGTTGTTGCCTCGCAAAGTTTTACAGAAAGAAAGCATGTTAGACATTTCTTAAGAATAACAAGGGAACAAGAAGAGAGTACAGGGCTGTGCGAGCCTTTGAGAGAAACTGAGGTAGCACCAATATACATGATTTTCACAAGTGATGAAGCTATGAATTTTCAACTGAAGATAAAATGCTTGCATTTTCACCTCATTTTCCTAGTAGACTTTGTCCCCTCATGTAACAAATAGTGATGGCAGGACAAACATCCTGTCAATGACATTGTTCCAACCCAGAGGTCATGTCTGGCTGTCACCAGCAATGCCCACAGGCATGGCCATGCCACCACCACCGCAGTGGCCTCTGAAACCACTCCTGGGCTGGAAGGACATGCCGCCAAATTTCAGCTAACCTAGAAACAAAATGAACTTTCTAGCCCTCATGGTAGCAAAGATAACCTTGAAAATGTGAAGAGTGTGTAATCTGATGCCTCAGTAAGACTGCAAAGAGCTTGAAACAAAGACAGAGAGAGGTGAACTGCCCCAGCCATCTCTCTCTGGGCCCCATAGACTCAGCATTTCTGTGGTCATGGAGTCTGGCATTTTTCCAAGATTCCACAGAATCTCGCATGTTTGCTGCAAAATTCATTATTTTGCTGCAGCCAGGTGCTGGACGTTTTTTGGTTTGGGTTTCCCCCCCTCCCCTTTTCTTGCTGAAAACAGCTCCTTGCTCTGCATCTTTCCATTAGTGAAGGAACAGAGTCAATTTTCAGTGCAAATGCCCATTCACGGCATGGGGAAAGCTGGAGAGTGGTGTCCAGCGAACAGCAGGGAGGAGCAAGAAGTTGGTAGTATGCAGCCAGGCTGCCCAGAGCGACAACTGAAAGCTGAGGTTCGGGGGCTGCGAGGGGAATCCGAGAAGATTAACTGCTGAAGCAGACTAGGAGTACCTCCTTTCATGGCTCATTGGGTACACATTGTTTGGATCTAACTTGACTGCTGAGGGCCTCAGGGTCTTCGCTCTGTTTTCCAGATGGGCAAAGTCCATCCTCAAAAACACTCAGTGCTGAAAGTACTTCTTGGAGCACGTTTTTGCAATGAGGTTTTTCAACTATGAACCTGGATGGGGTAGGAATGAAAAGTATTTTATGCTGTATAATAACCTAACATCACTACCAAAGAGAGACTAATGGGGAAGAAATACCCTCCAAAGTACTGCCAGAGGTTACAGTAATTGACGAAAATACACTAATATTTACTTGTGAAAAATTCCTTGTGCTGGATCTTGCAAATTAATTTTTAAAAATATTTTTTTAAAAAATCAGTAGGTAAATAAAATTAAATAAAATACCTGCTTACCTCTACAATGCCTTTATGGAGTTTTTTTAAAAGTTGCCATCAGGGTACCTCTAACCCAGATGCATGCCTACCTCAGGCATATCAAGCCAAAATCTTCCTATTATCAGTGCTTGCAATGCCTCTAAGGCAGCATATTCATGCCAATGCCAAATTTGGGACTGGCAGAGATTTAGCCTACCACAAATGCAAGCCACTGTAATTTTACATCAATTTTTTAAAATCAGTTTGGTATAGGTGTACTATTACCCACTCTCCGTTTCCTTGCAATCAGAATTTCTCTAACGTCCAAACTGACATTTTCATCTCAAAAATATTTAAAACAAGATGTGGTTTTGTTCTTCTCAGGTATGTGTGAGCAATAAGACTTACTGAAAATGACTGGCAGGTAGAAAAGACTCCCTCAGGATGGTGAAGAACAGGACTTACAAACTCAGACAGAGACTGAAGCACGAAGACACTGTATTTGGCTTGAGATGCAACCCTGCCCATGGCATTTCAAAGTGTAAACATGTTGGCTATGTATCAGGCTTGCAGAGCAAGCAAAATAACAGTCCTTTGTTGGTGTTTGCTCCAAAGTAGATCAACTGAAGGGGCACATCCACAGAAAGATCAGTAAATTTGATCTGGCATTTTGACAGTCTTTGAGTTCAAACAGTCCAGTCATAGAGGCAGCCCAGTTGTAGGAACTTAGACCAGAAAACACTATTTGAGTCTGAAAGGACCTACAATGACCATCTAGTTCAACTGTCTGACCACTTCAAGGCTGACCAAAAGTTAAAGAACGTTGTTAAGGGCATTATCCAAATGCCTCTTAAACATTGACAGGCTTGAGGCACTGACCATCTCTCCAGGGAGCCTGTTCCAGTGTTTGACCACCCTCTCAGTAAAGAAATGTTTCTTAATGTCCAGTCTAAACTTCCTCTGACACAGCTTTGAGCCATTCCCATGCATCCTATCACTTGATACCAGGGAGGAGGGAACATCACCTCCATCTCCCTTCCTCAGGAAGCTGTAGAGAGCAATGTGGTTGTCCCTCAATATTCTTTTCTCCAAACTAGAAAAGCCTGAAGTTCTCAGCTTCTACACATAGGGCATTCCCTCCAGCCCTTTCACCAGCTTTGTTGCCCTCCTCTGGACATGTTCAAGGACCTCCAGATCCTTTTTAACTTGTGGAGCCCAGAAGTGTATACAGTATCCAAGGTGAAGCCATCCCAATGCTGAATACAGCGAAATAATCACCTCTTTTGACCAGCTGGTTATGCTGTGTTTGATGAATTCTAGGATGCGGTTTGCCCTCTTGGCTGCCAGGGCACTGCTGACTCATATTGAACCTGTTGTCCAGCACCCCCCGATCCCTTTCTCCAGGGCTGCTCTCCAGCCATTCCTCTCCAAATACTTATGGCTGGCGTTACTCCATCCTAGGTGCAGGATCTGGCATTTGGACGTGTTAAAATTCATCCCATTAATCATTGCTCAATGCTCCAGTCTATCTAGATCCCTCTGCAAGGCCTTCTGTCCCTTAAGAGAGTCAATAGCACATCCCAGCGCATCACTGAGATCTGTTTCACTGACAAATCAGGCTGAAATCAACAACCAGTTTATTAATAGAGATACGAATTAAAAATTACACAACTTTTACAAAGATCCAAGAACCCTTGTTTTACCTTGACAAAATACAAGTGGAACATCTTTTGTAGGTGCATATATCATTAGCAAACAAGTTTCAAAGGTTTTTTTTGGACTTGGAAAGAAAGAAATTGAATATTGATGACTTTTTCAGGTAGGATAATACACTGACATCCTCTGTCTAGCCAGCCTCAGGTTTGCATTATGCTTCTTGCTTAGGCACTTAGTAAAAAATTGGCTGGGGCAGATGTTGCATTCAAGTTTGCAAGCTCAAGTTCTCATGACAGTACCATTAGGACCATTTCTCCAGGTGATTAAAGTGTTGCTTGGATGCTAAATTCCCCTCTTAGTGGTATGAATGTAATGGAGAGCAGAAGTTAGCCTACAAGGCTTACTATGGTATCCTTTCATGCATGTTGACACTGACAGGCTGCATTCCCACATTAAACATAACCCTCTTTCTCAAGACAGAATTCTTGGCCGAAAAAATGGCAAAGTACCTACTCTTCTTCTGTCTCATAGTGTTGTCTGATAAACTTTTCCCATCTTCCATTCTCCTTTTCCTGGTACTTCCTCTGTTGTCCGTCTAGCTCTATTTTCCTAAAACACTGTACACCTTCAATTCTCAGTTGCTCAATAAAGCTCCTCCCTTACCCAAGCATACTTCCACGACATAATTTGTATTGGCCAACTCCAAAGCTAATGTACTTTTCAACTGGTGCTTGTAGAATAGGCTTACTCTTTTCCTATGGAGTACCACCAGGTTTTAGGAGTGGTGACGTGTGTGGCATCTTAAATCCCAAACATCTTTTGAGCTCCATGTTGTAATTCCAGAGTGGTAATCTATCCCTCATTTTCTCTTTCTTTTTTTTTGTATGCACACACATAGAGCAGAATAAACAAAACCTTCTTTATTTTCACTGACACTATTTTGCCTTCTGACTACCACTTTTAAGAGAGCTCCATGTTGGTCAACTGACTGTTGCAATTGCAGCAGCCTGTCCAATTATGAATGAATTAGAGAGAGACCTAATTGCAGAGTTTGATTCACCAGTTTAATGCTCCAATTATAAACCTATCCAATGGCACAGCAATCAGAAGAGTCACACCCCACAATGCCCCGTGTCGGATACATTTGGGCTCTCACAGTTAGAAGCCTAAGTGCTTGTTGACACAGCAAGTCTATTCAGCATTTACTGGTTTAGATTTTGATAACCCTGATAGCATCCATGACTACCACCCACTTGAGTAATGTGAAGGGAAATTCTGAGCAGATGAAGTATTTTACAGGCTTTCTGGACTAAGTGGTGAAAGAAGGAATGGAATGAATAACCCCAACAGGAGTGCTGGTAGTGCCAAACCATGAACAAATATTTCCCTTAATACTCCTTTTATGTTAAGTGACAGTTACATTTGTCATTACATACAGCTACAGCGTAAGATTACCTGACCCAAACCCACTGCTGTACACGAAGCCCAGGCTATGCCGAGCATACAGAAAGGCAGTACTGCAGTGGAAGTGGTAGAAAATCCCGACAGCATCAAGGAAAGGCCTTTCATGCATAGAGGAAAGCCTTATCCCAAATAGAACAAGGACTGAGCTTGGGTGGTGCTGAAAGCTCTGGGACTGTAACTGCAAACAGGACCATCCCTGTTTAGCACCAGTCAGTAACCATGGTCACCCCTTTCTCTAGGAGTGAATTGGTCCTTTCCACACACTGCTGTAGCAGCAATGGATAAATACTCAAATGTACTCATAGAGACAGACTGTGGAACAAATGAACACTGGAAAATAATCAAAGCCATATTGCTTCAGACAGTAAAAATGACACTAGGCAAGAAGTGTAACAAAAACAAGCAACACAACAGGCTTATGATTAGGTGGCTTAGTTCTTTCTACTCTGTTGCTATGTGAAAAACTAACACAAGCATCAGAGAAACTGCATATATAAAGGAAAGTGTGAGAGATTACGCAGAGTGTTGTCAAATGTAGAAAATAAACAAACCAGAAAAAACTGCTGGAAATAGATCTAATAAAATTTACTAAATAGTAGTTTTTGGAGTTATTTTACAACTGATAATAATAAGGCAATTTCAGTGTGCATTGTTTCTGCTAAAATAATCCAGAATAAAAACACATATGTAGCATTTTGATGTTCACTGAGTGCCAAGAATGATATCACAATCTAAACCAACAAATCCGTAATATACACTAATCATTTGACCATGCATGAAATATTATTTTAAAACATTGTTAACCATGTCTGACAGTTCGCAAAATTTTTTACTATTGTGAGTTCATAAACACGCATTTACAAGAAAAAACAATGCTGCTATTTTTTTTTTCAGGAAACATAAATTTTGCCACTGTTCATAAGACTTGACAGGTAGGAGCAGCACCTAGTTCTCCCAGAAGCAAATTTGCAGATATTCACCCAGACAAAGACAAATAACTTCAAATAGTGGAATGAAAACTCTCTAACAGATCAAACTGTTAACAATAGAAACGCAGCAAGCCAAGTATTTCTTAGAGAAAGCAACAACCATCATTTTGTAATATGAATCACTGAAGACAAATATTTTTAAATCTATACTTATTTTCTATAGCTTTAGCGTAAGCCTCCACCTCTCAGTGAATGTTACCACTCACTGCTTCCAATGACAAAAGTACACGTAGCTTTCTGAAAGTTACCAGCCATTTGGCTACAGCAAAAATAATAACCACTTTAAAAGTGGTAATAACTTTTTTTCTTAGGACTGACAAGTAATTTACTTACAGACTTCCCATTTACTCCTTGAGGGTCTTCCATCGAATATTTCTTCTTCCAAATTATATACAGGCTATTAGTTACAGTGAGGTTCAGACAGTCCTAGTACACACACACCTGTAGAAAAGACAGTACCACATTGCTGTATTAATTTGTTGGCAGGAAATTAAGAGCTGATCTTTACGTCTGCAACTTTCCATGAACTAACAAGCATTCACAAGTTGGGAGAAGTTATCTTTGATGAATTGGTTTTGAAAATAAATAAAAATCCACACACGGCAAAAGCAGGCAGTGAGAGCCCCGTTGTTCTCGTTGTTGGCAGATGAATAAAAGGCAGCTGGGAACTCTTCTACTGACGGGATTTCTCTGCCAACAACACATCCTTTCTTTTTTTTTCCTTTTTTTCCACGGTGAAGCTCAGCCTCTCTCTGATATCTATCAATGTCAATTGTACTTTAATGCTAAGAGGAAATAATAACAAAGAAATATGATTGTAGATTGAGCTAGGATAAAAGAGAAAATCCACAAAGTTTTCAAAATGTTGCCCTCAAGCTAAGGATATTTTTGTACTAAATCTCTTCAAGTTTACATTAGGTCGCAGTCCTAACCCCTGTAAATTATAAATGCGCAATGCTTTGTGTTCTCTTACCTTTGGAAATGGTGGTCTTTGATGTTAAAAATAACAGTGAAGTGCTGAGATGAATTAGCAGAGGCTTACACCCCAAACAGACATCAATTCAAAATATGGTTTCCTTTCAGAGGCAATTTTCTTTAGAATAAAATGCTGTGACCATCTTAAAATTTAGAATTAATCATTCAAATAATTCAAACAAAATCAACTAAAAACTTCATTTGGCTTTTTTAAAAGAAATGGGGCAACTGCAGTGTGCTAAAGAATAATAAAAATGTAAATCATTTTTTTAGTGTGTGTGTATATGTATATGTCTTATATAGAGAGATGTGATAGCACTTTGCTTATCTATTTCAAGCAAAGATCTGATGGCCTGAAGATAATAAATTTGTCTAAAACCCTATCTGCATATGAAACATATCTGTTTATTTTTGGATCAGGATCCAAAATCTTATTCTTCATCATTCTACCTAAATGGGATTCTTGCAAAAAAAAAAAAAATCCATTCAAATCCAATTTTTCTGTGCACAATGAATCCATACTAGACACCACTCATTGCACAAATTTGGCTATTTCTATAAAATCTAAACATTAAGAAAGTGTTAACAACTCCACTCCACACTCTAAGGAAGATGCTAATATGAACCATGCTTCTGTAATGCATCCACTCCTTTCTTTCTGGTTTACAATTGAGAGATCAAATCCAGTCCCGCTCCTGCTGAGAACAATGGCAAATCTGAGATATTTCTATGCAATCAGGGTTTGGTGCTCATATTTGTTCTGACACCAGATTATAGGTTAGAAAATCATTCAAGGCTTTAAAAAGTGACAATTAAAGCTAAGGAGGGGAAAGGAAAAAAAATTAATAACAGCAAAGAGCAGAAGACAGCAGTTCTCTCACAACGCCCCACTCCTAAGCAATGACTGACATCTGTTTCAAAAAGTCTTTTATTGCAAAATTCAATAAATGGAAAAACCACACAAGCTGAAAGTCTGCCACTTGAGCGAGAGAATAAAATGGAGCCTTTTCTAATGGAAAAATATTCAAAAGTCAATTGATGTAATGCTGGTACGTGAATGACCTGACAGCTTTTCAGATCAGCAGTGCTCTCTTTACTAATGGAAAGAAAACTTTACCAAGACTGGTAATCGTCTACATTTAAAAAGCATTTTCTATTACAGTCCGTAAGGAAAAAGCATATATGTTTTAGAGTAGATCGTAGTTCAACCCATAATTAGGTGACCTAGCTTGCAGAAGCTGCTGTAGCAAACGTTTTCTCTCTCTGGGAGAGGTTCCTATAACACATCAGCGTCAAAAGAGCCCACTATTACATATTCTGTTCTGACATTCTGCCCCTCCAAGTCACTGCAAAAGAGATTTAAGAAAAGGTCCTATATATAACCCCCCACACAATGTTAGGGGAAAAGACTATTCTTTCTCAGCAGACACCAGAGACCTCTGGCAGCAGAATCAAACTAGCAGTAACATGAGGGCTTAGATGTTAACACAGAACAGCTGATTTACAATGAAATTAAGTAATATTAAAGTTGAAAAATTCAACTTTTAAAAAAGAGGAACTTAGTTATCCTTACTATAATTGTCATCTTAGGTTATTTTTAACTTTAGTAAAGCTTTATAAAAACTAATTAAATTCCCTTGAGTTGTTAATGTATCAAAAATTACATCTAAATTTGATAGAGTATCTATTACAGAGAAGTTGTTTTATGCAAAATATGCCATCAAATATGAGGGAAAAGATCTCAAATTATTGAAGATTACAAGACCTAAACTGAAGGAAAGTCATGAAAGTACATATTGCCTTTTATTTTTCTCTGCTACTTTGGAAGTCATTTTCTTGGTTAAATACTATTATGATTAAACACATTATGGTATCAGTTAGAGTTCCACCAGCTAAAGAAGTACTACTGTACCAGGTATGATAACTGGCAGCCCCATTTTCGAAAACAGCTATTAACATTTTAAAGGAAATAAAAAACCCCACAAATTGTAAAGAAGTACAGAAAGTGATTTACCGGGGATTTTGCTCCCTTCTTGCCGAAATGTTAGCCAATGCCACGCAATTTTCCCCACACACACGGGTCTAAACCTGTATCTTTGCAGCCAGGTTCAGGGCAGTTGCCAAACGCTCTCCAGCCAGGCTGCGGAGGTGGACAGGAGCCCTGATAAGCTCCTTGTGTGCAAGGGCTGTCCTGGTCTGAGCACCCACCTGAAAACCTGACAAAAGCGACTGGCCAATTACACGGGAAGCAGGTGTTAAATGCAGCCAGGGACACTGTGAAATAATCTCTATGGCTGAGAGTGATCTCTTGCACAGACTGTACTGAATGCAAGGGTGACCAAAAAGTAACTGGCCAGGGCTGACTCCCAGCACTTAGACACCATAGTTTAAGGACAAGAAACCTGATCTCTCACGGTTGCTGAGCTGTTCTCCATAAAAATTTTGCATTCCCCATGTAAACCTTATTCTGCCACTACTACCCGCATCTCAGAGCCTTCCCAGGGCTACCGTAAACACATGTTCAGCTGCAGTGAGCCCCTGCTGAACTTCAGGGTGATCACAAACAGCAGGAACACAACAATACCTTGGGCTAGCTTATCCCTTCCCAGCACCAAGGAGAAGGGATTAAACTTTTTTTCCTGCTTCCTGTGCCACTGGCAGAACTGCTCTGATTATGCCATTGCAAAGTCTCCACTTCTAGTGCCATCAGTGGATGCTGCTTCACTCTCTTCTTATTTAAAAAAAAAAAAATACCAGACTGAGCATGCTTTCTCATGAACTGGTAGAATTTTCTAATAACATCTAGATAAAATCTTTATCTCCCTGAACTGTAGCTCCCTCATTCTCAAGAAGAAAAAAAAAACCCCAAACAAAAAGAAAACTCCATAAAGCCACATGTGCTTTATCATTTTGTAGAGATGGAAAGAGGTTATGATGCTGGGTGAAACATCCCTTTTTACGACTTAGATGCTAGACTGTGGTATTTTACAGTTAACGTTAGGGAACTTGATGGTTTTGATTTGGGAAGTTTCCTTTTTAGCACTTTAGCTCACTACATCGACTCCATTCCCAGGTAGGTCTCTTGTCCCCCACCTCCACTTCCTTATAAGGTGTTAAATTTGGCAGATAACCTGGGTAGCATTTAGAAAACAATTATTTCCAAATGCTAGGGCAGAAACTTGCCAAGTTTAACAACTAAAAACCAAAAAAAAAGAGGAAGGAAATAAAACGGAAGAGGGAAAGGTATTTTTAAAAAATGAAATTTAGCAGGGCCCTTTCAGCAGCTTTATAAACAATTAACTCCAGCGGCGTGACTGAAGACCACCTATGATTGAGCCTGAAACTCCTGCGCATGCAATACAGCACCTTACCTTCCAGTGACCCTCAGGGACACCACTAAAAGGGATAGTTGTCCAGATGTGTAGGACCTAACATGCACATCTGTTGGAAGACATTCCACACCAACTTGCAGTGCTGACACTGACCTAAACATAGACTCTGGGCCAGCTCCAGACCTCTCCATGGGTCTGCAGGTAACACACTCAACACAACACAACAGCAAGGGAGATAGGTCACCACTTTTCACCCCTGTAAATATCTGTGTCCTTCTCATCAGGCCCTTTTTCCCCAGTACTGCTGACCAAAAATGCATGGAGTGCCAGGATTTGTGACTGGAGTAAATTTCTAGGAGAGAGGGCTGAAAAACTTCATTATTATTGGCTTATTGTTAAGCTTCCTTTTTTTAAATACAGAACAAGCACTCAAGTGTCCTGAATAGGCACGTATAAAACCTATGACACTTACGCTCACTCTGATGTCTAGGTCAGTACACAAGTAATGTCATTATTTTTAAGTCAGTCACATAAATTAAATATCAGGATTATTTTTTTAATACCTGGGTGCTTACTTTTAACTTTGAAATAAAGAGGAAAAATCAATGGCAAACTAAAATTATCTTGTTTCCTTAATATTTTTTCTCATTGAAAACTAATGTTTCTGGTAAAGAAACAGGAGGCTTCATCTACCCACACAGAAATCTTGCTGGGTGCTGGACCAGACTGACACACACAGCACAAGGAAGAGAGAAAGACAGAAGAAAGAACTATAAACACAAAGAACACACCATAAGCAAATTATATTCATAACAGCCTGGGTGATATATATCGGTGCTACATTTTGAATCCTGATAGTACTTATAAAATTGCCACAAGACTGTAAACCTAAACATTTCTTGAAGAAGCCATTTGACAAGACTTTGTGTCACACTTCTGTATACAATTAGGACTAACAAGAAAAAGAGGGTGTTGAGAACACAAGAACCATGGTAGTCCTTCACATCAACGATCCTCCTGGTGCTGTCTCCAACACAGGCCATTAACAAACATAGAAGAGCAAGAACAGAACAAGCATATGCCATTGATTCCCATTTTCCCAGCTTCCTTCTTTTTCAGTTTAGAGGATTTCCTGAGATGGGTGGAATTAATTTGTCTAGCAACCCTCAGTTATAGCTCTTTAAAGTACTTGTCCACCTTCGTCTTGAACCCATCTAAACATTTCAGATTCCTAAAAATTCTGAACATTCTTTTTTTTTTGGTAGGCATTACTGAGCACTGAACACAGTGTCCACCACTTTCTGTCTCTGGCTACAACTATTTTGTCCAGGGTCTGGCAGCTTGTATTTGGTTTTGCAGGATTTCATTTGTCACCGTGTTGTCCAGTGACTTTTCTCATAAGGTCCTCTGGCAGTTCTTCACAGTCTGCTAGCATTGCTTATGCATCTCCTTCTCCAAGTTGTTTATGAATAACTTGCTAATTTAAATTCCTAACCTGGAATATCTTCCATTCAAGTAGAAGCAGTCTAGAAAAAATGATTGTGCCTGATTAGCACAAACTACGCTATTGAAAGAAATGGAGAGAGAATAAATCAAAATTCCCACCTGAAGAAATAAAGAAAGGCAAAAGATGTTGGCATATTTATTAAGGAATAGGAACTTGCTGGCTGCTAATTTCAGCAGGACCAAAACAGCCCTCTGGTCCCCCAATTTCGGAAGACTTGGTCAAGTACAAAGAAACCTCTTCTGAGGTGGAGAAAGAAACCCAACAAAGTTGTGACCAAAACTCCCAGAGCACCTAGGAAGGGCAAAGTTTTAAGACTGGAGAACTGCAAAAATGAAGTTAATAATTTGCCATTACTTTTACAGGTTCTAAAACTGAAAGATAACTGGTTTAGAAGTAGTCCTGATAAAGTCTTTGTGTGAAGTCCTTCAACTAGAATGGTCAGGAATGGTTTGAACTGCAAACAGGAATGAAGCCCTGGCGAGTACACACATCAGATACCAAAGTTGGTGCCAGCTATGTCCAGGTTGCCCGATGCATCTCCCTGACACAGATGCCCAACAGGACGCCTCTATTAGGAAGCTCCACAAAGGGACAAAGTGGGAGACATACATACATACATAATTTCAAAGCAATAATGTTATTCTAAAAGCAGAGCTCTCCAAACACAGCAAAAGATCATATTTTTCATTGACTACTAAATACACATGAAAGTCAAACTGTAAAACTGGCAAATTGCTTGCCAGAATTTTTTTTAAATGGCTTACCAAATTAATATGATGTTTAAACTACTCAGTGGGATCAACTCTATTTGTATCTGAAAATGTAAGTTGAAACTGTTCAGCAAGAAACACACTAACAGTTTAGGACAGGAAATAAAGAATATTTTAAAGGTGAAAACATAAGGGAAATTTATGTTTTTAAAAATAAAATTACCATTTACAATGTGAATTCTGTGCCTCAAACAGGATTAAACAGCTTTGCTCTCAGCATTCCATGGGATTTTATTATCAAAGAGCGACAGGAATGCCTATTTTCCCTAGGTTTATTTATGTATAACTAACAAAAAGAATAAAAAGCGAATGCAACAGTCAATTCCTTTGCTGTGAGGGTTTTTTTTGCAATTAATTAGTTTTCTATTCTTTATGTGTCAAGCACACTTCAAAAAGTGAGGGAGTCCAGAGATTAACACTGACTATTAGACCAAGTGCCAAGGTTAATAAAAAATATGGAATACACAAAAGAAAAATATTGAGCTATGAATCATAACATGCCACTGGAATACTTACCTAGACCAGGAATGAAGTGTAAGTTGCTTTACAAACCAAACTTATTTTCAACCTGTGTGGTTTTGTACAATGTTTTTAATGAGTAATAATTACATGCGTACTCTAGAAAGCCTTTCTACACCTATTATAAATTTAGATTAAAGGCAAGACATCACTTATTATTTTACACAGGCTTTTAAAATAGTTTGTAAAATATATGCAGTCTATAAAAGTTTGTAGTCTAACTACAAACAACTGTACTGTTTCTGCACAATTGAGTGCAAACAAGTAAATGTTTGTTAATTGTAATTAATACAAAGCTTCAAGATTTACACAGAGCGATTAATTTTTGTCTGTGTGAAGTCATGTTTTATTTTAATCAGTTTGTTAACTTGTATTCATTTTTTTAATAAATCATATACAATTCAGAGTCAAATGTAACAACCTTCATTAAAGCCTAGGCTTCCCGCAAGCTAGTAAAACCATTCAAGTAAGAAAGACTATTGGTAGTATTTTCAGCTGTGGAAGCCACTGCAAACCAGAGAGCAGAAAAATACACCCAAATAGCATGGGTTAGACAAAGCATGGTTGTAAATGAGCCATCCCAGCTATGGAGAGTCAATGCTCAACTGGGCAAATTCACAGCATCTCTTGGTGCAGGGGGGTCCAAGCACTGGATTAGGGTCCACTGAGGCCTTATGATGCTCTGTGAAAATCATAAAATTGCCTCTGGATTCACCCCACCCTTGGGAGCAGCACAGCAGCCGCAGTCCCGTGGCACAGAGCCACAGATCCAGTGTCTCTGCATGAGCAGCACGTCCAGCATTCACACTGGATCAACCAGCAACTGAACATGCGTACCAGAGACCTTCCTCACATCTTTAACAGTAAGGCTAAGGATGCTGCTTTCTTATTTACCCGACATGCAATGAGAAAGCTTCCCTGTGTCTCTAGGTCAACCACAATTTTCTTCGGTAAGCCACAACACTCACATACCACAAGAAGTATCTTATTTTCAATCTTTAAAACAGATCAAACGTTAGAATTCACATTTTCTATCTACCAGTACTTCTGCTTCTCATCATGCAGTAAAGGCACCTACTTGCAATAGATGAGAGTTTCACTAGTAGGTGCAAGAAGTCTCTTTTCTTCATTTGGGCTCCTCTATGAGATTGGAAGAAGACAGACAGTCCTTTCCTTTTTCCTCTTTCAATCTCTGTTAAAAGTCCAAGTGAAGGAGAAAGAATGACTGTAACACTGAACTGTCAAAGCTGTCAGTGTGAGGTCCAGTGGGATATTTAAAGGCACCACTTCAGGTTAAACATCTGTAGCTATTTACAGGTACTTATTTATTTGCTTGTTTATACTGCAAGCACACTTATGAATGACAGTAAGCACCCAGTTGCACCTTTAGTCTTCTAAATACCTTTGGAAGCCTGACTCATGGTGACCAGAAATACCAACACTTCATTAACTAAAAGTTAATTTTAAAACAGAAGGGATGCTGTATTTACTTAACAATAATGCCAGCTTTCCTTCACCTTTCTGTACTACATCTTTGAGCTCTTGCCTGACTCAGCACAGAGCTGCCCCCACTCCAAGCAGATTAAGGGAAGGCTAGAACCTCTCTTCTCTAAGCCAACAGTCTCTTCTTATGGAACTAAAACCTCACCAATAAATTTTTGCCAAACTTGGACAACTGGTGAAGGATATGATTGTAAGAGCATTTATAGGACATTCAGTTTCCTGGAAAACAATGCTGAAAAAAACATTCTTAAATGCTAGTTTGTTCAATTTTGTCATATCTCTTGCTTGACAGATGGGATTCTTTTCCTCTGATTTCTATCAGACTGCATTTTCATGAAAATGAATTCATTAATTCATCATTTGTAACATAACAAAAACGGAAAACTTGAATTGGGAACCTCGATAAATGCATCATGTGTTCTTTGTCAGCAAAAAATGCACCAAATTCAGTCAGGCAGTGGTATTTTGTTTTGGTTCTCCATGTCTCCAAACTGTATCCACCAGTGAGAATGAATTTTATATGCATTTATTAAAAAAAAGCACACAAGAGCAAAACACAATTGAAGTCATTTAAGCCACTGAACCAACCCATCTTCTATAGCAGCCATCCTTCTTACAAGTTTGCTTATCCTAATACTCTTGCAATCTTTTTCACCATCACAACTCAAGATAAAGCTGTAATTATTATATTACTGGCTATAGTAATATATCAAGTGTGAAAAACGTAACTGACAATAGCTGCTACCCATATAACATTATTTTTATAATATGTTATAAAAATAATTGTTCCATTTATCAAATAGTGCTATAACTAGGTTATAAAAAGTAATATTTCAGAATAAAGGAGAAAATAATGCACAATATATTCTGAACATTACGTTTCATTTTCCTTTGAGAACCATATAACCTAAAAGCTAAAAAAGGAAAATTTTATTCACACAAAACCCTGCAATACACTACAATATACAGATGATAAGGAGCTCAATCTATTGAGCTGAGAAATTAAAACTCAGAAATTTTAGGAATTAGGCCAGTTGCCTAAAGTGGCAGTAGGTGTGACTTGCTATGGAAACAGCATAGGAAGGACACAGAAACAACTTTGAGTTGGAAAAGCTTTTAAAAGTATATGAAGTACCCAGCTGTGGCCTCCCTGATTTTAAGGACTTTACACACAATTTCCGTTATTATAAATAAAAAGAGCTTTCTCCTAGCTCACTTCATTATAAGGAGAGCTGCAAAATGCACCCCCACCTCACTGGTGGGGAGTTCACTTCCATGATTTTTCCAGGCAGCCCAGCATGGTGGGGGTCCTGGGAGGGCTGGGCAGGGGCATTTACCATCTGTGCTACCCACACACCCACACGTTGCCTGGGGCTTGGCTGGAATATGGGTGGCAGCTGCCCTCCAGGCTCCCCCAGAAATTGCCTTTGTGAATGTCTCTCCCGAGAAGCCACAGGACAGCTCACTGTCAGATCATCAAATCAGAGCAAAACTTTATTGGTCCTACGACTACAGTCTTTTCATGGTAACTTGACTTTTATCATGAAACTCAATGGTAAATACACATTTTACTTTCCCTGGCCATGCAGTAGAATTAGCACAGAGCAAGAAGAGACATCGTGTCTGTCACAAAGAGGTTTTAGAAAAAGGTAAAAGAGCATTAAAAGCGTCTACACATTTGAGAAATCATTACCTTATGGTGTTTGATATATCAGAAGGAAAAGTTATTCTGAGCAGTAATATTTATGGATGCTATAATTAATCAATTGAATGAAAGAAACAGAGAAAATAATCTGAAATTCTTTAAATGCACATGAAGCAAGAGTTTCCAGATGATTTAGAGAAACTGTTACAAATGTCCTTATAAGATTTTAAAATCCTCCTGCCAGAGGAGTCTGTCCCTCACCTCGCCCACAATGACAGAATTTGCAGTGGAAGGAGGACAAAGATGCAAACAAGAAAGAGAGTAATTTGCTTCCTCCTTTTTCCTCATACCCTTTTTATGATTGAGTTTACATGGGAAGAAGCAGTTAATGAAGAAAATCAGGAATGAAACATCAGGCCCACAACAAATAACACAGCTCTCAGGAATAAGTGACTTAGCTCCTACTTAGGTGGGTTGTAAACCTGTTTATCGATGCTATTACAAATTCTACAGTTGTGAAGGTTGACGAATCATTCACAAAGACTAATCTATAAATTTTAGAATGTTGTTCAAGGATGCAGATACTTGCAGTCTACCTGACACTGAAATCTGTGACAGGATGTTTGCAAGCTAGAACAAAGGTCTGGTGGTATCGTATTCAGACTAGCCTTCAGAAGAAATGCCAGCTACCTCCATAAGCTGTAGTCCTCAATTAGGGGAATTTCCATATGTATTGCCCGTCTGTCTCTTATTTTCTGATGCAGCCAGACTACCTGCCCTATGACTACTCTGTGATCCTACAACTACCCTCACTATGGTCCATGCTTACACAGCCTTTGGCAGAGAACAAACAGCTCTAATCTGGAAATTGTTTCATAGGGACTTTCCACACACCACATTCTCTTTTTAAAGAGCTTCTCACAGCACTGAATGACTGATTCCTCTTCTTATAACCATATTTTTATTTTAAAAGACTATGGAAAGTGTGAGTCTTTAAATATAGCAACTCTCCACTCCTGCTGTTTGCACTGCATTTTGCTAGAGAGTATGTAACCATGAAAGCGTTTTGCTACTAAGAATCAATGTGGGCTACTCTTCGCAATTTAAATGCAGTACTATATTCCCCGAAGAAATAAAAAAGACAAAGAAAAAAAGCTTAATGTCACATTTTAATTAAAAAAAACCTCTGATTTTTTACTTTGTGATAGAAAAATTCCCTATTAAATTACAGATTTAAAGAATAGAGTACTTCGAGTAAAAAATAAGCTTTGCCTCCAAGACCAACACCACAGACAAAAATTAATCTTATAACTAGTCATATCCAACAGTCCTTTCAAAAGGCTGAGGTGGTGGCGGGCAAAATGAAAACCCCAGAAGGGAGCTGAGGACAGGGACACCTGTGAGTGTAACCCCTTCCCTGCCGGCGATGCTCGGCACTTTCCTCGTCCCGAACAAGGTGCCGGCATGTGCGGAGAGGCGAGCACCCCTCCGTCCCTCCTGCCTTCCCCGAGACCCTGGAGGCAGGCAGGCAGGCAGCGGGATTCCGCTGTGCCCGGGGCAGCGCGGGTCAGTGGGATCGGATCAGCCGCCTCTCCCCTGCCTGCTCCTCGCTGGGAGCCAGGACACCTCCGCCAACGCTTGCCGTGCTCGCAGCCGGCAGGCCCAGGGGAAGGGGAGCAGGCAGACACGCTCTCCACAGCCACGCACCCGCGGATCTGTACCCTTCGCCACAAAACGCTCAGCACAGCCGAGGTCCCCGCTGCAACGCCCGGCTCTCCCGCTCCAACCCCCGCGGGGCTCCCGCAGCCCCCTCCCCTCATCCCCGCGGGGCTGCGCGCCCGCGTAACCACCCCGCGCGCCTCTGCTGCTGCTCCCGGTGCTGCACGGCGCCTCCCGCCCGTCCTCCGCCGCACCCACGTGTCGGGCACCCGCGGTGGCTCCGGGGGGCGGGCACCTGAGGCCCCGCGGCCCCGGCTCAGCTCAGCTCGGCTCGGCTCGGTTCGGTGAACACTTACTCCGCGGGCACGGCGGCTCCCCCGGAGCTGCGCCCGGGTAAGTTGCAAGGAACACGGAGCCGCACTAGGGCAGGGAGGGGTTTCGGGGAGGAAACTTCCCCGGAGAGGTTCGACCGACCGCCCGCTGACCTCCTCCTCCTCTCGCGGCTTCTCCCGGCGGCAGCACCGCGCCTGCCCGGCCGCTCTCGCCAGGGCGCACCGAGAGCGCCGCTGACCCCCACCCGCTGCTATTTTTAAGAAGGAACCATAGAATCACGGAATCATAGGATCACGGAATGATAGAATGGTTTGGGTTGGAAGGGACCTTAAAGACCATCTAGTTCCAAACCCCCTGTCATGGGCAGGGACACCTCCCACCAGACGAGGCTGCTCAAGACTCCACCTAACCTGGCCTTGAACACTTCCAGTGAGGGGGCATGCACAGCTTCCCTGGGCAACCTGTGCCAGTGTCTCACCACCCTCATGGTGAAGAATTTCTTCCTAAAGTCTAATCTAAATCTTCCCCCTTCCAGTTTAAAGCCAAGGTATTAGAGAGACGGAGGATGAGCCCTGAGGGATCGCGGCTTCCTGCAGTGTTGCGGGGGCGTAAGGGGTGCCTGGAGGTTTAAACACCCCCAAACCTGACTGGCGGCTCTGTCACTTTCTTAACCGCGCGGGGGCTGCAGGGCGGGAGAGAACCGGCGTATCCCTGGGCCGCAGGGCGTTATCTGACACCGCTCGCCACCACGCTGGGAAAGCCATCTATGCCCTTGATAGGAAAGGCAAAGAAAAGCATCGAGGAGAGCACAGGAGAGGTCCTCTGGAAGAAGACGTGCTACACATGTGGCACCTGACCCCATGGATCTCGGATTATCCTTAAAATCAGAGCTTGTGCTCGTCATCCCCTCCTTGTAACTTATGAAGAGGGAAAGCATGAGTCTGATTCCTTGTGTCATTGTGTCTTAGAAGGTACAAAGTCATTGCAAAACAATCATAGATCATTCTTTTTGCTTGTCCGTCCTGGATGTATGAACTTAGACACTGTATGAAGTGTGAAGTATGGGTATCTGAATCTAAGGTAAATTAATGCCCTGCTCAATTTGGCAAGTCGATCCACATGTTGGTTTTTTTTTTTTTTTCTTGTGCTATAAAGATGAACATTGCAGTCCAGGCCTTCTCCGTTTCTTCTTTCTTAAACCAGAACGTGTGCTTCACTAGGCAGGCAAAACAAAAAAAAAAAGTTGTTATTGCTTAAAGCTCTTTCATTTGTTTCACTTGTCTTCAGTACGTGCTTTCCTCTATTTTCTTTTCCAGCTCTTCATAATCTGCCTGTATGCCAATTTCGGAAAGCACAAAGCATATCTTTACCTTTAGAGAAACTGAAATTGCGCTCCCACAAGCATTTTATGATCTTCCTTTGCTGTAGATACATAAGCAATGCCGCTTAAATCACTAGAATATCTAGATGTTTGTCCTGAAGGACACCAATAACTTAAAATCCATTATTACTTGGTAACAATTTTAAGGACTTTTCTCCCCACTTGTTTCTTCTCCAGTGAAACAGTACTGTAAATTAAAGGATGAGGGTTAATTAAAATGTCAAGCATAGGGCCATGTACAAACATATTGACAAACTGAGATGGAGTCCACATCTTTTGAAGTTAAATTAATCCATTAGGCCATATTTTGACTTACCAAATATGGGATATTTGTATGTATATATTTTTTAAAATTTTTAATTGAACTATTTCTAGTTCAACACAATTTAAAGATACTTACTCCAATTCCTGTTAAATTCAGTAGCCACGCTCACCTTGACACGTAATGATGGTAAATAATGGATGATACTACCTCAATTGAGCACTTTTATATTGCAGGAAAGCAGATTAAATTACTCTAACATATCTTAGAGGAGAATGTGATATATGGGTTGCAAAAATTGTGGTCCACAGATTATAAGAAAGACAGAATCAAGAGAGGTAAAGTCACAGGTCCTCTTGCTCCCTTCTAGTGGACTACTAAATAGAGAAGACCACATGTGGATCCATAAACATCTCTGGAAGCATGGCATCTCTACAGCATGCTTTCTCCTGGACTCATGGAGTAGACCTATGCAGCCTAAATGCTACATTATATAGAACAATTTCTTCAGAAATTCATGTTCATTGACTAACAGATGGTTGACTATCCACTCTGTCATTAAACCGTTCTTCAAAGTCAGGTGTGAGGCAAAGCATATATCCAAATTCTGGTTTTTTTCACCTAGAACTCTTGCCTGGTAAAAATTCAAAGATTCACATTTCCTGTGAATTTACTAATTTTGAATAAGTAGTAGAATATTCAAAATCTGTACACGTATTCAACATCTTTAAGAAGGTCTCTGCCAAAACATCTCTATGATCCCACGGATGCTTCTATTTTTCTGTGGGGTACCTCAGAATAAAGTATGAACATCAGCTCCAATATGAGGATAAATTTTGCACAGATGTATGAGAATGCTGGCAATGCAGCCCCAGGGAGGGCTCATCATACTCTCATAAGAGTCCTGATCCTCCTTATGGAATAAAAGAGTGGACTTCTTTCTTATAGGAAGCCCTGGTGATCACTGATTTTGATTTTCTTAGATTTGACTTTCAGTGTTTCTGTTTGCTTTGCCCTTCTATGGGTTTTTAAGCTGATAATATAGTGAGAAGAATGAAGTGAAGCCTTTATAATATTTAGGCACTGAGTCAAAAATCGACATAATTACCATTCACAATAGGTGACTGATAAGACTTACAAATCAAACTGTTTGAAGGTATGTTTCAAGTAGTGCTCATATTGCCATCCTACTTCCTAGACTCTAGTCTTGCAAGTTATCAAGCATCTGCTGTTGTCACTGGACTAAAAGCAAGTTGTGAAAACTCCCTCCCACCTGAAGAGCTGTCAGCTCACCTTCTGTCATTATCTCCTTATCTGCAGTAGAAACATCTGAAAAATTAAGTGGCTTAAACGATCTATAGTGTTATCTAAAAACAATTTGCGTCCTTATATGGTGAAGGAATTTCAGTAGGAATATTAAGAAAATGCATGAGGACTGACAACTTGGAGTCCTGACATGTGGAAGACCGGTGCCTTTGTGAACTGACAGTAGCTCCCAGATAAACAGTGCCTTTTCTGTTATTCTTTCACTCCTCAAAACAAGCACCTCTCCAGATCTGGGAGCTCCTGGCAGGTATGATGAATGGCAAATCGTTATGAAGGCTATGGTTTGGCCAGAAGGGTTAGGACTTAGGACACTGTACAAATTCTCATTTGAAATAAGAGTATCAGGAGCCAATTTCTTGAACATAATTTATTCCAGACACTAGCTGGAATAAACAGCATTCTGTAACCTCCTCAGATATTTTGCCAGTAGGGAGCTGTCTTTACACTTCTTTCAACTAAGTTAGTGATCCAAATACAAAATTCATCACTCAATAATACAATGTGGTTTTACAGACTTGAGGATTTGAGTTCATTACCAGAGACACTGTGCCCTATCTGTATGCTTTTTCCTTTTGTGTCAGGTCTGCTGTGGCTTGCTGCTTGCCTTGCCCTGACAAGTGAAAAAAAATCCAGCTCTTCATTTGTACTGTGGTTTAACTTTCTAGAAGCAATTCAACCACACATGCAGTTTCTAAAATATTCATTGTTTTACTTCTGTGAGGTTTTATACTAGAAAGGAAATATAAAGTGAGACCTCCTTAGTGGGCAAATGTCTTCTTGTCTGCCTCAGAGTCTTTTTGGTTTCCTTCAGTCTCAGAAAGACATTTTTAACGCTGTTGCTTCTAGACCCCAGTATGAAGTGTGCAGCTCTGACAGAGGAGACAGATGTTGCTCTGGCGCAGACATTATGAACAGAAGTACTACAATGAGTATAAACCTGACTTACCCATGTAAACAAGAACAAATACAACTGAGCTTTTCAGTTCCAAAATCAGGTGCATCTAGATATAACTAAAAGCAAATTTTTTATTACTGGGAAAAATGTGAGATTCAAAGGGAGCGTTTACAGTAATGGTTTCTAATGGAACATGGAAACATTTCTGAGGTAGGTGCTATAGGGAACCAGTAATAACTGGCCACAACACAACTTCACTTACTCCTGTAGAAGATCACACCAGAAGACAAATAAGACACAGCCCTCTCAAAAGTGAGTCTGTTTAACCTTCCACCTCTTGGCTGTGTTTTCTTTGACTCCCCAAAAGAAACCATTTTCATCTGTAGTGCTTATATTTTCAATGCCTCTCGTGTTTGTTGTTATCCTCGATTTGATTTGCAGATTTAGAAAACAAAACTTTAAATATTTCTCCCTTTGCTATATTGCTCATCTTTTCCCCTGTATTCTGTTAGTTTGTCAATGTCTTTTTGATAGGGGCTTGTCTAAAACTGATGGATATGGGGGGGGGGGGGGGAAGCAGCAACTTAACATAGTATGGAGCAGCTAAAAAGATCTTCTTCCAGCTTCATAATCTAGTAATTGTGTCGCTGCAAATAGAAATTTCCCACATCTCCTCAGATCAGTGCTAAAGTCCCTCTAACTTCCAATGAGTTTTGAGTACTTTTTTTCAGTATCTGTACATTGACCTCTAACGCTTTCTAAGATCTAACCCTGTAAACACTTGTATTTGTAATTTTAATGAAACTGTTCACAAAGCTATTTATGAATGCATGGATTTATTGAATTTTCCTCCATGAACTAACTGGCTAAAAGCAGATTATAAAGTCCATTATAAATTAAATCCTATTTTTAGTTTAAACTCTTTATTTTTTATTGTGTCTTTTTTTTATTAAGGTCTGCAAACTGAATACTTTATGTGAAATGGAATAATATCCTTAGCTTTGGTCTTTACAATTCTAGATAAGGTTCTTCAACAGTAAAGGCCTGAAATCAGAAGCCTGTCTATGTAACACAAGTATTAATGGGAGACTGAACCATTCACTGTGACAATCCACTTGTTTAAGGGCATATTCTGCAAACGTGGACTTGTGCATTAAGTTTGCATGAGATCAGTTGTGAAAGCACTTAAGCGCAGAGTCACTATTGCAAATTTGGAACAGTAGTTTATCAAATATAGGAGTTTAATCAAAGATATCTTATTTTATGTTCTTGGAAAACTTGTATATATATATATATATATATATATATATATAAGATCCATCATTTTCCTTAGACCCTTATGACTCAATCTAAATCCTAACAGTCTGAGAGGCTGGTCTGTATAATTTAATAGTTTTGTTGATAATGCCTTCCTTATCTGTCATTACTGTATCCTCATGAAGATCATAAAAGAAAATTACTTGGTATATTTGAGAAAATTGTATTTGTACAGGATATTAGCTGCCTTCAAAGAAAGTATTAGCTCATAAGGCGATATTTATTGTAATGATGAAGGAATAAAACAATAGTATTTCTTTAATGAACAAAATTATATGAAATTATTGCAACATATTTCTGACGGTTTAATAGGAGAACCCTCCACCCTTAGGTATCCGGGGGGGAAATGCTTGAATTTAAGATTACCTTCTCCGAGTTTGTTCAGACCTCTTTTGAGCACAGGTCTGCAAATACTTCAGAAAGCAAATTTATTGTCAAGAAACTTAACAAAATGGTTAAGTGCACGAATGCATTCAGTCACCCGAGTGGTTTCCTACGGCCAAGAGAGGAAACTGGCAGATCACACAGGGAAGGGGGGAGCAGCGGGGGGCGGGGCGGGGCCCCAAAACATATTCGGCTGAAGATTGAGTCACTGCTCCTGCTTAATAACGTCTTGAACAAGAGTAGCTCTCTGATCCCTATGTTGTTCGCTGCGCTTGAGCTCTGTTTGCTGTGCTTGAGCTCAGCCATTGCAAATACACCCGTAAGGGCTTTGAAGTTACAGAAATCGTCTTCGCAGGCGTTAGTCGGTTTTTTAATAGGTCTCATTCTGGCTCGCTTGCTAGAAGAGGTGAGGCAAGCCAAAAGTTCAACACTCTTCCGGGGCATCTAAAACGTTGTGTCCCTCCTCCGAGGGGGATTTCGATGCGAGGCCGAGCACGAAGAGGCGAATGAGTTCATATGTTCAAAATTACATTTTCGACAGGAATTCAGATCTACCGGGTCGTATTTAAATGCGAAATGGGACAGCACTGGGGGCGAGGGGGGCTCAGCGTGCAGGAAACATCACTAGGAAACCTGGAATGTAACAGCAAGGATCAAAAGTTAATGGCCTATTTGATGTGAAAAGTGAGCTGGGGATGCCGGAGCGCGGGAGGGAAAAGAGACGGCGAGAGGCGCGCAGGGCGGCCGCACTGCGCAGCCGAAGCGCTCCAGCCCCGTGCAGACAGCTCAGCCAAAATTACCGCTCAGGTAGGAGCCCTTCTCTGTTGGCTTGGGGGATTTAAGTTGTTGGCAGGGTGGCTAAGCCTGCTCCGGCTCCACGGGAGGTGCTCTCCGCGGCTCTCCTGCGAACCCGCCTGCGCCAGCCGCTGCCCGTGCTGGGGACAACGGCGGGTGATGCCTGTGACACCAATTTAGACTTACAGGGATTAAATGCTCAGGAGGAGAAGGTGTGCTCTTCTGCACCCGCAGGCCACGGTCGTGGCTCGCTAAAATTACAGACCGTCCTCACACACCATATCGAGTCATCTCATTGCTGATGAAGCTTAGAAAAAAATATTAGCCTCTAGTACAATCAAAACATTTCAGCCATGCAAACTTGTATAACAATATTTTTTACTAAAAATAACGCTTTCCCATGTACGGCTTAATTTCTCTGGCTTTAGCATACGCTTTCAATTAAATCTGTTGACAAGATTGTAACGAAAATATTGATTGATGTAAACATGGCCTGAAACAAATCCACACCTGATTCTGGTTCTCTGACAATGCTGATTAAAGCCAAGCCTGGTCTTCCCCTGAGCCCGGTCAGGGTCTCCAGCTTTCAGAGAAACTCTCCGTCAGGGAGTAAAGGTGACAGAGGGCGAGCACCCAGGGAGATGCACAGAAATACGTAGATTTAAGTGTTTTGGGGCTCCCCAAGTAGCTTTGAAGAGGCACCGAAACAAGTACATTGAATGCAGTCGTTTTCTCCTTCCCAGCCTTCAGATACAGTCAACTGTTGAGAGAAGTCTGAAGTCAGCCTGTTGCCAGCGCTAGAACGAAAATGCTGAGCGAAGCCAAATATGCCTGTGGTCTCCGTAAACTACATTAAATCACGGGGCGTTTATATTTAGGTGGATAATGAAGCGCGTAAAACGGTAGATGAAAATCAGTTGCTATGGACTGTCTAGGATTTCGTGTGTTTTTATTAATTTTCAGAGGAGATTTGAAGATTTACGTGATCTTCCCGTCTAGAGCAATGCCCACCCTCTGGCCCGGCGGCGGCCCATCCCGGCGGGAAGCGCTGGAGGAGATGTTCTTATCCTCCCCACCCGCCCCAGCCTCCCAGCGCCCTACCTGAGGCTGGACCAACCCAGCCTCGGCCCGGGCGATTTGCATAAGCGGCTTCTGCTGTGAATGCAGCAGCCTTAGCCGTGGGGTGGGGGGACAGAGGGTCACACCAGAGCCCTTACTCGGCCCCAGGTGTCTTGCCCTCTGCAGGGGCATTAGGGGGGTTTGGCCACCGCGAGTTTCAGCTTGGAAAGGCCCAAGGTGGAGAGACGATGCTGCCGCCTCCGTGTAGTAGGGCTGTCCCCTGGTGCCTGGCTGAGCAGGACAAGTTCAGCCCAGGTTCTAATCCTACTAAGTTGATCAGAGGGCTGGAGCACCTCTGCTATGATGATAGGCTGAGAGAGTTGGGCTTGTTGGGAAAGCTGTGGAGGGATATTTTACAAGCGCAAGTAGTGATAGGATGAGGGGCAATGGCTTTAATTGGAAGGGAGAAGATTTAGATTAGACATTAGGAAGACACTCTTCACCCTGAGGGTGGTGAGGCACTGACACAGGTTGTTCAGGGATGTGGATGCCCCCTCCCTGGAAGTGTTCAAGGCCAGGTTGGATGGGGCCTTGAGCAGCCTGGTCTGGTGGGAGGTGTCCCTGCCCACGGCAGAGGGTTTGGAACTGGACGATCTTTAAGGTCCCTTCCAACCAAAACCATTCTACGATTCTAATACAAAGCAGCTGCTCTTGCAGCTTTCCCAGCTCCCTAGTTCACCGCTGCCACCATCTCCCCCACTCTCATCCTCTCCTCTGCTCCTCCTTTCTTCTCCCAAGGGCGCAAGCACCAACAGTAGCAACTAGCAGGGGCCAGCGGGGCCGGGTAAACAGGAAAGTCCTGCTGGATCCCCAGGCAGGTCTCCCCGACCCGAGGGGAGGAGCGGGAGGGGGTCCCTCGCCTCCCTCCCACAGCCCTGCGCAGGGCGAGGAGGCGATCGGGACTTTTGATGGGAGAGTGGGACCGTGCAGCCTGCAGGATTCCCACTGGGATTTGCATTCTATCTTTCTAGTGGCGACAGCTTGGAGGCATTTAATATTTTCAGTGATTCTTCCGCCGCAGGGAATACGTGACCGTAGAGCTGGGGAAGGCTCTGAAAAGCCGTGTTCATACGGACAGGGTTTGCCTGGGGGCAGGGTTTGCCTGGGGGTACTCCAACAACAGCGTTAGCCTATATCACCACTCAAAACTTCAACCCCCCCACCGCTGGCACCTGGCAGCCTCCCCGAGGGCCCGCAGGGAACAGGGAACCCGTGTGCACCCACGGGCTCCGTTGCGAGCAGCGCTCGGCGGGGCTGCGCGGGTTCTGCGCGGAGCCGGCTGCGCAGGGGCTGACTGGTGGGGCGAGCAGGTGCTGCGTCTGTGGGTGTCACCGACCATCTTTATTCTTTCTCTCCCCCGCCCCGTTTTTGGCTACTTTAACAGACCTCCATGCAGCGCGAACAGCGGTGCTGCGCCTCACGCTCTGCCCCACGCGTAGACTTGAGCTTTGTGCCGGTCGCAGCGTAAGCTCCTCCGCAGTACTTTCTGAAACAGATTCTTTTTTACATTCCATTCCCGCCCCCCCCCCCCCCCCGGGATTATATACACGTACATATACAAGGTTATTTCCAGGTGGCCAATGTCTATGACTTCAAACTGGTTTAGCTTCCTTTGTTTGACGAAACAGCATCCTTAGCCCCGTTAGCGTCACGACTCGCGTCATCATCCCAAGTCGCAGCATCCTTGGTGTCGTGGTTGCCCTGCTCTTCTCCCGCCGTGTTCTCGGCCGTCAGCAGCGAACGAGAGAACTGACAGCATCCCCAAGTGTTTCATATCGGGTCATGCATTCAGTGTCACGTCGCTGGCTGATGATACCTGCCAGATAAGCAAACCGAGGTTTGGATCCAAACCCGCCCTCCTAAAATGACGTGGCACAAGCAGTCCAGGTGCTGGGCTGCTATTCACCTCTGGCACTTTATAGCAACTAATAGTAGTATGAATTTTAATGGCAGCCCCACATTCTTCTCTGTGTACGTTGGTTTCTATTGCACGCTGCTCTGTACAAAGGAGGAATAGAAAAGATGCTTTCTATGTATCAGGGTGCAAGAACAATATCAAGTTGTCATCTGGGACAAGGACAACGTGTAAGTTCAGGGACGGGAGTTGTGCTTGCCAGGCACTGAGAGTTGTGCACACACACCGACTCCTAAAGAAACAACAGCAACAGTAAACCCCAGATACTAATAAACTTTCAAAAAAAGAGCAATAATAGAGTTTAAGATTTATCGGACCCAGAAGCACTGCTGCGGCACACAGAAAGCAGAATTATCCTATCTCCGAGCCACCGACAAATGCTTCTCAGCACAAGAGCAAAGAGAGACAATCGTGCCGAAAATGCACTCGTCTGATATATTTCTTCACTCCTATGGCTCACTCCTCAGGTCCCGGCTGTTTGGGGTGACAAATACCCGTCCGAAAGCGGCCAAACGACAGTCTGTAATATACCCGCTGTGAAGGTAAATGTGTACAGCATTTAATCTCTGTAGTTTATTCCTACGTTAGCATCACGGTAGAGGGAGCATTGTCTCACAGCCAGAAGCCGTAAAGGTGCAAATCTCTCCCTTTCCGACTCCGGTCTGACACCCACGACAGACTCGAGTGTGTGCGTGCATGTGCACCCTAAAGTATGCCAGCGTAGAAAATGCATTATTTCCTGAAATAATAAACAACCAGCTTGTTCAAATAATCCGGCTTTTACTGTGTTTTGTTTGTGGAAGAGTGCTTACCTCAAGTCTACTCAGGTTTCCCAAGCATAAAAAGTCTGCAAACACTGCAAATCATCTAGTAGAAGTGTTGGGTTGAATTCCACGAATCTAGAAACAGACGCATACTGCGTTTTTAAAGAAAAAAAAAAGAGTTACCAGGATATGCTTTAAAAGAAAAAAAAAAGTGTTGTAAAGGGGAAAATAAAGGAAGAGAAATTGAAACGGTATTGAAAATGTCTTGGCTCTGGTCAGCAAAGAAACACTCTATCTTCTTCCAGAGTCACTTGATGAGACCATAAAGAGACACATATTGTGCATTTTCTCAGGTTTTCAATGTCCCACACACATCTAACAGTAGCAAGTTTCGACAGCTATTACCAGGACTCGAGTTGGTTTCCCTTAAGTGAAGAAATGCATCTTTAAGTGGGCAATCTGCCATTGGCTAACCACAGTCAAAGATGTCTGCTGGGATAAACAACATTGTTAATTCCTTCAAGCTCCATCTGTGGAAATGATAAAGTGCAGCCATTATGGAAGACTGCAAGGTTAAATTAATTAGGTTCCTCCATTATGCTGCAGTCTTCTGAAGATGATTGCTATTTCCCTCTTAAATGCCATTATTCCTAGATCTAGCTAGCAGCTGATGCAATTAAAGTGAACTAATGTAAATTTAACAACACAAATAACACTTTCCTCCGCGTATGTTTGAATGGAGCATGCAAAGGCTACACTGCCAGCTCCCACTTTCCCCAGTAAACATCTGATGTAACCTTAAAAAAATTCAAACAAACCAGTGGGTATTTGGATACTTCTGCGAAATCTTGGATCAATACTTTTGTTTCATGTTTTCATGTTCTCAGTAATGTTAAGGGATCCAGTTACAAACTCTTGCCAGTAAGAAAGAAAATATGCCCTGCTGTGCACCCTTCTAAACACTTCTAAGAAATAGTGTTTTCTTTTCATTTGGAATGACAATTTTGTTTGTCTGCTCTGCCCCGGCGAGCGAGACTATAGATTATTAGTAGACGTATTTAATTCCGCACCGTAACGCGTGCGGCTGCGTCCAAGTCCGACACACGTCCTGTCGGCGTGGCAGTGCCGAGCGGGGGCGAGGGCACCCGGGGCCGGAGCGCTGCCTCCCTCCTCCGGGAGCCCCAGCCGCGCAGCCCGCCCCCTCGCCGTACTGTGCTCCCACTTTGGTATTTTATTTTATTTTATTTTATTTTATTTTATTTTATTTTATTTTATTTTATTTTATTTTATTTTATTTTATTTTATTTTATTTTATTTTATTTTATTTTATTTTATTTCTTTAAGGTAAAGTCGTGTTTTCCTTTAAGCCTTTGCAGCCCTTCATGGGTCATTATGGCTTAATGCAATTAACGTAACCTTTTGTAACCCAATATCAAGTACTTCCAGGACAAATCTTTAAACAGATCACTAATCGTAAAACAAGTTATAGTGTCTGGGAGTAAAAACTAAACTATTTGCTATTTGCGCTGATACATTCAAGCTTCTCCTCTTCCCTTCCCCTCCCCTTCTCTCTAGCTCTCGCATCTCGGCTTTATGGCATTTGTTGAAACACTGCTTCATATTACGCCCCCCCATTCCTACCCCCCTTTTTTTTTTTCAGTGCTCTGTGTTTAGCCACTAGAAACCCAGCACTGGGGTTTTACAGTTTTCATGACGAAAGGCCGGCGGGAATACGTTGGAGAAGGAAAAAGGCGCCGCCGAGGAGGCGGGCGGTTGCGTGTGAGTCTCGCCGAGCGAGGCGGGGGGAAGAGGCGAGGGCGGCCGCGCCCCCCTCGCCCCCCCCGCGCTAATTGAGTTTTCTTGACTGTCAGTCCCCGCATCCCCGGTGTAAATTGGGTAGGAGGGGTAAAAGAGAAACCCTAAAACTTGTCGCTACATTCACAAACATATTTTTTTTTCCCCTCCTTGTAAAGCTTTCTGCAGCACGCACGATGAAACAGGTTTGGCTGAGAAATTTATGTTTTATTTAACGACAAAAGGCACTTTCTGGCCTGCTCTTTGGTTCCCGCTGTGATACTTAAATACGGTTCAAATGTCACATGGATCGTTTATAGGTTGCAGTTCCTTACCCCAAATTCAGGTATATTGTTGCATCTATGCATGTGTTTCTGTAGGTGGCTGTTACACACCAAAAGAGACCTGGATGGTTGCTGTGGTACCCAAAGCAAAAAATGGAATGAAACAAGTTGGAAGTAAATTATGCAGGAATTCTGGTTCGGGAGAATTACATTCTAGACCTTAAACAATTAGATTATGTTTGGATAGATTATTCAATCTACCACACAGTATCGTGATACTTTTATTTTCTTGATTATGTGTGCAAAATTAGTCTTGTCCTGAATTCAGTTTTACAGCCGAGTTTTTCTTTGTATTCTTAGTTACCCCTGAAGAAAGAGAATCCCTCCAGGAACCTGACAATGCAGGAAAATAAGTTGCAGTGTCACAGGGTAGTTGGACATTATACTAAGAATTCCTTAAAATGCGTCATCTTTTAGTGTTTTGCATTGGACTTTTTTATGTCAGGAACAGTAATTAGCTGTATGTGTTTATTACAATGATATATATTCCAAAAATAATGTATCAAAGATAATATTTAAAAAGGTCCCAACTGTATGTTTTTGAGGAAAAAAAAAAAGAATCACTGTACCCTGTCTGTCTCTGGAGAGACTGACAGGTTTTCAAAGAAATCCTGCAGAATGCACAATGCATTCACCTTGTCTAGTTTAATAGAGGTGGAAAATGATTAGACTGTGTTTTAATACTTGCTGTATATGTGACGTAGGAAGCCAAGTCTCAAAACAGTTTAAATGTTGATATACCCAGCTTGAAAAAAGCTTGTCAAATAAATCAAACCATTCTGGGGGCAAACTCGTGTTGTTTTTAAACCACAGAGTGAGGCAGTGGGCGTGGTTGCTCCCATAGTTGAATGGTGAATGTATAGATTTAAAATACATTTTGCCACACTGGTTTCCAGAGGATTGTTTTGGCCTCATATTCCAATACCATGAGCCAAAACTCTAGTCAATGTTTTGACAACAGAGCCAGGAAAAACAAAAAAGGCTTAGCCTGTGAAAAAGAAATGAAGATGTAGTGAAGGAAAACAGTAGTCTCTCTGCCACTGCCTTACTCAATCCATATGTGGACTTAAACACAGGAAATACCCACCATTCACCGCAATCAAGCCAGAGGCTTGTGCATCAGAAAGTGCCTTGTGGAACTAATTGGACTCTATTAAGATTGTCATTGACATCGGAAAGCGTTTTGAACTTGGAAATCAGAACATACAAAGAATACATAAAAAAGATAATCTGCTGCAAGAGTGTTAATTTTTTTTCTTTAAATATATTCACCACAATACTTCAGTCTTAGAATGCACTTCTATTATGAGGTTTTGCATAACCTAATTAGCATTTTGTGATGTTTGTGTTATTAAGCTCTTTACACATAGTTGTCATCTAAAGTCTTTCTGATGCGGAATATGCTCCAGGATCATTTCAGAGTGGAAAAAAATCTAAACATCACCAATTTGAAGTGATAATAAAGTGTGCATGGTACCTTTCATACAGGCAAAGTTTAAGGAGAAAGCACAGCTACAAATAATAGGTGCTACAGTGATTTTTTTTCCTCATTTTATAGACCTGAATGAAAACAACAACATTTGTCCTTGCCAACAAGTGTTTGGCAGTGTTTATTTTAGCACTTCTACGCCAACCATCTCCTTATGAGGTTTTTGGCGATGCTTTTCCTGACCTCATTTTTTTTATTTTACTTTTCGGTTTAGATTTTTAGCATGATGAGCCACTATTAGATCTGAAAAAAACAATGTTGTGATTGCCAATTAAATTCAACCTCTGGATAATTTGCACTGGATTCACACTCCTGTGAACTCCTGTGATCTTTGTCTGTTTGATTGTTCTTCCTAGTGCTTTACATCAAATCAGGGGGACCATTTGTGCTTTGAATTGTTCGGATTCTTTACTACACTGCTGTACTGTGGGTGGGTCACTTGGCCTTCCAGATAGTCTGGGAGGTGCTTGAAGGGGTGATGTCTTTTCCAGTTTTTAACTCATCAAGTAGGGCTACTGTAGAGATCTCTACTAAAAATATCAGTTCCTCTACATCAGCCATATATGTAGGCAGGACTGAGGACACACAATTTAAGTACTTTGGGTGCCCTCTGTACCTGAAGTGATCTTGTTTTCGTTGTTGGCCTCTTTTTTCCATCCAAATGGTATTGCATACAGCTTTGACTAAAAAATCCTGATAAAAATTCTTATCCTTGTAAGGCTTGCAACAGCAAATCTATTCACACACAGCAAGAGCTGCAGTCATAATTTCCACATATGGAGATCCAGCTGATTGGCATTTGCAATACAGGTAGCAGAGCTTCAGTTCCTGAAGCTGCACATTCAAGTCTTGCATCCGTCTACAGTGATTTTAACCCGCTATGAAAAATATAACAGTGAAAACTTGTTCTCTTTTGTCATTTCTTAAAAGCTCATTTTCCTTGCCTGCCCCCCCTGTAGGGTGCCTGAGGGTCACTGTTCAACTTCCTTTCCTGTTTCTAGTGCTAAAACGCTCTGAGAGAGTATCGCAGCTCTTCCTCCAGGGTCAGTCCCCAGATGACCACCTGTTAGTCCCAACTAGCAGCAGCCTTATCCAGCCATTTTACAACTTTTGCAGATTTGACTTCAGGATTTATGAATGATTCCTTGTATTTTATGTGGTCTGCTGCGGGACAGAGCGGGGAGATGTCTCTGTGGAAATACGCAAAATGGGATGACTTTACAGGCAAGAGTCAAGTCTGATTGTAATGTAAACACAACTGATTATTGTGTTGGTAAATACCTGGCAAGTGTATTTGGAGTACAATAGACAATATGATATATTCAGAAAACAACTGACTGTGTAAGAAGTTAGGAACAGACAAAAGAGTTACTTCCCTATAAATAAAGTTGTTCATTCTCCATTCATATGATTTTTATATTTTTCAGTGTGGAAGAGCGTATATGTAAAAAGCTGATCTGAAAAAAACTCTCAGCCTCATATATGCATCCACCAACATTCCTGTGGGAAGAAAAAAGAAAACAGAAAAGAAATGTTAGGCATCTTGAGATCTGAACTGTGGACAGATGCACTGTCATTAATTTTTAAAAATGAGAACAAGGGACTCTGGGCGCTAAGATCGTATTCTGAGAGTTTGTGTTGCTGGCTTTGGAGTGACAGCAAGTAAAGATCACACCTGAAGGTCAATGTAATTAGATTTCTAAGTTATCCATGTTTTTCCTGATGGAATGAACATTAAGCTGATGTGCATCGAAGGCAGTGAAATTTAAAAGTTTCGGCTTCTTCGCTGACTTTGCAGCAGAATTTACTTGGTCGTTTGCCCATTACAGTTCTCTGTAAAGCCAGTGTTTACACTGATCCATTTTCTTTTGATTTTTTCACTGTAGACTTCTAAACACATAAAATGGTTCCGTTCTGTCAGGAAACAAGAGCAACTGAACAGTAGAGATATCCTGAGACAGAAAAAGAAAGTAAAAAAATTTTGGGGGGAAGGTGTAAGAGGAAAGGTGGAGATAAATGTGCAAGTGTGTAAACGTATTTCCTTTGAGTGACGCTTGATGAAAACTATAAATTACAACATCCATAACAGCAAAGCCTTTGCTAGGTACATCTACATCTTGTCTGCCACATGCTGATCTGCTGTCTTGCACCTCTGTAACATTTAATAAGGTGCCATGGAGATTGGAATGGAAAAGAGAGGAGAGATTTGTAATTAAGATGCAATAAACCAAATTGAAACTAGTGTGAAAAAATGAATTCAAGGGGGGATGATATTGTCAAAAATAATAATTGATATTTAGCCATGGCATCGGAATGCCAAAAGAAGTGGAGACTGTCCTAAACCTACTGTATCTTAGTCTAGAGATTAGCATGTAGGACTTGAATTTCATTGCAACTCCTGGTACTGTCAGTTATATGCCTGTGGACCAGCCTTTGAGCCTGATTACTCCCCAGAATTATAAAAAACTTTACTGATAAATAATGTGAACACAGCGGCACGGACTATTAAACCCAGTCTTTTAGTTTGTTAATAGATAGCATCAGTAATAGTATCACAGTATCACAGTATCACAGTATCATAAGGTTGGAAAGGACCTCTGAGATCATCAAGTCCAACCTATATCCCAACACTAACACCAACCATCATCTAAACCATGGCACTCAGTGCTTCATCCAGTCTCCCCTTAAACACCTCCAGGGTCGGCGACTCCACCACCTCCATGGGCAGCGCATTCCAATGGCCTATCACCCTTTCAGTGAAGAACTTCTTCCTCACATCAAGTCTAAACTTTCCCTGATGAAGCTTGAGTCCATGCCCTCTAGTTCTGTCGCTGGTCACCTGAGAGAAGAGACCAACCCCTGCCCGACTACAACTTCCTTTTAGGTAGTCGTAGAAACCAATGAGGTCTCCCCTGAGCCTCCTCTTCTTTAGACTAAACGGCCCCAACTCCCTCAGTTGCTCCTCATAGGGCTTGTGCTCCAGCCCCTTCACCATCTTCGTTGCCCTCCCCTGAACACATTCCAGTATCCTAACATCTTTCCCAAACTGGGGGGCCCAGAACTATAGTTGTGTGATCTAAAGTATAAATTAGACAAAACTACTGAAGAAAGATTTCTCTTATGGACCATTGTAGAGTTCATAAAAAATAACCGTGTAATCAAGTGTTAAGCCCAAAACAGTTAAGCTGTCTTGGGAAATGTACTATTACAGATAAGTGATAGATCCTCAGCTGATGTAAACAGATATGGTTCTGTTGATGTGCTCCTCACAGAACTGTGGGCTTACGCCCATAATAAACCTCACATTGGAAAGTGTTCTTTCCCTTCACTGACCAAATGACTCCCTAGTGTGTTGTCCATCCTTTTGGGAGATGAAAAATACAGAGCTCAAAGTGTATATATTCTGAATTGATGAAAATGCAGCTGTCAATGTATATGAAAACGGATCAGAATAAAAATAACCAATTTATGTCTGCTACTCTGTGGCTTTTGTGGGGAAAAAAAAGGTATTGTTTTACACATGACATTTTCTAATATTCCAGAATAAATGGTCTGGAAAAATCCAAACACTTTTATTTTTAGCCCTGTTTTCTCTCTCACTCTCTTCCCCCCTACCCACCTTGGCCCCACAAAAATTCAGGCCAATTTCAACCACATTTGAGAGAAGAGAACTCCCAAATGTGGTTAAGTTTCAAGAACTGCCATGAAAATTTGTGGATGGATGGAAGAGAAAAAACATATTTGCTCTTCCAGGTAACTTGGTCCCTGCTTGGCAAACTCAACTTTGCTTCTGCCTGGCGACGGCCAAATGCATGATGAACGCTAATGGCCACGTATCGGCCAACTCACCAATAAACCTGTAGCTCTGGTCTGGATTTGGGCTGCGCTCTCTATTGCCAAAAGGGATTATCAAGTAGGGACATGAGAAATGAATAGGGTTAATACAGTAGTAATAGAGTAATAGTATAGAGGATAGGAGACATAAACATACAGGGGATCAGGCTCTGTTAGCTACTCATAGAACAGCTTGTTTTTTAAATATACCTGAGGTAGTTACTACATTTTTTCCTAGAGAGTGAGTTTCATGTTTATGAACTATAATCCTTGGATAATTTATCACTTTCAATAAATAGCAGCATTTGATCTTCATGCTATGGCTCTTTCAATGAAGTCATTTAGTTGAAACAGGATTCATGGTATTTCCACACCAATGCACACAACATTTGCTTCTTTTAAAAGACATGTTAAACTTCTGTACATATTCTTCACTGCCTAATGCATATTTTAGCTTTACAATTCCTCCTATTTTTTTGCACAGGTATTGTAAGCATTTTCTAATTTACAAGCGATTGCTGTACATACAATTTTTAATTCAAATGGAAAGAGTATAGGAAATGACCCATCCAAAATAGTTAAAAGAGAAAAAAAGAAACCTGGTAGACATATAAGGTTAAGCTTTTAACTTCTTTTTACCTATAGCACTTGCTTTCAGTGTAAGAAGCCTGGAGCTGGCTTGGGAGATCTGGTGGTAGAGCACTGCCTCTCTGAAGGCTGAACTCCTTCGGTCCCCTGTACAGGACAGAGAAAGAAAAAGTGGCTTCCTAAGGGAAGTCAACAAAAGAAGTTTGTGCTGGATTGCCCTGAATTGCTACCTGGAGCAACCTCTCTTGTTGTGCTGACTGTGTGGGAACCAGAGAGACGTGACCCCCAGCTCAGGTACTACCTTCAAATACCTTCAGATAGATGGTGTAAACAGCCCAAATGGAGAAGTAACTTGTTCCGACCCTGCTCTCACCATGAGATCAACAGACACAACAATATAAAAGAAGATTTCTTTCCACCTCAACATGAGCCTAAAGAAATATAATTTCTCTGTGAAAGACCATGATTAGGACCCTCAGCTACATTAACAGCCATGCAGTCTGCCATCACTTCTCTGATCAGCTTGTACTGGAGTGGGGGGGAGATGTGAGGTTCCCTCACAGGCTCTATTGTTTTCCATCTCCTCTTCACTCCCTGACTTGGGGGTTGTCCTTTCATATTCCTCTTCCTGCACCAGCTTTCCTGCAGTGCTTTCACAGAGGTGGTTGCCACCTTCTCCAAAAGGATTTCTCTTGCTGCTTCTTCATCACTACTCTTCAATGGTCCCTCGTTCCATTGGACAACTGAATTCTTCCACCTCTAATTTCCTGATTCTTCTGGAGACACTTGGTTCACTTGGTACTTCCCTTCTTCTGCTCCTTTCACTGCCTCTCCTCTTCCTCTGACTCTCAGTGTCTTCTTAAGGCTTTCTTCTTTCGTTGCTCCTTTTTTGCTTTCCCAACTCATCCCTTGGTAACCTAATTAATTTACTTTTTTTTTTTCATCTCTAGGAGGGTGGCTACCAAGACTATGTTTATGTTCTTTTTTGTTTCCGGGATTCTCAGATTTCACCCCTCAAATCTATCCCACATGAAATTGCCAACATTTTCTGGCTAGCGTGCATTGCAATTTTCTCACTATTTAAATGAAAGGGGAAAAAAAAGGCAGGCAAACTTTGTGTCTCCTTTCTCAGGAAAACAAAGAGGTGGTGCACCAGGTAATAAAGAAAATCCTTGCTTTATTCTGAAGTCAGACCAGACTCTATATATTTATGTGTAGCTGCTATGGAGACATTTACAACAAATGATTATCATTCACATGGAATAATCTGTCAAATATGCAGGGATTTAAATATTTTACCACTAAAAATTGCCTGTGCTTTTCCTAGTTTTATGTTGAAAATTCCATGTAGTTCTTAAAACAACAGTTTCTCCTCCAATATATATTTTCCAAAGCTGTGTTATTGTAAAATGCTATAAATGATCATCATTTGTGTGGGAGAGAAGGATGGCAATGAGAATGCTTATTCCTCCTCAATAGTCTTTGTTTGAACTGGCAGAAGACAACCAAGAGCCTTCTGCCGAGTGCATAGTGTAGAAGGATAGAGAAGATATGTAGGGATCTCTTTGTCCAGTGGTGATTTGGCTTTAAGTGAAGATTCTCACAAGGCTAAAACTAGGAAAGTGACTCCTCTCCAGAGAATAACTGAAAATAGTTCCATCCAGTTTCATGGATAGTGATAAGCCATGGGCAGGATGGATAGGTCAGGAATAGGAAAGAGTAGACACACATAGGAGGGACAAGCAGACAGCATTTTGCTACTGATGATGGGAACTGTCTACTGGCTCCAAAATGAAACAGCTGCATTTATGATACTTCAATGGTGTGCTATACATAGAACTAGATAATGGAAGCTGGGCCTCTAATGTGAAAGAGTACGAGATTCTACACGAAGACATACTAATTTATAGATCTGTTGACCTTTTGCTACAGTGTCTATTCCTGGATGTGTACAACCAAATGAGAGACTGAAGGGATGTCACACACGATGTGCTCTTGTGATGCAGGAAATATGACCAAAGAAGAAAAAGATGGCAAATTTTTCCACAAATAAAGATGAGGAGGACGAATTTTGAGTACACACTTCATTGGCATTAAAGTACAGACAGAAGCATATTATTTTCTATGTTGTATTTAATCCTTTGAATGAGGATGAGTACCTGAAACAAGAATTGTTTTGTCTGAATTGAAAGCTCTTATTTTCAGCTGCCAAAAATCCAAGATTTTCTTTTTAAAAATCTGAGAGACCTGAAAACAATAAATGTTCTGTTGCTTCAGATCAAGTGGTGGAGAGCTGACATGCCACAGCAATTCTGTTCAGTAAAGATTTCTGCAATGTTTGTCTTCCCATTAGGGAGATTGGTAGAACTGAGTACATATTATAATGTTCTTCACACATTTTTTTCAAAGATAAATTTAAGACATATGTAACATATTCTGGAAAACCTCGGAAATACAATGGGCCAAATTCTGACCGCGCATACAAAGTCCATCCTTAATCTAACAACACAGAAATCAATTTGGTAGCTCTTTCATACAGCACAAAGGCTACCTTTCCTGCATATCCTCTATAAAGCAGGACCAAGGACAACTGGGACAGAGGATGGACAGAGAACTGTGGCTTTGCATTATGTTTACATCTCAACTACATTTAGCCAGGGTCACTGAACACAGTGACTTCATCTATCCTGGCATGCCTGATGCGTGACCTCATCTCACTTTGGCTTCAGTTTGTGTTGAAGGTTTTTAGCAGGTGCTGGCAGCTCCGTGGATGTAACACAACATATATAGCTCTCTCTTCATCCAAGAGCCAGGATCAGTTTCATGCTGACCCTGCAAATTACATTTGCACTATGTGGAGTTTGTCCTGTTGTTGTAGCTTGCATGATCTAAGTTTACAACCGAGTCAAGGCTTGCAAGGAGAGGTGGTATCTTTTACTAGACATAATTGGAACAACAAAGCAAAAAAGCAACCCACGAGCTTCAAAAACAAAAGTCTGTCTCGTCCCTCTCTAATGGCAAACCAGAAATGCTGAAGGCCCTGTGGCACTACCAAGAGATGTGTCATCACCTGCTACTTAATCATTATACACTCAATTTTTTCCCCAGTATTTTTTCTATTTTAAGGCATATTTTACTGTGATGGACATTCACAACAACACAGGACAATGATCTGAAATAAAGTCTTTTCTTTTGTTCAGTCATGCTCACAAACGTCTGTTGTAATGATAAGTGGCAGATTCGATGGGAAATAGCAGCATGCAGCAAACAATCCTGTGTGGAAGCTTCAAGGCTTCCTCTGTATATCCACCAAAACATGCTGCTTCAACTAGCGCCCTGCCTCTCAGCTAACCACCTGTTCAGTATGCAACACTTCTGTTTGCACCAAGAGGTCTTAATCTGTTCTGAAATCCACCACTGTGTTTTTATTCATGTAAACTTCCTTCCATATGGCAAAATTAGTGCTGGTCATAGAAGCTATGCGTACAGTAGCAGGTAGCACAGGCAGTACAGGCTGACGTGAGCAGATCAGCGTAGCACAGACGTGTGTCAGACATGGTTTGCTTTGGGCTAGTTTGTGCCCAGGTCTGGGACCTGTTAGCTGTTGGAGTTCATTAGGTGCAATCCTGGAGCACATCTGGCTTAGTTTCATCCAAAAATGTTTATTGAATGTGCTCTTTAGACCATTCTGTGCTGTGAACAAAAGCATAGTGAATGGAAACAATCGGGATATTTGTTCGCTTCTGGTCTGATCTAAAACACTACTGTAGCTTCCTCTGGAGCACATCAAGCTATAGCATGGCTTATTAGAAAGGTCGTCTCCTTCAAGGTATATCAGCACTTCTCCAGTTTGGCATTGTATTTCCTTTTCTCAAGGAGTCACATATTCTTCCAGGACATTTGGGATGTGGATAGACACGTTTGCTTCTTACATTGAAATAATAATAATAACAATAATAATAATAATAATAAAACCAAAAGTTATTTATAGAAGTCAGCTTCTAATGGAAATATTCTAATATCTCCAGACAAATTTTATCACTGACGTTGGGTTACAATGCCATAAATTATCTATGACTGTGCATGCAGAAACTTGACTAAACCAGAAGGTACTTTTCAGAGAGAAATCCTAGTCAGACGTAATATTTTAGTTTCTACACAGAAGGAAATATTCTGTTTTTAGTGTCTGGTGATGCAAGCATAAGCCTTGAATAACAAACAAATGGGTTAGATGCATTTGCTAACCCCCCCAATCCAACATACAAACTAATTAAACCTAATACCTCTCACACCCCAAAAGTCAAGGAGCCTTTTAGAAGCCTATGTTAATATGTTGAAGATGAGGGAGTGAGAAACAGTCGTGTGAAACATAGGGCTTCCCATACTTAACCTAATGAGAGATATTTTCATTTTTGTAGTGGAATCAGTGTGCCTTAAAAGGCTAAAAATTTTAATCATCTCATCTTTGCTAAAATGTTTTAATCACCAGCCTAGATTTAAAATATAGAAAGTACTGAAGTGCAATTGTTTCAATAAATGTGAAGAAAGAACTAAATGCCTAGAAATGCATTAAGAAATTAAGAGTATGACTGTCATTCTTGCTTTGCTAAGGGCTTTCCTCTGAAAGTAGTCCCATTGATTGTGGCCAGAAGATGCTGTTGTTTTCCAGCATTTGACTTTGTTCAGACACTTTTGTGAAACTGGTGTAAAACTTAAAAAAAGTAATGACATTAGAAAACATTTTTTTCTTTTGAGGGATGTGCGTCTTATTTGATTCTGTTTGCTAATTCTACCTTAGGATTTTTTTATGGGCACTGTATGGACACTGAGTCCAAAGAAAAAAAATTGCAAAGATTGTGATGATTTTGCACTGATTCCAAGTGGATTCTGAAGGCCTTCCTCGCACTCCTCAGTTTCAGCTGTGCACTGACTGTGCTGAATTGCAGGACTTGGCTTTAAGTGCAGTTTGAACTATAGGAAGGTTTGGAGCAGACAGAAAAAAGTACAATGTGTGCCTAAACACATTGTAAAATAAGAAATGTAAACTATGAATATGGACAAAGAAAACAGAAAGTGGATTTCCAATGTCTTCATAAACCATAAAATATGTCCTACAAGTAAAATAAAATCCTTTGTCTATGCCAAGCATTACTCCATGGTAATTTTTCACTACACTGTATCCATTTGCATGAGCCACTAACTCCTGTTCGTAACCATCCACTGGTCTAGACAGACAAATCTTTGGAGATCTATTCTTTTTGATGGATTTATCAGATTTCCAGCCCCATTTCTCCCCTTTCTAATTTCTGTTCCTTCCTTGCTGTTGTGCTGGCTACAGTGAATTGCTGAGGTTGGTCCACATAGCCAATCTTGTGGCATTGGGGTGAGCAGCTTACAGCTTACTCACTTGCCTCCCCTTTCTTTTAGTCTTGTTTGAAGTGACCCCCCACCTCGTAGTTATTATGATATGAAAACTGGCTGCCTCTGCAGTAAATTTAAAACCTATATGGTACACACGCTGAGGAGCACAGAAGAATAACTCCAACAATGTCCTGTGCTCCAGTTCCTTTAAAACAATACATGTTCTTGCTGTGCACGCTTTTGTACAGCATGTACAGTATGTATCCAGCAAGCTCAATATTGCACTCTATGAAACACTTTGTTGATTTAAGATTGCTAAAAAGGGCTTTAATAAAGCTGTTTTTTAACACGGTAGTTTTTGTTTATTTTCAGAGTTCAAGAACACAGTGCTTTGGTAGTTCTGCAGTCCCGGATGTGTAAGGTATTTAAAAATCAATTCCAGAAACCAAAGCAGTTCTATCCAAGGTACATCAAGGGCTAGATTCCAGCCACACATTCAGTATAAATAATGTAAAGCCATCAGTCACATTTTATAGTAAGCAAAGTAAAATTGAAGAAGCAAAGACAAGCTAATAAAATAATTAATATTAGTGGAAAATAACTGGTGTACTGTAACAAATAAGTTTCTGTAGACATACCACTTAACTCTAAAAAAATATATACATACATATATGGTGGCTACAAATGAGCTTGTGATTTTCTTCCAAAAGTATTTGAGCAGGAAGTAAAACATTTTCCCAGTGGATGAAATAACATTCATTTTTGCCAATCTAAGCAAGGCGGATTTAAATTTTATGTGTGTCCAACTGCTTGTTCCCCCTCAGCTAATAACCTGCCTGCTGGAAACATTTCAAATGAAAAGGAGTTCACAGTTCCTAAACCCAGCTCTGAATATATCTGCCATGCATGTAAACAAGTAAACCATTATGTTTCTTGTTGAGATAAAGAATACCATGATAAGTGGGGACTTTTACAAAACAAAGGGCTTCCTATTGCGAGTGTGGATAATCTTCCAGAAAACCCTGTGTTTTGGCAAATCACACCAGATTAATCTATTAGGCATCTCCTTTCATCATCAAATTTCCGCTGCCTATCACAGTGGCTGCCTTATCAAGCACCCTTTTCTCAATAGCCAGCCCATTCCTAAGATTTCAGGTGCTGGCCTTCCATGCTCGGAAAACAGGCGTCCCCACTGTTTTCAGGTAGGAAAGGTCCCTGCACAGAAGCCTGGGAAAGGGCAGGGGTATCAGCCTCTGTTCTACCTGAAGGAATAGGTAACAGGAAACTGTTGATTCAAAGGGCTGAACCTAATTGGCACACATTAGTCAGCACTGAGCTTTTTTTGTGAATTAAAAATCCTTATAAGAATTCTTCCTGACAAAAGTGTTGAAGGGGGAAGATACATGCCCAGAGATACCCTCCCAGGAGCAGCCAGTTTTTGTACCTCTATTTTGTGTGCTGCGTTCTCTTGGTGTATTCCAGAAAACATGAGCTAGGAGTTGAGGGCAGCATGTCAAGCTTTATGTAGTTATGTATAGAGCCTGAGCTGTTAGGCAAATTGCCTATATTCAGGAGGAAACGGATTTCAAATATCAACTAAAGGCTAATATTCCAAACCGATTAGTATGAGGGATCAGGTTTTCGAGCCGCCCCTGGCCAGGCTTCTTTTTTCTTCTGGTTAATGAAACTGGGCATATGGTTTCTGACTGGACTATTCATCTGTGAAACAGGACCATCCTCTTAGTCATCTAGAAATGCTACAATATGGAGCACAGACTGAGCCGGGTGTATGAAGAATGGCATTTTAAAGTTGATAGAGAAATATGGTTTACAGGAGCCAGTGAATCCTTGCTCCTCTTATTTAACTTCCAGCACCTATCTGTTCTCGTCAAGACAGCATTAGGCAGCTCTTGTCCTGGCGGGTGTCTGTGCTCACCTGCGTTCTCCAGCAGAAAGACCTTCCTTCTATGCTCTGAACCCTGCTTCTGAAAGATTGGTTTGCTCAGACTTCACTGTAATAAAATCAAGGCAGGCAGGAAGACCGGCACAGTGACAGCAGGAAGAACCCGTCTGCTCTCAGCTCCTTGCTTTGACAGCAGAGCTGCTCAGAGGCACCAGGATGAGCTCCCAGCTCTGTGTGGTGGGTAGGAAGCACTTGATAAGCGCATGCCTGCCCTTCCGGGACTCCACAGCACAGGCTTTGTTTCATCTACAGATGATTAAATGGTCTACGGGGCAATTACAAACCAAAGGAAGGAATAGCTGGCTCTCTCCAGGTTTCCTCAATCAGCACGATTGAATTTCTCAAAGGAAGGCAGCAGTAGCAGCGGCAGGCTCAATGACTTTTCCTGAAAAATGTTCTGCAGTTTAGGATTGAGCTTTCATTTAACTACTTGCTGTTTCATTTTATTAAGTGCAAATTGTGGCTTAATAGATTTACAGTTGCCATAAACTTCGGCATCATGAAAGCTGTCAGAGTGGCCAGTTGCACAGCATATTACTTGTATGATGCTAGAAAAGGTGAGCTGTACAAGCTAGGCACCGAGAAAGTCTGCAGAATGTTTTAAAAGGTCTGTGCATGGCTTTTTGAGAGGCAGACAGAGCTGAAACAGAAGCAGTCGCTCAGCAGTTTTATTTTGTTCCTCTCTTTTCTAGGAGTTAGACTAGATGTGGAAGATATCAATTTATTTGCAAATGAAAAATAGAATATTTTGCCTTTTTAAACACAAAATTTGGAAATTAACTCTGCTAGACAGTGCTTACCCAAGTCCAAAGACATTTTTTTTTCTGTGTGTCCATCACACTGTAGCTCTGTTATGCACTCATTATACTGCATTTAGTTCCAGATACACACCAGCAAAAAATGTAGACATGCTGGAGGGAGTTCAGAGAGAAACATCAAGGCTGATTAAAGGGCAGGAGGGACAGACTCCTGTGAGAACATTATAAAATTAAATATGAAAGCTTTGTTTAAGCAATGATGGGGCAGTGGGCATGAGAGCCACATATGGACTATTTTTTCCCTAGGACAGAGACCGCAGGCTGTGCAGTTTTTATCTATGCAGTTCCAGGTGACCTCCCTCAGTTGACTGATTCACCATGGGTGAAAGGAAGAGCTGCTTCCTTCCTCAAACAAACTAAGCTAGAAGGGCTAAAGAGAGGAAAAGAAGACGTGTTTTCATTTTATTTGTGTGAGATTTTTTTTCCCTTCTTAATAAACTCTCCTTTGGGAGGCTATTAATTTCGGAAGCCGGCAGCTTTTCCCACCAACCATGGTTTTTTTGGCAAATGCCTAGAGCCCCTCTGTGTGTTGCTAAAGAGCTGGCTTATTCACTCCAGACAGCAGAGGTAGGGATCTGGGTTATCTCCCACCTGGGTATGTACAAAACGATCTCAGAGGCTGTCAGGAAAGTTTGATGCTAGAATAAAGCAAGACTGCTACAGCTCTATGGTGTTTCATCCCCTGAGCAAAGAAATCTCCCATGTAAGAGTATCAACATGGAGAGAAAAAAAGAGCTGGACAATTTTCTTCCCTCTCTGTACTCATAGGGGTATTTCACATCTTTGGCTTACATCTGCAGATGTCTCCATATGTACAGATGCACCCCAGACATGAAGTGTTACAAAGAAAAGCTGTAAGTCAAGGGAGGAACCTATTTTTGCTGTTATTGCGTTCTGAAAAGTACTTGCTTTCATGGGCAAATATTCTGAGAAGCCCTGAGATGTATGTATGAACATTGCTGAGTGACAGCAACTGTACCAGTGGAAAATAGAATAGAGGACCTAATAATACGTAAATAGTTTCTTGGTGTAGTGATCCTGTGTGAAACAAGACAATTTATGTTAAAACAAATTTAACGGACAAATAGTTGTATGGTGACTATACTGGGAGACTTAAATCATCCACAGTGTGTGTATTCATACCATTTTATGATGACTTGTAAACAGGCATGGAACTGCCAACAGGGATTGAGGAGACTTTTGCCCTTCCGTTCTGCTAGCGCAGCTAACAAGCCTACAGCTTACAAGACCACTGTACCCTTACAGCCTATTTCCACTCCTTTCCTGTCAACAGCCCTGCCCCACCCCATAACGCGGTGCATAGATCACATCAGAGAGACTGGAACAGAATTATAATGTGTTGGGGTATGTTCAGAGGTGCACAAATCGTTGCCAATAAACCCCAAAACACCTCTTAAAACCAAATAAAATAAGTTTATTTTCTAGACCTTATTGTGGTCAAGCTGTTATATTCCACTTAAAGAGAACAAAATAATGCTTCTAAGGCGATTTGTAGTTAACTTTGCGGTACTGTCAGTCTATGAAATTCAACCTATTCCTTCTAAGCAAAACTAAACTTTTTGCTTTCTCTGTCTTTGAACTAGAAAACATAGTTTAATAGACACAACCAACAAGACCTTTTTTTGCCCACAGTTACTTCTTTTGTAAATTCAATTCACTTATTTCTGTAAACCAGATCTGACTGTATGAATACAAGGTAAGAGTTTTAAGGCTCTCAGACTGCTCAGCTAAGTGTTTGTTACAAAAGACCATTTTGAAATGGTTCAAATATCTCAGAAAATTGTCTAAATTTTCTTCACTTCAGCAGCAAATGTCATATATACAGATTGCCAGAGGTCTTAATGGTGGCCATGCTAATAGACAGTTGCCAGCAGGCCGTGGTGAGCGAGGCCATTTGTAATTCTCATTAACAGTTCTACCATTTTTGGTTGTATGAAAAGTGATAACACACTGATCTAACAGTCATTAAGAACTTTTTCTTACTCCTTTAGGATTAATTTGCACTGACCCAGAATTCTCTATTTGCTTAACACAAGCAGTGGGCCACTTTGATGTTATCTGCTTCTATAAACAATAGCGTACAGTTCTCTCCTGGGCTAAAACAGCTCTTATTCTACTGAGAATTAGCTGTATTAATCATTCTGAAGTCCAAGAGTGCATGATCATAAATTGTGTGCAGGGACCTCACTTAGTAACTCCCAAGGCTCTCATTTATCAACATTTTTTCCCCCTTCCTGGATATTTAGTATGTAGAGAGTAATTTATTTCTGAGCCAGTTCTTTGTGATGTCTTTCATGTCGAAGTAAAGTTGGAAAACTTTCTGCAACAAATATAAGCAACAAATATAATTTTTCTTACTTCCTTAGTGTAAAAACAAAAATTATGGAACACAGCTACAGACTGATTCCCTCAAGTGGCCAGAACAGAAAACACAGGCCAAGCTTCCAGTCACTGAACTCTGGATTGGATGAACCAGCAACGGTAACTAAAAAAGAGGAGAACTGCACAGTAAAGATGTCTTTGCTTTGGTATTCAATTAGAGTTTTAAAAATATGAGTTATCTTTAAAGCTGATATCTGCCTAACTTTTCTTACCTTTCTCAAACTAAGTTGCTAAAACATAATTAAGTTATGATTAAAGTAAAGGAAATTTTCAGAGAACATTACCTTAGTTTATATTTTTCCAGAAAAGATCTGGCTACCAATAAACAATGTTTTTGTTTTTACCATGCTTTGGTTATGTTCCCACCTCTGAAACACAATACAAATCTGCCAAAAAAAATGGAAGGAAGGGAATATACTCTTTCATATCAGCTCAGAGTTGATATGATACCACATATTTCATGTTTTTAATGCAGCCAGTTAGAGACTTCTATTTAAAATCACTACAAAGTCAGAGCATGCAGAAATCAAGAACAGAGGCAGTGAAAACATTTGGAGTGACAGGATAAAAACCTTGGGACTGAGATGGCTGACTTTTATCCACATGACTCAATTTCTTTAGCTTTTGGGGTTTTCCGTTGCCTAAAGCAAAAGGGAACAGAAGCCCAGATTCTGCTTTTCTTGAGAGGAACATATATGAAGTATCTTCACTGACTTACTGGGGAAAGTCCAAATGAAGTAATTTTTTATGAGAAAAGCATTTTGGCCCGATGTGGGCAAAATGAAATTCACGAGCAACAGAAACCTTTCTAACTTTCTTCCTAGTTTCTTCCTGAGTTTAACTTTGATTTCAAAGCTCTCACTGTTTTATAGTAAACATGTGGTTTTTAAAGTATTGCTGTGCCCCAAAGTTATCTGCGTGTGAGTTTATTTGATATTAAGTACTTCAAAAAAATTCTGAACATAAAATGCCAACAGAAACAACAAAAATATAAATAAATCACCACATTCAGCAGAAATGCTTTAATTCGGAATGTAATAAAGACAGTCAAGGTTTAAAAAGTTTGTGCCAGAATGTAAACTGAAGGAATTTAGTAATTTTTTTTTTCCTGTAGACAGTTTTGCTACTACAGCCAAATATTCTCAAAGGTTGTTAAAAATTAGAATGAAGAAAAAAGAAACAGTAGAAAAATATTTATTTCTCCTCAAGAAATTCAGGCTTCTGCAATTTGGCATCCTTCTCAGCCACTGAGAACATTTGTTTTAGTGAAGGCCAGGCACTGCTGTTATATTCACAGATCCTCCTTCTCTTTGTGTAAATAAGTACTCAGGAGCTGTGGTCTATCTTCACCTAGAGCTGTGCAGTCTCACTGATGTCCGTAAAATCATGAGGTCTGCTGCTGTGAAAGCTCCTTTTGCTTTAGAGGCTGCCCTAATTCTTCCTGGATTTCTAATTACAGAAGAGTTTGCTTCCAGATTTTGGAGATAAAATTCCGCCAGTAGTGATGTGAGGCAACCTGGTTGATTTTAACCTAGTAAAACTACCAGTAACTACCTGTGGAAGGCTTTTCTTTGGGAGCGCAGACAGGTGTTGCATGTGTACAGCAGCTGGTGCCTGTGTGACGTGATGTAGACGTGTCTAGCCAGACCTAACTCAGTTCTACAAAATTCTGGGCACCCTGGTTCACTAGATTTGGTGATGTGTCATTTTGTAGGAGTAATGACTTTTTTTTCCTGCCTCAGGTAACACTGCACCTGACTCCACTGAGCACTGCAGACGTGCTCACAGTGCAATTAATCTCTAGCACATCAGCTCATCTTTATTTAAACTCCTGTGGATGGATGCTTGACACAATCTTCGAGTTATTTTTGCTTCATCCATGCACAAAGAGCTGTACCTCTGACTAAAACAAAGGCAAATAGGGGCTTTCAAGTGCCTTCTCTTCAATGCGTGGTCAGTATGCTTTTGACTGCTTATTCTCTGCTCCTTTGTATGCTGCTGCTGCAGTGAGATTTGATCTGGGCTTATGCATTGAGTATTATCTACTGGATCCTGTGTCTGTAGCCTGAAAGAATGAAACTATCTGCTTAATTTAGGATCCATTTTAAGAAGTTACAGCACTTCCACTGCCCTTGTCACTCACACTTGCATTGGCATATCTCTGAAGAACTGCACAATTTGAGTACAGCTACTAATTTATTAAAATCTTGCAATCATTATTATTAGCTCTCCCAAACCTTAATACCTGATAGTAATTTTTCACTTCCAATTAACTGTCACACCATATCCATTTGTATTTATAGGAAATGTGTTTTTTCTAAAAGTGTGTTTCCAAAATTTGCAATGTTGAAATATGTATTTGCTTGTAAAACCCAAGGTCCATATTACAGTCTCATCTAAATGTGAAAGTATAAATGTAGAATTGTCTGTATTTGTGACATTACAAATAGCAGATGGTAAGCTTTAAAGTTCATTTTAGTCCTTTCCTTTTATGGCTATATTCAGTGGCTCACCTGCATGAATAGTTTCATGATAGTATGGGAGAGGCCATGTAGACTCTAGGGTCTATCATTGAGAGCTACCCTACTTCTACTCTCTGAACATGTCCAACCATGCTGACAGGTAATAGATGAGATGTCTCATAGATGCCTATGGAAATCTTTTTTGCATGCATTATCTCACTGGTAAATGAATTTGGCATCTCCATCCAAGAGACCAGAAGGCTATCTCACTTGTGGAAGACCTTTTGAAGAAATGACAACTATCTGTTTGGACTCTTAGATATAGGTAGTTGAAATGATATTGTCTTGTGACATCACACCCACACTCTCTTCAATGATTTAAGAACGGGGTCATGAAGTAGCCGTCCTTTGCACAGGTAGACTTCCCTCTTGGCATTTCTCTAAGTAGGATTTTCTTCAAAAGCTTAAGAAGGGACATAAAGGAGAACAGCTGCATTCAATTAACCAAAAGTATATATCTGGTAGTCACCAACAAAGGGTGACCTTTCCTGCTCAGAGAGAACATCTCCCTGTTCTTTGGAAGCAAACTTTGGCAGATCAAAAATACACAGTATTTTATTTTGGTGAGAACACTGGCTTGAATAGGATAACAAAAAGCTCTTCTATAAATACATTAATAACAAAGGAGGGGCAAGGAAAACCTCCATTCTTTGTTGGACCTGGAGGGGAACTATAGTTACCGCGGATGAGGACAAGGCTGAGGTACTCAACATCTACTTTGCCTCAGTCTTCACCAGTAGGAGAGGTGCCCCTCAGGATAACTGGCCTCTGGAGCTCACAGATAGAGACAGGAAACCAAACGGCTTCCCTGTGTTCCAGGAGGAAATAGTCTATGAATTACTGAGCCACCTGGATCCACACAAATCTACGGGACCTGATGGATTCCATCCTAGGGTGTTGAGAGAGTTGGCAGAAGAGCTTGCCAAGCCACAATCCATCATCTACCAACAGTCCTGGCTCTCTGGGGAGGTTCCAGATGATTGGAAGTTGGCAAATGTCACGCCAATCCACAAAAAGGGCTGCAAGGAGGACCCGGGCAACTATAGGCCTGTCAGCCTGACTTCAGTGCCTGGCAAGGTTATGGAACAGATCATCCTGAGTGCAATCACACAGCACCTTCAGGATGGACATGGGATCTGACCCAGCCAGCACGGCTTTGTGAGGGGCAGGTCCTGTCTGACCAACCTGATTTCCTTTTATGATCAGGTAACCTGTCTGGTGGATGAAGGGAAGCCTATGGATGTAGTCTATCTGGACTTGAGCAAAGCCTTTGACACTGTCTCCCATGGCATACTCCTGGATAAACTGGTGGCCCACGGCTTGGACAGGTGCACTCTCAGCTGGGTTAAGAACTGGCTGGATGGCCGGGCCCAGAGAGTGCTGGTGAATGGGGCTGCGTCCAGCTGGCGGCCGGTCACCAGTGGTGTCCCTCAGGGATCAGTGGATCAGTGTTGTGTCCAATTCTGTTTAATATCTTCATCGATGATTTAGATGAGGGGATTGAGTCCATCATAAGTAAATTTGCAGATGACACCAAGTTGGGAGGGAGTGTCAACCTGCCGGAAGGCAGGAGGGCTCTGCAAAGGGACCTTGATAGGCTGGAGAGATGGGCTGAGTCCAATGGGATGAAGTTCAACAAGGCCAAGTGCCGGGTCCTGCACTTTGGCCACAACAACCCCATGCAGCGCTACAGGCTGGGGACAGAGTGGCTGGAGAGCAGTCAGGTGGAAAGGGATCTGGGGGTACTGATTGACAGGAGGCTAAACATGAGCCAGCAGTGTGCCCAGGTCCGATGGCATCCTGGCCTATATCAAGAATAGTGTGGCCAACAGGATGAAGGAAGTGATCCTTCCCCTGTACTCGGCGTTGGTGAAGCCACACCTTGAGTATTGTGTTCAGTTCTGGGCCCCTCAGTTCAAGAAAGATATTGAGGTGCTGGAGCGGGTCCAGAGAAGAGCAACAAAACTGGTGAAGGGACTTGAGCACAAGTCCTATGAAGAGAGGCTGAGGGAGCTGGGGTTGTTTAGCCTGGAGAAGAGGAGGCTCTCTACAACTATCTGAAAGGAGGTTGTAGACAGGTGGGGGTCAGACTCTTCTTCCAGGCAACCAGCAACAGAACAAGAGGGCACGAGCTTAGACTCTGTCAGGGAAGGTTTAGGCTGGATATCAGAAAAAAGTTCTTCACAGAACGAGTAATCAGGCATTGGAATGGCCTGCCCAGAGAGGTGGTGGATTCACCATCCCTGGAGGTTTTTAAAATAAGACTGGATGTGGCACTTAGTGCCATGATCTAGTAATCATGATAGTGTTGGATTAAGGGTTGGACTTGATGATCTTGGAGGTCTCTTCCAACCCAGATAATTCTATGATTCTATGAATAAGCAAGGCAGAATAAGCCTTGAAGAAGGGTGGCCTCTGAAGAACTTACGTGTTGTGGTGGTCCCTCTAAAATAAACAAGCAGAATGTTCTGAAAAAAAATTTCTCCTTATAAATTGCTTTTGCTGTAATTTGGGCATTGGGGGTGGGAAGGAGGCAGTCTTTGATCAAAGTTTGTCTTGAACCTATAAAAATGAATAGGGAAAACTTGATGGTCTATGTGGATAATTTGCTCCCCAAGCATCCTTTCCTAATGGTTCCCTTCTGGTTCTTTGCTCCCTGGAAGTTTGTTTTCTTTCAATATGGAATATGAAAGTGATAAATGAGGACTTGAGGAAGAGATCACTTGATGGGAGGGTGAAGCCAAATTTTAGTAACAGAAGCAATGTCAAGAGCTTCATTTGTGGTCCAGTTGTATGTTGAACAGCAGGAAATGAGGAATCTGCTCCCTGTCAGCAGGTACTTTATAGACCCAAAGTGAAAACTCAGATGAAACCATTTGGACAGATATTCTATTCTTCAAACATTGGCTCTGCTTTTGACATGGTGTATCAGATTCTTCAGGGTGTTGGAAAGGAGAAGATAAATGTGGGAGGGCTTCAAAAGCAGACCACAAATACATTGCTTGACAAAAAACAAATAGGCATCTTTTTACCTCATGTTGTTTCTTTTCCCAAAAATACCTGACGACTTCTTAAAGTACTGAGTTGTAGGAGACAACCAGACTATGCTGAATTTAGCAAAACTCTGAAAGTGAACTGGGAAAAATATACAAATTATGGGCTGTTGAGTTGGAAAGTGGCCAAAATTGTTTCCAGGATTTAGGTGATCTTGGATATTAGAGTGTTTAATATTTGATTTGTGAATAGTATCCAATTCATTCACTGTGGGATTTTTTTTTTTTAAAAAGGAAAAGAAATCTAGAATGCAGAGTTCAAGGATTTTAGAAGTAAGTAGAGGAAGGAGAAGATTATACCATGCTTAATCCTACAATTTCCTTGCTGGTAATGAGTTATGGGAGGATATATACTAGCTTCTGAACTGTGAAGGGCAAACAGAAATATGGGTTCTGTTGCCCCGAAAAATCTGGTAATTCTGTCCTTAGAATGTTCCTCGTGAGGCTCCTTCTGACGAGGAATTCAATAAAAACCTCCCGTTCAGAAGGTGTGAGTGTCTTGAAACTACTCAGTATGAAAAAGAAACACAAACATTTCTGCTGAATCTGCAGCAACTTAAGATTGGAAGTTTTATATCATTATTTATAGATAATACATCCATTGCTATTATAGCATCAGGCAAGGTAAGCAGGAATTTGTGGAGCTGGCCCAGGGCTCTGGCACTATTGAGAAGATACATGCTGAGGTTTTACAACTCTTCCCAATGGGCTGAATGGGACTGGTCAGAGGCAGAGGAAGGTAATGATGCAGGAGCAGGTTAGAGTGACAAAGTCTGGGGCAACGTGAAGAAGTGACTTCTGACATCAAAGGAGAAACAATTCTTATAATCAGAGGCTTATAATGAAGAAAAATTCTCCCTTGTTGTTCCCTTGCTGTAAAGGAGGAGAAAATTGCTATCAGTCCTTCCTTCCTTCCTTCCTTCCTTCCTTCCTTCCTTCCTTCCTTCCTTCCTTCCTTCCTTCCTTCCTTCCTTCCTTCCTTCCTTCCTTCCTTCCTTCCTTCCTTCCTTCCTTCCTTCCTTCCTTCCTTCCTTCCTTCCTTCCTTCCTTCCTTCCTTCCTTCCTTCCTTCCTTCCTTCCTTCCTTCCTTCCTTCCTTCCTTCCTTCCTTCCTTCCTTCCTTCCTTCCTTCCTTCCTTCCTTTCTTTCCTTGGAACATGCTTCCTCTGCTTCACATCTGTTTGCAGTTTCACAGCTCCATGTGTTCTACATGCGGCTGTTCTGTTCAGTGACAGCATTTAGATTAAGTTGTTATTTCTTCCTGTAGTCACCATTTTGATAGATGTACATGTCTTTTCAAACACACCTAGGGATCAGGATTGAAATTGTATCTACTTCAGTTTGATCTGCTACCATAAAGGATAGGCAAACCATATTTTTCCCTTTGAATTAGTGACTAATTAAAATAAAGTTTTATGTATTTTTATTTTTAAGTTAATTCTCATACCTGGAAGGTGATGGAGGTATTCAATTTTTTTACACCAGTGACCTAAGTACTACTAAAAAAGCTTTTAGTTTTTTGATGTCCAGTGTTGGTTTCAGGGACTGAGTGGCTGAAAGAATGGAGTGCCAGTTTTTCTTCAAATACAGATGGTTTGACCATTTTAACAGATGGCAACATCTCAGCCATTATTGTTATGTCATATCACAGCACATACCTGAAGTATTCAATAGGTTCCCAGAATGTAAAAAGCCACAACACTAGCTATCAGACCTGGTCTGTGAGAGACATTCATTCACTTAAATAAAATAAAGGAAAATTAAGGGATTTTAATATTATCAAACCTCAGGATGCTGTTGCCATTTGAAGTGCCGATTTAACTTTAAGCCCATCTTTGATATTCTTACTTGATGAGAGTACATGATGGTCATAAATCCAATTTGGCAATGATTCTGAAGGGTCACCTGTGGATATTGTTTTTCATGGTGTTAAATAGACTGTAATGGTCTCATTATTTCTCCAGAAGGACAAGTGAAAGTCCCATTGGTCTTCTTGCTGTCTCATAAATAATTAACAGGCTGTTTTAACTGGGTATAACCTTTGTACAGAGTGGCTGAACTTCACCACATAGCAGAGGTAAAAGAGATTCAGAAAAATATCATCCATCACTGATGGTACTAAAACATTCAGGTGAATTGAGGAATAAAAATGAAAGACTAATAACCAAATGGTAATCAAGCAGTTTTAGAGGCAACAAGAACAACTGCCTTTCTGTACACATCTAAGTATTTTTAACATCCTCCATCATCCAGGTTATTCTTTTTTTCAATCTTTTTTACATCCTCCCACATGGACACTCAGCTAACTTCCAACATGGTAAATGTCAGTTACTGTGGAATAGGTGAGAAAAAGTTTAGAATGTTTATTTTTTACTTCTGCCATAGGTAAAATCTTCAAAAGGTATAAAAAAGGACAAGATTCTTTTTATTACCAACATAAACCCCACAGCTTTCAAGTAGGGGTGACTAAAGTAAAATCCTGCATTTGAGTATTTTAATTATTTCTTATTTAGAGAAATCGTCCTCTTTAACCTTCCATTTTGAGCATCCTCAGTAAAATATCAGGGTCTAAAACTTTTACTAGCTCCAGAATCTAAAACACAATCCTGAAATCCGCCACATCTCACCTGGAAAGTTCCAAGTTTTCTTGGTAACAACAGCTGGTGTTAGCAATAAAAAGCCAGATCTGAGCTGGCAGAAGATTTTTCATCACGACACAGTGAGAGGGAGGGAAAAAAGCGTGCTTACTATTGGATAGAAGAAAGATCATCTGGAAAAGTAATGCTAAATTCCAGCCATGAAATTGAAAAAAAATAAAATAAAGAGACTTAGACAAACAGAATCAAAGACAGAGAGAGGAAAACAGAGACAAAGAACATCAATCTCTCAAATGTCTCAGTTTGACTGAAAGTCAGAAATGGGTAATTACAGCTCTGTTTGTCTTTCTAATGAACCTAAAATCTTCAGTTCTGAACATCCCTACTCTCTGTTTGAAAACAATCTAACCAAACCCTATGCCAAGTTTCAGAACAATGAAAAACTCTTTGGCTATGGTGAAAAGATTGAGAAATTACTGTATCTGAGCTAACTATTTCATTTCTGGTCTGTTTTTAAACTGAAATGTAGGAAAATGAACTGCATATTTCCACTGCCGCTATTTCTCTTGTCTTCTTTGTTTTCCATATTCAGAAACGCAAATATCTTGCATACAAGTCATGGCTGGTTTATATAGAAGAAAAAACAGTTCAGTAATTCTGCTTTTGAAGTTCACTTCTGTGTAATTGTATTCTCTCTTTGGGTCTTATAGTCTTGGACTGCTATACGCGATAGTTGGAGGAAAAGGAAACCTCTGAACACCCATCACAGGAGGAGGTGTGGGAAAGATTGCTCTTGAACATGCTTCCTCTTCCAAGATGCTTGTAGTGGCTCTGCAAAGCAAAGAGCCTGAGGCAGGGGGAGGAGGGAATATTTTAAAGCATGAGTAGAGGGAAACACCAACGGGTTCTCTCAGACAATTGACAGAATACCAGCTACTATACCAAGCTATTATCCGCTGGTGGCAACCTGTCTCAGAGGAAAATCATGACACCAACAATGAGGGGAGTCCGGAGTCAGGCAGTTTTCTTGTGGAGACTAGGGGAGGTTTTGAGCTGCTTTGCTCTACTGATCCCTGAACTTCATGGGTGTTATAGGACTTGCTCTCCTGCCCTTCCCGCCAAGAAAACAAACCTTTCCTTTCTAAGGATACACTCATAAAATCCCCAGCTTAAAAAGGTCGTAATAAAGAAAAATCCCAACAAGGGAAGTTTCATATCTTTCTGGAAACTCCACTAGACAGGGAGCTCCTTACAGTCAGTATTTTTACAGCATATTCTTTTCCTATTTTTTAGCTATTTTTTACATTTTTCAACTAATTTATGTGAAAACACTAAAACCAGAAAGACAGCATTCAGGTAATTTTACTAAGCAGCTGTTATGGCTGGTAACTGCTAGTTGTACACCACGGAACCTCAGTGGTAGTGCTCAAGATGTCTATGAGGTGAAGGAGGACTATTCGGAGAGATTTATTAGGCTCTTAACCTCAAGTTAAAAGGGAAAGATAAATAGAAGAAAGTCTTCTCCCAATAGACATCAATTACTTACAAATAGTCAGAGGGTGCATACAGTTTTTATACCAAGCTTTATTATTCTTTATGTAATTTTTCTTAAAGCTGAACTGGGGAATTACTTTGTGACTGAACTGTGAAGCTCCCTCTCCTTGAAGAAGAAACAAAATGAAAACAAAAGCCAAGAAGTGCATGCTGCCTCCCAGCCCCCTGCACGTACACACACACACACACACATTGTTGTGGAGATGCCCAGACCTGCGAAACTTTGTGCTCTGCCCTCCTGTTTAAAAGCCCTCATACCCTTAATGGGCAGATTCAAAGCTTCATAAAAACAAAGTCCTTTTCATGACTTCAGGAGGTCAAGCCTCATATATAAGCAGTTTGAGAAAAGAGAAAAAAACCTATTAGTACTTGCTGACATATTTTGTGCCCTGAAAAAAAATAATTGCATTTTACATTAATTCCATGTTAAAGTAGGAGTGTACAAACCTAAAGGTGACAACTTGACTTTCAGCAGCCACAACTCATTGGTGAACATCAGCACTTACTGATCATGCCTTGTCATTAACCAATGCAGTTTCTGTGCAACCTGAGGGCAAAACTATGGGCTCTTTGCAGTATGCCAGTTTTCCCCCATGGTCTCTAATGTTTGCTTAAACTCTAGAAACTGAGATGTGGATTTGCAGTCATTTAGCTTAGAAAATATTGTGCTTTTACTGACTGTTAATATTGTCTACTGAATGCAGTCATGGGATAGAAAGCAAACAAACCTTGAAGATGCAGGTGTGTGATGTGTTGAAATCTGATGCCTCTTGCTGCCTGTAAGTAAAATAAACAGAATTGACTTAAATTAACTTAAGTGTTGACTGTAACCTCAAAGTAATTTTTTCCTTTTATCTCTTAAATATATATATTTTGGTGACATTTAAAAACCCTAGGTCTTAATTAATTTTCAGGAGGAGTTCTTCCTAAACACACAGGACGAATTCTGATCTTTGGCATTGGTGGGGTGTAATGGCAAAGGAATGTCATCCTGTTTCACCACGGGCTTCAAGGGATTTTACAAAACTTCTCTGTTATAACAATTGTATAAAACGAGACTTGGATCTGTCTTCTTACTGCCAGATTGCAATCATCACAGAAACTTTAAAACAAACAAAGAGCCAGAGGCTACCTGTTCCTTTGCACAGTAACTGCACGCTGCCAAGGCTGGACAGAAGCCAGATTTGGGTCAGGTTTACATTATTGCCCACAAAGAAGAAAAATCAGGTCCTGAAATAAAAGGTACCACAGTTAATAAGAAATTGAAAAAATCTGATTAGCACATCTGCTATTAATCAAAACTGTCACAAATAATTCAATGAAATGTAACTCTTTTCTGAAATCTATTTTGACTCAGTTTACAACAGCCTGAACGATTGATCTCCCCTTCAGAAAAACAAACAAACAATTTCCCTGGCAAACAAGGTAGTATTATTTTAACCCTACATGGGATGACAGCTTTTCTGTGTACATAGTACAATGAGATACAGTATGTAGCACTGGACATGTTTCCATACCACTTACAGAATAGATTTATGCATTTCTTAAGGGCTTGTACCCGTAACGTTGGACTGAGACCCTGTGAGACTTAGAAATAAAGATGTGTTTGGTTTGGTAAGCACCTGGATGAGAGGCTGCCAAGGGAAGTTTGGGGCCTGTTGGAAATGTTGTACATAATATAGCACTTTTTCTCTAGGCTCTGTGTTTGATCAAAGCTCCTGTGTGGTTTTGGGAGAAGCTGTGTCCATAAGGAAATCCCTTTTTCATTTAATTTTTGTTTTATTTTATTTGAAAGTAAAACCAAAGCTCTGACAGCTTATTTTAAACCTTAAAGATCCCTTGCAGCCGTTCATGAGAAACTTATAACATCAATAATGATGCTCTGGCTTCCTGAATTTCCCTTGCAGTTTTCTTGGATTCATTATTTTTCCCTCTCCAGGAGATGAAAACTGGCTCTGTGGTACTGAATGGATGCCCCTGGGGTTTTGGTGAGGAGAAAGCCATACCTGAGCATCCAGAGAGGCCATGAGCCTATGCAGCACTGTGCAGCTCTTGGAGGAAGGAGAAACTGGTAGACCTAAAGATTTAAGAACAGCACTCTGATCCTCATCTGTCTAGCCACAGCAGGAGCTAGAGCAGCAGGAGGTCTTCTCCAGCTCCTGCTACAAAAGGTGAATCTTAATGCCTAGAAAATTCTCCATGATTGGGATCCATCATAGAGACCCAAAGAATGAATCATAGAATCATAGAATCATCTTGTTGGAAAAGACCTCTGAGATCGTGAAGTCCAACTGTATCTGTCCCCTTAATAAACCATGTCCCTAAGAAACTCATCTGCCCGCATTTTAAACACCTCCAGGGATGGTGACTCAACCACCTCCCTCAGCAGCCTGTTCCAATGTATGACTACCCTTTCAGTGAAGAAATTTTTTCTGATGTCTAATCTGAACCTCCGACCTCACTACATCCTCCTTTCAGGCAGCTGTAGACAGTGATGAGGTCTCCCCTCAGCCTCCTCTTCTCCAAGCTAAACAACCCCCGTTCTCTCAGCTGCTCCTCACAGGACTTGTTCTTCAGCCCCTTCATCAGACTCATTGCTCTTCTCTGGATGCCTTCCAGCACCTCAATGTCCAATGGAAACAGTACGAAAAGAAAGCACTATGTAGGTAATCGAGGGACCATGTTTGTACACATAAAATGTAGTAGAATACCAGTGGGTTCTAAACAAATGTTCAGCCCTATATCCTTTTTCTTTTTTGAAGAATATCTATTCCATGACAGAAATAAGATTTTTCAAGACATAGATGCTGATGTGTGCCAACTCACTCCAGAACTCTAAAGGTGAAAATACAATCTCTTTAAATTGATAGCATGCACTTGTCTATCTTGGCTCTGCGCATACTATTTTCTTCTTTTTCCTTTCATTTCTTTATATCTCATCATAATTTAATGTTTAGTCCTGCAAGCTGCTGGCAACCAAAGGGTATAAAGGGCACAGTCTGTAGAACAGTGCTCCAAAAGTGTAAGTTCTTGTGGGAAAGGACTATGCTTGTCACACCTAGAAAGCATCTTAACCACTAGTGTCATTGTGCAATGATAGGAAGGCCAATAATAAATAGGGCAGTAAAGATGAAGTGCATGTATTTTAGAGTATTAATTTCACAGAACATAATGGGAGAACCCTAGGATGACTTTTATGTATCGAAATAGCAGCTTTATCTCAACCAATGTGTAAACAAACAAGACAAAGTACAACAGAACTCTCAGTATGTTGTTAACTTGATATGACAGAGTGCAATAAAATTGGATATAGTGTTGTTACACTTCTCTACAACCACAACTTTGGATGTTGGTCAAGTCTTGGAAACAGCACTGCTTCATGGATAATAAAGTAATCTGAACAATGAATATCTGATCCAACCTTTGGTGGATAATTGTTATTAAAGATGTGAATATTCCCATGAAGGCAGCCTTTATTATTGCTCATGCATACATTCTGTGACTCTTTTTTACATATTGCTGGCAAAATGTCTTGGGTGGAAAACCATGGGCAATTCACTTCAAGTAAAATGTGCAGGTCAGGAGTTTTACATTAACATATCCGCTAGGCTACAGTGAATTTATAACCCCTTAAAGCAGTACAAAGGGTTTTAATATTGGATATAAATTATGTATAAAACACTCAGCATGAACTGTTGTCCCTGTATTAAGGCAGGTACACCAGGCATAAAAAATAACTGACAAAATATACATTAATGTTAAGAGGTCAACTTTAAACTGACAAAATCAAGGAAATACAGAATTACTGCTGAATCCTTGTGTCACTCATTTTACTCCCTACTTAGTTCAGACTGGGTCATCCTGCTTCTTTCTGAGCCAGAACAAAACCTCTGCTAACACAGAAGGAGCAAACCAGCAATCACTGTCTTGATACACATGGGGAGGTGACGACTGTATTTCAAATCATTCACAGATACAGGGGTTCCAGGAAAAGTGCTTCTTTCTTCAAAACAGAGGAAAAACTGGACAAAGGAAATAAGCAGATACTGTCAAAAAGAAGAAATACCAAACCAAAACATCACAGTAATCATGCATCACATCAGTTTCCTATGAGTTGAGTAACAACAGCATTGTTAGTGGAAAGATATGAAGCAAAGTTAGCAAGAAGAATTAATTACAGATTGTACCCCCATAACACACTTGGATCATCACAGTTACACCACCACTAATCTCTAACATATCAACATTCACATTTCAGGACAGAGATAAAAACTTTAGAACTAAAGAGTGACATTAGTGCAATATCTTACCTCTCCTTCAACGTGAAGATATAAACACACCCAGACTATTACACATACACAGTGAACATAAGTCATGTTTTTAAGGACTCAGGGAAGCAAATTTGGCTTCTGATAAGTCAATGAGAATATGGGTTGCATTGATAAATTTCATGTTCAGGAGGGACTAATGTGTTACCTCAGCATACTTGGCAGCTCCATTCAGATCACAGAGTTTCATTCTTTTCTGTTAAAGAATTGCTCTCCCTTGTATCACCCTTATTGACAGTGAGTAGATCAGCACCCAAATTAGTGAATATTATCAAACTCAGTAACTTATGACTGAGGAAGAAAGTTGTTCACCTGAAAGACTTCAGGAGACAAAGACCATAAGGGATTGTTTCGCTTCAGGGAGAAATTACACACTTAAAAAGTCATTTTAGTCCCACCTGCAGTGATTAGATTGTGTTATGTTCTAGTTTTGGAGACCAAACAGGTCCCTACTGCCACGTGTAAGTAGTTACAGTTTGTGATCGAGTTGTTTTTGTGAACCTAATAATTTGTAACAGCCTTACTGCCAGTTACACATGGAAGTTTTCAGTCATCTCCTCCTGTACCTGAGTCAATAATTATCAAACTAAACCCATGACTTTTTGTGGATTCAGTATGGATTCAGGTTTTCTAAAGAGTTTGTACTTTTTTCTGCTATAAAAGAGTTTGGAAGGGCAAAGAAGCTTCCTGGTTTACTTTCAGTGACTATGGTCTTTACAGGTGAAAAAAAATGCTGATACTTGTAGGTTTAATTGCTGCTGGAGTTGCTGTGAGAACCTGTGCACACTGTTTTACATGTGGCTCTCTGAAGATGCTGTGTCTAGCTGCTGGTTTTCAAAGGCTTTTTCAAGGAAGTTCAATCCAAACATTTATTTCTGCTATATTTCTACAAGGACAAATTTATGCCTTGCACGTACACTACATTTCAGAAAGATCAATATGAATCTCACAAAAATGTTGGTAGACTTTATTTAAACAAAATGGAAAAACTATCAAGTTCAATTTTCAGCACATTCGTGGCACTAAAATGACAAAGCTTGATTGGGCCTAATCAGCCTGCTTGCACCTGTGTTTTGGGTTTGAGGGTGGTTTTTCCAGTGTGGGATTTTCATACTCAGGGTTCTTAGCTTTCTATCCTTCTTATATTGCTAATTGAAAATTGGGTCCTTCTCTTACCCCAGGGAATGGGATCTGGGTGGCCTGTAGACAGCAGCATGGAGGCTGAGCACAGCTGTTCCAGCATGTCCTTTCTACAGTTATTACCAGTTAGGTCCCTCTCACAGTACCATGTATAAGTGAAGGAAGCATTTTCTGCTTTTAAGTAATCATGTGGAATGTTGAACCAAAGACTAATTGTAATCTCATTCAATCAGTAAATTTCACTCGGTTTATTGATGAAACTCCAAAACAACAAAATCTGCTGTATTGTATAGTCTGGAGACGATGTTGGAAATACGGTGATGAAACTGGAAAGGTACAGGACTGGATAATAGAGCTTATGATATTGAATATCTACCCTACTTCTTTGTGGGGTATTTTTAAGACAAAGAAAAAGATTATTTTCAGACTATTTGTCATGAAATAAAATTTGAGCAGAACTTCTGATATTTCTCCTGAAAAATAATTAAGCATTAGCCCACTGATTTGAGCCTGTGTGGGCCAGTGAGTATGAGGGGGGTATGAGCTAATTTTGGTCAATAAACATTCGGGAGGAGAAATGAAGTTGTGACTTCTGTTGGAAAAAACAGGAACGGTGCAATATGATGTCAAAAATTCTTTGAAAAAGTGGCTAATCAACCCTTCCTCTCAAGCCTAGATGTCTATTAAAAAAAGGTAATAATCCCTGAACAATAATAGCATGGCTATGACGAGAAAGCATTGTGCTAGGACAGGAATGATATGTGCAGTGAATTTGCTGACAGTAAGTGATACAAATAGCCAATATGGAAACATTCACAAAAATAATTACTGTAGGAGCAGTTTTTAAGTTCTGAGTGAGCACAAAGATTCAGCCATTCTTTTGACTTTTCTTATTTGAAGTATAACAACGCTTTAAATGCCGAAATTCAAAATCTATTCTACAAATGTCTATTTTGTTACAGTCTTTCATGAGGGCACTATGGCTTTCAGGTGCAATAAACTACCTCTCTTTGTAATAACACCCCTTTATAAACACAAAGCAAATCATTATGTGGAAAGAGGAGAAGTTAAAAGCCCTAAATCTTCTATTCCCAAGGATACTGTTACCTTCAGATAGAATGTATTTTTTATGTATGTATTTACTACTTAAATGTAGTATATTTCCATTGGGTTTAACTGACAAGATTTTAGGGAGTTCTTTATTACTGATTTATATATTTACATATGGACACATATATACCCATACACTTTTTTGCTCCTGTTTCCTAGCATAAAATTATTACCTTCCCTGGAACAATGAAAATGCAATCACTTTCTAGACCAGTGACTGTTTCTTCTTTGAAGAGGCTCATAATAGGATGCATGAAACATCTGGAAGAATTAAATCAAAGGGTGATGGAATTCCCACTGGAGAACAAATGTCAAACAAGAAAAAGAGTCTTGTGGAACAAATGAGATTTTGCCCTGAGAATTAGCAAGCACAGCAGCTAGGCTTAACATTGGATTGAGACAAAAACTCCTAAGAGGCCTATCGGCAGAATTTTTAAGCATCCACTGTGCTTAAAAAAAAGAAAAGAAATTTTGTAACCTAGTCTGCAAGAAAAATGTCTGGTTTTCCCATCTGCAGTCACTTTTCAGAGCAATTCCTGAGGTCCACAATGATCTATACATAGGGAAGAGAGTCTTGGAGATGAACTGCATCTAATAATCACACCATTTGGTTAGGAAAATACTTGATTATATCTGTAAAGCTGCAACGGGGAAAGGGCCAACAGATTCAGTAAACATGTAGGGCCCCACTAGGACAGCAATAGAAACTCATACTGTTACTGAGGAATGGTTAGGATTTGTAACTCCTTTTTAACTATGTTGTCCACTTATCAGTCATGATATGGAAAGTCACCCAGGAAACAGCTAGAATGGAGTTAATGTCTGCAATTCAAGTTGCTCATTTTGTACTGGTGTAATTTCATTTGCCATACCAAGGCTGAATTTCATTCAATATCAGGTAGAAGATTAAAAGCAACTTCGGAAACTCATGTTCTTGCATAAGTGCCTGTTTTCCTTGCACAATCGTAGTCATATCTCATTCACAGATGCCAAAAATCACAAAATTATAAATATTTCTGTATACCAAGATCAGTTGCCCCTGAACTGCAGTACAATGTGGCAAGTTAAAGCAATCAATTCAAGGACAGTTTGGGTGAGGCTCTGAGCAATGTGATCAAGTTGAAGATGTCCCTTCTCACTGCAGGAGGGTTGGACTAGATGACCTTCATGGTCCCTTCCTATCCAAACCATTCTATGATTCTATGAATCTGAAGAGTAATTTAATAAGAATGAATTAACTTTTACTGAGGAAAGAAAATGCTCATGCCATGTTATTCTTCCATCATGCATCCATCTGAATGGATACCTCCATCCAATCTATTTCTCTCTGGACTAATTTGAGAGGGAAATGGTCCAGTATTGAAGAAGGTGGTAGGAAAGCAGATGTTCTACTCTAGATAATGCTGAATGTATTTGCAAAACGTGAAGTACCTCCTTTATCATTCTGTACCTCAGGCAGTGGTCCCCTTGTCTCTCCGAAGAGGCTGTAAGATTTATAATTATAGATGTTTTGATGCTTTTCCATCAGAAGATGATTAAAAACTGCTGTATTCATGGCAAATCTCGATCTGCTGGGCCTCCATTCAAACGTCTGGATCACTGACATATGCGAAAAAAAGATGTACAGTGGGAAATGCTTTAAGGATAAAACTGACTTTTGGAATATCTGCAGAAAATGATCTTCCTATGCAGACATAACAAAAAAAATTATTTTCACCACAGTTAAATATTGAAATAATATGAACAGTACTCCAAAGTGTACTACCATGAAACTGAATAGTGCAATTCAGAGACTTCATCCCATGGCAGAAGTTCCACGAGTAGACTATAGGTTGGTACACTGGACCCTTATGTCTTTTTAGCACACCAGCTTCCTAGACTATCATTCCTACAATGTTGGTTTTTTTCCTTAAAAAGCTCTCTCTACAGATACTCTTCATGTAAATTTCATAATTCTTTCCACTTTGTAGATCTTCTGAAGTACGTTGCTACATTGCAAAAGTAAAATTCCACACATGCTGATTCTCTGCTTTCCTGTTTGCAAGTGCAAGTTGTGCTACAAAGGCATGCTGCTTTTCTGTGATCACAAAATTAATTGGTTTTGTCAGCAGTAGTCTGATTTATGTCTCCAGCTCAAGCCATAAACATGTAATCAGTGCTAAAAGTGGTGGTTGATAGGTCACTGCGATGAAATCCTTTGCTAATGCTTCACCTTCAGAGAAGCTTCATGCATTCAAATCATCTCCTTTATTTCCTTCTCGTTGCTTCATATTTGTCTAATCATCTCTTTTCTTAAGATGAATTGATGATTTGTTCTACTATCAGTATCCTAAAAGTCAATGCAAGGAACCTATTTTTTTCTTCAGAAATAATATATTTATTGTAGGAAACATACGGAATAAAAGTGCTCGTGTTAAGTCTGAAAATATTTTTTACTGCCAGTTTTTCAAATAACTTGGAACATAACATTCAAACAGTGCTTTCTTCTCTCAAACACTAAAGATTGTAAATTGTTATGAGTAAAAAATGCTATAGTTTATAATAATGAATATTTGACTTCAGTATCAGCAGATATTGTATTTAAAATGCACAGACAAGGAGTACAGCAGCAACTCACAGGCACAATGTTTACAGGATCAGTACCTTAATTATGAGGTAGAAACACAAAGTATACTATAGAACAAATCAAAGTGAAACACTAGACAAGTTTACAACAGTGCAACAAGTAAGACTAGTTGTGCAATCTAATAAAACTAAAATATTACATTTTCTTCTTTGCAAGGACTGGTAACATTCATAATGTACACTCTCAGGAAATGAAAGATTTTAATGTATTCCAGTGAAGTTTTTTTCAACAGAATTTCTGATTCAGAAGTTTTCTAAACAAGAAAACATCTGAGCTACTCCAGCACAGAGATTTTAAAGGCTATCAAATGACATTTGAAACACAAACACACTCCATGCCAAACTCTACTTCTCCTTTCCCCTCCGTGTTAAAGGTACAAAGCATCTCCCAGTAGATAAACTAAACCCTGAAATCTTGACCATTGTGGTTGCTAAAGATCCCACATAATTTTCAGAAGAGGAGGGGCGCTAACCACGGTTTCCTCCACAGCTTCGCAGCCAGGTAATTGCACTCAGCCTGCTTAGAAATCGCCTGTCCTACTTCCCCCTGAGTAAGCTATTTTCATTCACCCTCTTCCTGAAATTGCTGGAGGGCATTGCAGGCATGGGCTGACAGCTGTGTTCCGTCTTAATGCTCTCTCGCTTTGCTGAATGTAAAAACACTGCTACCATAACACAATAAAATGAACAAAGTGACAGAAATATATTTGCCATAAACTTTAGGAATAGCAAGTAATCTAATAAAAACATTTGTAAACCAGGCCATCAATCTCTACAAAAGATACTGCTGTGTAGTAGGTTATTCGCTATACCAGATAACACAGAGGTGAGGAAATGTTCATGATCCCCAGTTCACACATTCAAGAGTGAACATTTCATCTGTATTAACCAGGACAAGAAAAAGAACAAATGTCACCTATGCAAGTAAGGCAAAGGATTATCGAGGAAACTCTGGCATTCACCTATTTTCAAGCGCTCTTAAGAAAGGCTTTCCTGGTTTCTGTCTTGTAACTCGATGAGACCCTTCAGGAGACTGAGATGTTCAGACAGAAATTCTATGATGGAGCTCAAAGTAAAGTGACACAGCTTCCCAGATACACTCCAGAGATATTTAATAGGTTCTGTCATAATCCATATGTTCTCTTCAAAAAATAGGAATAAAAACCAGCTGCCTTACAATAAATTCTAACTGCAGTATGAGTTAATTTTAAACTGATGCAACATTCAGTCAGTTTTCATTTAAAATGACAGTGGATATCTTTGCCAGAGTAAGTGCAGATTTGTAAAAACAGATGAGGAATGGTAAAACATTTTCCCTTCAAGACAAATATTTCTTTTTAACATGAAGCTTTTAGATAATAGATTAAATGTTCTAGTGAAGAAAGATTTTACATTAATCGCCATGCTGATGTATTACTAGAGCAGTGTACTCTGGGACTCTGTCAGGAAACCCTTAGGAACATGGCAGAGCAGAGATGGTAAACAATGCCTAATGCCAGTTCTGCTGGCACAGACACTGAAAAAACATGCTGGCTCTGGTGGCAGCAGGGTGGTTAGCATGGCCAGGCACTGGGTGTAGTGCCTGCTGACTCCAGCCACAGATGTCAAAGAAGGAAGGGAAACAGCGGACCAGATTCTGTTTGTTTGTTTGTTTATTCCTACTCTTTTAGCCTGAAAGAGTTGCTTCTGTGAATTTCCAAGTAATTTAGATATTTTCAAATATCGCCCACTATGAACTGCAAAAAATAACAAAAATCCAGGTTGAAGTAACCAAGATGCGCATTACAAAATACAGCGGGCAACCCACTAATACCCCTCATTCCTACTATTCAAATTGCTCTCAGATTCCCAGAAAACCACAAGTGACCAAGGAAGAAATTTAGGCTTACAATGTGTCCCAAAGATCTACAGATTTTGACTATGCAAGGCAATGAAGGTAATTGTTGCAGGAAAAATTCCCAATAGTATGGAATGTTGGAGTGAGTGGGACAATCACGTCATCCAGATCCATTCTGATATCTTAAAAAGTCTTCAAAATGCTGTTTCATATTAGGTCTCAGAAACAGCAGATCAGACAATTAACGATCATGTATCCTATTTGCTTGAGTCAAAGGATTTTTCTTTCTTCCTTCTCTAAGTTGTTGTCACAATTGCTACAGCGATAAAGCCTCAATCCTTAATCAAGATCTTACAGCTGGTAGCAAGGCTGATAAAAAAAACACTGCAAAGGCTGTCGGTATCCAAACCAATAACCTGAATGGTCCATAAAAATCCTGTAAATTAAGTGTGACCAGTCAAGAGAAATGTTTGGGGGTTATCATTTGCTAGATGAATAAACCAGCTTAGTGTCCAGGACTGGTCTGAATGCTATATAATGCTAGCAATTGTGGAGATGAACATAAAAACAGAAAACAATTACGTCAACTCTTGATGTTCCTGTCTTTTGAATACTCTCTGCATCCTGACACTCCTATGAACTAGACAAGGGTGGTTAGAGGCCATATGTCAAGTATAGTAGAATTCTTCAGGGAAAGGAGTTGTCTTTGAATTCCCATAAAATACGGTAGCAGAGTCTGATAGAGAACTGCAATATTAACAAATGGTGTTCAGAAGGTAAACAGAGGATGGTTATTTTCTATAATAGCAATGTGCTCAATGTAATTATTATGCACCACATTTAAAGAAAATCAAAGAAGGAATGTTTTGACCTAGCACGTGGTTAAATTATGGAAGTCACTGGGATAGGATGCTGAGAAAGCCAAAGAATGTAACCAACTCACAAGGAAACCAGATGAGTTCCTAGAGTACAGATCCATCGATACAATTGTTCATATTTAACAACTGACTCAGGAAACCTTTAAACTCTTAATTCCTGTGAACTACAAAAACGTATTAAGGGATGGATTTCTTCCTGTATTATATACCCTTCCCTATTGCAATTGACACTGTTAAAGTCTCTGTGTTGGGCTAGATGGAATTTTGATACAAAAAATACAGAAATATTTCTCAGTGGGAGGTAGGGTGCAAGAATGAACTGACAAAAGAGATCGTGAAGAGAAAATGCAAAACCAACTGCAATTTTTAAAAAGTATTTTTTGTGAATAAGCAAAAATGGACATACTATCAGGGACAGCTACGCTATCTCCAAAATAACATGCAGAATTGGCTTTCCCTTGTGGCATGTGAACTTAACCTTGAATAGGTGACCTATCTTAACACTAAAACAATTGTTTTCCCTCTGTAAGCTTCTGACTATGCAAACGTTGTACATATGCTTACCTTTAAGCATGTGAGTACTCCCTTGAGAGCCATGTATCTTTTTTTTCTGTGCTACATTGATATGATGTCCACTGGTTTCCCTGTCAAAGTTGAGTAAAGTGAATGCATCCCACACATAGATGGCCATTATGCAACACTCTTTCAGTGACTAAGAAAGCTACTATGGACCCTTCTGCCCAAAAGCTCAAAAAAATCTACTCAAAATCTCAAAAAAGGATAGTTAATAATGGAGCACCAGTACTATATCAACAACAGCGAAGGGTGAACTTGAATAGTGTTATTTACTTGACTGATAAAACAAAAAGTGTTGTGGTTGTTTTTTTTTTCTTTTGCAGATGCAAAGGCAAACTTTGATTAACGGTTGGGCTGATTGCAATGCAAAAGGATTTTCTTTTATTTTCCATTTCTCCTTGCCTGTCTCTTCTGTGCCTCTTTCTCAGATGCATCACAACAAATCCATACAGTTTCAGACGTCTGCATTTGGCAGGACCCTGGGAGACAGGACTCCTGCTGATTTCTTGCAACTCTTGCTCGTGAACTGCAGAAAAAATGTTGTTATTCAAGGTATTTCCTTGCTTGGATCTATTCAGTCTCTTTGTCACACAATAACAGAATACCAGTACTTTTCATAAAGCCTCTTCTGTAGCTAATTCTTATGGAGCTGGAAAATTCTGGGCAAAGGACAGCACATTTCACACTAAAAACTCACACTGACACCTTGACAAATACTTTGGCACTGATCTGTTAAATATTACTCAGGCCTTTTCAATGGCTTGCTGATAAGATATGATATACATCATCAAAAATAAAGGTCAGTGGATTAGTGCTATTGAATTAAAAAAATCAGGAAAAACAATACAAGAAATTCTGAATGCACAATACTTAATTTGAATGGGAAAATTATCATTTATTAAGACCAGATATTCTACATTGCAGTAAAATGCAAGTGACTGGGAAGTGTCATCATTTAAATCAGAGTACATTGTTTCTCTCTGAGCTTTCATATCTCCAACTGGAAACCTGTGAGTGAGGGTGGTTTACGCTGAAAGGCACACCATGGAAAAATGAATCCTCTGTGCCTACCTGGCATCTTCTTTCTGAAGCCTGAAATGCAATTTGCAAGTGTGCAAGAGTCCTGTCATAGAGGGAAGCACTGCAGTGATTTGTGGTAGAGAGAAACAAAGGTCCTGACTGCACATGGTGAGCAGGTAGGTGGGTCACAGCAGCAGGAAGGGGAACAGAACCTTAGGTCTGCTGGCTGCTGCACCCCTGTGTCAGCAACAAGTCTCTCACTAATCATCATCTACTGTAAGTATTTAATTTTATTAGTTATCGAGTGCTAACTGTGCAAACAGAGATTCTGTTTCTGCCACTTGTTGCAGGTAATTAGTTCAGGGGAGTCCAGTAGCACACGTTATACAGGAAGTTGGGTGATTCCACCACAGTGACTCCTTTTGACCTTAATATCTACGAATCTATAAAGGAACCCCTCCTCACACTATTAGGAGTCTTAATCAGTGTAGGGAGTTCTGGATACACAACACTGTGCATATTAGAGCTACCTTGAGCTTCGAACACTGATGTTTCCAGGGCGTAATGGCTGTCTCCCGGGGAGAAATTTAGTAAGTGACCTTGTGATGCTTATGTCACTGTTCTCCAGACAGTATTTGTATTTTAGCCTCTGAGTAGCAATACATACCTATTACCTCACTTGATAGTAGCAGTATCCACTCTTCCCATTCATGTAGCACATGGCATTAGTGGAGCCCTGGCTGATATTGAAACATGTTGACAGAGATCTAGGTTTTCCAAAGCTTCCATGATGTCCTACTTCCATGCTGATGCTAACACCTGACTTGACACAAGAAGCTTTCAATTTTGATTAAGATGAACCGTATAAAGAAATGTCAGATGGTATGTGGAGCCTGGCCCATGCTTGTTATGAGAATGGACTCCTGTCCTAGAATATTCAAATGAAAATGTTTATAAGGAAGTTGGTAGGGTGGAATAAATCCCTCTAATCGGTAACCTAATCTTTCAAACAATCTTTCTGAATTCAATGCTATTTACTTTGGATTCAGAGTGAAAAAAGGGAGTTAAAGGACTGATGTGGTTTAGGTTTCCCAGTAAAGTAGTGGCATTGTAGGAGAGGGGCAGAGTATGAGATGGTATTTATGGAACATAAATATCTGTTAACAAAGCATGAAAATACAGCTATGCAGCAATGATCACTCCCTCACTGTGGGAATTCCCGTGGAAACAAAATTCACATCACTTTTCACTCAGCTGTTTAGTGCAAGATGGGATTAAACATGGTTAGATAACTCTTCAAATATAAAGGCCCTCAGTGGAAGCTGTAGGAAGATAGAGAAGAAGCAGTAATTTGTCTGCAGCTGCCCCTTCAGAGGGAAGATCTGCAGAACCCCAGAGGATGACTTGTGAGGGTGCTTCCTTGAACTACTTTAAATTCCTGCACTGTGAGATATTCTTTGGGCGTCCAGAGGCTGGAAACTCCAGCAGTTGGCCCCAGGACATAGCCCTGCTGTTCTCCAGTCTCTCTCTCCCACAGCCCTCTGCCCCAGCAGCACCCTCCAAACTAAATTCTCCCCGTTCCTTGTCCCACTGCATAGGGATTAGACAGAGAGGAAGAACACATGACCCCATATACAAGCAGTGCATTTTTTCTTCCTGTGCATCTACTTTGGCTGCTGTTCTTTCACCTTGCCCCAACAGAGGTGATCACCTCTGCCCAATTCTCCATTTTTTTTATTCCACTTGGCATTGCTTAATAAAGTTATTCTCACTGCCTACACCCTCTGAAGCCATAGAGGAGGGGGCAGTGGCAGCATATGGTCCAGCTATGAGAGGAGAGTAGGCAGCTCAAGTTTTCATTTCTTTAAAACACAGGAGGTATTATTTCACAATGCTTTATGGTAGGGGGAAGGTACACAATGTATTCTTCGTATACTTATGATAAAACTGAGACCACATTCACCTTCCCTTTCTAGTGGCATAGCTTTGAGCCATGCGCTAAAACCAGTGGACTTATTCCAAGTGAGAGATTAAGTGTCTTGACTTTGCATGTTTATTATTGTTCATTTAATTTTAGGTGCACAAATAGCACCAAGCCTTTTGTTTGACCACCCACTGCTCACAGCAGAATAGAAATGGTGGTGTATTTCCTAGTCCAAAAAGTGACACAGATGCTCATGTAGATAAATACTACATATACCCTTCAGTCTGTGTTCCAGTGCTACTTGGATATTAAAAACACTAAAATCATATCAAATAATGTATAAACAATGTGAACTAGAGTGATCCCTAGTTTACAATAAATATCTGCCAAGCAGTTATAAGGTTTAACTGACAAACTACTATTTGTTTAATTGCCTGCCAACTATGTTTTGTTCTTCTTTGAAGGCTCCAATATGTGTATAATGCCTTCTGTTAAGTCTGGATGGCTCTCTTAAATGGCAAATGCACCCTGCTGACCTCATTTGAAAAAGCTATTTGGACTAATATAAATTTACTGCAGAGTCATTTACATTTCCTTGCTGTTCTTTTTATACTATGTTTACTGAATGTGGCAAGTATAAGTAGGTCTAAAGTGGATAATATTTTTCATCATGTTTTTGCTTTAATTGTTACTATCCAAACTGCAGCTTAGTTTCCAAAATGAGCAGAAATGCAATGTAAAATATAGTTTACTGACTTCAAGTACTGCCAGGCAGCAGTCTTCTGCCTGAACAATAGGAAACTATTTGTTCACAATGTGTGGATTCAGTATTAGTATTAACGGAATATGTTGTCTTGAGAATTTGAGAGATCCCAAAGGACTGTGACAGATACTCTTGTCCACAACAAATGAAACTGTGAGAAGGAAATAAATCAGTCTACTTAGCCTGTGTGAACACCAGTGACAATTGCTTTCCTGAGCTTGCTGCATGGCAAGTCCCTAGAGGATGTGTGGGGCAGGTAGCTTATGAGCTCCGAACAAAGAATAATTTATTTTTAGGGAGCAACAATTTTTGCTTGGAGTTGGAAATAGTGGTAAGTTTGGAGGTATCCTGGGCTGCATCAAAAGAAGTATGACCAATGGGTTGAGACAGGCAATTGCCCCTTCTACTCTGCTCTCATGAGACCTCACCTGGAGTCCTGTGTTCAGTTCTGTAATCCTTAGTAGAGGAAGGACATGGATCTGTTAGAGCAAGTCTAGAGGAGGGCCACGAAGGTGATCAGGGGGCTGGAGCACCTCCCATACGAGGACAGGCTGAGACAGTTGGGTTTGTTTAGCCTAGAGAAAAGAAGTCTCCAGGGAGACCTTATAGCAGCATTTCCATACTTAAAGGGGGATACAGGATTGCTGGGGAGGGACTCTTCATCAGGGAATGTAGTGACAGGATGAGGGGAAACGGTCCTCTGCCGAAAGAGGGGAGATTTAGATTAGATATTAGGAAGAATTTTTTTACAGTGAGGGTCATGAGGCATTGGAACAGGTTGCCCAGGGAAGTTTTCCTTTGAAGTGCAATATGACTGACCTAATCAAGGTTGAGACATTTATGAATGTTTCAAACATTTAAGATTAAAATATGCACATAAGACTGGTTTTCCATAATCCATCAAACAACCCAAGTATGAAGCCATCCTATCAAGACATCTGTCTTTCTAAAACCCAGCAGATCAAATGGTTTTGTTGTGCAACCAGACTAGCCGAAGACTCATCATGTGGTGACTAATGATAAATTCCACAACTGGAAAAACCTTACTGAAAACCTCTTGGCTTTAATCTGTTAAATAAATTAGACAGCTGTAAGTCTTTATTGCTACTGCAGCTGTTATGATGAATAATTAGTTGTGTTATCAAAGCAATCAGGAAGAATGACTAACTGTGACTCCACTATGTGAAGAAACCTCACCTTCCTCCCTGCCCCTGCAGTACAGCTGTGCCCCAAAATGCTCACAGTCCAGTGGTAAGATAACATTAAGCGAGGTCCAGCCACACATCTCACTCCTGGAGCCATCCCAGCAAAGAAGGGCTTTGAGGAAACACTCAGATGTTTTTAAGGGAGCAGGAGAGAAACTTTGCTGTTCCTGTGAGAAAGCATAGAAATATTTGTTTCAAAATGTCCCCAATAGAGGAGATTGCAACTGCATACTGCCCAGGGACTCAATTTAGTAGAAGAGATATAAGTGGACTGAAAGCAGGGTATGGCAGGCTTGAAAGTGAAGGTAAGTGAGTAATTTTTATTTGATATATGAAATAGAAGTGAGGGCCTCCACAGAGAATCTTATGTATTCAAGAGGATTAACTAAGCAGAATATCACAACAAGGTATTCCCAGGAGATATGATGGTACTAAAGGTAATTTGTCAAAGCTAGAGAGAGGAAAATTGTAACAACCAAAGAGAGAATTTGAACGAATTTTTGCTGTCTGACTAAATTGGAAAGGCCATCAGAACATCCATACAAATACAGTAGTAAGATTAGATATGAGCCTGAGAGAGAGACTCCAGTAGAAACTGCAAGTTCATTCAAGGAGCAGTAGCCTCTACAACAATCAAAGGGTATCGCACTACTTCCCTCAACTTTATTGAACCTGACTTGCTGATAAAAATTTAAAGTCCTAGAAAGAAATAGCTTGCTAAGGTACATGCAGGTGAAAATAAACAAAAATGAATTTTGATGCCTTGGAACAGAGATTTAAAACTCTCCCAGCCTAGACAGGAGTATCGAGCTAAGAGTGGTTCTAAGGTGAGAGGTTCAGAACAGGACAGCTGTGCTACACTGCTGAGTTAGAAGAGGGCCAATGTTTTCTTCAGTTGCTGCTAACTGGGTTCTCTCGGTTTGTTATTTTGTCTTAGTAGAAGTAGGTTATTTTGTGATCTGATAATTGAACTATTATGGTAGCCTTGGAACTTCTTCATGGACTGGCTTAGAGCTAGATATGTACATGCTAGCAGATGGTAGAGAGACTAGAGCTTCAGTTTAAACTAATGATGTAGGATATGTGACTTCTCAGCATGGAGATGGCTAGTGAGTTTATGGATTAGTCTTCCTGAAGGAGAAAAGGCTCCCACACCCCTGCCAGGCTCTTCGAATAGACAGAAATGAGGTAAGAAGAAAGACCACCTACTTAAAAGAGGAAAAGATCAAAGCTAGTGCTATGTCTAGTGCAGAATGAAAGCAGAGATGGAGAGAAGAGAAGGTCTGAGAGTTCAGTTAAATGTGGTGAAAAGGCAGCTGTAACTGTGGATGTGGTTGTAGTTTGGTTTAGCCATTGGGAAATCTGCTTGCACTGCAAGACATCTGTAAGACAAATAAGAGAAGCAGATGATAGAGGAGGGTCAGTTTTTATTTTTTCATTGAAGAAACGAGTCAGTTATTGATGGAGAAACGTGGTGAATAAAGAGATTCTTTAGGTATATTAGTAGAAAACTAATAAGGGAGAGGATAAAGAGAAGAAAGATGGGGGAGTAGTGGAGAAATACAATGAGTAGACTGAAAGTCATTATGTTGAAGAGGATGTGTTGTATAGCGATGATGAGTGATTTTACTCAAGATCAAATAGTTTTTGAAGAGGAATTTTAATATGTCATTGTACCAGAATTACCATGGTAAGGTGCAACCTCTGCAATACTGTCTCGACTGAATTTGAACTAATGCATTGAACAGAAGTAGCTGTTGCATTAAGGGATAGAGGCCTCTCCAGATAGGTTTCCTGTTCTGCTGTTCGTTGAGGCACAGTGTGCTCGAACTCTGCAGAGAGCTCTGGTCAGTTGTGTGGCTTCTTAACAGTGAGCAAAGGAAGAAAGTGAAGTTCTGTATTTAAAAACTTGTAGTCCAAGAAAAAATAGAAACCCTACTGCTTTCAGTAATTTTTAGAATGCATTAAAGCCAGTTTATAATGTTCTTGTATGTTTTCAGGAAAGTAATCCTTCCATTTTGTTCATTTGACCTCCCCCTTTAAAGTTATCATAGCAGCTATTTCAATTGAAGAACTTAGAAACTGACAGTAACATTTGGATAATGGCTTAAGAAAGGTTAATGAAAACAATACAAGATCAAGAATATTCTTTTACACCATTTACAGGTTACTCATCTCTCACTCATTGTCACATTGCAAGTGTGTATTTGATGGAAATAGCCCAGCTTCTCAGCTGCAGAAAACTGTTACTTTAGGATACTTGAATTAGGGATGCATTTCCACTGTGATCCAGCAGCACAGACTCTGGAACACAGACTACGGTTGGATTTGATGTTAATGATGTAGAAAAGTATATTTGTGTTTAATTTATATCTGGAAAGTCCACATAGGAGCAAGTCAAATATTATGATATCTTGATTAGTAATATTTACGTACCCAGGTTAAGCATTCAAAGGATGAATCCTCATATTTCTGGACCTCTAATGTTAATTGGCCTCCAAGACTGTGTAGTACATCAAATTATCATCTGAAATTACAGTTTTACACTAAAATATCACTAATCTAAAAAGGAAGTGTTTGCAATATGCCGATAACAGAAATTTCAAGAGGACTTCTTCTGTAGCTGTGTGCACTACTGAATAACAGCTTCAGTGAAAAAGATCCGTTAGCTGATCTTCAGCCGGCAACAATATGCAGACGTGGATGTATTTGTGATTTGAATGTAGGGAGAGGGGTGACCTGCACACCAGCACAAGCACACTTCATCACACAGCACATACATGATGGAGAACCAGTAGGGTATAATCAAGTTCTGCTATCTCTATTCCAATTCACTCCTGAAGTCACTAACTTGTAACAGTTCTGGTCTCACTTGTGAGGGTATAAATAAGAAATAAATTGAAACCCAGTGATACACAGTTCTACAGGGATATGAGCAACATTATTTTGCCTCAGATTGACAAACACCTCAACATTAATGTCCTTGTAGTATAAACATGTTTTCTAGGAATGAACTGTCACAGTTTTTTCTTGTTTCAGCCCAGTTTTGCTAACAGAAAACAAGTCTCAGGTGTGCATTGCACTGAGACATCAAAATTGCAGAGGATAATGTTTTATTTCACACTACTATGAACTATATTTTTGTAACTTAGACAGGAATAAATCTCTTCAATACAAGGACATTATATTACAATTGCTCTGCTGTTAAAAGATTATCTGAGGAAAAATGTACCTCAAATTGTAGCATTGGAATAAGTGATTTATATTAATTTCCTACTCCAAGGAAAAAGCAAACATTATACTAAAGAAACTAGAAACTAGAAAAATTAAAGTACTTAATAAAAAGAATAAAACCACGTTTCTCGAATAAAACTATTGTTCTTTAAAATAAGAGAAAAATGTTACTACCGTAGCTATTCATTGCTCTCTATAAAAGTAAAATACTTTTCTCATTATAAAGACAATTTCTGCAAGGATTTAACTCAAAGCATTTTAATTGACAAAAACATTTTCCTACCCCTTGAAATAAAAAGGCTTAAAAATTACATAGAAGCTTAATTTGTTGTATGAAAAGACTTAACCTTTTTATCTCTAGAGAACTCTCGTTTTTCAAGCTATTAATGTTCTATTTCATATACTCTAAAGAGTGGGCATGTAAAATCAGACATGTTAACTTTTTATTATACGTTATTCGGGGACACAAGTTGGCCATATGATGGCTGTATCTTAAAGTAGAGCTCTCATGAGTGCCCGGGATGAGTTTGTCACAATTTCAGCAGCATATCTATGGTTCACTTTACTACTTTAGGGCTGGACTGTAGGGATTCTTTTGCATGGATGAACAAAGGAATGGGAGGAACAAGGACAGTCCTCTTTGTGTGGCCCGTACAATTGCACTTACTTAGTTTGAGGAAGGAAGTGAGGTCCATGACCCTGCCTTGCTCCACACTGTGGAGGGTACACCATCCTAAAGGCAAACATTAATTGGAAGTCTGTTTTAGTTAGAAAAGGAAAGACACAAAAATTGGATGTATGTGAAGGAAGCAAAAGGAAAAGCAAAGGGAAAAGACAGCAGGGGTAGGTGAGTTAGTGGAAAGCACTGAGTGTAGTAATGTTTGTGCTGTTCAGGGCTGCAGTGAGGGCAGACTTTGAGTGTGATGTGCTACACGCAACAACATTCAGCAAATTTTTTGAAGGGTGATAGTGTAAAATGCTTGGCTGCAGAACAGTTCTGGGTAGATTTGAAGAGGGATGGAGAGAGAGTGAGCTTATGTTCGTCACAGTTCAGAGCACTCAAGCTCCCACCCTCTGTTGCATTTTTAGACAATATACCTTTGAAACAGGTGCCTGATAGACCTTTTGTGTGCCTGCTGACCAGCATTCTGGCTCCTGTACTCTCTAGCTGCCCCTTCATGCTGAATGCAGCTGTTGTAGAATAATTCACCATTACGTACCCTTCTCTTGCCTTTGCTGGGAAGAGACATTAAAAACCCTACAAGAGTCTTTATTTTCCTCTTTCTTGATGGTTCTGGTATTGCTGCTGCTAGCCCTCTGTTCTTTCTGGAAAGGGTTTTCAGACCCAAGTATCCTTCAAGAAATACGATCCCTGAAGTGGAATATTATCTGAAGAAGGCAGCTGGTTTATTGTCCTTCCCCAATACAGCTGTCCCCAGGTACACTTGCATATCTGTTACATATTTAGGTTTTAAGAGTTGGGTTTTTTTTTTCCCCCTAAACTGGCTGAATTTTGAGATATTCTGCAGATGACAAGTTCCCATACTACTGAGGCAAAATGAGGTGTGAACAGTTCAATTGCCAACAGGGAAGAAAAATTATTATAACCTGCAAGTTTTATAAAGCCTTAAATTTGGAAATCATATACTCTAACCCCAGCCTCCCAGGTAATTAATTGGTGGTATGGAGCCGGTGGAGGAAGTAGATGGTTTTTGATGCTCATGCACTGTGAGTACTTTACTTCCCACACATGTCTACATCATAACCAAAAGCATCTGAACATAAAAGATTCTGCAGCATCTTCAGAAACATCAACGAGCCTCAGTAAAATAGCTGAACCTTGACTCAGTCCCTTAGGAGCTGTTATAAAACCATTTTTGTGAAGTAAAGTAGAAGGATGGGTGGGAAAAAGAAAAATAGATTTTGTCACTCCCGAAATATGCTCAGATTCAACCTTCACTAACCTCATTGTGTAAAACATACTGAAAATTATTAAGAGAAAGATTGCAAGTGTAAATATACTTATTCTCAATGAAATCAACACCATCAAACTGATTTGTAACTATTCCCTTAATACTGCTATAAACTTTACTGCAGCGAAAACACTGGCTATACAGATTGCTTTCCTCTTCCTCAGGATGTGTTTCACCTTTGTGGCATTGCCACTATAAATCTCATGGTCCAACAACCTCTTGTCTGCAAGTGATTTCAAGCACTATCATAAAAATGAAACAGACAGACTTAATTTGAGTTCCAGACTTAAGGAAACTCAACTAAAATATTAACATAATTTCACTGAAGACGGAGGAAATTGTTAAAATATGTGTATTAGAGAGTGTCTGCAATTCAATACGTCTCTTAGCTGGCTCTTGGGTGCCACCCAGTGATGGATTTACCAGCAGGTTTTGTAATGGTGTCTGTGGTGCGCCACAGGCCATGTTAATAAGCAGCACTGATCAGAGGAGATCAGAAACAAGAATGTTAAGAAGTATAAGGAGATTCATGACATGTTAAATCTGAACCTGTGAATAATAAGCTCTAAGTCTAATGTATTTAGTGCTCGGAGGATTTCTATATGGAACAATTCTCCTATTTCTTTCACAGAGGGACAGACTGATTAGGCAAACATTGTGCATATTTATTCCTGAGAGAAATTATGGAAGCTTGTAGTCCTTTGGTTTGTTGTATTTTTCCTTCTGGACATATGTAGTTATCCTTTTAAGATCATAGAGATGCTCTGCTTTCCACCAAAATACCAAAGCCTTTTTCAGGCAGAAGGAATACATGATTTTCTGATGCATTTAAATAATGTAAAACCATTAGGAAAAAAGTGATAGTTACATACTAAAAGGAGTGTGTTGGCAGTCTGGTAAAACTGCTGGTCCTGAAGCCAAAAAGTCCTTTCCAGTGATACCACCTGACCGTCTATCTTTGTCCAAAGAAAAAGTGATGGCGCACTGACTGCTGCGCTGGTTCACAGGCCTTCACAGGCAATACTTGACAACAGTTTACCAATACTGATGTGAAAATGATTCCTCCTACAGATAGCTATTTAGTCTAACAGAAAAAGCATAATGATTTCTAATAGTTGAGTCAGAAAGACAGGGCATCTTTTTCAAAGTGGAGGAATTGAAATAACCTCTCTCAAAGCATGGCTGATTCATCAATAGAGGAGTTTTAATTGAGGGATAAGATGTCTGTCACGATGCAGGGCTGCAACTGAAACTAGAAGGATGGTTTTGGTGCAAAAATAATTAAGTGAAAGAAGCAGAATTAAATTACCAAAATGGGCCCTTTTTGTCTCAAAAAGTGTTGCTCTTTGAAGTGGGACAAAAAAATTATGCAGAGACAGTGCAGAAGAGTTTTACTCTGCATGTCAACACAGTGCTTGGCTGCTGTGATACATATCAGCATCTCTGCAACTCTTTTCCCTAAAATAGTTTGCAGGAGCTTAAAATTTTAGATGCTGCTTCTGGCGGTTCCTTTGAAAGGCGGTTCCTTTCTCCATCCTTAAAGTTAAAATCTCTTTCTCTTTCTTTTATGTTCACTTAAGCTGGGGTAGGTAGAAGCTACCAAATTAGTAAGTTAATTAAGCATACATGAATAACAGGAAATGAAAGATTACGGCTCTAATTTCGTATACCATATGACTGCATGATCTTTGTTGTTTCTTGATTTCTCAGCAGAATTTATCAGATAAGGAAACAACTTTGTTTAGAGATTTATCATTAGCTATGATGCTTGTAAATCATTTTTCATTACAGAAGTCAGTTTGATGGACTGAAATAGAAGAGAGTTTTGATTAGGTTGGTAAGTGACCAGCGGTCCAATGTTGGCACCTTCCTTCTTCAAGTAAAGGAGGTTTTAAACTGAATACCTTTGGGCTGCAAGGAGAGAACAGGATTCTGTCAGCCTAATCTCATTATACTTGTAGCCATTACAGTCAAAATGAGTTTCCTCTGCCTTAGTTTGGGTTGGAGTCAAAGCCAGTTCTCAGAGGAAAAGGGTCATTACATTAAGGTAGTAAGTTACTAAATTGAGCTTCCTATTATACTGGGGTATGCACGTTTGTGTTTTCTTTTACCATAGGGAGATGAGATGAATAATACAGGTATTGTTCAGTGTTTGGAGTAATACATTTTGTTGTGACAAATGAAATAAGAATAGACAATCAAATGAAATATATGAAATGTTAATTATGCTAGAAATGGATTGGAACCAAGATCTTGTTCAGAACACTCCCACACTTAAGAGGCAGCATTAGGCCAGCACTTTGTGGTTCAGGCTCATCTTAAATGAAGTGAAATGAATAAATATATGTCATAGTAATCAATATTCTTTTGGCCATGGTCCTACAAGCATATGTGAATAATTTTGTGCATGTGAGTTCAATTAGATTGTTCATATGCACAGTGTTAACTCAGATATGGAAGTGTTTGCATTACTAGAATCCCAGTTTATGGATTTTCATGAAGAGCCAAAATCTACAAGGAAAACTCAGATAACACAGATGTTCACTCAAGTGTGTATGCAGAGAAATAACAGCCCTGTTGTACTCACGTGCGTGAAGTTACCTACATGCTCCTACACAACACTCTGCAAATCAAGAAAGGATGTCTCACACGTTGCAATATTTTACATGCTTAAAATATTTAATTTGATCAAGCATAGTTAAATGATAAATAATTCAATGGCTAATGTAGATCCTCTGTGATGGATTTGACATACCAGTCTGATGTTTTGGACAATTCACATGAATTCAAAATATCTTTTTAATTGCTTCCCTTTGCATCAGGCTGTAAGAAATTTTGAGCTGTTGCAGTCTAGATTCAGAATACAGAGAAGCTGGGTAGTGAATTTCTTATTTAGATAAAAGCAGTATTACCTAACAGTGACTGACTACTTCAGCACCCCTTTCCATACTTCTTTACAAATGTGGAAGTAATTGCACTGTCATGAAGAAAACACATTTTTGTATTGATGAATTAATCATACAAAAGTAGCTCATTAAAGTATCCGTTTATTAAATGTTTTGTAACTGGTAGGTTTAAAATAGTTTGCAGGCAGGGTTAAGTGATGTATTATAGTTGTGAAACACTGCACTGAAGCCTCAGGCTGATGGGAGGCATGAGGCGGCCTCGGGACAGGGTCAGCCCCCTGCCCTGCCCTGTGGCTTGCCATGAAACTTGGCTTGTTCTTGGGGCTGAGAAGGAAGTAGTTCTTGTATGGTAGAGGGGCCACAGATGTGGTGTGGTGCGAGATAGGCTGTGCAAGTGTTGGGGTACCAGCCCATGAAACCTGGTTACAGGTGCAAAATAAACTTCCAAGGGGATGTGTGCAAAATATGCCTTTCTGTTTCCCTTTCAGAAAGGTAGAGGCATAATGGTGCTTTTCTATCAATCATGTGAAGGTAAAGTGCAGAGGCTGAAGGAAGTTATCGTCAAGCGTGTGAACAGTACACCTGCCATTCAAGAAACAGTCAATATCCTTTAATTAATGAGTGAGCTGAATTAAAAAAAAGAACAAGCCCAATATCTAAAGGCACAGGCCACATGAAAGCCCAGCCAGAGGTCCAAACCAACAATATTTCACTGTATTCTGAGTCAAAAACCAAGGTGGATATAGGGAACATTCTAGAGGCATTTTTCAATTAGGTACTAGCTTGACAAGGTACAGAGTTTTCTGCAAAAACACTTCTGCTTTGCTCTTTGGTTCTTGCCTGCAAAGATATGGGGTTATGTATACTATTTGGAAGTGAGCAGAAATAATTAGATTATATTATCACATCTTTCTTCCCAAGTGAAAAAAAAATTGCAAGAAATTAAATCTATGGTAGCCACTTGAGATGAAGGTGATGTGTCAGGTTTAAGAGCTCAGACACTTTGGGGCTGTGCTCTGATAGTATCTGCCTGTGTGATCATCTCTGACATAAGAGAAGGTTAGCAGCTATGGTCCTGTATTTCTCATGCATCCCACTCAGTCACTGTTGAGAGCTTTGAGTCTTTCAGTGCACGGAGGACCAGGCTAAAGCCGTAGAAAATTGAATGAACTACGGTGAGCTTCCTCCTGTTCAGGTAGTCATAAATACTTATTTGCCACAGTGCCTCATCTCAGCTGCAGGTAACTTAAATAGGTGTAGTAAATTTCTCAGCAGAATATGCTTTAGATCAGGTTGTTATTAAATCATTGTTTATCCTTGAGAAACACTTTGCTAGCAAGAAACTTGCTCCCTATCTCTCCAACATCTGCTAACTGAAAATGCTGAAGTCTTTTTTTCCTTCTCAGTCTTTCAAACTAATATTGATTTTGCTTCAGCTAAAAATAATTCAGTGGGAAAATGTCATTCAGAGGTGCCAGCTGACTAAAGAAGAAAAAGGATAATATCTCATAAAACACAGAGGAGACTGAAAATTAAATTTTGATATTATTCTGCTACTCTCAGCGGATCATGTTAAATTTTACATGCAAGGACGTATGTACGATGAAATGTTGCTATGATTCCTTCTAATTCCACGGCAGAGAAAAAGTTTGTTGGAAAGACTGTTTTCAAAACTGAAAAAAACACAGAAGGTTTATTTTAGTTATGTCTACCAGGATCCATACGTTTCACAGTAACTTTGCAGTGAGACATACTGAAAAGGCACCAAATTCAATAAATAGGCTTTGACCCTCACTCTGACAGTTTTTGAGTTATTCTGAGGTGTATTTAAAGTGATAATTATTTTAATAGAATACTGTACTGCATCTGCTCCTACCACTAGATCACACAAGATCATGATCCCTTTGCCATTAATTGTTGCCTGTGCTGTCTATTGAAACCTTCTTCCAGAACAAATCTCTTTCCCTTTACGAATAAGACTTTCCTCACTCCAGTTGCTATGCCCTGACCTGCGTTGGTTAGTACCTTTCTTGAAGGCAGGACAACAAACCTTGCTCAAAGAAGGACTTTTTCTTTATTTGGAACACAACTGTGATCATAACAAAGTTCACTGTTCAGGTCATTCGAGCAGTAAGTAAAGTGACTCTCAGCAGTGTGCTGTGTGCCCTGACTGACTTTTGTTATGCTTGCTTTGCTTTTTCAGCTTTCTATCAGGAAGACAAATGTAGGCATAGCCAGGGGTGTTTTTTTTGGTATGATTTTATTTGTTTCAGTATGAACAAGTCCGTCTGATGTTAGTAGTGGCAAGGTTGAAGGAACTTGCATTGCAGGTAAAGAGATGAGTACAAGACCTTATTTTGCACTCTTGGAAGGAATTTTTCTCTACTTGAAGATGAGTTTTGGACCTATATAGGAAGTTATGTAGTTCTGAGGTGTAGCTGTTGTGTAAAACAGTCCTTGAGATATGAGGAGAGAAGCCCACCCAAGACCTTAAAGATAAGTGTTGAACATCTGTAGTAATAAGTATCTGTGTTTTCCTGCATAGTCTGTATTGGGTTACACCAAAGATACACTAAATTTACTGGTGGCTGTGGCTCCTGGGTCCTGTACCTTTCTTGAAAGCATCCAGAGCCGAATGCTTAGGAATGGCACAGGTATAGAGTGTTACTTTGCATGATATTTCTCCCTTTCTTACAGCTTCTGGCAATTTACTGCTTGGGGACTTCCTGAGCTGAAAGTTGTATCTGCATCGTTGTGCTTGGTAACTGATGTCAGACTCCTGTAGGTACATTTGTTCCATCTACTTCTTAAACGATTTGTATTTTTGATACTTACTCTTTCCTGAGGTAACTGAATACAAAAAATTACCTTTGAGATTGCTTCTTTTTAAACTTCTGACTGGTCATTTTTCTTGGCGTGCCCTAGTTTTTGCATCAGGAAGGCACTCTGGAGAGTATAAAACAAGTTTGATGTGCTTATAGCAGCCAGTCTTGATTGAAAGCTACACTCTAGAGTTCTGCACTTGGTTTTAATTAGTGCATTATTCCCCTAACCCTAACGTGCACCTATGAATTAGAAGAGAAGGATGTATAAGCAAATGCAAATGAAGGGAGAAGTACATGTTGCTCAGCCCTCAACTTAAAGAACAGCTCCGAGTGCTGCTTTAAATAACTTTCTAATCCTTTGTGACCATAGATGGATTAAATGATCTGTCCTTGAACTCACAAGACCATAACTCACAACCTCTTGCAGCAATTAATTTATTTGGAATCATCTGGAATGCAGAGAGTCCTTCTAATAAAAAAGATATATCAGGGAGAAAGAAATTATGACGTCTCTCTAGGATTCTCTGTAGAAGAGTGGATGGAGAATAAGACAATCCCTTTCCACCTTCCTGTTACCTTCCAAGGCTGTTTCACCCCAAAGGTAAGCAACGCCTTTGTGGCATTTCAGGCTTATGGGACCTGAAGGTTTTGGTTTTGCTTGGATTGTTCTATGTGGGGTTTTTTCAGAAATAAAATGTTATTGCTGAACTAGATTTTCCATTGTTTGTGCTATTTTGCTAGTGGGCATCAATGCATTAAGTCTCTTTTCTTGACCTCACCAGCTTTGACTGTATTTAATGTGCCTTTCCTTTGGAAAAACACTACTGCTTCTTGTCCTATACTTTAAACATTGATTTGTTTGTTGACTGTGTCCTTTACAACAAGGACTATAAGCGTATAAACAATCTTTCCTTGCTATTTTAGAAAATATTCTAGTGTAAATGAATCGGAACAACATTTTTAATTTATGAGTGACCTCTGTAATAAGGCACTGGTAAACGGTTAGCTAGAAACTGAGGCAAGATCATTCACTAATTCCACACAGGCCACTGAGTGACTGACAGATGGCAGAGACGTGTAATTAAGAAGCCTCATTTCCCTCTGCAGATCTTCAAATCCATCCACTTCTCTGCATTCTGTGCTTTTTATTTCCATGCAACATTCAAACCTGGGAAAAGTCTGCCATTACTTCTAATCTCATGCATTGTCCAAGCATTTTTGACTAATGCTTTCAATTGTACTGGCAGTGCTGAGCGTGAGCGTTGCCTGCTTCGAGATCTACGTATGTTTTGTTACTTCAGAATTTGAAGGCATGAGAGAATTCATTTAAGAACAGTCACATATGTAGAATATAGCAAGATAGTGTGACTCCTCACCTTAGTATGAGTGTTTAGACCTTGTATTGGAAGATGTAAGTCAAGGTAAGCAAAAATCAATACCGTCTCAAATAAAGTTTCCAGCTAAAACCAATACCAGACTTTTTTCCTGTTTGTGATAATCTTCAACAGCCAGATGAAACAGCCTGGTTTACTTCTCTCTTACTCCAACCAAAATTATTCCTACTTAGCCCTGAAGTAGAGTGCACTGTATCAAGTTGATATCACCAATTATACCAAAGTATAGTATACAAGAATATAAAATATTATATAATGTGTTTAAAATTGAAAGGGTAAGATAAATATGAAAAATGAAAGGCTAATGATCATAAAGTTTATGTTCTTTGAAGTAGTATTAGAATGGATGAGAAGAGTTGAATGTTTGTCTAATCAATTATCTAATCAACATCCCTTTGAATATTTTGCCTGTGAACCCTGCCTGTTGTGATTCTTAGGCCTATTTTTTAGGTTTGTTCTTCACCAGACTCTACACCCCATTTTATAAGGTGGTATCACACAACTGGAAGTTTCCCTTAAAAAGGAAAGGTCATCTGAGTAGGCTCTGAGGTGTAACTTAATTTGCGTACACTTGGAGTCTAAATGCGTGCTTTTAACTCGTTTCAGAACTAATTCCTTAGTTTGACCAACCATACAGAAAGTTTGGAGGATTTCAGTTCACATTTATGTTTTTTAGGGGAAAAAAATACTATAATAAGATATTTGTATTATTTTGTATTACCAGATCAGTCTATTGGGCACACTTGAAGAGAATGCAAAATTAACACGAGTCTGCATATTTTAGAACATGTATGAAAAGCTATATAAAACAATGCACATAACTTTTAGATTTATTGAAACAGCATCAAAATGGATGGAAACAGACAAATGTTTATCTGCTGAGTGATATTGAAAACTTGCACCTTTGAATGTTTTGGCTGTGAAAGCTGACAGTGATAAATCACTTTCCAACAGCTGTGGACAGCTGTTTAAGTCTGGGGTCTAGAGAGCTTAATTGGGGAAGTGCATTATAAAATTAAAGTGCTAATGGCTCATTAAGTTATGTGACAATTTTCTGCGCCAGGCCAATAATACTGAATTCCAGGCTTTGGGAAAGGACATGCCTAACTCTCTGTTAATTAAGGGCTTGTCGAAGAATACAGGTTGTCCAAGCTGCAGTGTTTTCATAGGAGAGCATCTGTGAAAGAAGGCTCAGATGGCGAAGCTATTTACAAGTAAGACTATTGTAACTAGGGCAGATTTCTACCTCTTCATATACTGATGCCCTGGGTGCATTTACCTTATATATAAACTACTGGGACACCTTAGGTGCAGAGAGAACTATCAAATCTGCTGTAATAAATAACCATTTCTCTGGAGAAATTAAATTCTTCTTAAAGCAGACACATTTATAAAAAAAATCCCAACAAACAAACAAGAACCCCCCCCAACACCATTCCGCTGGCACATGGAAAAAAGATAGGATTTCCAGAGGAACTAGTGGATAAAAAATTAGAAACATGAGGGAAGGAAAGTGGAGTGGAGGAGGGGATAAGGATTATTTGCAGGAATGTGTTGTCATCTTTTAAGTACTTTGTTTACACCGATTTGTTTATATAGCAGGAATTATAATTATTTGGCTATTTTGATAGCTACAGAACAAGGGTGAATCACCCTTACTGGTGGTGCTATGAGTCGTAGGATAGAAATAGGGGAGTGTTGACTCTGAGTGCCTTACCTTGCACACTCATTGCATATGTGCTGGCTATCACCTCTGCTGAGTGCAACCAGCTTCACAATCTCCCCTCTGCACAGGGGTTACAGGGACACCAAACCTGGATCAGAAGATTTTACCTGTGGCAGTAGAGAACAGAGACCACAATTTTGCATAGCAATTTGGCTGATAGACAAGTTGGGACACATCCTGTCAGAATTGCCCTGCATGAGCACCCTAAAATAACTACAAGCACAAAAGTGCTGAAGGAAGGAGCAAAATGTGAACAATATAATCAGAAGGATGATCACACTGAATTATTGAGCAGCCTTTCAAGTGGCAATGTGGAAATTTGAGACACATTTTCACCATTTCTTTAATTTCTCTGCCAAAATATTTTCCTTCAGATATTAGTTAATGATTTATGTCAAACTCTAAAACATAAAAGTCTTTCATACCTCTGTCTTGTTCTTAAACTGCTCACTTGCACCGAAGTCTATGATAACATTTAGCTGGGTGCTTTATTAAGGTGGGAAGTTCAGTAGCTATTCCCCTGTTTGCCTCAATCCAAAAATCTTTTGCTAATAAGGCCAACTGTCAAAGACACCTTGCCTAAAGTTATTAAAGACTTTATATTAAAGATATTCACACTTACATAATCATATATCTGAAATAATCCACAGTTATTCAGGATTTATATCAACAGAAGAGAGTTTGTACTGAATATGCTGAGTATGCAGCAACAAACAGGACAGCTGAAGGTGTTTAAATGAAGGTGTTTTAATGAAGGTTTGAAGCACGGCTGTCGTTCTGTAAAATTGTAATGTGTTGGAAAAAGGATGGATTATTTCTGCATATACCAAGAGAGTGTTCTCTGCAAATTGGTTATTGACTGTCTTGCTACTAGGCTGTATATCAATTTTATTGTTAATTGCAAGACTGACTCTACTAATGAATTTGAAACAATATGTTCCTGGCTAGAAAATCAGCAGTTGCTTCTGCTGAAGAAAAGAAGCTTTGCAGTACCTAGGGATGGTTTTTCAGTTTATTGTAGTCTTTCCCGTGCAACTAACTTCGAGGAGTCTACTTCTTCATGAGTCTAAAGACCATCTGATGTGTTTGTTCACACATTGCTGTTTTGTGAGCTATTTGTTGCTCCTTGTGAAGTGTTTGAGTGGATATATTGTAAATATTGTAAACAGAAGGTAATACAGACTTTTTGTGACTTCTACTTAAAATAATTCTGTGTTTTATTTAGGCTTTAGAAAGATATTACACAGAGTGAATTTCAACACTGAAGTGGTATATACGTAAAATGTTATTTTCTCACAGAAGAGAACATAGTTTATTCCAGTTTTTAAGTTCTAACATTTCTATACTGTGACAATCATCCCTGTGGTTGTTAATAGGTGGTTTAGCTACCTCCCTTGGGAATTCATTGATGCATCTCATAAATTAACTGGCGACAATGTTGTTGAACAATGCAAGCTAGAAATATTGTACCTCTAGCAAACATCTGACAGAATGATGATTTCATATTCATTAGTGCTTGATGCTGGAGCATGTGGCTGTTCTCCATCCCAGTCTTTCTGTCCAGTATTTTCAAGACAAATGATGCAACTGTGGTCATATCTTCACTGCTATTTAAACTTTTGACTGGTACTAAGGCCTGACTTGTCAGTATTTTTTTGTGTTTGCATTTGTATTTGAAACTGTCTCAGTGGACACACCTGGTACCTTAGAAATAGTTTGAGCCCTGTCATTTCTCACAATAGCTACCTTCTCTTCCCAAGGAACCAAGATGTGGTGAGTCAAGATTTTAGTACTAAAGATGTGTCAGATCAAGACTTTTGCATCCTTTATTTGTTAATCAGCACTCTTCCAGCAAAGACAAAGTACAGCCTGGCTCTGTTTCAGTGCAAATAACATCAGTCAACTCAAATCTCTCAGCAATGAGTTAAACTAATCTTGTCTATTCTGTGCTGACATAGATGAAGAGCATGGGGGCATGTAATTTATCTCAGGTGAAGAATTATAATGAACTGACAAGAGGCAGTAACCTCTTAAAATGCTATTGCTCTTTTGGAGGTGAGTGTCTAACTATAGGTTGGGTTTCTGTGTGGCTCACTCCATTATTTTCCATCCATGCAGTCTTTAAGGATAAGTCACATAGCCTCTCTTTGGGTTAGGTGGGTCTGTACAGGCATGCAATTTTGTGCTTGCAGATGGTTCTGACCTTGGCCACAGTGTCTAAAAGGTACAGAAAACAGAGCTGATGTATAGCCAAACATATTCTGTAGGCACATCCCACACACGAATTTTGCTGAACACTGCAAAGTAGGAATGCAGCAGCCTCTTAAAGCTCAGGTCAACAAAAGCAACAAAGCACTGGACATGCCTCAGTGTAAAAAGATTATGGACTGTTCTCGGTTATATTTGGGTTTACTAAAGAATGTGTGCTGCATTCCACATAAGTCATGGTTTCAGTGTTCTGTATTTTCCATCTCACTGTAAGATACTAAAAGGACCTCAATGTTAATTTTCAGAAATACTAAAAAGAAATATACTTTCCAGCTATTGTAATACATTGTAATAAGTGCCTCAGAATTCTCTGTGATTATTACCAAAGTATTCGTAGGTGCTTGGGCAGCTGGAGTACACCCAAGAATATAGTAAACTGGATAATCTACTAAGTATGACAGGTGTTCTGAGTTAAAAATACATATATATTTAAGAAAAATAACATGAAGATAAAAAGGCAAGTTAAGACTAGCACCAACAAAAAAACAGTGTTAAAACAAAAAAGGTGCAATGATAAAAAGAACAAATATATTTTCCAGATTTGCCAAGTGAATTATAAAGTGGAAAGGAAAGTAGGGAAAGTGAAAGAGTTACATAAAGGTTGAGTTCAACTTTGGGGCTGTAACCATATTCACCTTGCTTATGTTTGCTCTTGAACTGCGAACTTCAAAAGAGCAGACTGGTGACTGACATTATGCAGACAGAGAGGCATTAGGCTTCTTATGCTGATTTTGATGATATTCAGCTATTTGACAACATTCTCCTATCAACATATTTGGCAATCAGAAAAAAACAAGAGGGTTTTTTTTACAGCGTGGCTTCTTGAGTGATTGTCAATGTTTATAGTCTAATAGAACATCCTGAGCAGTAATCCTTTTCACTTTTATTCACTCTTTTCAATCCATACTTGGAAGTTTAAACAAAGGAATTTTTATTATTTTTTTTTCTGAGGGGATAGTATTACTATGAACCCCTACAGAGAGAGGAAAAATCAATAGAGTCTGGTTAAATGTGTTGGTCATTTGCTTGAGCTAAAGCCTCACCCAGGTAAAGCTCTTACCATACTCACCTCTGTATGCAGTGGGACACGTGCCTAACGTAACACCCCTACTAAAATACTTTGCTGTGTTGACAGCAATGGAGCTGGGGCTTTGCTGTGTTGATCCACCGTTCTGATGTGTTGATCCAGTGTTCCGATTATAAAATCACATTTTTTTCCCGGTAGTTTCATAATTTTCTACTAGAAAAGTTCTTTCTGTAATGCAACAAAAACCTGCACTGAAAGAATCGACAGTATAAATTAAGTGTGCATTTAAAGGGAAAAAATTACCTGACAAGAAGATGTATATGTTGAAACAGTAGTTTCATATATACCTTAAACTAACAGATTTATACAGGATATTGACTTTCAAATGTTGGCACTTGTAGCAATTATCCTTTTTTACATATGTTTACAGTATTTATGTAAGTTCAGAAATTTTCTACTAAACCACTATTTGTGCACTACAGCTTTGAACAACTCTTCTGTAAACTCAAACTAAATCTCTTTTTCAGATTTTACCACTGTTTCTCCAGCACAACTTCAATCATTCTTCTCTCAACGGTCACTAACTAGGTTATTTGTGTGTTTCCACACTGCTGCATCACAAAACACCATACCCACTTGCCTCGAAAAGATAATATCTAACACATATGGAGACTACCTTTGATCTCCATAGTCTATCTAGAGGTCACAGACCTGTCTTCTACCCTCCCTCACTTCAAATAGCCCCTTTCATTTACTGTGAAACTAAACATTGGAAAGACAAAGGCAGGAAAATAAAGGCCTTGATTTAGTATTGCTTATATGTTTGGCTATTTCAAGGTAGATTTTACTCTCTTAGGTCACATTATGAATTGCCTTACATTTCTGCATCATGGCATACTGTATTTGTTTTCATGCATGCAGCCTTCAAAATTGAAGTTGCTATTTAAATCAATATGTGCTTTGTTCATAACTAAATAGCCATTAAGAGTCTGCTAATCAATTTGCAATAGTAAGCACTGAATCCAGCTCTGCATGGGAAAGTTTGGCAAATTTACTCAGTTTTTGAAAAACAGATTTGTATTTATTAATGTAGAGTTTTTAATGGAGAAGAAGTACATTGAGTGATCTTGTAAATTGTGGTGAAGATAAATCCAAATGGGAGGGTGATGGAAAAAAATGCATCCATTAGAAATCACAAGAGTCTTAGGGAATAAAAGACTGTTCCACTCTACGTTGAACAACAGGTGAATGATTATGTGGCAAATGATTTAATGGCATCTGCCAAAGGAGAAAAGCTAGACATGTTTCAGTCACAACCACTTTTGTTTTTACTAAAGGCTGATTCAGAAAAGTATGTAGATACCTAAAGAAGGATTTAAGCAACAAGTAGTCACCTGAGATCAAAACTCTAGTAAAGAACCTACAGCTCTGCAGGCACCTCAGGTTCTCCATGTTTTCCCTCTGATGCTCAAAACCTCCTGTTATCATCACTCCAATTACTTGCAGACACTTAGTAGACATAAACAAGGAGCTTATCTGCTCACAAGGATGATCATCTCCATTCCTGTCCTTAGGTGCCTGTGTCTCCTCTGAAAAGCAAGCATCTAGCACAGACAGCTGGCACACACCTGGTAGCAGGTGCCCTGGAGAAAGCACAATGCATTTAGTATTGTGTCACCTGTACAACATTCTGCATCTTCTTGTAAGGAACAGAAGGAAAGATGCACATATGTAATGCTGTCAGGAGAGAGCTGTGTTTGCGTTTATTCTCTTAAAGAAACTGCTTCACACCAAACAAATTGAAGAGTCTCCTCAGTCAGAAATGTGTAAAGATAAGAGTTTTAGGATAGGAAAACAAGAAGTTACTTTGTATACATGTAGATGTCCGTAAACACACGTACATCATCCTTTACTTGAAGTTTCTCCTACAGAACATTCATTGCTTGAGTCTCCTGCTTACATGCCAAACAACAAACCAGAGTTGCTTCTGCTTGTGTCTCAATAACCTGCTGGGAAACTTTGTTGGATGTAATTATAAAGCCAGATAGAACTGGAAGTATCTCACGCTTGCTTCTGTGGTTATAACACATTTCAGATGCATTTGTTTGTAATGATAGAGTTAATTGTTTTTTTCTTTAATTTACTTCAGATAGCTCTTGTTAACTATTAAACAACAAATCTCTGAGCCCATCCCTTCTGTAGTAAGTCAGGGAAAAAGTGTCAACAGTTGATTCTAATGATCTTTCTACACACTGACAAACTTTGCTGATGAAAGCAATATCTTCAGTAACATTAATACTTTAAGTGGTATAGGTTTTTTTCTCTGTGATATTTAAACATATTAAGAAAATGGATGAAGAAATAGTCGAGTTTCAATGTGAACAAATGTTAAATGATTCATTTAGCATCTAAAATAGTAGCATTGTCTGTACATCGCTGAGTAAAGAGAGGAATGGAGAAGTAAAGAAAGGAACTGAGTGGGTTGGCGGAGTAGATAGGTGAGGATGGAGTACGTTGCCCAGCTGCACTAGAAAAGGAAAATACAGTAAAAAGAGAAGCTCTGCTTGGAGAATCTTCCTCTGAAGTTTTTGTGTCCAGATTTGGGCTAATGAAGTGTGAGAAAAACTCTGCAGAAGGACTGGAAACCAAGTAGAGGTTAGTGAGGCAATGACTGATTTTTTTAGAGTTTAAGCCTAATATGCAGATTATATCCAAAGAAAAAAATAACACAAATAATTAAAGCCATGGGAACTGGAGAGACCTCAATATGAGGAAAGATTAAATATGCTACAATTATTTTGTTTGGAAAGTGAAAGGAAATAGGACATCAGAATTAAAAATAACAATAGCTGGAAAGCAATGTAGTCCTTCCAAAATTTAAAGAATGAAAAATAGTTAAAGGGCAGCAGATAAAGAATAGTGAACTTAATATACTATTCATGCAAATAACAATATCAATTCCCTATTATAGAACGATATTTTTGAAAGTTTCTTAGTAAAATCAGAAAGAAAAATAGACACACAAGAAGAATATTAACATTTTCTGCTTCTAGAACCACAAGGACAAAACTAGAAAGGACGAGAAGAGACAGTTTTTCTTCTCTGTGCACTAAAACTGGCATACAAAGGCAGTTTTCAGCATGAGTTTTGAACACAGCAGAGCTTTGGGTATTATGGCCAGCATTCACATGCTAGCAATTAACTTTCTCATGGCCTATGAAATGCATCCTTTCATGCTATGGGTTATTCAACATAGACTAAAACTATTTTGTATTTTTATTCAGTTAATCCAATGCTATTTTGACACCAACTATTTGCAGTCATTTCTGAAAGAGAGTGACAGTAGACAGGAGAAATCAAAATGCTATCTCTAAGCTCTTCATGTTTTTCAGATGTCTTTCTGAAACGAAAAGTTTCAATTAAAAAAAAGAAAGTAGTATCCCAAGACTAATGAAAAAGATAAATTAAGTTGATATCCCATGCTAGAAGTGGGAACCTAAACCCAAAAATTGTATCAAGTATGTTCAATATGAAAAATGCCAAGTGCTGCTGGACCAGCTGTGCATAGTTTGAGATGGTCTATAGGGAGCTCTTTCCAGTAGCTCTAATTCATGTGGGAAGGTCGCCTCCTCTGGGAATCTCAGTGCACAGTACTAAGCAGAAACGTTAAGCTTTCCTCTGCCCACTGCTGGAGGAAGAAAATCAGCTGTCTTGGTGCAGTTACTGAATTATCAGTACCCCATACCTTATTGGCTGCACATTTTCACGCTTGTGGCCTTACATGTATTTATTTGTGTCCCAGAGCAGTAGAAGCCCCGCCTCTTCTAGATGACAGTTGGGGAACTTACTCTTGTTTTGTCTGCTAGGTGCCACATTATGAAAACTTCGTTGACAGTTCTATTTCCAGACAGATGGTTAATCGCACTAATTAATAAACTTTGTAGTTCAAGACAGTTATTAGTGTATGTCAACTACTATGGGCATTGTTACCCTGCTCATAAGGAAGTGATTGATATTCACTTATGATACATGTCAAAAGAAAGGAGTATGTGTCTTCTTTTTACTCCTGACTTTCTGTGTCAGCAGCTATACCAAACTATTGCCTGTTTTCTTTCATCCTTCTCTCTCTAGTTTTGTTCTTCAGTGCTGGTCATGGTTTAATCCCAACTGGCAAATGAGCACCACGCAGATGCTTGCTCACTCTACACCCAGCAGGATGGGGGGGAAGAGAACTGGAAGAGTAAAAGTGAGAAAACTTGTGGTTTAAGATAAGAAAAATTTAATAATTTATGATGATAATAATAATAATAAAATTAATATTTTGTAATGAGAAGAGAGAGAAATAAAACCCATGAAATACAAGCATGCCCGGCCAGTCCTTGAGCAGCAGCCCCTTGCCCAACCTTTCTCTTAGTTTATTATTCAGCATGATGTCAAATGGTATGAAATACCCCTTCAGTCATTTGGGATCAGCTGTCCTGGCTGTGTCTCCTTCCAGCTTTTTGTGCACACCCTGCCTGCCTGCTGGTGGAGTGGTATAAGGAGAAGGCCTTGACTCTGTACAAAGACTGCTCAGCAATAGCTAAAACATCCCTGAATTATCAAAACTGTTTCCAGCACAAATCCAACACATAGCCCCATACCAGCCACTGTGAATAAAATTAACTCTACTCTAGCCAAAACCACCACAGTGCTGAAAAAGAAAATTCTTACTTATTTTAAGCTGATTTCCCATTGGAGTCAGTCTTGCACAATCACCATATCTTTGTGTGAATGTGTGTTTAGATCTGTACTTCTATCTCCCGCTTCTTTGCACAGCAGCTTCTGCACCTGTTGCCTGATTTCAGTCAAGACTGGCAAACAAACACTGTTCTTATGATAAGTTAGTTCCTGCAAATATTATATGCAGGTAGAGGTGGAAGGCCTGATAAATGACCGTAGTGAGTGAGAGTTTGCAGTGCAGCTTATCAGTCACAGGAGCATGCACATATGACAGAGGTCTCATAAACATGTCTATCAGATTTCTCAGACACCAAGTCAATCAAGACCTAGAAGAAAATAGACCTCATTACCTCTGGCTCAGGAGAACCACTTTTTCTGAAAACAGACAGTGGCTGCTCCAGTTTACACTCGATTTCCCATTTAGTTGTAAATGAAGAAGTACTAATCTCTTTCTTCAGGCCATATATCCATATTGATAGCATTGTGCTGCTGCTCTTCATGCCCACTGTTTTGGATATTCTAAAACTAAGTGTGTAAAAAAATCAATAATATACAAAGCTACTGTCAGCTCAACTAAAGGACCCTGTTAAGGAGTGATGAGCAAGATATGTACACGCTCCAGATTGTGTCAAATAAAATGCCAATCCTTTTGACTATAAATTTCAAAGGTGCTCAGGTCCAAGCATGTTTTGCAGAGTAAAGGCAATTTATTAAACAGAAAATCCACTTCTGAACCTGGAGGGTTTTAGTTTTGCAATGTGGAAAATCTCATTGCAGTTGCTGGAATGTAGGGCTGGAAGAAGCCTCTTGGGTCATCAAATCCACATGTATTGCATGGTCTTGGTGTCATCTTAAGGAAGGACCTCAGCTCAAAAGGTCAGTGACGGACAGCTGCCAGGATACACTTGATCAGCACATAAGCAACAAGCCTGACACATGTCTGACTCTGTCAGTGTAGAAGTGAGATCACTGCATAGTGAGACCCTTTCACAACCCCCTGACTGCACACTTGGGTATGTGCTCTGTCCCCAGGGCAGGCTGAACAGATAGGATAGGACTGTGCTGCTGCTGGAGGCAATTACACCACATAATCCCTGTCAGAAACTAAGCAGGCAACATTTGAAAATAACTCTACATGTTTTCAGCCAAAATAAATTGAAGACCAATTTGTACATTTATTCTCATGGCAACATTGTTCTTCTCTGCTCTACCTCCTTTATTTATACCCTGCAAGGGATTATGATTCAGAGATGCAAACCATCCGACTGGCAGGTGAAGGCTCTATTTCTGATGGATAGCTTGTTAAAACCATCTGCTATATATGGAACTAAGTATTTACATGGGCAAAGATTTTACTGAGTGGCTGCATAGTGTTTCCCTTGCTGTGACTGTGAGAGTTAAGACTTAACAGCAGATCTGCCTAAACTCCCTGAAATGGTGAACTGCAGAAGGAACGCTGGAAAGCTGAACGTAATAGTCCCTTTTTCTAGCACATAACTGTCATTAAAACAAAGTTTAGGCAGCCTCAGTGGGTGACCCGACATGCATCTGCACTCCAAACAAGTGCTCAGAGATTGTCGCATGACAGAGATGTCTCCATTTCAGCCATGGAGTAGGTGACCTCCTCGTCACGACAGGGATGGCCTTTGGCTTCCTGGGAGAGGAGTGGCTGTGAGCAGGCTATGGGACAGCCTATACATCAGCAAGTTGTATTATCCCACTAACACTGAGGTTCCTCTTGCAGCTTCCTTCTTTACTTATGATAATCGTCAAAGAAAAGCAGAAAAGTGCTCCATATTGCAACACATAATCCCCACTTTCATAGATATCTTAGAGGTTCTTAATAGTTTTTTCTCTATTTCAATGAGAAGAGAGAAATGACCCCCTTTATCTTCCACCCCAAACATAAAATATTGTTTGCCTTCTGACAGAAAGATTAAAATAATGTAGTTATTGTTAGTTTGTCACAAGCTTATTATTCAATAAATAAAATCTTTTTGTCTTATTTATTTCCTGACAGTGCACTGTCTTCAACAGAGCATTTTCATCAAACCAAGCAATGAGAATAAGGTGTCAGAGGAATATTTATAGTTGTCATTCAAAACAAATTAATAATTTCAAGTGAGGAGGAATTTATTTTGTAACTCTGAGTGGAAATCTGCTTCTGAAGTAGGTGAGAACAGTTTACAGAACTGCTCACCATAAACAGCTTCCCCCCTACTCCCAGTAAAAAAAAGTAGCCACTGATAAATAATTTTCCCATACCTACAAAATTGATTTGTAGAAGGTAAATTGTTCAAGGCTAATCAGGTTAATCTGAGGGAGAGGAAGTTTACCCTCCATTTCCCAACAGATTCTCTTTAATTTTGCAGTCACATTGACAGGTGGCCTCATCACTCAGGCATTACAGACCACCTTGAAGATATCAGCACCGCTGGCCTTTGAAGTCAGAATAATCAACAAGCCATTTGATACTCTATCAGATGAAATGGCCCTGTCAGAAAAGGCTGGCTCTCAGGTGTACTGATTGTCTATCGAAAGAAGATAACTTGATACACTTTACTGTGGTACAGATTCATAGACCTTGTGGGATGCTTTAACAGATGTCTCTTTAGATGCACTTCTTCATAACATCTCTTAAAAAAATATTCCCAAGCCACTTTTAGCAGAAATTATAATGCTCCAATTTCCTGTCTACAATATTCCCACAATACTCCAAATTCCTGTGAAGATAGGCAAATGTATTAGCTGTGCTTAGGTTAACAGATGCACAGATTAATATGACATATCTGTGCATAAATCCTATCAAAGCCTGACTTCAGATATGGGACACTAAACATTATTAGGAAAATATTATTTTACAACAGTTAACATTCTGGAAGCTGCCAAAATCTGGCACAATATTATTTTCAGAAAGGGACTTTTTTTTTCTTTAGTGTTATCCTTTATAGTAGGAAAGGGGTTTTTTCAGGTTACTTTGTCCTCTGAGTATAAGTTGTTATTCTTGATTCTAGTAGTACGGTGTCCACTCAACAAATATTATATCTTAAAGAAGCTGAGTGATTTAACAGAAACCAAATTTTAAAAATTTCCCAAATTCCACTATCACATGTCCATACAAATGTTTATTTTCAGAATTAAATATCAGCTGGAAAGATTGAAATGCTTTGCAAATCTGTGAGACAGTGAGACTGGAAAGTACAGTTTGGGTGGGCTTTTTTTCAGTTCTAACAAAATTTCAATTATTGAGGCATAATGATGGAATTCCTTCTCAATGAAGTAATATTTTGTAATGGCTCAAAAATAATGAGAGTAGTTCTTCAAAAAATTAAAGATCATTCAGTTATGTTTAGAGTAAATTGGATTTGAAAGCAAGAAGAATTAAAAAATTATGCTGAAAAGAATATTAAACATTTTGTTGTTTAATTGAGCTTTTGACTAATCCATAAGGTTTACTTGGGCAGAAGTGAATGAAAATATTTGTTTCAACATTAGCGTAAGTCTAGCAGTAGTTTAAGTCAGGGCTTGAGAAAGTTATGCTATGTTTATGTCTATTTATACTACAGGCAGGAAATTATCTTTTCCATGAAAGAGCCTGGCTTGTTCTAACAGTAATTGTTCATCAGAAACAACCACAGAATTTTCATTCAGTACTAAATGGTCTATTTAATATCATTATAACAGCTCAAGGACTTAAACCCACTCCTTTCCTTGTGTGCAGGTGTGTTGGGTCTTGCAGTCTGCATGCAGGATCGCACTGGAGTCTCTGCCAGAGGACAGCTGCTCTGATTTATTAGACCTCTGGAAACAGTATTGCTCCTGTTATCTACACTTAATCCCTTAAATTTGTTTGACAGCTAAAGCCTGAAGCAACAACACTGGACAAATCTTCAAGTATCAACTTTGATGCTGACAATGAATACAGAAAAAAAAGGAAGGGAAAGAAGGATAACTGGAAGCAAAAAAATGTAGACCTGAAATACAGATCACTCTACTCAAGGGAAGATTAATAACCATTTTCATTGAGCTGCATTAATGATTTTTAAGCAACTTGCTTCTGTTAGTAATTATTCTTCATAGTCTCATCTCTTGTAACAGCCAGTTTCATGGTAAATGATGTATTGGAGATTTTCTATGTAGGGAAAAATAAATCAAGGAAACATACACAGAAAAGTCTTTTACAGAGTTGGAATACCTGGAGCAATTCTGTGGATTGAGTGCAACTGAGGCTTGTCACAGAGGCCTTGAATGATGCAGTTGCTGACTGCAATGAAGATTTATCAGAGGTGAATTTGGTGCATTATGTAAAACGCTATATGCCTGAAAGGCAAGACACGAGCCCCTGTGCTTACATCCCACTGTCCAAATGATGTGTGTGACAGATAAGTAGGGATAAAATGAGGAATGTGTTCTGTATTTATCTTAGACAAACATTTGTTGATGGTTCAGATTGAGATTTTTTGGTAACAAAACAGAGAAAATATGCATAAGGAATACAATGAAGAACGCAGTCTCTCAGTCCTGGAGAAGGCTGGGACCCACAGGTTGATTAGGAAAGAGAGGCAAAGGTGACAAGAAGGGGCATTTGCTGTCTATGCATAGAAGTGGCTTCAATACAGATAGCTTTGCTCTTTGTGGACCTGCTACTCATGATAAAGGTAGAACTGGTTGGAGATATCATGGCTTTGGCACTGACAAGGAGACTGTAGTGTTTAAGATCTAGAGGGAACTGAGCAAGGTAACCAGCCAAAAACAGCCCTGTACTTTAGGAGAGTAGATTTTGAGTTAAGTGAACTGGTAGGAGGATCCTGTAGGAGACAAAGGAGCCATGGAGAGCCGGCCAGTCTTCAGAGACGTCATCCTCAAAGGACAAGAATCGACCACCCTGACCTGAGTTATTGATAGGCATTTGATAAGCTTGTAGCAATTGTGGTAGACTCCTGCTTACTGGAAAAAAACAAATTACATGCCTATACTTAAAACCAGTGAGGAGGATACTGTTCATCCTAAACTCTATGTCTGGGAAGACATAGATTATAATGTGTCTGAAAAACTGGTGAGATACTGGGGTAAAGAGAGCAATGGTGAGTGGTTACACAACCAGCTGGTGTTTGGTTGTGGATGCCATCCTTCAGGGACTGATATGGCACTGTTTATCGTCATGTTCTTTTCATCTTCATCATTTGATGTCTTCATCAATGACCGGGATGATTGTACAGAGGAACTCAAGGAATTCAACAAAGGGAATGCCACATCCTGTATCTGGCATGGAATAACCCTAAGGAGAGGTACAGGCTGAGGCCAATAAGATCAAAAGCAGATTTGCAGAAGCAGATAGGGGTTCCTGGAGGGTATCAGTTTGAACACAAGTCAACTGTGCAACCTTGCAGCCAGGAAGGTTGCCTGCATACTGAACTACATCAGAAAGAGAATAACCTGCGGGTTTTGTGAAGCTGTCCCTCTGTCTGACAGTGGTGAGTCACAACTTCGAGGTTGTGCCCGGTTTTTGATCCTTCTACAAAAAGAAGCCTACAAACTGGAGAGTCCAGAGTACGTCCATTATAATAGTGAGGGGACTGGTGAATACTATGCAAAACAAAAAGCTGCCGAAGGAAGAAATATTTAGCTTGGAGAAGAGAAGTTTGTGGTTGTTATGTGATGTAGTTGCAAGTTTTTAACTACCTAAGAGGTTCTGCAGGGAAAATGGAGCCAGACTCTTTTTACAGGCACACCTCAACAAAATAAGAGGTTATTGCCACAAATGGCAGGAAGGAAAACTCTCACTAGACATAAGGAAAAAAAAGCACTTACAGCGCAAGTGATAAAGCACTAACACAGATTGTGGAATATCTATTTTTAGATGTGTTCAAAAGGCTCTGAGCAACCTGGTCTAACTTTGAAGTTAGCCCAACTTTGAGTGGAAGAATGGACTAGATGGCCTCTGGGAATCCCTTCCACCCCAAACTACTCTATGGTTCTATGGTTGCGTGCCCAGGCTCACTCATGGCAGGATCTAAATCTACAACTTTATAGCAGACATGTAAAACGTGGCAAGGTATTTTCCAAAACTATACAGTTAATACATCAAATGTTATATACAAAAGTAATCTCTTTCACCCTACCTTATGTATTTATATTAATCCTCTCCAAGAGTCTGTTTCCAAGATGACTGGTTGCTTCAAATCCACTTGGTCAGACCTGAAAGTACATACTCACAAATCTGGCAGAAGTCGGCTTCCAGTGGCATACCTATAGCAACTGAATGGGCAACCAAACCACAATCATTCTTGATGAAGCTGTGTTCCTAATTCACCTGAACTTTCTGAATACTAGCACACGTGCTCATCATTATCCATTTTGACCTCTACAGGGTTTCAATGTACAAATTTGTATTACTACATACAATTTCTAAATTTTATATTTTGTACTATTTTTTAAGGCTAACTTTCAGCCTGCATCAACACAATTCCAAATTCTGCATGAGTTAGGAATATGTAATTGACCATAAGTCTCAGTCAAATGCCGGCTGTCATCTCTAATAACATACCAAGCACAACAGGCAAACAGAGAAGTTCTAATAACAAGTGAAAACACTGTCAAACTGAATTTATTTCCAGATGTGGAGAGAGAGGTTTTCACTTCTTCCTCCAGCAGGACTGGTTCTCTAATGCCTTTCAGCATGATTTTTAAGGCATTAATTTGTTATGTAACATCCATCAATTATAAAATATATTTATGAGGTCTTGCTAGCAGTTGTTAACAGCAGTATTGTGGGATCACATTTACAAGGCCTAATGAAATGGGAGAGCAAGAGTAATTGGATTGAAATTGGTAAATGAAAACTCATTCTGGGGGAAAAAAGGTGTAAAATTGATGAGGTCTGACGTGTCATCAAATGGTGAGGATTAAATTAAGATCCAGTGGAGACATATACAGTGCTTATTGTAAGTGTTTAATTGCAAGAATAACAAACGCCTCACAGAAACACACAGTTAAACATTACCCCTTTTTCTAGTCCTAAATGGAGTCATGTGGATAAATCTTTTCCTATCCTCAGACTGAGCATTTGTCCCACATTTTTATGGGTTTTCTGTTTATTTGTAAAATAGAAAATATAAAGTCAAATATTTTTCTTTCAAAGAGAAAGTTAATTTGGTGAATTTAAGTCAGATGCTGGCAAATACTTTATCTGTATTCTTAGAAAAATAATCTAAATACATTCCAGCTCATTCTCAGATGAAAAATTAGGCATAAGGAAAGCTAGAATTATGAAAACTTGAGGTTTCTTCTCCTTTAAGAAAAAAACAGTTGCTAGTAATAAAAACTGTTAACCAGTGAGCTGAATTTGAAGGTCTCCAGTCAGTGCCAATTATTTCTGGCAGGAACGAAAAATGGTTCCAGTGTCACAAATTGCTCCAAAAGTTTAGGGTGTCTTTGGAAGAGACTGAGTGGATCCAATAATGATTTTTTTTGAGTAATTACCTGTAATGTCAGTAGGTTTCTTTCTTACTCTAGTCTAAAACCACAAATCAATACACTACAAATAAAAGTTTTCCATCATGTGGCTTAATGGATAAAATCAAATAACGATAAACTGATAAATTGTGATGAATTTGCAGCTTCACACAAGGCTCTCTTCATACAAGATGTTCTGTTCTCAAGGTTGTTAAGCCTACAACCTGTCTTCTCAGATGACCACTCATCTCTCATACAGGTTACTTATCTGAGATCCTTGTCTGCAGTACAGATCAGCAAATAAAATAACCAAAACCCCCTGTCTGGTGCATGTTATGTGAAGATGTAAGAAATATTCCATAAACGCCTGATCAGCAACTTCAGTACTTTGCCTGTCCCCAGGCCTGAAATGACTGTTAACAAAACTATGACAAAATAAAGCCCAAACAGTCAAAGTAAGAAGTCCAGTTTGCTTGCTGATAGCAGCTATGGTGCACACAGTAGTAGCTGTAAGTAGTACCTGTAAGTGGTGCACAAAAGAAAATTCTGGTTTGTCTAGCAAACTGACTGCAGTATCATTCCATTTTTCCCTGAAAAAGGCAACAGCCCCAGATTTTGTGTGGATAGTATATTCTGCCAACTGAACAGCTTACTGATAGTAACAGCAGAATAAACAGTAGAAACAAATTCATTTTTGCAGCCTGGATATTGTCTTTCAGAAAGATGTCTTGCCTGCTGGGAGATTTCACTTTAGAATAGGAAGTCACTTGTGTGATGAGCACAGAAGAAAATGAAGGAGATTTCTCCTGCTGCCTGCAATGTACTGGAGGACTGTGTCTTCTGCTGCATCTTGACAAGCACTCCAGCTTTACTGTAAATCATCATATAAGGTTGCCCAAAGGGTGCAAAGGACTGACTGTGGACCTCTATGTGCACTTGTGCCTTCCAGTGTGTAGTAGGTTACCTACGTGCATTTTCTGTAGAGTATTAATAATAGTCCTAAAAAGGACAGCTCTAACCATGTCACTTACAAAAAATCTCTAGGCTGAACCACTGGACAGCAAAAGTCAGAAAATTTTTGCTACTCAGTTCCACATTGAAAGTAATAATTTTTCCCCACAACATAACAGAACTCAATAGCTTGGTATTTAAAATAGAGTGCTTGTTTTAGAAAGACAGCTAATCTTGATACAAGGATGCCAAGTGACAAATTCACAACATTCCTTGGAAATCTGTTCCAATGATCAGTTACTCTCACTTAAAAAGCTGCATCTTATTTCCAAATTAGTTTAAGTTCAGCTTCAAGCCAATTGGTTCCTATTACATATTTGCCTCCTCTAATGAAGTTTCTATGGTACCAAAAGTTTTCTTGCTGTATAGCATTTTTCAATTCTACCATGCTGTGAAAGGGGGGAAAAGAATATAGAAAAGGCACATATTTTGAGCTAGGAGATTTTCTCCATGGGAAATCCGTAACAGCAAGTTCTTTATTCCTGAAATACTAATTTGCATGTGTGTGCTAACAACATAAATTTTGACCACTCTGGCCATGAAAGTCAGCTCAAAACACACCCTGTACTATGACAGCACATTGCGAGAGACAAGAAGTTTCTTACTCCATGGAGCCCGAACTCTGAAAATCTAGCCCAGATGCTGCTGCTGCTATGAGAGCAAACAGCCATGGTGTGACAGCAGCTGTTGCTAGGATCTGGGACAGGTTCCCTCTGTACCAGCAGTCACCTGTTGAAAAAAAATACCAATTTTACTTCTGCTGCTGAAAAGCCTTGAGTCTTGATACCTGACATTTTACTGTGGAAATCCAACTGCCAGCACTAAAGGATGAAAGAACACAAAAATCTGTTCCTAATTTACTGGCTGATACAGTAAATACAATAATTATATTACTACTATGTTAGAAATACTGCCAAGGTGGATCATACTTCTCGCTAGCTTGCTAGGTGATTACATAAATACCTCAGAATATTTACTCTGAGAAGTCCTTCTCAAGCTAGGTGTTTTTCTGAATGGTTGTTTCACATCAAAATCTGTCAACAAGACAGAAAAATCACAGACAATGCCAATTTCTCTGTTTGTTTAGATTGTATTTATTTTTCAGTGTTCATTCTTCTTTTTTCAAATTAACACAGCTGTTTTGCCTAGGAAAATCATTACTCACTAATCATAACAAAGATCTGGTAGCGAGGGACAAAGTATCAGCAAGTTTACAAGTTGTTGGGTTCCAAATTGAATGAAAGGAAGCACCTTGGGCACTATCCCATGCTGCAAGTTGACATGTCATTCTACAGCCTCTAGTCTGACCTTTTCTTAACATCAGCTGGATAACAAAGAGACTATGCTGCCAGAGCAGCTGCTGTACCTCTAGGCAGGTAATAGTATCATCTTCATGAATGACATCTATGTCACATTTGTGGCACATCAGGAAGTCCTTAAAACTCTGCAGATAAAAACAGCGCAAGATTTTCATATTGACCTTGAGGTGATGATCTAATATGGTCACTTGCAAACTGCAGACGTGGAGGCCAGCCATGAAACAATGGATCTGTTAGAAATTTTTGTTATGTCAAATATCCATTTATATCCTCAGTGATATATTCATCTTATTTTCAGCAGGGAAAGCAGAAAAAAGCCCTGTCATCTTTGATAATGATTCTGTTTCTATAAACATACTCATCTATTTAATTTTAAACACGATTGTCTGTTCATGGAGTATCTCAGAGCCTACAATTATGACCTGTTTAACAGAAACTGGTAAATATTTCTACCTCATTCATTTATTCAAAGCGACACTAAGAATTACACTTAGCCTTCAACAGACAGATATATTCTGCATTGATGAGATGACCTATTGTTTTCTTTAAGCAGCACTGGAAATTAACTAATAATATTCTTTGCTTTATATATTTTGTTTTGTTCCTAATCTGAAGTAGTTCTTTACCTTTCCTGCCTTAATTTATTTTATTTATAGTTAGATATATTTTATAGAAATGGAAACCAGAAATGTGGAAATGAATAGGTCAGTGTTAGCATTCATAGAATATGTGCATTTCTGTAAAACAAGAATTACGTGTGCAAGAAAAAAAACAAACAGGCTTTAATAAGCTACACCACTCCCTCATCTGGAGCAGCAACATAACCAAACAGAACAGGCTAGTGATGTACTACTGTTTTGCCATCTAATGAAACTTGTAACTAAGCATCCTAAACGTGCTTGGCAGATTAGTCTGAATGAAAGCCACAAAACCCAGTACTCAGGACAGTAAACTCCTTAAGCAGACAATAGAAAAAGTAAGGAAAAATGCAAATGTGTAGCTTTCTTGAAGACATAGGCCTTTGCTGGTCATAGAAAGGCTTTCTTATCCAGTTGGGTTTCATAATCTTCAATTGTCTTCTGGAGCTGGCACCCTAAGAACTCACAGAATCAGGGAATAGTTCAGATTGGAAGGGACCTCAGTAGGTCATGTGGTCTAACCTACCGCTCATGATGAGGCCGCTGCTTGAGGCAACCTCCTTACTACAATCTGCCTGAAATCTTTGGATTTTCTCCTCCTGTCACCTGGTAAAATTTCTTAAGTTGGGGAATTCCGGGTTCTTTTGGTCCTTTATGTATTGTAGCACAAGTCAGTATCTTTAGCTTCTTTTCCATTCACTAAGCAATGTTTAGAGCAGGGGTGTCAAACTCATTTTCACCAGGGGCCACATCAGCCTGGTCCTGAAGAGTAATGTGTGTCACGTACTGCACGCATGACTGACAGGAGCATAGGGGCAAGGAGATAGGTGCTGTTGCTGGGTAGAAACAAGGTGCTGGGCCAGACAAAAAAAATGTTCAGGGCTGGATTCGGCCCATGGACTATGTATTCACCACCCATAGTTTAGAACATTAAAACTTCACAGAAGTGAAAGGGAAAATCCAACACAGTTTGAACACACTGTAGAATGGCAAAGAAGAAGGGGTCACAACAGTTGTTTGAGGGGCTTTAGATGGAAGATGAACTGTGACTCTCAGGTGTTGTTAAGAGTATGCAAATAGAGAAGATTGATACTAGTTTTCAGGATATCTCAGTATTGCTCTCAAACATTTTCTACTCCATCTAGACATAATTTACAGGTTTTTTCTCTTCCTATATTCATAGTCAGACTGTGCCACTGAAACAGTCTGTATCTTAAAAATGCCTTCAGACCTCGTCCATGGGTAGGCAGGTAAGTGTTTAGTGTGTAGAAGCTTAATGGAAAACTAGTTGTTTGACATGGTAAGAGATGTGACAGCCTAAGCATATGCAGATGCTCCAAACAGCTATGAAAATCTGCTGAAGGTATATATATGTATGGTCAGGCTCCAGAATAAGGTAGAACTCGGTGACTATTCCTGATATTACAACTTTAAGCACAGGGGCAAGTCCTGCTAACTGATTATCATAAATGACCCGAATTTTAGCAAGTTAGGAGGGGGGTTTGTTACACTTCAATGCAATTTCACATATTCCATGCTCTTCTCTTTCTTTTTTCCCCAATATGTTGCCACAGTTTTCTTATGCCATTCTGAGAAATATCAGCTAGAAAGCGAGTCTAAGCAGTGAATACCACAATGTTGGTTTCCATAGGAATTGTAAACACATGGAAATAAAAAGAATAGAAGATCTGCTTACAAGCCAAGTGGATAATCTACATAATTCAGGACCTGAATACTAGAGTCTGTATAAAATATTCTTTTTTTCTTCTTTTTGAGGACTGTTTCCAGAGTGAAGCTTCCATAATTAAAGCCTCAGTCTGAATGAGGTCTGGAACTACATTATGTTAATGAATGATTTCTTATGTTAACTCCAGAGCACTGGCACCATATAGGGACTTAAAGTACAGGTATCAGTTGATACTTTTCAAAGTAAAGCCAGACATTTTCCTGTGTTGACAAAAGAAATCTGGTGGTAAATCAGTTATAAATTGTTTTTTAAAGCCAAAGGCCAGTATATTAGAAGCTCATATTTTAAAAAATAGCAACTTCAAGAATGGTTAATAAGAGTTAGTTAGATATCAAACCCTGAAATTTAATATAAAGATGCCAAGAAGTAATTACTTGCATGAACTTACCTGTTTGTAAATCAACCAGGGAAGGATATGCAGGACAGTAAATAAACACCTATATGGTAACACTCAGCTAGGCCCTACCTACAGGACGATGTAACTTCAGAACTTACTAATTAAAGATTTTTTTCTTTCCTTCAGAAAGAGAGATCTGAAAATGAGAAAATCCTACAGTACTGCCTTCATGATCGGAAAAAGAATGAAAAACACTCCCTCACACAGTAGTCTTTTTGTAAAGATTGGATGAAAGCCGGGCCCTGGCAGTTCAGGATGGGAAAAAAAATTAATTGTGTACAGAGACATGAGACAGTAATAACTCACACAGGCTCATTGCTTCATGCCAGATAAAATAAAAATGAAGCCAAGTGAAGGAGAGCTGCTGATGAAACTAGTGCCATCCATTTTTCCCCACCAGTTGGAAAGACAAGAAAAAAAGAGAATAAAAACCTTAAATACCATATTATTCCTTCCACTCTCTCTATGTCTGATCCAGCTAATCTGAAGAAGAAATACAGTTAACGCTCCTAGGAGATATTATTTTTGTTGGACGAACACGCAGATCTGGGCTACGTAATCGAAGTGAGGATCTTTGTTTAGCAAAAAAAAAATCCTGTGAGAGCCATCTGACATGGCATATTGAAGAGGAGAAAGATGATTGTGGGAAAAATAGATATCTTTTATTAGCAAACTTTTGGCAGTCTAGGAGCTCTTTTCAAGACACAAGTACATGCAAATGTGCACACACAGAGTATCTTCTTGTTGATATTTCAGATTAGTCATTTATTTAACCTAAAATAGATCTTCCAGATCTGTTATTAGTACAAGAAAAACAGTAAGAAAAACAAGTCTGTAAAATTCTGCTTAATGTACATGTGTTTCTAAAAATTGTATTATTAATAAATGTATGGTACCACTGTTAGCAGTGCTGTTGCCACTGAGACCCTGCAAGTGAAATCTGCCAGGAATTTCTAGCAAAATAAACCTGACTAGGCTGAACATTCTCCATGCTGGCGTAAATGCAGCAAAAACCTATAAAATTGACCACTGTTTCATTTTGATTGCAACACCTCATAGTTTAAAATTCACTCAAGTTCTTGCCGTTCTGTTTAAATAACACATTTGTATGTCAATATCTATCTGCATAATCTTTTCTAAGGTGACGTTACAGCTTTAATTTTTACTGAAGGTGCATGTTGTACCCAAATTTAATTCCTATTCTTCGTAAAATATATCCATGTTGATGTATTTTATGCGTTCATAGATACACACACACACAGAAATCCATTTAGTACTATTCAGGAGCATATTTGAAAATATTATAGTTATATTTATACCTAACTTTACAACACTGAAAGAGACAGAATTCTTTCATCTAAAGTCAATATCAGTTAAAAGCCATAAAAGATTCTTAGAATGATTAGTACCAGTATTGTGTACATCTGCACTGAATTAAAAAAGCAAAGCATGAAAAACTTGTTTTGAAAAATAATCCTGTAAGAAATGCAATATATTTCTAAAGGGATAACAGTACAGATGTATTTATTTTTAAAATGTTCCTAATGCTTCCCTGAGTACTTATCTTACTAGTGTAATCAAAGCACTATTTACAAAGAAACATCATATCTTTATAAATACTTCTCAAAGCATATTTTGAAGTTAATGTAGTAGTGTTTGAGGTGTGGTATCAATTGAAAACTGCATAGTAGCATTCACCCTCACTCAGAGACATTTTTGCTGTCTCTTCTGTGATGACTTTTTAGTGACTTATGCTCCTTCCTAGCTGTGCTGAAAAGCATGCAGTGAGCTGCTGAAAAATAACATGAGCTCTAGGAAGTAACTTCACCTCTTCATAAGTGGTTGAATGGAGTTAGATAATCTAAAGGTAATCAGGTGAGTAGGAAAAAAAAATTAAGTACAAACTCATGTGATAGATAAGAAAACTGTAAACAACTTTGGGAAAAAGTGATTGCCCAACACAATTTTGACCAAAAAATATTGATAACCAATAGTTACATAAAAATTCATTACTTGTGACTATGTAGGTACTTACAAGAAGATCCAAAAATATTGCATTTGTTACCAGGCTAGCTCTCTATTTTTCATTTATATAAATATCTGAATCCATACGTTTGTTTATCTGTAACTTAGAGACAATAACTATCTATCCACGAGTTCAGAGATCTCCCTCAGCATTCCATGAAGAGGCTGAGGCTGCTCTGTGACGGTTTTACAGAGAGCTGGCATTTGTCTTTCTGCAAAAGGCTCTTGCTTATGTCCCTGTTTCAGCTGGTGATTCTGTGATCACATCAGATCAGAATATACCCCTGACGGGTACAACCTATAAATCAGTAATTCACAGGATGACCTACCTTTTCTGTAGCAAGTATAAAAATTACAGCTGGCATCTGGTGTAAACACAACTGGATATGACTTCAGGTGTGCTATGCAGAAACCCCCAGAATATTTATTTAAATGCTGCTATTCCTCTGTGAACTAACTTTCTCATTTGTGTGTTTCAGCAAAGCCCATAAAATCTTACCATAGCCAAATGAAGCTTTTGAATTATGTTTAAATGTCCTTTTTTCAGTATTCACTCAGCTCTTATTTCAATATACCTGAAAACCTGACAGGATACACAAAAATGAGGTTCCATGTTGTTTATTACTTTCACTTTTAAATACGTCAATTAAACTAACTCTTATACCAGAACCTCACCTTTTAGATACCCTGCCAGGGTTTGATATTTCCAGTTTTTATAAAGTGAAAAGATTTTCTTAAAGCTTTCTGCAGCTGCAGCATTTCTAAACAAGTGTAAGAGCAAAGGCGCAAACACAGAAACTTTATAAGCCTCACAGTCCCTGGCTGTGTAATTAAATGGAAATACTTCTCAGCTTCAGGAACACCTGTTGCACGCTCCTCAGATATTGCTGTTTCCACTAGTTTTCAAAATAGAAAGAGATGGTCAAGACTTTCTGTGCCAAGTTTAACAAGGTTTCTGGATGCCGGGGCTAGAATTCGTGCTTGTCTTGCAGTGCTGCGTGCAGCAGGACCTCATGCAGCAGTGAGCCCCTGCCACGGTGGAGGAGGATCAGGCTTTCCCAATGACATGGGGGAAGGAGCACTGTGGATAAAGTTCCTACGTACCCCCAGGTCTGTGACAAGGGGAAGAAGTCCCACCCTGTGAGTTGCACCAGGCAAAGATGAATAAGAGAGCAGTGAAGGAAGATGAAATAAAAGATCAGACCTACTGCAGGGTGAGTGCCTGAAAGGCACATAGCTGTGTTAGCGTTGTTTGCACAGTTTGGCTGATTTTTTTTGACACTTTCTTTTGAAAGTAACGCTGCCAAAGGAAATATTTGTGAGGGAAAATGATGAAAGAGGTTTTAAAAGCAGTACTGATTGATGCCCAAGTTAACACCACCACTCCTTCAAGTAGCCTAGTCAGATCTTCAACAACCAGCACAACACAGTTTCACGTTTGTTACCAGCCTTTCAAGCGCATAGCATCCTCAATACTGTGTTGGGACCTCACTAATACTGGGAGAAGATTTGGATACGGGGCTCACCAAGATAAATTAAGAGAAGGGAGAATCTTGTTTCCTTATTTTTCCAGGAAACTTCCCCCTATTTCTTCTTCAGAAAGAATATATTTAGTTGTTTTACGGTGTACAACACATTCTGTCCAGTGGCATGTAAATACAAACTCAGAACAGACACGATAATGAGAATTTTCAGTAACAGTGTCCAAATGCCAAATGCTTTATTGGGGCATTCATAGCAATGTAGATATAAAGGACTTAGCCTTTATCCACCAGGCACTCTTTACCCACACTCTGCTTTAGACTCTCAGTAAAACTAATAGATTATTTTAATTCAGAGAATATGATTTACTCTCCCCATGCCAAGTGATCTTTGTTCAGACTTGCCCAGGAAATCTGTCTTGATATAAGAATCCAATTAAAGGTTTGGCAAACAGAAGAAAACTGTGTTGTTATCAGAAAGTGTAGCCTAATTTTATATCAAGACAATGTTACTAACCATAGCTTTATAAGCATTTGAAACATGAACACAGTATCAGAATCCTTAGCAAATAAAAAAAATTAAGACAAAAAACTTGAAAAGGTAGAAAAATTTTTGCAACGTTATTTTTAATGGAGGTGTCCAAATAAGCACGCAATACTTCAAACATACCAAGAAGTGCATCATATTCCAGATCTTGAGATATTATTTCTGTTATGAACTATATTTGACATTTAGCAAAGGACTGAAATTCCATTTTGCGTGAAAATAGAACACAAATATAAGAAGAAACTATTATTAGCCAAGTCTCCAGAGTGATATTAAGAACTGTTTAGAAATACCGGCTAATTATTCTACACAGACATCACCTTCTGAAGAGTATATCTACCAAGTAAATCGCTAGGGCACGGAATAAGTCAGCTGACCAAGATTTACCAAGAACTCTTGTATAGGGAAAGCTCATGAGCTTAGTAATGATCCCAGGTGATTAATAAGCTAAGGAGATATTGCAGCTTCTTGATATTTTCAGCTAACACATTTCATCCACATAGCCACCAGTGCATCTAGGTTGGAATATGACAAGTGCAGCTCAATGTATCAGCACAAATCCATATGTGGTGCAGACCACTGCTTCATTATTGTATTCAGCTGTGTTGAAACGGGTATCTACCACCAAGATTGAGAGACATACAAGAAACACTCCTCACATTGTGGTCTCATCTTTTGTATAAGCACTGAGCTGGTAGAATTAATTCAACGTGTCTACAATTAGTTGCATGTGTAGAAACTCAGAACCAAGTATTTCCATCAGAATATGCGTAGCAAATTTGAGATGTTTCATTAAGGATGATCATTTTTGCCAGTTTTCTGGTAACTTTTCAGGATTCTGGAATTCTGTGGGAAAGGAAAAGTCCAAGGTTTCTATTGGACGGAACATTTTGTGCAACTTTTTCCTACGTTTTTAAATTTTCTGTTCTGTTTTACTTTCATGCTCTTCAGCCACTCCTCCCACACAGAGTCTGAATACTTGGGCCAAACATTTCCAACAGGTGAGTGTTCAAATTCCATGCACCTGCCCAAGGCCTCACTCATTCTTTGGAGCCAGCACTCTGCAAATGCACCCCAGACCAACCTTCACATGGTCAGTGGGAGCTGCAGAACTCAGTTTGACCCATGCAGAAGTCCTTATCCATAAGGAGAAGACATCTTTAAAACAATGAGTACCTGCTTGCTTTGTCACAGTTGTGATGTAAATTGAAATTGCTACAAGATAGGCATATTCTGAGCTGGAATTTCAACACTTCACTTAAGTAAAATGTAGTACTGGCAGCTAAAAAACAAACATCTGCCAATTCAAATAAACTGTAGAAATAATGTTCTGAAACACAAACACCTTCTGACAGTTTAGGGAGTCTGGGCAGAGTTGGCAGTAAAAACTACAGCTGAGCTGCCCAATGCCTACCATTATAAGACGTTGTTTTAAGTTGTTTATAAAACTTTGCCAAGCTTTAATTCTTCGAGTTAAGTTTTCCCAAACAATGTATCTGTCTCAGGCTGACTTATTTTGGAAAGTTTCATTAAAATGGTTTGATCATTTCCAAATCATTTAGAGAAAAGTGCAATGTCACATTCCTGTTAAAACATAAATAAACTGAACAATAGCTTTGCTGAGAAGTCCTAAGGTATTGAGCTTTGGAGAGGGAACTTTAGAACTGCCTCAGCATCCAGAACATGCTTTGGCTGGTCCTGTAAAAATCCAGGTACATTTTGTCGGACATAAACTTCTGAAAAACTTTGTTTTGTGCTCTGTAGATTCTTGCTCAAGATGGGTAGCTGAAGTCCCATGAGATCTTATTTTCAGAGGGCACAAACTCACTCTCATCCCCTCCTCCATGACAGCTGTGGCAAACTGCATTGGGAGGCAATTTCACCTCTAAATTAAAGGTCCAGTTAACTCAGGGTGTAGATCTCAAAGTCAACATTTTATAGTCAGTTTCCAGGTGGGCAGCCACAAAGTTTCTGTCCAACTAAGAGTACAAGTTAGATGCTCTGCACTGTTCTTACTGGTCTTAGATGAAAAAACACATTGGGCAACTTCACAAGCATTTGAATCAGGTCCACTGTCAGCAGGCCTCTATTGGGAAAAGACTACACAGACACATGCAGATACAGCCAGGTGCCTTACTGACATATTGTATTAGTCAATTAGATATCAACACCATGGAACAGGAGTGGATTTGCAGAGTGCTGTACCTGAGCTACAATCTCTCCGCAGGTCATATTGGCATGGGCCCAGAAAGCTGCTGCTGCTGAAGCAGAGGTTTTGTTCCCAGGAAAGAGGTCGCTTGTATGTGGCCAACTTGAAGCTCGAACAGAAGAATTCAAGAGTAATTTCATGCAGCCGTGTGTACCTATCTTCCACGTAATGTCTCTCCATTCTGTACTGTGGGTGAGTGTGGAGTTGGACATAGCTCTCTAAGGGTATTTGTTGGCCTAGAAGTTGAAAGGGTCTTTAGCTAATGTCTTTGAAAAAGAAGTAGTTCGGATGATTTGTACTGCCCTCTGAAGAAGGCATTTGAAGTCATTCACCACAGATTGTTGTTTTCATGTCAGCGTTGAAGAAAAAAATCTTCATCTGAAGGTTGATCCTGATTTAATGCTTTGCTTTTTCCAAAATTATTTGTGTTTGTTTGACTTGTGACATTCTTTTATTGAAGCATCAGTGCAGGTCTGATTTTTTCAGTATGCAAAAATGCTTCAGTTTAGCAACAAATTATTAGATGTGGATCAGATCTGCCTGGATTAAGATTTACTGTACTGGTACCAAATTAGACATTTTTCAGTGTTTTCTGCCAGCTTTAAAATAAATTACTATGAAATTGTTCTCCAGTTTTATTTCAAAAAAAGGTAAGTGACACCATTGAAACACTATCTTGCACAGTGTGTGAGAAAGATTTTACTTCTGTGGCATCTTCTTTCTGTAGGATCTAGGGTTTTACAAGACAGGAAAAATGTGGATTTATTAAGTGCATCATAGCTATACTGTAATGGTAGTTCTCTAGTAAAAGTGTGAGATTACTTTGATGTATGACATGCAGTAATGATGTATGACATGACCGGCAGTAATTTATGTCAAATGGCATTAGATGTGAGAGGTCAAAGGTAAAATTTTGTCTCTGCAGTGTGTTTTTCTGTTTAATTAATATCTGCTAGACAAGACAGGTATGACCTGCAAATGTGTGATAGTGTCCTGGTCTTGTACAAAGGCAGACCTACAATGGTTTTCAAGGACTGGTTGTAGTCACATGACCCAGACCAGCATTTGAAGGAGTTATTTAGAGGCATCACTTGCTTCAGCAGCCACTGACATAAATTTCACTCTGTAGTGTGCTGATGAGCCTAATTTACCTGACTTCATATAATTACAGATTTTTTTGTACTGATAGCTGATTTGAAACTGTTGTTCACAGGCAGAAGAATTAAAGAGGGAAAAAGATCAGCGAACTGGCTCACAACTGAATGGCAATATAGGCATAAGGGGACAGAGAAGTCTCTATGTGATAGTTTTTCTCTAGTGAGCTGAAGAGCCAGAGATGTATATAAGGAATGGAAACTCTTTGTAGATCATTCCAAAGAAAATCAATATGGGAGAGAAGATCATCAGCCTCTTCCTTAAGTGGTTCTTCTGCCAAATTCCACATGCTTGTAAGCAGACTGGGAAAAAAGGTGGATACATTCTGCTGCTTATAGAAGAGAAAAACTCTAGAAGATCTGCCTATAATACAATCTCTGTATTACAAATGACTGAGGAAAACAGAGTACATACAGGATTCACACGAATTGCTGGGATCAACAGCTTCTGAGATGCCTTTGCCAATGTCTTAAAAAGAAAACTCGATTGTGCTGAAGAGACATCTCTTACTCTGAACTGCTTTGTGCTGTGCAGTGTAGCCCAAGCCAAGCCTTTGAAAAAACGAACTACAACCTACATGAAAATTCAACATCAGCGTTACAGGGAAAAGACCAAAGTATTTCCTTTGCAGGGCTTGTGCAGATCAAGAAGGTATCATCTGAAAGACAGCTTATCCCTGGAGAATACACCAAATGGTTGCCTGTTTAGCCTAGCAAGCCTCTCCTAGTCTTTTGAGAGGTTGCATACAATTACTGTTCTCTCAAAGTGGATCGCAAGGTTTAGCACCTGTTTAGTCTACTCAGAGTCTACCCAGACATGACTATCAACACAACCAGCCTCTGCTGCTCCTGCTGCAAGATGGGTACCAAATACTCAGGACATTCTTTCAAAAGTCAAACAGGCAGTTTCCTGGATATAGGAGATTGGTGGGAAAGTTACTGCAGCTTTAAAAACATTGTTTTACCCTAACCATACTAATCAGACATTCAGAGTATTATATAGGGAACCCACAGTAAAAGTACAGTAAGGGTAAGCTTTTGCCTTAGGTGCACTAAGTGCAAGTTCACAGGATTGTTATTGTGCTCTGATCATTCCTATCAACATTGTGAGATCTTCTTCAACTGCAGTTTTAACAGACATGAAAAGGTACTTCTATAGTATCTAATTTTGAAAAAAAATTGAGGTATGTGGTCATTTGATGCAGTTGCTGTAGCCTTCCACCATGCGTCAAAGTGCTTAAGCACATGTTTGGAGTTCAATAGCTTCATGTTAAGCGCAGGATTCATGCATGTGTGGAACTGAAGTCTTATAACTTAAGCACAGTACAAAGTTTAAATCAATCTAATATACAAGTAGCATAGACATAATCAAAGAAAACTGCAATGAATGCACACGGTAAGCATCACCTTGAAACTGAGATTTTATAGATATTGATTAAAAAAGATGCTGTGAAGTCTTTTCTTAAAAGTTAGACACAGCAAAGTCAACAGAGAGCTTTAAAATATCAGGTTCCTGGTACCTGACCCTTCTACTCTCCATGACAACAGTGGCAGCAAAAAGAAAAAATCAAAAAAGAAGAAATACACTGTCATATTTCTTCTGAGCAACAAGAAAACCAAATTCACTGACAAAAGACTGACAAACTGAAGGAGCCAACACTAACCAGAAAGAGCATGCAGACTTTTGTTAAACAGTTTTGTAAGTGACTGAATGGGTGAAATATTTATCCAAATTTTAATATGCCATTTGAAAGCATTTTATTTTATAGAAAGAAAACAAAATTAACTATCTTAATAAAACTGTTTTCATATAGAAAACAAGCTGACATTAAAAAAATAACCTGAGTATTATATATAACACTTATGACTAAAGTGTTTTATAAGTGCCTTATAAGACTTAAATAAGGAACTTAAATAAAATGTATTTTTATACCTCAAACATACCTCTTCTAGTGATAAATGCTAATTAATACATAAAAGTTTATCAGAATAGTAATTAATAATACTGAGAAGAAAGAGAGAGGGAAAAAATAGAATGTTTGGAGATAATATAGAAAGCAAACAGAAGACAATTTTTTTCTAAGTAATATGCCACCAGGGGAAAGGGAAAAATTTCCAATAAACATTCAATATTTTAGAATTCCTGCCTTGATTTTTCTTGATTTTTCAGTCCAAGTGTAATTATACTCTTCATGCTGATTGCCCTTTCTTTCAGAAATGAATAAAGAAGGGAAAATAAAAAAGAAAAAAGACAAATTAGGTTTGTGGAGCTTTTAAATTACTTGAGAATCCAAGCAGAATTGCTCAAAAACCTCACATGACGAATGTTACTGACACAAACTCTTTCTTTAAATTATCAGAAAATTAAGCAATCCACCCTTTTTTCATTTTGTCTATATTCAGTATTTCCCCACGTTTTCTTACCAGTTGCATTAAACTTTATCAAACCAGACATTTTGTTTGACAACAAATTTTCAAGACATAATTGTTAAATTTTGTGTTTATATTTTGTTTTCTGCTGTTTTCTGATATAGATAGATCAATTAAAATCCAGTTAATAATTATTTGATTCTGAGAAAACACAACTTCCATTGTTCACTGCTAGCTTTCAACCATCATAATTCATGATAAATATATTTTATTTTTCCCTGGATAGAGACAGTGATCTGGTATATTTTCCCTGGTCTACACACAGTAAATTTTCTGATCACTATTATTAAATAGTATTTCACTACTGTCCTAAATTCATAGTTTCGGTGCAGTGGAGTCTAAGTTTAAAAAATAAGTCGCAACAGTAAGAAAAAAATAATTGAGATATGTGAAATGTCAAAATTATAGCTTCTTCTTGCAAAGCAGATGATTTATTACAGGTGCTAACTGTTTCTCAGGCAGCAGCAGTCAAAAGAATCCATGACAGAAAATAGATAAACAGGAATGATTTTTTTTTCTTTTAGCTATTAGAAATTAATGAAGCCATTGTCTCCCTTATAGTTCTCGAGTAGTTTTCTTTATTTGATTTTTCAGGGGGTGTTAGAAAAGGTTGGGGAGAGAAGCAGTGTTCAGGATGAAAACACATAGCTTTCAAAAATGGGAGAAAAATCTGCTCGTATATAAACACAGTGGGTCTGTTCCTTAAGAATAAAGGTACAATAAAACAAACAAAACAAAGAAATTGTTATTCTCCTATGAGAATGCCACCCACTAAGTCAACCAAACAGCTCTCCGTAGCATAGATCTGACTCCCTGACAATCTGGCCCTATGTCAAAAGGACAACCTTAGTAAAAAAATCTAAACTCTATCCTCCACGGTGCATGAACATATACAAACCAGCTATTTACAGATGTTCGAGGAAGCCAGTGACAATGTCCTGAAAAGGCACGGTTTAAGTCTCGCCAGGTGGAATTTCTAAAGAGGTACTTGGACAAATTCTTGAGAGCAGTCAGAGCTTGTCCACACCACCCAAGTGGCATCTGTGATCACAAATCAGCCATATATTGCCAGTCAGGAACTCTCTGCCACTAAAAAAAACCCACTTCCCTGGCATATCCATGTCCTTGCCAGGTAACTGTTCCCCTTCCAACATGCAGCGGCACTGGGGCAGTGCTGCCATGGAGCCATTTTGCTCAGTTAGAAGTAGCTGTTTGTAGCATTGACTAGTCTTAGATCTGGGACTGACCTTCATAAAACCCTGGCTATCTGATCTCCCCTCACATCTGATGCAGAAGACACTGTCACCCAGTATGCCTTCACCATCAGTTTGTCAGAGGTAGCTGTAAAGTATAACTCCTGGTTCCATTAGTCTTACCCAGAAGTAGACTATCCAAAGGAGTAAAAGGAGGAAGAAAAAACCACACTCTTGCATCAAAGAAGCTTTCAAAGCATGGGACTGGATGGCAAAGAGACCCATTTCATAATTTTTAAAAATTATTGGCACAAACTTTTGAAACTTTTTTTCCCAGTGCTCCAAGGTGTCCATTAATTTGATTCAAGCTCACTATAAATTTTTTTTGTGGGGCTGGTACAACTGCAAAAAAGCAATCAACTCAAACAATTTTGGGCAGTGGGTACAAAGCACAACAAGACAAGTTAGATTAGCACAAGGTTGAAATTCAGCTTTAAATACTGGACAGTACTTGTTCATATGCCATTTTGCAAATAGTCAACTACATAACCCTGGACAGATCTGGAATAATACCTGTGCTGTACTGGTATCTTTGCAAATAACAGGGATCAGCTCTCAATTTTACGACAACCTAAATATTTCCATCCAATTTATAAACCTACCCAAGTGTCTGAATTTTCAATACACATTGTATATTAAAAAGCAGAGCACACTGACAGCAGGTATGGTTCATTGTCCTCTTTTCCTCTCCAGATCCCAGAGGGTCTTCCACATTGGGCTTTATTGGGACATGCAATGGTAAAATTAGGTAGAATCAAGACAGCCAAGACCTGGTAATATTGGCTATTGATCCAGCTGTACAGAGTCAGATTACTTGGAAAACAACCCTTCAATTTTTCACTCCAGTGACGCTGCAGGGCAGTTTCTTTTAGGATCATTACCCTTGTCTGTAAAATAGAGGAATGTGAGAATGTGTTTGAGTAAATTCTGAACCCATTTGAACTTTGTGGGTTTGAAACTTACTCCTAGAGTCAAATCATTGCTTTCCATGAACACATCACTTCCACAGCTAACCGGGGCATTCACACCAAGATTGTGGTTTAGTTGACCCATAAATCACCCATAAATCACCATAATACTGTGAGGAGTATACTGAGAAATACCCACATTGCTAACACCTTATCACATATGAAAGCTGCTTTAAGGTAGGAAAATCCAGAAGACACATGCTACCTTATTATACTAATTGGCAAAGAAATTAACGTCACTGATGTGCTAGCAAGGGATGCCAAAAGCAAGGCAGCTCTGCAGTGGAGAACAGAGGCACTTAGTCAGTGTGGGATAGCAGGACCTTTAAGCTCAGGGGCAGAAGCTGAACAGAAACCAGCCATAGGCCAACCAGCATACAACCTGACCACACTCGTGAGTTTCTCTTTCATTTTGGTGCCCCACAATATTCTAGAAAAGGCAGAAAGTTCTAATAAAAGGGAAATGTTAAAAGTAAGAGTGGTCTTAATGCAAAACCGGTGTAGCAAGAATATGGGCAGGCCAGTAATGCCAAGAATCATGAGCAAGGAAAGTTGAGGGGACATTACAATTGCTGAAAGCAAAAAGAAGATTTTCCCCAAACATTTTTTCTTCGTTTTCTCCTATCTAATTGCTGTTACGCTACCCTCTACAATGAGGGTCCTTTCTCCTTGCTATTTAAAGATAATAGTTAGATGTGGCACTTTTTTTGATGATTAGTGCCATCTGAGAACTCAGCCTCCCAAATCTCAGCAAACCAGATCACCCAAGTCTGGTTCCATTAGACATTTCATTTTGGGAGATTTTTTGGAGAGTACATCAATACAGAAGGGACACCCCTGAAACAGATACCTTAAAATAGAATACTACATTATATGAAATATATTGAAATAAAAATGAAATTGAAAGAGTTGGGGGCACAGGAGTGCATTGCAGAAGGAACTAACAGACAAAAAGATAGCTATCTTTTTTTTTTATGCACCAGCCTAGGAACTTGTATATAAACTAGTTTAGGAAGCTGATGGAGCTGAAACTTGGGTGAGATATCAGTCTCAGTAGGTACCTGGTCTTATGACAGAAAGCAAGACATGATTCTGAGACTGAGCTAGTTTACATTCTGAAGAATGTAATAAAAAAGACTGAAGAAAGAAAATAAAAAATAAAGGAATTAAGTGTGTGTGTGTGTGTGTGAAGAATGAAAAAAGAAAGAAACTTGAGCAATGGAGAAAGTCTGTCTCAGCAGCAAAACAGACCTTAAAACCAAATAAGGAAAATATACTGTTTTCCCAGTCTCAGGTATACTGAGCACATGGAATGTCCTCAGAGGAAAGAAAGAGTGGCTGTAAAGGTACAAACTCTGACTCAAGAAGTTGTGGCTTTAGACCAGTGACTGTTGGAAGGTGGGAAGGTATGTCAGACAACGATCCCTCTGTATTCACCCTATTTGTTATATTCCTTCCATAAGCATTTGCTATTAACCACTCTCAGAGAGAGATTACCAGACAGTGCAGACCTTCAGTCTGACCCTGTGCTGCACCTCTTAGCTTTTAAGACCAAAAAGTGATGCATGAAATAAACCCAAGCAGCGAGGATTTAAACACAAGTGGCCATAGTGTCTAGATACTTGGATCTATTAAGAAGTGTGTGATCAAAAGCCAAATCCCTGCTGAGGAACCAGAATTGATGACATCAGTCCAGACATAGGCTCTAATTAAGCTCGGCTTTCACACTACAAGTTGTAAAGTAATTTATCACTGAAGAAACCCACATATTTGTATCACATTAGCAGAAATTTCCCATGAATAAAACAAAGGATTTTATTTTGTAACTTTCCTTCAAACATAAGAAGTCTCAGAGTAGTCTCCTGTCCCCCATAAAATGAAGAAAAAGATTAATTTTCAATTTATGCAGTGATTTTACAGTCGAGCATGACAAATAAGGGAACAGATTTTCCAGATGTCCAGGACTCTGGAGGCACTATTATCAGGACTAGGCTGCCCTCTCTTGTACAGAGGGAGAGCTGCATCAGGATGTAGTGCTTCAGAGTTAAAAATGTACGAGAAGCTGCTGTGCTCTGTACAGGAGGAGGGCAGATGTTAAATGTTGGTTCTCACACCAGACCTAATCAAATCAGGCTACAGTGTTATTGCATAAAGCTGATCCTGTTAGTAATTAATATATTCATGAGGTTTTTAGAAAATATTTAATTTCAGAAATTTAATCTCTGCAGGTTCACCAGACAACACACATTTCCCTCCTTGCAGACTGCACATTCTACCTGCAAAACATAACTACTTTGAATACAAAGCCTAAATTATACCCCACAGAGTCCTTTGTGTTTTCACTTTAGAGGGAGACCAGAAGATTTAAACTTTAACTACCTCAGCTGCCCTTCCTTCAGCCTTGCTCTACTCCCAGCAAATGATCCAATAGTCAGCCCTGACTCCTGTCAAAAACCTGCTGAATCTAACCCCTAATGTCCTATGCAAAGTAACAGGACACTCCATAAATTGAGTGTCTTTCTTCTGCAACACTTTGTTTTTACTTGCTGCACAATAACAAATCAGCGGTAAAAAAAAACATTAAAGCTGTCTGTTTGGGTCATTAACCTTTTTAATTCTTGTTAGGTCTGATGAAATGTTCATTTCTGCGGTTATTTGCTAGACTTAGTCTCTCTATTCTTTACATTTTGTCATAAAGGTAAAATTCTTCCCACTCAGTTGGAGATACTGAACAAACAGGGTATACTAAGAGTTTTCAGTTACTAGTGATAATTTCTGTAGCTGTTGACGAGCTTTACATTAGAAAAGACAAATTCTTACGGATTGTATCTAACCACCTTTCCTCTCTGTAAGTACACGATGTATTATAACCACCATGTTTTACACCTCCTCAGTGTACTCTTTTTCATTGCTCTGTTGTCCTTTCCATCCTAAAAGCTGGCAGATTGACTGAATGGGATTTCAAGTATTGTAAGAAATGTAAATGGCAGCTCCTTAGGTAAGAAGCAGCCAGAATAAGTTAATAAATCTCCTAATCCAAAGGTACGCTTTGTGTGAACTGAACGAAGGCTAGAAATATGAGATGTATGAAAGAATCAACCAGCACAAATCCTCTGAATACCTCAGACAAGAATGGGAGGTCCTGGTTTTTGGTTTGGTTTCTTTTTCCACTGAGGCACAGGGCAGAAGGTATTCATATATGAGACACTAGTAGGTAGAGTAGCAGAGCTACAACATAGGCAGCAAACTGAACCTTGACTTCATACCCCTAAAAGCCTGGCCAGCATGGCTGTGGAAACTTGGTGGTAATAGGTCATTAGTGGACTACCTCCCACCTTGAACCAGGGGAGTCAGAAAGGAACTGTGGAATCATAATTCCCTCCTTGGTCTTCTAAGGCAGCGAATATAGTCTCAGTCTAGTCGTGCTTTGGGAAAATATGAATAAAATGGCAAAAACTGCAGTGACTTGAGCTTTCTTACTGGGAAAACAGTTCCCCACACACATAGCCCTTCATTTTCCCCAACAACAGTGTCAATTAATGTTCTGTATGGGTAAGCATTTGCTTTAACCACACTGCTTATAATTAGCAGCGTCTATTAATACTAGGCATCTGAGACCTGCAAGGTTTGAGTAAAAAGTGCCAGGACTCAAGTGTTTATGAGCAGTTCATATACAGCAGGAAATTTCTTGTTTTTCTTGAACAGTTGCCCTGTCTCTACTTGCCAAAAACTGCATGGTGAATAGTCATTACCCAATTTAATAGAGATGTGGGCTGAAATTTCTGCTACCTGGTTTTACACATTGGCTGTGGTTACAGGGGAAAACAGAGAAAAGTCTCATGGCTTACATGTTGGTATGTAATTTAAGTGAAATCAAGAAGGTTAAATAAGTCATTCTATGTCTACCATCTTAAAGCAGGCTTCTCAATTCTTTGCAATGTTTTAGATTAGTGGCAGATGGGAACAAATCCTGCAGATCCTACTGTCATCAATTTTTATGGCAATTCAAGTGCTACTTGTAAGATGAATTTTACCTTTCATGTATGTCTTTAATTTTTACTACCAGTATGGATTTTTGTTCTGATAATTTCATTTTGTAACACAAATTATTAAAACTGAGGAATTTTGTCTTGTCACTTTCTTGGTGTTGTCTTTGTATTGTATCTTTAAAAAATGGCCTCCATGCTTACTTATTCGCTGCATTTATGATAATTTTAAAGTGTTGGGTTTTATTCAAGACGAGGATGAGTTGATTCTAATTCACCAGGAACAAAGTAAGTCTACCACTACCCTGTTCACCCTACTCACAGAACCACAGACACCTTGTGAAGACAGGCATTAACACTGTACTAACAATTTGGTATAACATCATGCTGTTCTTGCATATTTTCAGGTCTGCACCTTGAGTTTGTATACAGCTCTGCTCAACTGACCAGGAATTAGGCACGTTAACTGAGCTCGATGCACAAGTACTGCATAGAACGGCAGAAACTGAAAGGAAATTTTCCTGAAAAGTCTGTCTTCAACTTCAATTTATAAAACTCAGCCCTCCACCCAGAGATTTATCTACAGGTGCAGACCAAGCCTATATGAAAAATGGTTTGCTGTAGCATTTTTTTTCTCTTTATCTTACATCTGGATATTTGGAGTTATTTGACTATTTTGAAGTCTATCATTCTTCATATGTAAAAATACAGGGATAGTTTTATTTCCTCTCAAGCTTCAACAATACTCATGTTAAGTGTTTTTCAGTATGGCCATAGATATTGAGAGGTTTTGTTTGTAACTGCACAAAGAGAATGAAAGGCACAGATCTGGTAGTAACATTTAAACACACGCCGCTCTTGTAGAAGCAATATAGAAATATATATCTTTTTCTGTTTCAAAGAGCAACATTAGAAACCAAGAGAGACAGCAATCAGTTTCGAGTTGGTAGTGTTGGCTTCTGGGAAGGAAAGAAAGAAAGAAGGAAATTTGCTCGACACACTACCAAAATAAAAGGTTTCAGACATCATAACATGTTGATGCAAAATAATATTTTGTGCTCTCTACTTACAAGGGAAAACTAACCCTATTTTCCTATGTATATGCAGTCAAAAATTAGGTATAGCACTTCTTTTTTTTTTGTTAAAAGGAACAAAGGGTTGTATATGAGGACATTTCCTAGTTGGCTGTCTAGGAAGAAATTACTGAAGCTCAGGTTACCTGTACTCATTTGCAGCTTAGAAGTAGTTTCCAATATGGATATCTTCTTCCCTGCCCCAAAAGTCAGTACTTATTTCCTCAAAGCCAGATCAGAATGAAGAATGGCTGGCCATGAAGACAAGTGGTGCAGCTTCTCCTGCATTGTATGAGAAAGACTATATATCACTGGGGAGAGCAGAAGAATGTGGTGGAAGATGGGTCAGCAACAATTTTTTTTTCCTTTTCCTGGTAGACTGCAGGGGGCTCTGGGGATCAGTGCCTGAAGATAAGTAGGCTGAGGTTTTGTAAAATATCTTGGAAAGGACAAGAGGAGACTTATGTACTTTTCCTGCACACCCAAGGTTTTTTTACCTAAGTAAACTTAGGGCTTTTTACCTAAATAAAAAAAAAAAACCACCACCTTACTTTCAACCTGTGTTCCCCTCCTTCCCCCTATTCCTCCTTTCTACAAAATTTCTGGAAAGCATGTAGTGATAAGTGAAGTTGAAGCCTTACCAGCAAGAAAAAAAATCAAGGTCTATTGAAAAAAGTCAACTCAAAAGTCAGGTCTAGATGACTTGGTATAATGTGCATATTTTTAACAGCTATTGCAATAATTGTAAAAGGTTGTGGTAGATCTGTCATCTCTTGCTGTAGTCAGATGGGGACCAGTTCATCTCTGGAAGACAGGCTTTAGTCAAACTTTAGGTGTGTGGAAATGGAAGCAGGCAAGAGCCTATGATTATGCAGTCAGGTGAAAGATGTTAGTGTACATTTTTTCACTGTAACCTGTTTAAAGGTGAAAGAAATTGCAAGAAACCTCAGACCCAATTTAACTACAGATAGTATTTACCCACGAGTTTGGAGAGTGGAATTTCTTTTACCTTTGAGATTTTTAACCTCCCTGGGCTTAAACTGATTCTACAGGGAAATAAGATGATTCTAGAGGTAAAGAAAAATATTCAGAAGTTTCCTAAGTTAGCACAAATAAAATATAGAAACTAGAAGTAGAAATGTTGTGGAATGTCAGAGTATATAGACAAAAAGCCAAGGGTTTAAACTTATAAGCAATCAAAACTGATAGGAAAGGCACAGGTAGCTGGCTGCAACAGTTTTTCACTCCAGCTATAACAAATAATTTCCATCTTAACTTCTCTATGGTCTACAAGAATCTGGTAGACTTTCTGTCCTCCAAAACCACTATTAAAATTAAAGGTCATTTAAATTTCTAGCAAAGACAATATGGATAAAACTACATCCTGCTCCCTGAAGGTGGATTTTGATGTACGTTGGCAGGTGTTCTGAGAATCCTAAATTGTCATAACTGTAATTCATCAAATAAAGAGAAGGCTCAGGTATCAGAATTGTTCTACAAGCACAACAAAAAACCCCATAGCTTTTAAATTTCTGTAACTCATAAAGTCCTGTGTTCTAAAAGTTGCTTTGTAATAGGATGGAAGCTGTAGGGACATAAATCTAGTTGTCTGAGTATGGATTAAGACCTGGAATGTGCAAACAAAGGAGTTTTTTGTGCCTCTGACCACATGAAAAGCCAAATTTTCCCAGATGCCAACCTCTGGGCAGCTGAACACTTTATCTGTCTTTATATTTTTTTTTTCTTCTGTGTAATATATTTCTAAAGTGTTCCTTTATATATGCCAAATAGAGGGGTAAAATATTTGTACATATGCCATATTTGAAAAAATAGAAGATACAATATCTTATTATATTATTGTGATTATATATTATTATATTATATGATATTATTACAAACAAAACATTGTGTAAATTTAGAGAATAGTTTTCAGAAAGACTTTGCATAGACAAGTGATCAGGATATCAGAAAAAAATCATTACTTATGTCTATTTTTAAGTAAAGTACTTTGGATTCTGAAGCATTGAGAGATTGTTTTTTAAAGCAAGTTTTCTGTCACCCCAAAATGAAATTAATTCTTTTCGCACTCTGTAGCTGCCCTTACTAAAGAGATGGGCCAGATAAAAAGGAAGGATGAAAACTGTACTGGTTCAGACTGGAAATTCAGTGCAGTGTACTAAAACAGGACATTGCACAGTGGGATTCAATATGTTTTGGTGATATGTGCAGACACATTTCTAGTCCAAATATCTTAACTACTTATTTTGTAAATATGATCCTTTGATTAAGGAAAAGCAGTTTAAAATTACTTTGGAGATTTTGAATATATTCTTCCTCATTTAGTATCAACCAGTATTTTAAAGTTCTAAAATAAGTGGTCTGAAAAAGTGTCACAATAAAGCAAGTTGTGGTGTGTTGTGGTTACTGTTACTGGCATGGATTCAGGCAGAACAACATTACAACAAACCATGATATGTAGCTTGTATGAGTTATAGAATTATAGAACCATGGAATCATAGAACAGTTTGGGTTGGAAGGGACCTTTCAATGTCACCTACTTAAACTTCCCTGCAGTGAGCAGGGATATCTTCAACTGGATCAGGTTGCTCAGAGTCCCATCCCAAATGGAATGTCCATGTTTCCAGGGATGGGGTCTCTACCACCACTCTGGGCAACCTGTTACAGCTTTCACCACCCTCATTGTAAAATATTTCTTCTTTATATCAACTCTAAATCTACCCTCTTTTAGTTAAAACCAGTATCCCTTGTCCTACTGCAACAGGCCCTGCTAAAAATTTTGTCATCATTCTTACAATCCCCCTTTACTGAAGGGCCACAATAAGGTCTCCCCGGATCTTTCCCTTCTCCAAGTTGAGAATTGCATGGTTTTGTCTAACAGCAAAAAACATAGCTCTTTTTACCTTGGGTTTTATAAAATGACAAAATATGACCATCAGAATTCTCAGAACTAGCCCCTTACAAAGACTACATTCTACTCTCTTTCTTTGCTAGAATGTTTCTAGACTTCGTGGAATAGGAACCAAATGATTGTTTGGGAAAACTACTTCAACCTCCAGTTAAATTTCACATGATCACATGCCGGTTGTAACATTTTTCCCACACAGCCTAAAGGCATCCTCCTAAAAGATATTTTTCATCATAACAAATTCCGTCTCATCAGAAAAATGCCTTCATGTTAAGTGTCCTTTGACATAAATAGTGAATCGCTGGACATAAAGGATTACTCTAGGTACAAATGAACGTGAAAAAAAGTTGCAGCTAGTTAAGCTTAAAAAGGTCTTACAAGTACATTGGAGTTCCTGATAGGTAATTTCACCAAGTGTCACCTTTTGACTAAGAAACTCACTAACGCATCTCTTCCCCCCATTGCTTCAGCAAGCCAAAGGGAAGCTGGAACTCACACCTTCACCATGGCTCTTGGAACACCTCTCAGAGAGGAGGTACAGAATATTCTCTACCATGACAGTGAGATCTCTTTGCACTACCACATTTTGGAAGTGTTACAGCTTGGCAGTATCATTGCTTCTGACCTGCAAGGCATAGAAAGGTATACACAGATTATGCCTGCCAGGCATAAATAGGAAAGGTGCAACATTAACTGAACTCAAAATAATTTACATTAGTGCCAATGACTTAGTCTTCCTCCTCAAATCAGAAAGTATGACATGGTTATTTTTTGTTGAAACCTGTCCTTTCAAAATGTCATGCTTTTATAAAAATTCACCTCTGTCTGTATATACCTAAAGCCAATTCCAGTGCTTTTTCAAGGCCATTTTTGAGGCCTAGCAGCAGCAGTGCTGTTGAGTAAAATATGGCATATGCCCAAGGAGCAAAGGGGGTAGCCTTTTCTAGCTTAAAGAATGAGACACCAAGAGAAAAATAATGCCATATTATTTAACTAAAGCTATTGAAACTGTATGCTTAAATCAGGTAGAAAACTAGTCTCTCCTACACAGTGCATTACGAAAAGCAGATATGTCTAGAGGGCAAATCAGAGGCCTTCAGTTTCTCTGCAAATGACCTTAGCTGCTATCTAAATTATATACCTAAAATTAGAAGGTGTCCATACTCCCTATGGTTTAAAATTGAATATATTGCTTGATGTCACTTTATCAAAAACTAGCAAACCACACTGTAAATTTACAAGTTGCTCTTTAAAGGGACAATTTTTTTCATAGATGCATAAAAATTTCAGTGACAAGATGAGATTTTTTGATCCTTACTGTTTTGAACGGGAAACACATGATCTGAAGAACAAAGGGCTTATGAAATATTCTGTAATAATTTCTTGTATTTGTTTCATAACTTTGCTTATGCACAGGAACAAGTTTATATTCTGAGAATCTCCTGGATCCAAGACACTTTGAGCAGCCAGAGATTTAGGATGTTCTGCTCTCAAAGAACTCAGCTGAGATTCTACAGCTAATATCTTGAATATCATACTGAAAACTTGCATAGCCTGAGGATTTAATACCACAGCAGGACTCATTATAGTGGCAGAATGATTGCTTCAGGCAAACTTAAATACCAACATATGTAAAAAAAAATCACTGCTGCATTTAGCTGATGTACAGTCTTGAATTATACAAATTTATTCCCGCAAAAAAATGTGTTTTTACACTGGGGTTCACTGTATATGACAACACAGAACAGAGTGTGTCAGAGGCATGGGACTCTACAGCAACACATTAATTTGGAATTAACACACTCTGTCCCTTCCCAAGATGAACACTAGTCCCATTTTTCTATCCCCAAGAGTCCACCTAAGAAAATTGGAAAGAAAATTATGATTCTACATTTTCCCAGACACTCTTAATTATCAGTAGACCAAGGCTAACAGGATCTAATGAGGCAGATGAGATAAGAGGGCTTTGTACATTCTGATTCACCTTCTTCTTATGAGGACAGCCTCTCATAGAGGCTTTCCGGTACCTGAAGGAAGGCTACAAGAAAGCTGAGGAGGGACTTTTAACAAGGGCAAGTAGTGATAGGATGAGGGGGGAACGACTTTAAATTGGAAGAGGGAAGATTTAGATTGGACATTAGGAAGAAATTCTTCACAATGAGGGTGGTGAAACACTGGCACAGGTTGCCCAAGGAAGTTGTGGATACACCCCTCTCTGGAAGTGTTCAAGGCCAGGTTGGATGGGGCCTTGAGCAGCCTGGTCTGGCTGGAGGTGTCCCTGCCTATGGCAGGGAGGCTGGAACTGGATGATCTTCAAGGTCCCTTCCAACCCAAACCAATTCTATGATTCTCCAATTCTACGATCTCTGTCAGGGCAACCCAGCCTTTCACCTCTGAGTTTTTCATAGAATACACAAAGCAGGCTTGCCTAAAGGATCCCACAAAAAACTCTGTAAGAGCTGTTGCAATTTAAGGCACTTAAGATCTTTAGTCCAAAGCTATTGTCTATAAATAAAATCTGCAACTCTACCAGGGCAGATTTCCCCTTTTGGGGAGACTGTTTTAAACACAGAAATGAAGCTAACCTCCAAGAAGAAAGGAGTTTGTTAATGAAGATGTCACAGTCCTTCCAATTCATGCTTGGAGAACAAGTGTCAGAAGATCATAACGAAAACCAAAACAAATCAGAAAGCCAGTCACCACTTCTCATCTCTATTCTACCTGTCCTCCTGTAGTGCAAGGAACATTATTTGCACCATTCAGTCAATCTGTAGAAGTGGTTTACAGGGTTTCTTTTGTGCAGGAAATCACTCTACGGCATCAGGGACACTTTCCTAACAGGGCAGGGATTAACTTCAAGCCATCAGGCCAAGATGAGTGATGAAGTGGGGCCTCCTTACAGATCCTTGGTAGCTTAAATCTTAAAGAAATAGAGACTAAGAAGGTAGATGTACTTTTCTTCAGGAGATTAACCAATTTGTTTCTGAAGCATTAAAATAACTTTTTTTTCACAACAGTAAAAGTTTTCATGCTAGATCACTATTCCTAAAGTGAATTAGAACAGCAGAAAGAGATAAAATCTGAATGTGCTAAATTCTTAGAATGAATTCTACCCCATTGTTGTTGTCAAAAGATTTTTGACAGCAAATTTTCATCCAAGCCAGTATTTCATTACTACATCTTCCAGTCTGGATAGATTTTAGCTTATCAGCTCAGAATTATATTGAAAAGGTGAAGGATCAATGGGACATCTCCAGTTTCTAGGATGGTTACTTAGTGAGAAAGAGCACAGAGACACAGTAATTCTAGATATCCTTGTAGTGCCATTTCCACTCTTCCTACTGGCTGTTACTGATCTGATACCAGCAGATTTTGCTCGCTGCAGTCACTGTATCTCTGTTGAATCAGTCTGTGGATACAGCAGGAAGAAAACACTTCTATATTTTTTCCTGATCTGACACAGGTCTTCTGGCTTAAGAAGTGGTATGTCCCCTCCTCTACATTCAGACTGTATCTCATGTACTGTGTTTGGAGAGATAAGACTGAAAATGCAACCTAGGATGAACAGATGTTAAACAGGATAAGTTGTAAAAGGAAAAATTTTTACTTCTTTCATTCCTGTGCAAGGATGAGCCGCTATCAGATGGGACAAGTAGCAATAGGACAAGTTTTCTTTCTTTCATCCCTATGCTTAAGGCAATAATGTGAAGAAATAAGAAGTGCCTTGTGCATCTGCTACACTGGCCATTGCTGGAAAGTTGCCAGCTTCAGGTCTGTGGGAATGGATGAGGTTTTGCTCCTGTTGCTTAGGCAAACGGCTGAAAACAGCCATACTGTGCAGTGCAAGACTGCATTTGACTCCTATCCCTCCCACTTTATACACATGCCCTGCATTACTACTGATGTGTCAGTGCAGTTGTCCTGGCCCCGACCCTTTTCAGAGCCAACTTTGAGAAATTCTTCCTCACTGGATGTTGTGATCATCTGAAATCGTCAGCTTCAGCCTTTGTCCCTCCATACTTCTTTTGGGGGTAAATCTACTATTTAGCAATTAATGTGTAACACTGTGTTTATTTCATTAAAAAGTTCAAAACATTATGCAAAGTGGTTGATTCACGGCAGGCCTCTTGTTGTACTGGAGCCACAGAAAAATCTCTTTCTCTCTTATCCAAGGCAACAAAAAAAGGAAAGAGATCTATTATAAAAGAATCATTCAGACTATGAAATTAGACACTATCTGAAATTATTTATTTGAGATTTACATATTTGATAATTATGTATTTGAAAAATTCTAATTATTGAAGGAGAGTAACAGGAATAAAATACTGCCCTTGCTTTTACTTATTGTTTTTATTTTCTCTAGAAGGTCTGAATGGCCTTTGGAACCCAAGACATACCTGAACACCATCAGGTAAATACAGCACAAAGAAAAAAATCATTTGTACATAGCCCAGGAAATGAGAACTCACTCTCCATGTTTCCCATTCCAATCAAAAGATCTAGATATCTCTTTCCCTACTGACCCTTTCATTCAAGAATATAAGCTTTCATTACTCACTAAATAAAAGGTGCAATGTAAATAGATAAAGAATGCCTCTGGGGGGAGCCTGTGCTGAAAAAAACATGCCACAGGCAGGAGGCAGAACCCAGGCTCAGATCCAGCACTGTGTCCCCAGGATTCTTCACTACAAGATGATGTCCCCAGCCCTACTGAAGGAAACACAAGACCCACTCAGGCAAGGACCACCCTATGGCTGTAAACTGGCCAGGGACAAACTCTGGTAGGGCTGGCACAGAGTTTGTACCTACCATGGCATCTCCCAGGCAGCTGCATGGCACTGAATGGGCCCACAGGCACACGTTGGACCCTGCTGCCTGGAAGGTTCCTTCTCCTGCCATCTTGTTTTAATGCTTTTACAATACTTTGTTCTGGTGAGTCCATAACCCGACACAACAGGGGGATAATGCCTGCTGGCGAGAGTCTGTGCCACACTACATGATGCAATGCTGGCGTCTCCTTCACACTTGCTCCTGTATTTTTTTCACCATTGGAATTGGGAAGTTTGGGGCACATCAGTTTGGAATTCCCAACATAGGAAGGATATGGAACTGTTGGATGCGGTCCAGAGGAGGGCTACAAAGATGATGAGAGGACTGGAGCACTTCTGCTATGAGGACAGGCTGAGAAGAGTTGGACTTGTTCAGCCTGGAGAAGAGAAGGCTCCAGAGAGACCTCATAGCAGCCTTCCAGTACTTGAAAGGGCTATGGTAAAGCTGGAGAGGGACTTTTTACAAGGGCATGTAGTGATAGGATGAGGGGGAAAAACTTTAAACCGGAAGAGGGAAGATTTAGATTATACCTTAAGAAGAAATTCTTCACAATGAGAGTGGTGAGACACTGGCACAGGTTGCCCAGGGAAGTTGTGGATACCCCCCCTCTCTGGAGGCGTTCAAGGCCAGGCTGGACGGGGCCTTGAGCAGTCTGGTCTGGTGGGAGGTGTCCCTGCCAATGGCAGGGGGGCTGGACCTGGATGGGCTTTAAGGTCCCTTCCAATCCAAACCATTCTATGATTCTATGATCAGAACCCCGCAATCAGGTAGGAACTGCGGCGTCTCCGTGTTGGGCTGTGGTTTCAAGCAGACCCCTCAGAATGAGACTCGCCGCGCTACCCCTCAGCCTGGTCGCCCACAGGCTGAACTGGGACCGGTCGCTGACAGAAACGGCCGCTACCGAGCGGCGCCCCCCGCCATCCCCAACGGCGCCGCCACGCCCGCGCATTTCGGCGCGGTGGCCACTGGGTGGCGCCCGCGTCCCGCCTGCGGGGCCGCCACCGCTCCCCGCCTTGCCGTGCCGGGAGGGGGCACCGCTTCGCAGCCTTTCTGGAGGCGGCTGGAGTTCCCGCAGCGGGAGGAAGGGGGCAGCAAGGGCCCGGCGAGCCTGTTTTGTCAGGTCTTGGGAGCCCGGGGCGGGCAGCCGAGACTGCCCGGCACGGCGGGACCTGCAGAGACGGAAGGGGCACGCTCAGAAAAAGTTCAGAAGGCGACAAGTGCTGCCGAATTCAATGAAAAGGGGTGCCCAGCCCGTTCAGAGGGTTCCTGGTGTTTTATGCTGGTGCTTCTTTATTAAATAAAGTAATGCCTAGAAGTGACCGAACAAGAGTGTAAACAGGCAATCTCCCAGCGATACTTCAATGCAGGGCCGTTTAAACATTTTTGTCTGACGATGTGAATGCATTCATCCTGCCCCAAGTTCCTTTCAAATCTTTCCTCTTCCAGTAATGGGCCAGCCCCATTCAAGGCCTTTTGGAGGCATCTGCAGCCTCTTTGTGAAGCCGTTTTCCTCTCTCTTTCACCTATTTTGCTTCCTCTCGCCCGTCTCTCCCAGCCAGCTGCCAGTTCCTCGCCAGGAGGCACCTCGGAAGAAGCAGCGGGATGGCAGAGCTGGCAGAGCACAGCTTTCTTGGTGGCGAGCAAGGAATGTCTGTTCCAGTCAGAGGTGCTGAAGGCCACCTCCAGCTCTCTCCCTGTCCTCCAAGCCCACGCCATCCTTCAGGGTCAGAGGCATGCTGCAGGATCTTCAGTGGGTTTGCAGAAGTTCGGGAGCTCTACCATTCTGGGTCTGTAGCTACCCAAAGCTGCTGCTCTAAGGAAACTTATGTGATTTATAACTTGTTTATTCATCTTTTAAATGTTGAAATTAAAAAAATGGCTTTAGAACAATAACTGTGCAAAGACATATCTGAGAAGTGAAAAAAACAGGGTTTATTTTATAACTTGAGACACACATTGAAAACCTAAAAGAGGAAACTGGTTTTGTTATGTTGCTTTGATGCCTCATGTACAATCACATTTTAGTGGTAAACTACACTCAGAAAAACGGATTTGCCTTTTTTCAGTCCACTGCTAGATTTGACACTGTCTTGCGTGCTGAGACATACATTACAAGAGGGTTAGACATAAGACCTTAAATCACTTACCCAGCTATTCAGCTTCAGCAATACAATCCACGGATAAATATCAGTATTTTCATTCACTTTGCTCTTGATGGTAAACAGCCTAATCCGATGTAAGGCTTTGTGCTAGATACAGAAAAATGAAGGGAAGCATGGTCTCTGCTTTACAGATGAAGAGCTTACAAATGAATCTAAAAGATATATAAAATACAGGAGGTTCTGTGAACTAGAAACTTCAGTTTATATACAGAGGTTATGTCTAAACTATTAAATGAAAGGCTGTTCTTTCATACAAAGACTTTCCTCTGGCTTTGAGGCTATTTATGCCTGTGCACTCTCCATCTCCAGTACGAGATGGCTTCATGTAAACTCTATAAGGTGAATGATCCCTATCCTTTGTTGACTGGATGACTATGTCATGGCATTTGGAGAGAACGTTTGTGAGAATGTTACCTGGCTCATACCAAAACCACAAACCACACAGGGGCCTCTGCAACCGTGTAATGGCATGGATACTGCAGTGCCCAGAAGTGTTCCCTGACACCTTTTTTTTTCACTTCTGCCATCACCACAGGACCAGTTTAGAGTAGACTAAGGTGAATATCATCCAATGAATATATGAATACCGTGTTTCAACTTAGAATGAGTCTATCAGCAGTCCCTCTGCACAGGGAGTGTGGGAGTGGAGACTCAAACATCTGCCAAGTACTTGGCATCAGTTCCAGAACTTGAAGTGGCGGTCAAAGTGATGATAATTTTGGCAATACTATTGGTGTTAATTTATCATAAGTACTTCTCTCTTACAAACTAAGGATATCCCAGATGATACAGTATGCACAGTTTACAGAGGAAACTGGTGTGTTTTCACTTACAGTGGGGGGGGGCAAAAAGCATTAGTGGGTTTGTCTGCACAGCTGTTCTGTCTATATCAGGGCCATATCTAGCCTAGAATGGGGAAGCTTTTTTTTCCTTCTCTATGAAGCATGATGAACAAAGGTGTTTATGACATAATTTTCATAACAAGTACAGGGGGAATTATGTAAACTAGAAAGGAAATTTGAAGTTGTTGTTTCTGCAATAAAGGAACTGTTCTGGGCTGTATCATGGGATGATCAAGCACCCCAAACCAGGTTACTATGAGAAATGAATTTGTCACAAATCCTGCAGTTACCAGTGCTTTATTGTGACTAATGGCTTGAGAAACAGTCTTCAAAGCTTATGTATAACACACAGTTACACCTTAAACAATATGTCACCTCAGGGCCTTACTTCAAGAGAGTTTTCAGTCCATGCTTCATGAACATCGCTCTCATGCTGTTAAACATTAAATTTATAATCCAGATATCTGTACAGACATCTGAATTGTATACATATATCTCCTTGTGTTAGCTGATACTTTCATTTTTAATGGATGGGGACAAAGTTACTCTTGAGGGGTTATTCCTTATTATGATCTATCTGTACACTTTGATCTGTTAGCTTCTGTCTCCAGTTATTCTTATGCACAGAAAGAACTTCACCAATATGGCAGTTCAGCTTTAATCCAGAGGCCCTATAGAAAAGTGTTCAATTTTCTCTTTCTTTTCTTTCCTTGTTTTTCTCCCATCAAAATATCATCTGCTCAGTGCTTCCCCAAATACTATAAGTTTTGCTCTGTTTACTATGCTAGGGCAAGAATTGGGCACAACTAAAATGGATGTGATGTGTGTTCTTCCTGTGTTGGAACCTTACTGTGATTCTGGGATTGGATAGCCCCAGAGATCTTCCTGCATATGGCAGGCTGGCCTTGTTTAACATCCACAGTTCATTAAAGCTATCCTCAGAGGCCTTGCAAATCTCAAGCAAACCCACGTTTCATGAAAACACCACACCCAGGAATATAATAAGCTTCCTCAGAATTTCAAATCACCTTGCAAGTAAACAGCAATGTGTATCTTTTTATTTTGGCCCTTTGGAAGGTTACTGATGTCCCACTGGTAACCAGAGGAGGTGAATGAAAAGTGTTTTCCAGGATGAGCACAACCAGTCTGATCTGAAAAGGATTAGAAAAAGCAATGCAAGGCACCCTCTGCTGCCTGGAATGGGGACCACACATTGCTACCTGGAGCAAATGATGTTAGGTCATGTATTCAGTATCTCCCTCAAAGGTATACAGACAAGTCCAGACCATACATGTGCCAGAGTGCAGGTAAAAAGATTTGACATTAACCATTTTTCCAAGATCTCCCTTCTAGATAGTGTAAAGCATTTAATGCATGTATGTTTATTTTGAGGGTGGGATGAGACATTTCTACAGGAGAAACGAGTGGCATTGGGTTTGTTATGGTTTTCTCCATAGGGATCACAGACTGTATCTCTTCTGGCAGGTCATCAGCTTTCTTGAGGTTTCCCAGAACTGCACTTCTCTTCAACTATCTTTCTGGGGCAAGAGGGATTTCCCTGAATAAATGAATCACAGGATAGTTGGAATCTTTCAGTTCCTTGTTGCAAAAGACTTCAAGTTCAGTTTGGACTCTTTTGCTTCTAGATGACATGCCCTCTTGATGATACTAAGGACATGAACTAATTTAAACTCCATATTGCTTATAAGCAATGAATACAGTTGTTCCTTGTGCTGTTACAACCTCAATTTTCTATGAACATTCATGCTTAAATTTACTTCTAATCTTTTCCTGACCATGGGATTTATAGTGCTAATGATGTTGCTTCTGCCATCTCAGCGACTTGGACTTAATAAGAGACACATTTGTTTTCAGGATTACTACCCATTCATCTTATTCTTCTTGCTCCTATGAAGATTCCTGTAAGCTAAAGCTGCTGTTGTCTATCCCCTTCTTGCTTGCTGTGCTTGCTATACAGGACTTCGCAAACTTACAAAATGATGCAATCCTTTGTTATTCTTGTAATTTTTTGTTCAAGATGCTCAGCAGTTTCTTTTCTTGGGTTGGGGTTGTGACTTGCAGCTCTTTGTTGTCATAGAGCACTTTTCTTGTCACATTTTGAATTATTTTTAACACTGGAAATTTGAATTCTTTTTAACAATTGCACCAGCATAAGTAGATTGTGCGATTTCCTTTGCTTGCTAAATCCCAATCACATCAGCAGGGTTAATTATAGTTCTTCTGAGTGTCACCACGTATTTCTAGTCCCAGACCTTAGCAGGCTGCCAGCACCCCAGCATCACAAAAGAGAGTCTTCAGGCCTGATTTAATCAGCTGCAAGTTTGTCTCAGTTTTGCCTGTTTTGTTGGATAGATCCTATATGAATCTTTTCAGCTCTCTTAACATGTCTAGGAATTTTAACTGTAATCATGAACTGCCTTCAAAACAAGGCATTCTTTTAGTTATTTTTTTTACTAATTTGTATTTATAAATTTTTCACAGCCAAGTAAGAGACTGAAACCTGTTTCTTCTTAGTACCTGAATCCTAACCAGTCTGCACTGTGGGAACGCAAGTCTCTGCATAATAGAGCAACTGATGCCAATGCGCTCTTGTCAGAACTAAAACCACCAATTTAGGTGTTCACGGTTGGGAAGGCAGCTGAGCATCCATTCTCTGTGCATTGTGGAACGTGTCTGTTGTACACATCTTCCAGTTAGAATGAAGTGTGATAAACATTGGCCAGTGGTGGAACCTAATTCTTAGGTAGAATTGCCATTAGCCTTGGTGGGAATCTGCACTGCCATACCCAATGCAAATTCGCCATTATATAGAATTAGCTGCTTGTGGACAAGTGACTGTTCTCCAGTAAAATGGACAGCTTTCAGTGTTGTTTCATTCAAATACTTTAATTATTTTTTTTATAATATAAGGTTACTATAAGCTTGTATAGGTGAGTAGCTCTAAATCCTGCTCCTTCCTTCTTTTTATCTTACTAGGCTTGTATAAAGTTTGGTCATTTAAACCTGGCTTTATCCCTCCCAACCTTTAATAGTTAACTAAAACATTATATATTTTAACTGAATCATGCAGCTGGTCACCTTGGGGTCCTTCTAGAGTCAATGAAGAGAGACAGAATAACTTTCAAAGAGTTACTGAGATCTTAAAACAAATTTCTTCAACTCCCTTGTTCACCTGGCAGACCTCCATGGCAACTGTACTTCTTACATAGATACTTTGTTTAGCTAAGAAACTTGAACTTTTTTCTGGATCCATAGCATATCTGAGAGTTCTTTAAATACTATGTGTATGAAGTCACTAAGTGGGAAAGGTATGGCTTAGGTATTTCTTATATGCAAACTATGCTTCTTTTGCTCAGATCAGAATTGTTAATATTTTCAATATGACAGATGTATTACACGTATTGGAAAGGAATGGTTTCATGACAGAGACATGGGCTTTCTGGGTAATGACCTGCTTTATAAATAGAGTTCCACATAAAATAGAGATAAAACGAAGTTCTACACAACTTTTATGTAAGTCTGAAGTAATAAAAATATTTTTGGGAGACAAGTGTTCCTCTTTGTATATGGACTGCCTGCCAGGAAAGTCAATGCTGGTATTCTGTCTTTAAAATTTCACACAAAGCAGGTCTCAGCTGAATATGGGTTAGAGATGATTTGGCATTTTACTTGTAGAACAGCTTTAGCAAGATTTGTGTACCTCCATGGGACCAAGATGTCATTAATGTAACAACAAAAAAATCATCAAGTATATACTTGCCAAATCTAATAAAAATGTTTGTATTACTTCAGTTCTTGTGAACTGTATAACTGCAAGGTAGTTTTTCATTTGAAGTCTCCCCTTCACCCAGCTCTGTAACCTAGTCAAACAAAACACTTTGACTTTAAGAATAAAATCAATTTACTCTTATCAGATTGGCAAAAACTTAATTAAAATAAACAACTGAATCACACTATCTTCCTGTGGATTCTGTTAATACTTAAATATAGCATTGTAGAATAGTTTGGTCACATTATTCATATAAAGCACTGATTTGACTTTCATTGTTCATGAGTTTAAAAAAAAAAGATTAAAAACTGCACGCATCTATTTTTGCTGTGTCTTTATAGGTGACGAATGCTGGAATACCTGACCTACTCGGCCCTTCCCTGGCAAGACAGTAGCCTTCATCTCAGGACAAACCCTAAGAAGCCTGTTCAATTGTCTGAGCTTCCTTCTTAATCACATAACATCTCTCACTGAGAGAGAAAAAGAAAGATTAATTTACTTTAAAAAAATAACATTTATGAACCCAAGGATTAAAATCAATAATTTGAAATATCAGATCCTTGTTAGGGAGATCCAAACATGCCTAATTGCCATATTAAGAAAAATAACTATGCATTAATACATTTATCTCTGTATAGAGGTATTTAAAACAAAGAATATATATACACAGCATTCTCTATCTAAAAGCTGTCATTTTCTCTCCAGATTTTGACCTGAAATGTCACCTGTGGCCATTGTATACTTCTGTTCTAAACCCAGTGACAGTCTATGGGGGCACCATCATTATATGGATGTGTCTGTTAAAGTAACAAATAGTTAGTGCCTTCATTATTTTACACAGAAAGTATTTTCATGTATTATGTAGCCACAAGGAAAAAAACTTATTTGAGAGCGTGTAGTATTGTGCATGGATGGAAGCAATACTATACTTTTCTTCACATCACACTCTTCACCCCCCAATTTTGATCTATTGTATTTACTTAATATAACCATTTCATATTTGGGAATTTACCCTGAACATTTTTTTCCATCATTTAGTATGGATCTTTCTATACTGTTTAAAGTTCTCTGTGCTTTCCTTGTTTTTCCAATCTCCTAGAGTCGTTAACCAATTACAGCTGGGACCAAGGCCAAAAACAGCTAAGTTTCACAACTAAGATTATCTCAAGTGGCACCTTAGTTAAATTGCTGAATAATCTTTCCTCTAGAGTTCAGATAAACATTGGTTGAGTTTTCTTATGCCTTATGCCTTCTTAAGGGTCCTTCCTCTTTGATTTACTGTTTATATTCTTTACTTTTTATAAAGCCTCCTAGAGAAGGTCACTTGGAATCCCACCTCAGCTACATAACTACAAATTAGGATAACTTCCTTCCTTCACAGCCTTTCTCTCAATAAAACTGGAATATCTGAAGACAAATTATAGTCTCTGTAAAAATTCCCCTCAAAACACTGAAAGCAACAATTTCAGCAGATCCTGGACTGAGTCCTCGTTTTATTGTGCAGTGGCTCTGGAATATTTCACAGATCACAAGAAAAGCAATTTTCTGCAGTTCATCTACTTGAAAGACACTACCAATAGTCAGTCTTGGGTGTCTATGCAGTATTTCCAAATAGAGATTCATGACGAAGGATGACCTGACAAGAAACCAGGTTAAACTGGTTCTTATTAAACAAATGTTTCTTCCTCCTGGCTGCTTAAATGAAGGAAAGGAAGCTTTTTCTTCTCTAAAGCAATTCAGTCTTCTCCTTTACTTCCGAGAAAATATTTTGAGGAAAAGAAAATCTTATCTCAGGAGTTTTAATCTTGAAACAGGAAAAGTCTGCTCCCAACTAGGAAAACTCAGGTGATTTTCCCATTGCACAAATACAAATAAAAGTGGAACAGACTACAGATGGAAATGTAAAATAACAAAGAACACCAAAAGGAGCTATTACGCTATCTTCCATGCTATGAAGCACAACAAATCACTGACATCCATTTCTTAATCTACATTTATTTATTTTCCTGATTCACAGAAAAGATCATGACAGTGAATTCTGTAAGTTGTTAAAATGTGTTTTTTTCCTGCTGGTTAATATAGTACTGTACCCTTACATCAATTGCTTAGGGTGAAAATGTTATCTGACTCTCTTGTTGTAGATGTATCTGCTCTTAAGAGATGAAAAAGAGAACTGTGTTTACAGAAGTGGGTTTCAAGAATATGTGTTACAAAGACATTCCTATATTGATGAGGCCACACACTAACACAGTACCAGTAAGTCATTGTAACCAAGCTTTTAATGTCATTTATAAAAAAATAGAGTTATTTACATTTGCAACTCATGGCATCCTCTTTTATTACAGCATTTGAGTCAGTGAAGAAATGTCACTAGAACTCATTTGAGGGTTAACTTTCCAAAGATAAGCATGACAGTACAGGAAAAGTGTTTATAACATTGTGAATTCTGGTTCTTTTGCAGCATCATACAAATTTGTTCTTGATAACACATGCACCCTGGCCTTATGGTAAGCAGAATTCCATTCCAGATTAAGGCACAGAAACTCTGCTACATTTCTGGGGACAGTCCCTCATTCTTACATGTGGCACTTTGAGACATAACCAAAGGAATTAGTTTAATTCCAATGAATGGTAGCTTAAATGCAGAATGCAGCTACTAACATGTCTTTAAGAAAACTTTGGTTAGAAGTCTGACTAACTTATTGCAGAGTTACAGCAGAGCAGATCCACAAATACAAAAGCCATCAAAATATATTATAAATCTATTTGAGTTTCAAAGCTACTCTAAAATACTGCTTTGCTTTAGAGTACAAATAACACTGTTTGGGGTTAGTTTGTAGAGTTGTGTTTTGGTCCATGCTGTTAATCCTATATCATTATATTCCTCTTCCATTAGTTTAAAAGCCGCATAACAACAGGTCCTCAGACAGTGGGAAGAATGATGAAGCCAAAGAACAGCCTTTCCAAGTCTCAGACTTCAGCTGCTGCAGTCAGTTCATAAAAATTCTAATTTCCACCGCCTCCCTTCTCCACTGCTTTAAATAAACTTCCCTCAGAACTCTAAGGGAAAAGAATGACAAGGGATGCAGATTCAACACTGTTAGAGATGGGGTTTGTCCCCATCTTCTCATCTTGAGCCAATAAATCACAGCTCTTAAAAATATCCAGACCATAAAAAAATACCAGATCAACAATAAAAAACCCAACCAATTTACTTTGACTATGCAGTAGTTCCACATAATCTGCTGGCAGTAGAAACTTCTTTGGTGTCGGAGTCAGGTCTTCCTGAAACCACAAATGGCCATGTCTGTGTGAAAAAAAAAGTATTTCATATTAAAAAACAAAAAAGTTTAAATTGCTATGAAACTGGAGCTATATTACTGATAGATGTCTAACTCTGGTTCAGTTGCAAACACGTCATCATGTTTTAGTCCCGAGAGAGCTGAGTTCCTCTAACAAATATTTTCATTACGTTTTTCATTATAATTAAATGCTCCACAACAGAGTTGCAATGGTCAGCAAAAAATCGTTTTCAGCAAAAAAAGCATCATTTCTCTTGCTTTGCAATTGCTTGCATTGTTTTATAAATAAAAACATACAGACTATTCAAAAACAGTCACTCTGCACTATACAAGCAATCTTTTTACCGCTGTGGCATGCATCAGACAGTTTTGTACTGATGAACTAATGATGGCTCGCTTGTGCTCTAAGTCATTACTCCTTTTTCGGACGTTAAGCTTGCCTAATGCCTGAGGAATTCATTTCTTTAGGGTCCCCTACTCCAACTTCCTCAGAACCTTATAACAGCCTTCCAGTACCTAAAGGGAACCTGCAGGAAAGTTGGAGAAGGACTTTTAACACGGACAAGTAATGATAGGATGAGGAGGGGGTCTTTAAATTGGAAGAGGGAAGATTTAGACTGGGCATTAGGAAGAAATTCTTCATGACGGTGATGAGGCAATGGCACAGGTTGCCCAGGGAAGCTGTGGATGCCCCCTCCCTGGAAGTGTTCAAGGCCAGGTTGGATGAGGCCTTGAGCAGTCTGGTCTGGCTGGAAGTGTCCCTGCCCATGACAGGAGGGTCGGAACTGGATGAGCTTTAAGGTCACTTCCAACCCACACCATTCTATGATTCAGTGACAGGCACATCCGTTATCCCCGTAGGCCAAACCCTGCTCTCGCGTCGCCCCTGGGGCAAACATCACTGGCGATTTACGAAGCAGCCAGGGCGACCCCCAACGTTTCTTCGACGGTGGGCACGGCTCGAAGGCTCCCAGCCGTGCCCGGAGGAGGGGCTGGGGCGACGGCGCTACCCGGGACGGTTCCCCCGTGACGCCCGCGGTCGCCCCTGGCCGCGCATCTCTCCCCCGCGCCCCTCCGCGTTCCAACCGTACCAGGTTGACGGGGTGGACATAGCCGTTCTCGTAGCGGTCCTCCTGCAGGAGCTGCCGGAGGTGAGCGATGTAGCTGGACGCCAGGCGCAGCGTGTCCAGCTTGGAGAGCTTGGTGTCGGGCGGCACCCAGGGCAGGCTGGTCTTCAGCCGCGAGAACGCCTTGCTCAGCACCCGCATCCGCGCCCGCTCCCGCGCGTTCGCCGCGTTACGCTGGTTCTGCTTCCCCTCGGGCGGCGGCCCCCGAAGCCCCGCCGCCGCCTTCTTGGCCCCGGGGCCACCGCCCCGCGCCCGCTTCCTCTTGCAGCCGCTGCCCGCCGCGCAGCTGCCCTCGCCGTCCTCCTCCTCCTCTTCCTCCTCTTCTTCCTCCTCCTCCGAGGAGTTGTCCCCCGAGGGGTAGAGCTCGCCGCGGGGTTGGCGCTTGCCCGCCGGCGCCGGCGCGTAGTCCAGCTGCAGCGCCCGCAGGTCCATGTCGGGCAGCTCCTCAGCCTCGCTCCCGGAGCCCGCGGACATCGCCCCGGGAGGGAGGCGGGCGGCGAGGCAGGCGTGAGGAGGCTGGGGGGGGGGGGGGGGGAGCGCGGAGGGGGGATGCGCCCCTTGACAGCGCTATATAGCGTGTGTACGCGGAGCAAACCATCTGCTGGATGTGTGTGGGGGAGTGGGGACAAGGTGGGGGGTGGGGGCGGGGGGGGGCAGGAGGGGTAGGACAAGACTGAGCCCCGTGCCGGGGGCGGTGCCTTCTCCGCGCCGCTGTGCGCAACGCTGCGCGAAGTCAGTGAGGAACACGCGGCGCTCTCCCTCGGCGTTATATGTGCTCCTGGGAGTAACGCAGCTGTACTAACCTGCACTGTTCCAAACTCCGGGACAGACCCCTGTCTCCTCGCCCCGAGGCAGGGGAGGATGGGAAGTTTGTAGGGAGCGATGTAAAAAGCCACTGGAAGCGTATGGATTGTGTTTTGATGGTGTCAGGAACTTGGAGTAAAGCTACAGAAAGCAGTGAACGAGTATGATGTGTCCGAGGGCTTCTCTTTCCTCAGAACGATTAATTAAAAGCCCTCTGTGTGTGTTTTTATTTCCCCGCAAGTGCTTTCGCGGGGAGGGTGGGCAGCCCCGTCTCTAAGGCGACAGCAGCTGGGTTAAAGGCTAAGCGCGACCCCAACCCACTTCCATCCGCTCCCCCTCCTGCCTTTCCTTCGAGGTCAGGCATTTCCTCGCAGTTTAAACCCCCTGCTCGCTGCCTGCCCCGCTCCAGGAGGCGGCTGTGCGGTGCCGGTGCTCCGCGCCGGGTCGGGCAAGCGTGGGTGAGAGGTTTGTAGGGAGCGATGTAAAAAGCCACTGGAAGCGTGTGTTTTGATGGTGTCAGGAACTTGGGATAAAACTACAACGAATATAGCGTGTCCGAGGGCTCTTCCTTCCTCAGAGAAATTAATTAAAAGCCAATCAACTGGGCTGCATACTGCTCTGTTTCACGGAGAAAATTAAACTAGGCAGCTTTTCGAGCTATTGGTGGGGTATTTTTTGAAACAAATTCCGTGCTGCAGCTTTTATGGAATCCACAGGAGAGTGGAGGACCCAGCATCCAAATGCTGTTTCCCAAATTCAAGAGGGGTATAAATTTAAAACAACAACATCAACAACAAACCAGCAACCAACAGCTTGTATCCATCCCACACCCCAAAATATCTTCTTTCCAAGATAAGTAACTAACATTTAGTTCCTCGCTGGCCTTCACGGTCCCTGTCTGGATACGGTTAACCAGAATAAATATTCAGTTCACAGAAAAGAATCTAATGACTACAACAGGTGGAAAGATCTTGTCCCGCAATCTTTGCTCCTGTTTTTTCCCTTCCGTTTCCCTCCCGACCGAGTGGAACCTTCCCGGCTGCTGCCGCACAACTTTCCTGGCACCGCTGGCTGCCTTTTCGCCCAGCGCTTTGCACTTCACTCCCAGCCAACCCTGTGGTCTCATTGAGGGCCACTCAATGCTGAATAAACCTCGGTTTCACCCGCTGGGGCTACAACCACATCAGAGCCGGGTTTAACTGCAACCTTTCCAAGTGAAACTTGACTTTTCTTGAACCACCGAAACAGGCAGCTGATCTTGCAACTGGATCTCTTGAACTTGGTTTGACACTACGATGCTCTGGCTGGGTCCCACACGCTGTACGGTGAAAGGAGAGCACGCCGGACTTCAGGGCTGCTCTGCCTCCCCAATTAGCCTACATTATCCGCATATGTATATATATAAAGATATATAAAGATACTGCAGGGGAAGAGATATAGGTTTACCTTTTCCCCCCATCTGGGTTGTTTATACAGGTGCGGGCTGAACGCTTTCCCTGCTAAAGATTAATGGGAGAAAGTGCTGAATTTCTTTAAACAAAGAAGAAAATGGTACCCAGTCTTAAAAACCACAATGGCAAATCTCACCTTTCGCGTCTACCTCTGCCTCGGTGGATAAAAGGCCACTATAATGGAGACTTCGTCTCCTTTAATGAAGGAATTTGGGGCGGGGAGGGAATCGCCGAATTCTCAGATCGTCTTTGCCTGCTTCTTGATTATTACTGGAAATGGAAAATGCGAAGAAATAAATCAGAAGTGAGCCTCAGGGGTTACTTCGGATTTATACCCAACAAAACACAGCAGAACTGACTCCTCTCAGATCCACCAAACTGCTGATTTCTGCGACCCTGACCGAGATATCATTTTCAGGATAAAGTCTTTGATGGGGCCGGGACATTACATCATGCTTCCATTTGTCAAGACTTTGATCCTTTATACTCTCCAGTTGTGTGTAAGGAAAAAGTCCCTGGTATATCAGGGACGCATTTTACACCCGTTATCAGGTGCAGAGTCTTTCCTTTTTCTCCGTTGAAAGTAAGCCCACCATCTGATCCATGCCCGGACTCCGAGGCCAGCATCCCTCTGCTGATTCAGGGTCCATCCTCGCACGCTGTGTGCAGTGCCGGGGCAGACTGGCTCTGAGAAACCCAAGGTGTGTGTGGAGGGGGAAGGAGCCGCAGCTTAAAACAGCTCGTGCGTGGGAAGAAGCGACAGAGAGGGCCTTCCCCAGGGAGCTCTGCCTCTACCTGAGGCCACAAAAAGCAGCTTTTCTCTGCTGAGGAGAGATCCCTGATTTGGGGAGGCGCACTGGGAACGAGTGCTTTTCTCATCCTTTTCCAGAAGGCATTTTGGTAAATGAATTAAACCAACCAACCCGAGCAAAGAGGAGTCCGCGAAAATCACATTTCTCCTTTATCTTTGCAGCACATCAGGGTGTTCCGTGCTGCACCTGAGAGTGCAGAGTGGAGGGACGGAACGGCGCTGTCAGGAGAGCATCCCCACTCAGGCAGGGCTGGTAAGTGCCCTTTCCCCCCCCAGCCGGTATCTGGGATGAGGCAAAGAGGGAATAACCCTTTTCTTTTCTTCTTTTCAGAATAAATTATAACAAAAAGCAAAAGACGAAAAAAATAGTCGGAGGCCAAGGCTGTAAAACGCAGGTTATCTCCGAGGACAGAAGGGGAAACTGCTAAAAGCCCCACGTCTTTCGCATTGTAGGGTGTTGGCAGCGACAAAGCAGGGTGGAGGAGGGAGATGACGTGTTCTCGATAAAGTGCTTTAAATAAGGCTTTCCTTTGGCATTTGTCCTTTCCTCGAACTCAGCAGCGTTACCGAGTCACTTCGTTCCGACCTAAATTGCACTTACACTTTTTCGGAAAGACCTCAGCGTTAACAACGGCGTTTTTATTCGTTTTCTCGCGTTGGTGAGAAAGGCAAAATGTCTGGAGGGGAGGAGGACAGCATCTGGCAAACGTCTCAGTCTTGATTTCCTCACAAGCGTCTACAACGCACATTCAGGCTACGTGAAAGTCTTGCAGGGCTTCTGCCACGAAGGGATGCTTGACATGGCTGGTCTTGTAGGGAAAGCAGGTGGATGAATTATAGCTTTTGTTAAATGCCAGCTAGAACAAATACAACTCTGCACGGCTCAGATCCCCCGATAAAGGCACCTAGAGAAGGGATAAGTGTGCGGTGACCTTCATTCCCCCATCAATGCTGACCCCTCTAAAACGCCTGTGCCAGGAGTGTGGGGGTGGTTTCCTTAGCCAGAGATCTGCCACGGGTAGAGGTACCACTAAAGTATACCCTTTTCTATTGTTGCTTCCTACGGAGACAGCGCAGTGGTGCCCTGACAGCTACCTAACTGAGGATGCTCCGTGTGAGCTATCCCAGCTTCCCTGGGGCTCGGGGGGGTATATCCTGAAAGCATCACGGGAGGGTACAGGAACAGCCAGCTCGGGCAGTTCTTGGAAATTAATGTGAGTGTGTCAGCGTCTTGCCGGGGAGGCTTCCCGAAAAAGTGGCTTTCCACCGTATAAGAAGTTGAAAACTACTCAGTGGGTCAAGCCATGTCAAATAAAGCAAACGGGGATAAGCGAACCCCTGGAAAGGTGGGGTGGGGGTGGGGGAGGGGCGGGTGGGGGTGGGGGTGGGGGTGGAAAGAACATTCACTAGAATTTATTTTGCCTGGCGAGTGCGAACCTTCCCATCAAGGGACATACTCAATGATTCAGTTGGTGAAAGGAATGCAAACCAGGCTTAAAGCCCGCGTCTCCGCCGCTTCCCGAGAGCCCACGGGGGGAGCTCCAGTGCCGCGCAATCAGCGCAGTCCCCACCTCCCCCGGGGGAGGCTCTGCTAGGGCGACCGGTGGCCCCGGCCTCCAGGAGGAAAAGACACTCGCTTTTCCGGCGACAGTTGCTTCCCGTTATTTACTCCTTCTCCCTCCTTCGCCCCGACATTTCCAGTGCAATAAAGACAACGAGATATTAACTGTAAAGGATCGCTCCTTTCCCTGGAGTTTGGCCGGCAGTGAGTTTTCCTCAGGTATCCCCAACTTTCAGCAGGGTTTCTTTCCCCTGTGGAATAACCAAGCAAACTCTCTAAATACCTCCTGGCGCCAGAAGAAAGTTCTCATGTAATAGATACCCGCTGGTGTAAGAGCACGGATTCTGCTCACTTTGTCAATCAGCCCAAGTTGGGAGATGAGGAGGGAGAAACCTGGATCTCTTCAAATTAAGGGTAAAAAGAAGAAAGAAGTATTTTTCACTAATTCTATTTTTTTTTAATGATGCATGGTGATGTGCTATGGACCTAAAAGGACCAGAATTAATAGTGCTGTTTAAAGTGCAGTTTATTTCTTTTTTTGGAGTGAATTAGCTGGAATAACAAGCAAACATCAGGCCAGAGGAAACGCTGTGTAAGTCTCGTCCTTGTGTTTCACTCTGAGAGGGAAGCCCACCAGAGCAAGACGGAAGAGATGGGGAGAGATAACACCACTACAGCACTTCATTATACTCGAAAGCTCCATCACACTCACTCCCTTTGGCTGGGCTGCAGCAGAGCAGACGGAGGAGGAACTGCTAGTGAAATCACTGGGGGCTCTCAGTCAGGGGAATACAACCAGTGAGACAGCTTCGTGCTCAGCAGGGGGAAAATCACTGTCCAGAGCTGTCTGGAGTCAAAGAGAACTTAGGCACTCTAGCATCGCATTGCTGGCTGTATTGAGGGAAGGCTGCAAAAGACACACGGTATCTGCAGACTGCAGTCATGGCAGCCTTACATTTTCAGTTTTCTAATGAATTTACTCCTCGTTTTCTCTAGGGAATAAATTACACATGGAAGGCACTTAGGCAGCGTCCTGAGCACCAGGCAGGTCAGCATCATGCAACACCTTACCTCAACAGTGCTCAGGCTCTGAACTAAGTTCAGACCATGTCAGGGTAAATGCTCTCTCTCTTGTAAGAAACAGCGTCACTGTGGCTGTGTTCTGTTTCCCTTCGTATAATATTATGTATCCAAATTTAATATTCACTTTTCCAGCTGCTTGAACTGATGGACCTATCATGCACCTAGATTTTAAATACATAAAATTACAAGTGACTGCATCCATCACTGTTAATTCTGGATCTGAGATGTATGGCAGATGACCCAGTCCTGACAATGATATTTTAGATGTAACATTGTTCTTGTAACATATGATCTTGTCATGTACAGGTGGGTTTATTTTGAAAAGGAAGAGCTTAAACTGTTAGGTTAAGAATTCAACTATGAGGTTTTAACACAAAATCACCCACTTTCTGAATGCTTGTTTCCATATCCTACATAATATTAAACCAGCAACTTTTTTCTTTTCACAGTTCTTCTAGAAGTGCTCCAACATCTGAAAACACTTCATTAACATAGTAGTGCTTTACATTTTAAGTAGCTAAAATGTTCCAGAGTCTCCCAGGCTGCTTCCTGTCACCGTCTTACAGCATGCTTTTTGCAGATACTTCTTGATGGCTGAAGCTGAATTCTTCTGCCAGTTATTTTGTGGTCTGTGTTCTTTTTTTTTTTTAATTTTGTGATTGGGGCCATATTCATGTACATGGCCTTTATTATCTTTTTTTTAATTTATTACTGAAGATGAGGAATAAGACTTGAAAAAGAATGGATGAAGAGAAATGAACGAAGAGAAGAGATGGAGAAAAAGAGGTGGAAGAGTAAGGAGGGTAGTGAAATAAGCTTTTTTAGGTGTAGCTGTCATATTTACAAATCAAACTGTGAACCTTTAGACGAGGTTTCTGTCCTTCATTTCTGTATTTAGGAGCAAATTTCATTTTTAGAAAAAGCTATTCAGATTTCAGATAATGATGGTCAGACTGCTAGGAGACCTGTCCCTGATGACTTTATCCTGCAGAATATCTCTATTAGCAGAATATCAGCTCTTAAGCCACCAACACTGAGAACTGTAGGTCCTTTTCTACTCTCTACAGACCTTTGAGTGTTCATAGTTCATAGCAGGCACAGGTGAGGTCAGACTTGTGTCCTTTACCTTTCCTTACTTTACCATTTGAATTTTGTTAATAGCTAATGAACAAGAGTAAACTAGCATCACAAAAGATAGCTTCCATTCTTCCTTTCATGGTTGATTTCTCCGAGTCATCAGTTAGAAAATAAAGCGTGTCTGGATTTACCTACATTTTGCTAAACAAAATGATTATTCTGTCAATACCAGAGTTCTTGGCAAGGATGAACTCGAGCTATTAAAGGAAATCTGTGCACATCATACAAGGACATTTTTAGAATTATTACATAAGATTAAACAGAATGGTTAGTTAGCCTAATATTGCAAAACTGGAGGCATACCTTGTATTTTGAATGGATGCCTGTGAGAAGAAAGTAACAACACTACTGAGCAAGGTCATTAATTAGCATAAAATATTACATAGCCATCAATTTTAACTGAGCTGACACAGTGACACGAATTGAAAACTTGATTCACAATGTCTAGGTCTTTTCCTGTGGACCCTGGTTTAAAATAGGAAATATTCGTGCCAAAGTAAGTAGAATTGCATTTGGCGTGAATCTAAAAAAAGAAAAAAAAAAAGAGTGTTTCACTAAGGATCTCTTGGTGCAACTAAAAATATACAGTAATGGATTCCACAGTCCCTCTGAGAGTGAGACTATCATGGTGCTCTCTCAAGGGTGTTCTTCTGTGTGAAACCTGTATTTAGGGACCTTTACATATTCTCTCACAGGTGTACTTATCGCAACTTGGATGGCTGTCAGTATATAAAGCAGTATGTATTAAATAACACCTGTCTTTGCAAACAAGCACAGACTGAGATACACGTTCTCCTGGTAAGTAAGCTTCTCATAATTGATTTTATCCCTCTTTCCCTGGGGAAAACCAAAAAGACAAGGATTGCTTTAGAAAGCACCTAGGACCTTATAAAAAAGTAGCGTTGCCCACTTCAAGGTGAAACGGGATCTTCGTAGTAGCTGCTGCAAAACTCCTTTTAATTCTAATTACTGCATTTCTGTTATCCTACTAGCTTACCATTTACAAGGAAAGATTTTCAGGAACGAATATAATGACTTTCTGGCCTTGTTATCCAATCTTGTAAGCACTTGCAGTAGAATCCCGTGTAGCATACTCTAAGACTTGCTGATTTGCTCACCTTAATTGGCTTAAAAAGTGCAGGTGCAACCTGCCCTCCCATTTCTAACTGCTCATAATTGGCAGTTAAAGTACATTTACAGTTGACTTACCTTGACCATTATTACTTGCAGTTCTCCTCTTACCTCTTTCTTAGGATGTGATTGTACTGCCTTACCACAAGGCATGCACTACCCATGAGATATGAGCATCCCATAAACTAATGGTTGCCAAAAATAGTATGCTGCTGATTTGATTTCTTGAATCAGGATTATATTCTATATTACAGGGTCAAAAGGAGAACATCACTGTACACACTGCAGCTGCTCCGCTGCAAGTGGGGAAGGTGACAAGGGAAAGGATGATGATAATGTGATTGATAAGGCAGAAGGTAGTGCAAGCGACTCATCTGGAAATTATGTTCCCAGAAAATTTTTGTTATTATTTTGGAAAGTGTTAAATCTTTTTGGGTCTATGTCATGTAGACTGGATGAATACTTATATTCTGTACAAAGCAATGAGGCTGTCACCAGAAATAAAATTGACTGATAGCATTGAAGGGAATGCAGCTGATGTATCTATTCAAGTGCATGATGCTTTACGCATTGGTACATTCGTTGCCCGGGATTTCCAAGTAAAACCAGTAATATAACACTTTCCTTACAATTAAATTAGAAGAGCCTTGCAAGAAGTGACTTACGCCCAAGAGCAATTATAAGTTTTATAAGTTTTTATTTGTCCTTTTCTTTAAGTTTCTGAACTTCCCGAACCTTTCAACAGACAACCATAGTATCATCTGAGTCAAATTACAAGGCTATCTGAACCTGATTCATTTCCTGTTTCAACCTAATACCAACAGAGAGAGAGCAAATTGTTTGCCCCTGAAAACTCTACATGAGCAGAGCCCCAGATGGGGCTAAAACATGACAGTTTGTCAAGATGACAGCTCCAGGGTAATCCCCTTCCACATTTCTTACCTGTCCCACTCTATCTTCTGGATGATTACATAGGAAAACAGCACTGTGTTTTGCTCTAGTTCACTCCTGGTGTGTGTAGCTGGAAGGATGCAATAGGAAGGATATAGGTATGGTTTCTCACATGACTTCAGAAAGAAGTGCCATGAATTAGTCTTATCCCACAAACCAGTCATCCTAAACAGAGACTGGACTTACAGAGCACATGCTGCAGACATTTATGTAATCTCAAAAAGGTTGGTTTTAGTGTTTTAAAATCTCACGGTATTATTAAATTGATATAATGATAGAAAGGGAAGAACTTGGATGGATTATGTGTTAGTCTAGGACAAAGCTATCCATTGTACATCAAGGTTGATCAATGCCTGCATTCTCAGCATAAGTAGAAACATTGAAAGGCGGGTCCAAACATAACTTCTGATTCCTTTAGTGAAACAACAGGGTGTTTATATTAGAAGCATCTGAAAGATTTAGCAAGCTAAGATTCAGCTGGTGCTAAACAAAGATGCAGATGAAGATGGATGATGGCCACCATAACCAATTCTTAGGCATGCCTACAATTTGAAGTAGCCAGTTATGGAAATGATAGGTAAGTTTTCCAGTGAAGAAATATACATTAAAATAGAACCATCCAAAGGGATCTTTCACTTGAAGAATATATAAATAACTTATTCTTGGGTTTTATGCTACATAAAAAAAAAATTAAAAATTACGGTTTCCATCTGTCTGGAGCAAATCCAACAGAAGTGAGCAGAATAAGGTCATGTCTGATCCCTAAGGCTAATCCTTTACATGATTTTATGAAAATCACTGTTGTTTTAGGATGATAGGATGATTCAAGGGGGCATGTTCTGCCATTCTTTATCTCAATATTAGCACTTATGTGAAATACATACCTATTGCCTCTGTACTCAGCTATGTGTGGCATGTGATATGTAGATAAATTAGCATAAACCTTGTTTAGGGTGCAGTTCATCTCTACTAATTTAAGCCATCTCAAGTCTGGGTGTCACAACTCTGCTAGTTAGGAGTGAGTGGCAAGAATTATAGTGTAGAGGTCAAAATGTCACCTGTTAAATGTGTTGCATGAAATGTCAAAATGTGGGAGGCATTCGTAAGGCAGCATACTGAAATACTGCACAGGCATTCTTTCTATGTGTTCTTTAGATGATTAAGATGTTGAAGTTTGGGCACATTCAGACAGAAACAGACATTGTGTCTGAACAGGAAAGGAAATACAATTAGAAAGATCTTTCTTTTTAGGAGAACTTTGCCTTTCAGCAGAGACAAAAGATTAGCCAGATCTCAGGCCTTGTACCAGAGGCCTTTATGACATGCCCTTTGTGTCTCTAGAACTCTATCATAAGCAGCAAAACTGGAGTAAAGCATGCTATACACTAAAAAAAGAAAAAAATGGCTTCTATACTTCTTTCCGTTCTTCTCCCCATTCTTACTATGGTGAGTAATTGTATCTGAACCAAACAGTATTGACTGCCCTTTCTGAGCACCCATTTTTTAAAATAAATTCAGGAAGGATAAATTATTCAGGAACAGGATAACATATTCTGCTGCAGCCTCCTCCCCATCTTGCTTTTTAAGCACACAAAAATGAATTTAAGAAGAAAGAATAATTATATTGAGTCCTGAGGTCCATTCAATCCAGTTCTGTTTTAGTGGTTAAAGTAAGAGTCAAGAAGAGTGTATGTAAAGGGCAAGAATAAGATGATATTCCTCAGAAAACTCTCTCAACAGCCAATAATTCGAGTTTCAATAATTTTCTGAGCCAAATATTTGGTCTTTAAATGTAATGGACCTTGATAGTTTTTTCTTCCATGAGTTGACTTTGGAATCCATGTACGCTTTTACAATCTCATCATTCTGCAGCAAAGTCCAATAAAACACATAGGGTGACAAATCACTTTAATTAATTTAAAAGCACAGTGGATTAAGAAGCTTATAGGAGACTCAGACTACCTCAGAACACACTAAATCGTCTGTGCCGTATTTCCTATGAACGTGCATTCCAGTTGAGTGGGACTGGTGCCGTATATTGGTCACATCCAGCCCTGGACAGAAGACATACTCATAGCTGACTGGCAGCTCTCCATTTAAACTGTGATCTGAGATGGTATTCAGAATCATCGAACCATAGAATCATTTAAGTTGGAAAAGGTCCATAATATTATTGAGTCTAACTGTAAACCTAACATTGATGAGTCCACTACTAAACCATGTCCCTAAGCACGACATCTACACGTCTTTCTAATACCTTCAGGAATGGTGACTCAACCATTTACCTGGGCAGCCCGTTCCAATGCTTGACAACCCTTTTGGTGAAGAAGATTTTCCTAATATCTAATTTAAATCACACCTAGTACAACTTGAGGACATTTTCTCTTGTCCTATCTCCTGTTACCTGGGAAAAGAGACCAACACTTACCTTGCTACAGCCTCCTTTCAGGTAGTTGTATAGAGTGATAAGATCTCCCTTTGGCCTCCTTTGCTCCATACTGAACAACTCCAGTTCCCCCGGTCACTCCTTATGCCTATGCTCCAGAAACTTAATCAGCTTTGTTGCCCTTCTCTGGACACGCTCCAGTACCTCAATGCCTTTCTTATAGTGAGGGGACCCAAACTGAACACAGTATTTGAGGTGTGGCCTCACCAGTGCCAAGTACAGTGGACAATCACTTCCCTACTCCTGCTGGCCACACCATTTTTGATACAAGTCAGGATGCCATTGGCCTTCTTGGCCACCCTGGCACGTTGATGGGTCATATTCAGCTGGCTGTTGACCAACACTCCCAGGTCCTTTTCCGCCGGGTGGCTTTTCAGTCACTCTTCCCCAAGCCTGTAGCATTGCATGGGGTCATTGTGACCCAAGTGGAGGACCCAACCCTTGGTTTTGTTGAACCCCAAACAGCTGGCCTTAACCCATTGATCCAGCCTGTCCAGATCCCTCTGTAGATCCTTTCTGCCCTCAAGCAGATCAACACTCCTGCCCAACTTGGTGTCCTCTGCAAACTTACTGAGGGTGCACTTGATTTCCTTGTACATATTGCTAATGAAGTTATTAAACAGAATTGGCCTCAGCACTGATCCATGAGGAACACCATGTGTTACCACCCACCGACTAGATTTAACTCCATTCACCACAACTTTTTGGGCCTCGCCCTCTAGCCAGTTTTTCACCCAGCAAAGAGTATGCCCATCCAGTCCATGAGCAGCCAGTTTCTCCAGGAGAGTCCCGTGGAAAACAGCGTAGAAGTCTTTATGAGGTCCAGGTACACAACACCCACAGCCGTTCCCTCACCCACCAAGTGGATCATCTTGTCATAGAAGGAGATCAGGCTAGACAAGCAGGACCTGCCTTTTCTAAACCCATGCTGACTGGGTCTGACCACCTGGTTGTCTTCTTTGCATTAACATCAATATTTACAGCATGCATTCTGTGCCATCTGAAAAGCAAGAGACAATAGTACTATGTTAGCACTAGCTTAACAAAGCACTAGCTTAGTGTTATAATTATCTCCATCTCTAGATTTTCACAGCTTTTCAAGGAAGATATCATGCACTGCAAGCAAATTCCAGAAAGCCACACTACAGTCAAAGACAATGACCCAGAACAGGATTTCAAGATCACCAAGAGTTTGGATAATTTTCCTTTAATGGCTTTATCATTGGACGTTACTCTGTAAGCTGTTTTAAAAAGGTATTTTCTCTAGACACAGTTTATATCTTGGGTCTGAAAATGTATGGAAAGACCATATGCTTTCATTTATGTAATCCCATTTCACATTTTAATTGGTATCAATCAAGAAGTCTCTGAAATGTTTACTAATATTCCTTGTTTTTCTGTTGAAAACAGGACTGCAGTCTTCAGTGAATTAATTTATTTTAATTTAACAAGTGTTCTTTTATTTTACTCTTTTTGTTGCCATTGACTGACTACTTGTTTCTAGACAACAGATTTCAAGGATTTCATGTATTAATTTTCTTTTCCTTAAGACACCTGTAGTTGAGGTTTCTCAAATACTTTAGTGTTATTGATCAAACACTGAAACACTTGGGGTGCTTTTCTTGTTATTAAATATGGATTATTAAACCAAGAGAAGAAGTAAACACTTATCTAATTGTCTAGGTAACCTGTGGGTTTATGGAGAAGATCAGAAAGATAATTCAATTTTTGAATGATGTAATTCTCTATGCGATAGAGACATCTGAGTTTCCTGTTGTTGATCTTTTATGTCATGAACAAATCTTTATGCATTCATCCAGTTAATACAACTTGCTTGTGTGAAAGCATCAGCCAGCCTCATATATTCTATAAAACTCTCTGTTTTGCATGGGCTGTCAAGGATTATGTCAGAATCAAAAACTTTTCTGGCCACCTTCTTTCAGACCTGTATTTCTCATATGCCAGTGAGCTGGCAATAAGCACACTCCTGGATACTCATCTAGAAACAGGGCAAGTAGTTACTGTTCTTCATTCTGGCCCTAAGTTCTCTCTGAACACCTTCAGCCCCTCTGCGAGTTTGGCAAGCTCCATCATCATCTGAACAGCCCAGGCTGCTTGGCTGCCTTTTTATTCAGTGTTGCCATCAGCATGTCTGTCCCTTCAGGTAGGAGGAGGTTTTCTGTCACTGTCTGAGCTTTGCAATTCAGGGAATCACACAGCAAAATCCAAGTGCTTTAGTGTACGTGGGGGATAATTTATATGGCCCATTTTCTATTTTACAGCTAATTATCTTCTGCCTATAAAGTCAAAGTATTTTATTTTCAGGAATAAGCAAAGACCAGCTGTTTTCTAATTTTCAGTAGCTAAGGCTTTGTATTTCAAGACCCAACAAAGTCCCTGACCACAACATTTCAAGATGAAAGCCACTGTTTTTTGCATTGCTCCATTTTATAGGATGCTCTGGACCTGGAAGCAGAACTAATTCTGTAACCTAGTGCAAAAGTACTGGCACCCAAATCTGGAAGATGATCACATGGAACAAGGGGAAAAAAAACCAAACTAACCCAGAAAGTAGATGCTCTTTTTGCAGCTTGCTTTCCTGCAGTCAGATCTCTGTCAAAGATATTTACAGGAAAGTTTTTCCGGATCCAAGGGAAAATTTTAAGTAGCTTCAGAAATATTAATTCATTCTTGAGCAGAAACTGTCTGGGTGGCAATGGTAAATTTGCAGACCTCTACAGTCCTACCAAAAGCTTTCTTAAAAACATTAAGGAGACTTCATGGCAATGCAGGAGATGAGCAAACGAGGAATGAAAAGGGTTGAAGAACTTTCAATGACATCGCTTGGGACACTGTATGGCTGACCTTGTATTTTTGTAATGAACTTTCATGGAGTGCTGAAGATTAGTCCATGGATTTCGTGCAGAGTGAGAGACCGGAATTCAGAAATCACCACTACAAAGTGTTACTCAGTAGTACAAAGTACTGTTAATTTCACTCCTTTTTATTTATTCAGGATTTTTTCATAAGGATCATTTGAATTTTCATAAGGATCATTTACAAGAAGCAATTATGAGTGTAAACGAAACAAGAACCAAAGAATCTCTGATATTTAAGTACTGCTAGAAATGAAAATTTATCTTTGTGGAGAGGGGAAATGAGATACTTATGGACAGGACAAGGTCCAATACTGCCTTCTTCTGCAGTTAATTTTGGTAACATGGCTGTGCATGCTTTTCTTATGAAGAGCTGACCCTCAAAAGTCTTCTTGGGCATCCTAGGGTCCATAAAATTCCCACTCAATGCAATGGATCAACCAAGAAATTGAATTGTAACATTAGATAAATATAGGCGTATATTTATAGGCACATAGTTCAGAATTTACAGGTGCAGGGGTGGGAAGCAAACAATTTATTGCTATAATTAAACAGTAAAACATCAATATTAAATCATGCTGTTTCCTAGTAAGAAGGACTAGGCTTGTGTGGTGAATTGCATAATGACATTTCTGCTACTTCCTGGCATAAAAGTTAATGGAATAGTCTCTTAATACTTTTAACTGTAAAAAGGACCTGAACAGTGCTGTCTTCTATCTTTACCCACTTTCCTCATTTTCTTTTCGTGAGATTCATCTTTACTGAAGACACAAATTAAGTATGATTTTTATAGGTCTGCCCTATATATAGTTGATGTGCTACTAATAGTTACATATCCATTAAAATCTACAGTTTATGTTCTGGAAGAAGTTAATAAATTAAATCAATTTAAGCAGATATATTTTTATGAAATTGATTATGTTAAATCTGAAATATGAAATACAGAAAGCCATGATTAAACAGATGTAAAATACCTTTGCATTTGTGTGGTCCAACCAAATGAGGGACCTAAAGAGTCAATATTTCTCCCCACCTCCGTCAGTTCCACAAGATGAATTTTCCTCCTGTTATTTCAAAATTAAAAAAATGATTTGTTGGATTGGAAAAATTTACATTTGACTTGGCTTGGCTTGGCTGTATAACTGTAGTTAAAAAAAAAGTCTTGCCAGAAATCAATTTCCTATATTAGGTCCAGCCACTGTGGACACCAAAACCAGCTCTTGAGGAAACCCAAGCAGTAGTTGCTGCATTTATGCAGGACTCTGATGGATCTTCAGGGTGAGTAATGTCTTTGAGTTTGATGTAGATTTTTGAGATGGGGTGTCCTTCCTTTTTTTTTTTTTTGCAATATTCCTTTGCCCCGAATTTTCCTGCGAATAAAGCTTTCTAAAATCATTCTTCCTAGATGGAATCTTAGACCACATGCACCTCTGTTTGTCACTGTAGTTTCATGAGCTGATTTGGACGCCAAAAGTAGACTTAGTCTTCAAATTGTTTTGTCATCAGCAAAAGTTTGTGATGACACATGCAACCCTTTTCAACACACAAAGGCATCTTTTGGTCACTTTAAATAAAATAGCACAGAGTACTGAATTAAAATGGCAAGCCAAAGCTTAAAAAGCCCGTCCTGTTTTTCTTTTCTCAGTTAAATAAGCCCTTGACTCTTTCCTGGCTTCACCAATCTATCCTGCATTGTCTTGTCCCAAGTGCTGGGAGAACAAGAAACCTGAATATTGTATTTTTTTTTTTTTTTCTCAAGCAGTGTCCCACCTCCAAATTCAAATAGGACAAGGTTTCTGATCACAGAAATATCATCTGTAATGTCTTGTGGCCAGTATTCACTGAGGGTGCGTGTCTTGTTGGACATTTATTACATTTCCAAAGCAGTTTTGGTAACAAGTTATTTTTTATAAATCCATTCATGTAAATTCTAAAATATCTCTTTAAACTACACTCAGCCAGCTCAGCTAATGCACTTCCGTGAAATTGCTGTGTATTGGGGAACATCTAAAACTTCTCTAAAGACTACATTCGGACAGCAAATCCAGAACCATAGTCTCAAATGCATCTAAAAGCATCTTAAGTATATTCAGGCTTGACTCCTTGAATTGTCTGCATTCAGGCAATTTGCAGGCTGTCCAGCTGGCAGCCATATAATCATGGAGCAAATCTGGGAGCGCACTCACCTCCCATTTTCTCCTGTGACTCCTTCCTCAGAGTGGTGCAGACATGGTTTCTCAGCCTGGTGTCATTGCTTTTTTCTTCTTATATTTTCTCTGCTGGCAGAAGATTTTTTTTTCCAATTTGAGCAAATTTTTAAACACTTTTTCTGCAATCTTGGTCAGACTTTCAATGTCACCTGGATCTTTCAGGAGTCAGATAGGTGTCCCTGGTGTTGCGTTTCTCCACATTCATATGTGTCTATACTTTTACAGTGCTTCTATTTCTGCATATTATATTTTACTCTCCCTGCTTCTCAACTGGAGATAACGTAGACATTTCCAGGCTAGCCAGATGTGCTCCATACCAAAAGATGGATATTTGGGAACACCATTCATTTTCATTCTTGCATTAAAAAAAAGTGCTAGCAAATTTCAAATTCTCAGTTACACAGACATTGTTAACTTTTTAGATAGAAGCTTGACAAAAGGGTGAAAAGAAAGCTATGTCATTTTTCTCAACCTTGCATTTTCAGTCTGTTGTTTGCCTTCTGCTTCCCTTGTGATTGCTTTTATCCTGTCTGACACATACACAGACTGTTCACGTTCTTTGATTTATGTCATTCATAATGGTGGCTTAAATAATACTGGCAGTTAAGCAATATAATAACAAACTTATTTGCACGTACTCTTATTTCCACAAAAGATGAGCACACTGAGCTGTTGAATAGTACCATCTAAATGCACCATTTCCAATGTTATATTTTTGATCTTCTACGGATAAGTGAACTTTTTCAGCATTTCATCTTTGGGATTGACCTAAGATTTTCTCTTTTTCACATAAAAAAAGCTCATGACCCAGCATTACTAAGCGCCACTGCAACTCCAGTAAGAGTCATGGTTGGCAGGCAAATGGCACCTTATTCCAAATTAAAATAAATAGTGATATTCAGCATGTAACCATTACACAACTTTTCCTGAAGGAATATGTAGTTTCCTCTGGGACAAAAGACAGCGACAAAGGTTGATAGGCAGTGTAAAATGCAACAATCATATGATTCATAACATTGATAAAATAAAAATGTGGTCCTGAAGTTCTTTGGTTGGAAGTATCTTTTACTGGTTGCAGGTGACAACTCATCTTAGAGATACAATTAAGTATAGTTGAATATCTATTAATCCAAAGAGCCAGAACTTTATTGTTTGTACAAAGTATTTTATCTGATTAATGCAGATATAATCAAGAAACATAGTTTTTTCCTTCTTGAAGGAACATTTCTGCCAAGTTAGTTGCACACCAGGTTAACAGCTCCCTTTTTATTCTCAGTTCATAATTTATCTTGCTGATTTGGTGCTTGACTGCTTTTGTGATAAGCGATCAACTGCACATGGCACTTCACGACTGTTTTCCCAGCATGGTCTTTAATAAATTTCAAAATGATTTGCAAAGATTCCTCTAACCTCTGTGATAAATGCTAGGTTTTCTTTCTGTACAGTAACTATTTCTTAGGCAGATACAATTGTTTTCTCAGCAAAGGGATTGCCCTCATACACCTGTTTATACTTGAGATATCGGTTTTGACTTATAATTTGCTCAACAGTGTCTTAGAAAGTGCTGCAGACTGTTTTGATATGATTGGTTAATTTTAGTCTGCTCTCTTTAGTCTTCCTTTCCAGATTCTCACACTCCTGTCAGGGGCTTGGGATTCCTGAATGTCATTCTTAACAACAAAGACTGAGGTGAAGAAGGCATTGAGTACAATAACCTTTTCCATATCTCTGTTACCAGGTCTCCTGCTTCGATCAGCAGCAGGTCCACATTTCTTCCTTTGGCTTCTGATATACCCACAGAAGCTCATCTTGTTGCCCTTTACGTCCCTGCCAGATTCAACTCCAGATGGACTTTTGCTTTCTTAGTCTCATCCCTGCATGTGTGGATAGTGTCTCTGTATTCCTCCTGGGTCATCTGTCCCTTCTACTTCTTGAATGTTTCTTCTTTATGCTTGTGTCCCTGTCATACTGTTACGGTGATCCTGGGTAAACTCAAATGAACGCTGGAATGCAATGGTTTTTAAATGTTTACTTCACTCCTGATTTTCTGCAGTCATTTAAATTTAGGTGGTGGGGGATGGAAGACTGTATTTCAGCTCCTGTAGTGAAATTTGTTGCACAGAACTAGCAGGTCCTTTGTTTCCTTGCTTACATACATTAAAAACAATAAAGAATTTTTTTTAAATGTATCAGATTCAGCACTAAGAGAAAAAAGGACATCAAGAGCTGGCCAGTTATTCTGCAATGATAAACCATCCCAGAATTGGGGTACAAAAAACTCTCATGGAACTTATATTAATATACTAGTTTGTACTGTATGTCCAGTTTGTAATACCTAGTCTTAAGCAAGAAGGACAGGAACTCAAAGAACAGGAAAGGCCATCTCAAATGGCATACAAATTCTTGTATATTAATCACAAAATTACTATAGGCATAACACAAATGGATACAATGCAAGTTTTATCTCTGATGCTATGTGGTACAAAACTAGCCTATATGTGACCTGTCACTTTAGAACTCGTATCTTCTAGATTTCACTAAGGAAAGATGTTTGCAATCCAATAACACATCATTCTCTGGTAAAATGTCATTGTTGTTTAGTTGATATTTAGCTCTTCAGTACATCTGAACTCTTGTACTGTAAACAGCTGGAAGCACTGAGCGTTATAAAATAGTATTAGTGAGCTCAATTAAACTTCAAATCACGCATGATTTCCATTGAGCCTGCACATGTGCTGGATTTCCACACAAACCCACTTAATTTAAATATTTTGTGCACTGATACCGCCTCATACAGGTAAACACATTTTTTGATATTTTATATGATATATTTTGATATCTTATGCAAAGAAGGAGTCCAGCGATTACATGGATAAACACACCCACGTATTTGGAGCAGCCTCTTATAGAAATAGCTAGAATAATATAACAAAGTGAACAGCAAGCACTACATCTAACTTTATTCTACAGTGCAGCTGTTTTCTATATTTATAATGATGAACCTGATTTTTCACCCTACTTTGAGTTTATCCTATGGAAAATGCAGTAATTTAAATGGTGCCAGAAGAAAATTTGGCACAATGTTTTTCTGTGCAATCAGCTATTCCTCATACCACCACTTGTGTCTGCCAGCATTGCATACAGCCTAGAGATTATGTCCAGATTATGAAAATCAGCATCATACCTAACACTGCATGAAAGTAGCGGGTATAGTTTGTGGGAGAAAGGAGAACAGTCAAATGGTTATTTTGCAGTCAAGATTTATTTCCACCGTAATTTAATTTACCAAATAAATTTTAAAAATTAAATAATGGAGACAGAAAAAGCTAATGTGCTTGGGCATCTGTAACATTTCCTATTCTTAACTTGACTTTTCCACCATCTAGTGTTTACTCTGAGGATATGTTATGGATGCTGTGGGAAGCAGAGGCATTACCTAAGTTCAATATATTGAACATTCTTCAAGCTGATGTGAAAAATAAATACCAGGTAATAACCTTAACATTTTTCTTTGATGTGGAGCCTGACTATACTGACAGTGATTAAACATCTTGAAAGACTGGTCTGAGACATGTTGGGAAACCCCTGATACTGAGAACATACACCTGTCTGCCAGATGTGTGTTACGGCAAGAAGGGTGAGGAATGAAGACTACCGCAACAATTAATCTTTAGGTTTTATTTTCAGACTTGAAAATGTGAGCTACAGTGAGTGATTTGATTCTCCATAAACCCAGCTCCTCTTCATCGAGTTTATTTTACTTTTGCTTTTTAGTTTATGCACATGTGAATACGTACACATGCAAACAAACTTGTTGTAGTCTGTTAGATACAGCATCCCTAACAAATGAGGTGCATATATTTCAACATTAGAGGAGTTGCAATCAGTTGAAGATTTCGTGTTGTAAAGAAAACTTTACTATTTCAGCTCCTGTGCAGAAGTTAGAACAGAATTTCTAGAGTTCTATTCATGGAATAAGATTTCATGAATGGGAAACACCTTGTAACAAAATTCATCCACATCACTATAAAATGAGCACATTAAGAATTGTTCTGCAAAGACTCCATGGACTACAGCTAGCCTGGGATTCTCACTCTGAGCTGTTGCATTGCAAAGTAATTTTCTAAATAGAAAATTCAAGAAAATTTGTGCTGCAGATTTTGAAGCCTTACCTGTATCACAAATTTCATGTAAGGATTCATCTACTTATGAGAGAGAGGAAGTATGTTAGCGCCTGTGAATCAAAAATGTGGTTTCTCACAAAGATCTTGCTTGCCCAACAAGCTAAGCTCCTCCTTACAGGAAGATCTAGTGGATCCCATGAAAAATATCAAGTGTTGCAGAAAGCATATGCTCTGGTTGTTCAGAAGGTCACAAATATTTTAGAAACAGCTTCAACCAGCTGGTTTTAGTCCTTTTTCTTCTGATGCTGCTTGAACAATTGCATATGGCGAGACCATACGAGTCCTTTCCTGGGTCAGACCCAGTAACTGGAGGAAGTTGCTCTAGATCAGTATTTTTTCTGTGACAGTGTATGAAAGAGTATTTCTAGACATGACTGTAATATCAGGATAATCATATACAAAACTTCATATTTCTCAACTGCCTAATGCACTACAGGGTAAGCACTGGCCAAAAGATTTGCCTGAGGAGAAGTGAACAAGGGCTGACCATATCTTCTGACCTGCAATCTGAGTGAAATAAAAAATACAGAAAAAACCCCACTAGCATACTCCTCAATTCATTTCAGAATTTAAAGCTGGTGGGCTTGAAGTCCTTTGCTGCCTAGCAATTGCGATACAAGACACTGCTGTCTCTCAGGCAGTGAACTGTGCACTAAATATGAAGGGAAGCAGTCTACGTACTTACTAATTTGCCTAATTAGCTTAAAGATGTGGCTAGCCAGTGAGCACAAGTATATTTACTAGTAATGCTTAATAAATTTTTCTTGACTAGCTAAATTTAACATTATTTTCTTTCTGTTTGTCCGAGAACAGGTACCCAGTAAGGGTGAGAAAAAATGGGAAAGCAAGGTGTGTTTTAAACTGGATTAGCAGAACTATTTTAGCTAATGTACAAACAGGTCCTGATCATGTCTATAGCATTCATTTTAGCTAATAAAGTGCAATGAAGACTGATTTCAACAAAGACTCATCAGAACTGAGTCAAGCAACTTGGTCTTCACTAGAGGAGGAATTCAAAAAACTAACCAAAATTTCTGGGGTTTTTCATGTCCTCATAAAGAGACCAATCTCACTTATGGTGATGAGATTTTATTTATTTTTTTAACCTTTAACACTGCAGGATTATCAGGCCATCCAAAGTTATGAAACATATCTGGAAGTGTGTTCAAGTTCAATTTGAAGACGTGGTGAAGAAATATAATTCTGGGACATGGGCAAAGAAGGAGAGAGAAATAGTGAATGGGTTAATTCTTGGAAGCAATTGCTTTAAAGTGAAGGACTCAGTGAGATTTTTCTGGAAGACTGGTGGTACCAGGTGCAGGCAGCAGTTGAGAAAGTAGAAAAGGAAGAGTAAAAATCCTTTGAAGAAGGAACAAATTGAAGATTTTAGAAGAACAGAAATAATTTAAGGACAAAACAGTGAATTGGAAAGAAGACAGCTCATGTTGTTTTCAGCTTTTTCTGGGGCATAATATAGCTTGCCCTGCATTTAAATTACTTATTTCATCCTAAAACAGATGACTGAAATGGGCAAGCTGAATGATACTTTAACAGACCTTACTTCTCTTCACTGATTAAAAAGAGCTGATGACTACATGGATATAGTGAATGACTGTAGAGGTGACTACACTAGAGACATTTGACTTTCAGGAGAGATGACTAGTATCCCATATTTTGTGAACAAAGCTTATTCTAAATGCAATATAGCCTAGAAAATGCTGAAAAACCTGCCAGGTAAGGAATCAGTCTTTCCTTCAGCAGGACTACAGTCAGTTCAGAAAAAGACTCACCAGCTCTGGCAGGAGGAAAATGCCAAGACAAGGGAGTCAAGTAAGACTGTGCCTCTCAGCCACTGGTTGTGTCCTACTGAAAGAAAGGAAGGAAGGGAGGAAGGAGGGAAGGAGCTTTTCTGTAGACACCCCACACAGCTTTCCAAGGCAATGTTAGCAATTCAGCTTTTCAGTCATAGCCGTGGGCTGCTCTCCTGCAGAAAGGGTGGAATTTGGAGCAGAATGGCTTCAGTCACTTCGTGAAATTCACCCAAGTGCTAACTCCCCAGGTCTGATGAAAGCAAATACATTGAACCTTGTATGCAGGACATAATTGCTTGTTTCTTTATCCATAAGAGGTTGTTATACACTTATGGATTTAACAGTCTGTGCTAGCTCCAGACCTGACGCAGTCTGAGTCCTTTACCCTCCCTCTGGGGGAAAGAAAAACAAGAAAGAAGGGGATTTAAATTCATTCCAGCCACATCCACACACAGGCCTGTGGCACAGTCTCAAAAGTTTAGGCTACAAAAGCATGTTGAAGACACTAAGCGTTCCAGGTCTCCAAGACTCCCTTAGGCCCAGGAGTGCTAAGTACTTTCCTCTCTTTGAACTCTACATGCAGCACAGAGGTTCTAAATGCAAGAGGATGGCTTGGAAATTTGAATTTTGTCTCAAACGGAACAACAGAGCTATCATAGTGAGCAATAATTTTGCATTTCTATGGGGTAGGAACGTATTTGAATTAGCCTTGGAGAATCTATCCAAAAGCAAAGTTAACACTGTCAAAATAAAATTAAAAAACCCCAGAATCCATTAAGGTGGTTCTGCAGTTATTATTGCAGCAAAAACAGGAAATAGGAAAGCATCCTATGTTGGACCATACAAGGCAATTTGATATAATTGTATCATTCAAAGCCTCCTGCTAATGCAGTTACTTTTCTGAAAGTATTGCAGCATTCTCCATTTCCTCTGACATAGGTGAAGGGTTTTGATCAGATACAGGACAGAACACATACATTTTATGCAGAAAAATCTGTAAAAAATTACTCAGCTTGTTTCTCGTATAGTGCTTGTAATGCCACTGGTATATATAAAAGTTGTCCTGAATTTGTAGGGAAACTAGTCATATTGAAATGATTAAAGCAAGCCAAGGGGAGAATTATCTGAGAAATCCACAGTATTTTATGGATGAACTAGCATATATAGTATTTACCATACAAGTAACTCATAACTCATACAAGTCTTACTTACTATCTTAATGAGTGACAATAGCATATCTGGAAAACATCTGCCCTGGAAAAGGACACACCAACTACTCTCTGTCTGCTTGAAAAAATGTAGATATAGTATTACTCTATGTCAGCCATGCATATCATATGTGGTATGAAATGTCTTCAGTGGTAAAAGAATAAGGAGTACATGCTTCATTTCTGAATGCCCCAGACTAGTCTCTCATGTCCTTTCTCAGGATGAGTACTCCTTACTTCTTGAGTAGGCTAATGGAAAACGGTGCGCATTTTCTACTCAGCAGGAGTTCTGGTTACTTTATAAATTAAATCTCAGCAGGGCTAAAAATAATTTTCTAGCAAGTCACTAAACAAGTCACTATTTTGCAATGAAATATTATTGTTCTTCATGTTCTTATGAAGATACAGGCATTGGGAAAAAAAATCTTAAAGAAGGTGTTTCTTTTGCATATTTAAAAGAAACCACTTAGATTACCGAGGCCATTTATAAAGCTGCTCTTTTGTCCTTTCCAACTGTCATGCATGTTTTGGCTGGCATGATTACAGTATATTCCTAATCCCTAGAACAGCATTTTTCCCATCAGAACCAGCAGCAGCTGCAGCTTGAACATGTTTATCAACACACCCACCTGTGTTTTTGTCATGGACCGCCAATGATGCTGTAACTCCTCCTGTTCTTTCCACTATGTAGGTGTTTGTAGTGTCTTTCCAAAGATATGGAATTTGAGAGCTAGGATATTTCCCTTTTGCTGTAGTGTTTAACTAAATTGGATTTTGTTTAAATGGAAAAATTCTGGTATGATCAGAACCATGGTAATCAAGAGGTAATAGATACATCCTGCCAGTTTTAGAGTCCAGCCTTCCACTCTTTAAAAAATAACTGTTTTCTACTGAAAGAATCAGCAGAAGTTCTGTGCTGCTACTGCAGATACTGCCCTGGGTTTTTTTACATAAATTGCTAAAATACAGAAGCCAACAGCATTTATTTTCTGGCTCAGGATGCAGATATAGTAATGGGAAAAGTTAGTGTTGTGGGCATCTTGAATGTTTGCAATAATTATCTTTCTTCAGTAGTTATGCTTTGTCATTAGAAAGTGTGAACATTTTCATTCTTATTAACAGAGTGATCTTTAGCCAAGGAATTATCTAATGGAACAGCTGGTACTCTTTGAACTGAACTGTGAACTTTAATTTAAGTTCACAATTCAGACAACTTTGTTTTGGCTTTTCTTTTCTTTTCTTTTCTTTTCTTTTCTTTTCTTTTCTTTTCTTTTCTTTTCTTTTCTTTTCTTTTCTTTTCTTTTCTTTTCTTTTCTTTTCTTTTCTTTTCTTTTCTTTTCTTTTCTTTTCTTTTCTTTTTCCTTTTTTTTTAAATAAATAGAGCAGAAATCTAAAATATTTTTCACCAGTTCTTATACTCATCAGGTAGTCTTTTATCTACTAAAATAAGGAACGTGAGATGGAGATAAAGATCTATGCAGCAGCTGTGGCTAGTGTTCATTTAAACTGGAGTTCCAGTTTATTTTCTTCACCAAATATGGAGTTTTCAAGACTATCCCACACGCATTTATATGATATTTTTCATCTCCTTACAAAGGCCTGTTCATAGATAGAAAATGGTGTGGTCTAAACTAGAAATGTGAGAAGACTTATATTTATTATCTTGTTAGTTCCAGGAGAGGAATCTACCAGCACTTACAGAAGACTAAACGGAGTTTAATGGTGGTTTACGGGCCCTGTCTCTTAGCAGAATCATGTACTGTTTACAACTGTTTCCAAGACATGCAGGTGCATTGTGAGAAAATGAGCCACTACTGAAGTCATATTATAGACACTTAGTTACAAGTGTTTCAGTCACATAGCAAGAAATTAACAATGCTGCATTTGTTTTCTTTTTAATATTTCTCATATTTCTTATTCTCATTCTAAAGGAATGCATTCTAATCCAAGGACACATTCTCATACATTCATTAATCCTGCTGCTCTAAAATGTTTCACATGAAAACTCAAAATCAGATGGCTTTATGCGTTCCAACTGGGCTTTTGTAAAACAGGGTCATCCTTGAACTTGTCATCTGCTGAGGTATTAAATTCCAGATTTCACTCAATTACATGATCTTAAGAATGTGGCAAGTTGCCATTTCTTTCTCAACTTTGAACAAATGTTATTGCATCTCACTGTTTAATTTCAGGAATCCCTCAATTATAAGTGACCCTTAACAGGAAGTTGTACATCTTTTAAAAATTTACCTATGAAGTGAACATAAATGTTACTTGTTGTCGAAATTCTGTTAAGACTTAAAGACTTTTATTTTATCTCGACTTTAGCAAACATGATATAACAAATTAATATTTACTTCAGAGCTGTATGCAAAGTTTTTTTCTCACATTTTAAAGACAATATTATGAAACACAACACACTGCCTTTGCAGAAATATTAATTGATCATTAAGATGATCTATTTATTAAAGCTGCATTTCACTACAGCAAAAAGATTACCTAAAATGTGGCAAAATTTGAAATAAACATTTCAAATCAAAGAAATCAGTTAAAGTAAAATAAAACTAAGTCTGTTACATTGAAAAGTTTCTTCAGATAAAACCTTATCTTTGTCTTAAAACAACTGCATACGATATTTTTGTTTTTCTGAACCAACTCTCTGAATTATTCTCCATGTCTTTGCCTCTGGAGCAGCCCTCAAAAACTAAGTTCACTGGATTTTTTAACTGAGTTTACTGGAGATATGTTATTGCAACATAAGAGTTTCACAGAATTTGCACTAACTGTGCTATAATTACTAAACATAAAAATATAACATAACTGCAGAGTTCAGCTGTCTGATGGTATGGGGAATACTACTAGCCAAAAAAAGTGGGTTACTTATTATGGCAGAGTTTTACATTTTACCCAAGAGATTTTAGGTAAGCTAATCTGCATTTTAAGCTTGAATTTACAGGCAAAGGAGATAATCTAAAATATATCCCTGATTATTTTTCAACATGTGCTTTTCAGGGCTGAGCAGTTGCATGGATGCACTTTCTCTCAGTTGGACTTTGTGTTGAAAGAAAATGTTTTGGGTAAGTGTATAATGTTGGACAAGACCACGTAGTGCCATGACGGAGCTCCTTCTCTGCACAGGAGGGGGGACAGTGGCGTTCGAAGGGTGATGAGTGAGCTGCACAGGCTCAGCCTCCTGGTTGGGGTAGAGGGAAGGCAGCAGGGCTTGATAAGCTGTTGCAGGAGAAATCAGGAAGAGATAAGGCAGCAGGGCTGAGACTTGAGTAGCTGGGGGTTGGGAGAGGGCAGCTGTTGAGAACGACGAACCTCTCCCAAAAAAGGGAGACCAAGAGAAGTGAACAGCTGCTGCAGCTGCAGGGAGCCCGGGAAACAGTAGCTGGGAAAAGACTGACTTGAAATGGGACCTACGGGAGCTAAGCCAGGAACAGCTGAAAGACTGCGGGAAGGAAGAACTTCTGGGGATCTTCGTGCTGCCGGTAGAGGGCGGCTCAGGCAGCCGGGTACCTTTGAAACGTCACCAAGCAGTAGTGAAAAACACCTCTTCAGTAAGCAAGATACGGGAAATACTAATCAGGCTTTTGAAGTATGTGCTTTTGAAGGGGAAAACGGGCTCCTGGACTGACTGCAGTTACCATTGGTGCACAGTCTGGGGTTGTCAGAGCACTGCAGGAAGCCCAGGTATGAACTGCAACGGCAGCACACCCCCAGTCAGCCTCGGCAAGCTTTTCTGAAGTGACTGCTGTTGTCCCTGCCACAGTTTTCCGAACACCTTTCTCACCAGGTTTAGGTTACTGTCAGGCCCTCTAAGTACAGTGTTGTACTCACAATAGTTTGGAATACCGTAGCCTGTTTGGTAAGTAGAGGTGGTGTGACTGTATTAGATTCTGGCTGTTATCGATAGATTTGGCTTCTTGAAAGCATCTAGACAGAACTTGGATTTTAATTTAGAAGTCACCAAATCATTTCACTTGAAAGTGAAGTGCCTCTCTAGTGACGATGCAGTCTCATGAAACTGAAGGTCTTTAAGAGGGAGCTGCTGATGGAGTGTTCACTGTGAGACATCTTCCATTTTGATAATAATTCTCTGTTAGCCTATGGGTGTACTGCAGATCCCATTGTTTATAAAAATTGATGAGGACAACATGGAACAAAGATTCATTTTTTTATCCCCCCAAAAGGTCTTTCATTTAAACTTAATTCTGAGCTAACATCCAATTTCAAAGTTAGAGTTTTGAGCTGGCATTCAGTGTGAATGACTAAATAATAAATAAATAAGAAATAAAAGCCCTCATGCTTCAAGGAATCAAGAAGTTTATCTAGAAGAAGGAAAATCTGGGGGAGTTAACATAAGTAATTATCACAGCAGAAAATTTTACCGTAGATATAACACGCATACTTTACAGACTGTACTGTACCTGGTTGTGGACAGGATTGTGCTTTCCTAATCACCTAAACTGGCACAGCACAGGGAAAGAAGCAGGTTATGGGATGTGAATGTGGGCCTTGATTGGAATGGAAATAAGAGACTAGTGAAGAAAACAGGAAATTTTGTACATCTAGATTTAACGTGAAAATGGCACCAGGATCCTGAGCAAGAAGCTAAGCAGAACTTTCTAAATGGTGTTCTGTGTTTGTATTAGTGTCTGTATTTCTGAAGAGATATTTAGAAATTTCTTGATTAAACATATACAAGGCAAAATTCAGATATAAACATGAAAACTTTGTTAAAGAAGTCTTTTAAAATAGAGCTGTAAACCAGGAACAAAGATTTTGTAAGTGGATGTTTTTGAAAATATGCAACCCTAATGTCAGCCATGTATTTTTTTATAGGCTAAAAGTTAGTGAAGTTGTGTAACCTAGGGGAGTTTTAAAATACTTGCTTCAAACACTAGAAATAGGTATAGACTACTTTCCTTTTACAAATCCGTAATTTACAGTAAACAATTCCCGAATCACTCACATATTAAGCACAGCTGGTTTACTTTGTATCTCATTCATAAGAAAGCAGTATCACAGCATGGTGGTAAGAAATAAAATGGATTTACAAAGAACTGGTCAAAGAAGAGGTTAAGTACAAAATCTAATTAAAAATACTTTGAAATATTATTTAGATTTTGTAACAGTGTAACACATTACTTTTTGGGGAATACTGGCTGCTTTAATAATTACTGACAGAAATTTATATTCCTAGTTTGTCTTTACTATGAAATATAAGCTTAATGCTTTCATTTATATGAAGACTTTATTTTATTAATAATTACCTGATTTCTACAAAAACTTCCATAGGTAGATTTTTCCTCTTTGGCTGATTGTTTGTAAGATATTAAGGAGATCATGGTTTCAATCCCTGAAAGGCCACTTACTTTCTAGGTGAAAGAGGGTAAAGTGCTTGAAAAAAGAATGTTTTGATAACTTTGCTGTAAGTCTTTTTTTTGTTATGTAAAGATCCATCTCAGGTGTTCATGTTATAATAAAAAATATTTCCACATTATAGCCGAATAAATATAGCAGTTGTAGAAGCTGTTTGGTAGCTGTTTTAGTCTCAGCTTTTTTTAGCTTTAGTTAAAAAAAGCCTGGATCAAGTTCATAGTAGTCATCTAGTACATTGCTGTGAGACAAGCCAATGGAAATTAGATGTGTCACTATATACATGATGCTGATTCACCTCTTTTACATGTGATTTTTGAAGAGGTATAACTCTGTAACGTGTCTCTGTCATTTGTCAAAGGTTTTGTAAAGGACATTTTGCCAATGACATAGAGCTGTTAAATACCCCACAGCAAATCAAAAACTCTCTAAAATAACATTGTGATGTGATGTTTCCAGAGGTGACTTATAAACCAACGGGAAGCTGTGCCTGAGCCTGAGAAATGGACCAGGAAAAACACAGATTAATTAATTTCCACTCTGATCCGAAGGTTTCTGTAGCTGCAGTCAGTAGCAGTCTCTCTGTAGGTTTCCATGGGCTTTGTATTAGGTCCATGCTAGTTACCCAAAATGAGTTATTTTCCTTAGTAAGCTTCCCTGTGGATTTTGGCAGGTTTTTGCAAGACATGAAACCATAATAAAACTCTTTAAACTGATGCCAAAACTAACAATGTTATCTTTTCTATTTTTTTTGTAATGTATACATGTGCAATGAGAAAGAAGAAGGAATCCCAGCAGGGAATATTCAAACGACACACAAAGCCATGTAAGGCTGGCATTTGCAGGCTTTTATCAACCAAAATGGCTCTGGGTCTTCAGTCCCCCAAGAACCACAGAATCAGGCCCCAAGAACTTTATGCAGAGCTCCGGAAGTGTGGTAAAAGAAAAAGGTTTAATCTGCACTTTAGACATTGTGATCCAACCTTGGCATTCAATTTATACAGATTTAAATAGAAAAAATAGATTCTGAATGTATTTTTAGTGTAGCAATTCCTGCATTTTTCCATACCATTAAATAGGTGAAGAGAAAGTCTTCTCGGATAGTCTGGGATCAGTGCACACACTTATAAATGGTACAGTTCATGGTTTGTTTTCTTGACAATCTATTAAACTCCAGTGCAACTAAACTGAAGTCCCTGCCATGAAAACATTCACCCACTGCCATGTGAATTACCCTCAAACTGTTTCCTGCTCAGATTTGATCTTTGAAGTTGTCTTTGGCAGTAGCAGGCTTAATGGTGGAAACTGCATTTATATGAACTCCTGCATTGTCTACTCACTAATGGGAGAAAATTTTTCAGGAAGGATATATTCTTTCATATTTTTCTTTGCATTTATTGTCATCTTTCAAGATTTAATGACACAATTCTTATCCCTTGGTTTGACAAAGGATTAGCCAAAAGGTGTATGCTAATATTTCACACTGACACAATTTATGTATTAGCCACTGTATAATAATATCAATTCATCAGCCATCTGTAAATGTCCATCAATGTCACCTGTTATGTTCTAAGAAGAAAACAGAAGATCATGCAAAAGATGAAAAAAGACCAGAAAAGTTCTTCAAGAACTGTTGGAATTAAAATGTAATAGCTCTACACTAATATGTACAATAGTAGTGTAAAAGCTGACACCTGGAGTGACAATTAAGCTCACTGAAAAAGGGAGTTTTCTATTGTGTACAAGATTTGAATAATAATAATATTTTGCTTATGATGGAAAGGAAAAAAACTCTGATCTAACTAGAATTTCTGACACTGTGTTGTTCTTGAATCAGTTTCAACCCAGGCCATGCCATTACTAAAACTGTCTGTTTTATCTCTACCATTGCAAGGGAACAGACAAAACCTGTGGCTGGTCCTACATGTTACACCCTGGTGGGCAGTTTAGAAAACCCCAGGCCAGATGGGACTGTGGGAGTCTCCAGTGCTCTTGCAGCAGCTCTGCATGAGTGCCTGCACACTGGAGGATGGTGTGTCCACCTTGGACCTGTAGGCACTAAAATCCTAAAATCTAGTCCTGGGATAGCCTTCTTGAATTGCCCAGGACTATAGATCTGCCTGGGCATGCAGCATCTGCCTGGATGAGGACCTGCAGGCTCCGAGCAACCTGCCCCCAAGTTGCAGATCTGGGCTTTAGGATGTTGATGTCTTTGAGGAAATTTACCAAGAGACCTCATCAGCAGCTTCCTTTGATTTGGCCTATACAAATTGCACCCTCATGGTTTACATCTGTGGCTCTAAGTGAATCTGACCACTTGTTAACACAGGAGGAATGCTTCGTCTTCTGTCCTATGGAGTTTGGACCAACTATAAGAAACAGAAAAAGAATCAGAATGAAACAGCATTTTAGCCAGAAACAGCAGAAATGAGGCAAAATGAGAAGCTAAGCAAATGCCCTGATGTGCATAAGAAAGCTTGCAGCGTTTGAAGACAAGGGAAAGCCTCCAAATAGTCAGAGATTTTAACAGTGAAATGAGAAACTACAAAGAGTGGAGAGTGCATCAGTAGATTTAAAACATGCCAAGGAAGGTTGAAGGTAAATCAACCTGAACTTCTACATCTTGGCTCAAGATAATAGTGGATCCATGAATCTTCCAGTGTTCAAAAGGAAGATTTCAGCAAATTACTGAGAGGTTAAAGAAAGAGAATGAATCGTGTGCAAAGAGGGCATGGAGGAGAGTCACTAACACACAACAGGCTCTGATAGTCAAGCAGAGTCCTGGGCATGATTGATGAGAGAAACTGAGTCTTGGTACCAGCAAGGGAGTCAGCACATAATTAGCTAGGCTTTCCTCGTGGGATTTGATTTGCATTGCTGTATATTTAATAGCTGTCAGTGGATTTGCAGTCACACAGTCAGAGTCAGTCTGGGGTAAGGATGAAAGAGAAAGTAGAAGATCATAGGAGAGCAAGCTGGCCAAGACCCAAGTAAGAAGAAGTTACGGAGTGGGGAATGACAGACGAAGAGAGGAAGAGTCAGTGAGAGAGGAACCCGGAGGAAAGATTCCTTCAGCAAGAGCTAGAGGCATCGGATAACAGAAAAAAACTGTAAGGGAACAGGGTGGATGCTGTCACTGACTTGCATGTTCTTCAGGCCACTAACTATTATAAAAAAGTATATCAAAGTAAAATCTCCTGGAAGTAATTTTCCCCTTTCAAAGAGAAATCGCATGTACGAAAGTACCTACAAAGGTCTGGTTTTACCGGCAAAAAATGTTTAATTTAATGTACAAATCAGATGCTCCTGTAGCTGGGAGTACAATGGGATAAGGCCAGGCCAGGGCCCATGTTCAGTGAAGGAATAAGAGAAGGCTTGAGATCTTTGTAGAAAAAATAACTTAAATCACGTAAAAGGAATTCATCCAAGGAAGCAGTGAACGTGATCAACGCTCTGAAGTCAGGGTAGGTTGAAATCTCAACACCTCATGTGTCTGGCTCCTTCTTTATCTTTCTTTATCATGTAACAGCTGTAAAATGACAGCATTTTCTCAATGAAACACTGAACCAATTATTAACGTGTCAGAGGAAAATATTCAACAGTACATAAACTCTTATTGTGTTGAGTCCATTTCCAATCTCCATAAGCAGTAAAATAATTACTGCACAGTCACTACTTCAGTCAGTTGCTAAAGGACCATAGTTAAGACTGTATATATACACTAAAATTCTATTCCTTATATTAGATCTAGTGGGAATAATTTGCATTTAATTTACGGATAGTTCTTTAAACTTATGTCCTTGACATAAACCTCTTAGCATTTAGAAAAATATTTCCTCTTTGTTCATGTATTATGTTGCTGAAAAAAGAGGAAGAGTTTTTTTGGTAGAGGTAAACAGAAAATATAAACACAAAAATACTTCGCTTGCTTTTGCACAGACCTGCAAAGCACCATAAAAAGCAAAGCACATCGTTCCCTGACCAGTATGTCGTATATCAAATTTCAGCCCAAGTATTCTTTTAAGGGTGAGTTACACACTTTTGAAGAGGAAGTTTCAATCAAAGAATGAAAGAGGTAAATGGTATAAGGATGAAATGGTATCTCCCCATTCAAAGCATGGTGTTGTATCTCCTGTACTGTGACTGGGGAATGTAGGAGTGATGCAGAGATATAGGCCCAACGCTTTGTGCTAAAAGTATTCTACACCTGGGAGACTGCAAGAGGAAAAACATTTTTAATAAGTTCCTTGGGGTTTTCATATTTGTTCTTTAACAATCCTCATTTTCCAGAATGATTTTTGGAGTAATTAAGTCTCAAACACAGAGAGGAAGACCCATTAAGCATGGAAGAGGGCATCTTCTTAAGTCACTCCACATTGTAAAAGAGTTTCTGTCAAATACTTCAAATTAAAAGGATTGAATAAAAAAAATGATACAGTGCAAAATCGTTGAAGATGTCTAAACATTGAACGTACACTACCGGATAGGTCTTAAGTCATGACTTAAAATGTGGAAACGACAATTAAAATTGTTTTTGGAATGGGAATCCTTTCATGCATTTAATATAATTATTTGGCAGAGGATATTTAATACTTACTGAAAGAGGCAGGGGATGATTCAAAGTGTAGGGGAAGCATACAAAAATTAAGGTGACAGCCTATGGAATTAAAGGAATGAGACAAACAAGAAATCAAGCTAGGTGGTAACACCGAGCCCTTCTGAAATGATGTCTTTTAACCTAAGAATCTTTGAAATCCACTCTTTCAGACAGCAGTCCAGACATAAACAGCAGTAAAGGTGAACAAGAAGTTATATTTTCATTTTAGATATGGCTCTAAATATGTTTGAGACAATACTGGTTATTCTCTTGTCCAAAATACACTTTTCTAAGTTCTAGGGTCTTGAGCTCCATCCTTTGAACTAGACAGGCTTTATTCATAATAACTTGAAGACAAGACCATAAATTAACATATGTCATCATCCAGATTAACCTGTGAGTGCCTTGTTTGAACCAGTTTTGAGCTGATCACAAAACTATATATTCTCCTTGGAATTGTACTGAAGCATATTTTGCAAAAATGGAAACCCCACTCAAACAGCGATGCACACACATGCTATATTGTCTTAACAATTGTCAGGATGAGGAACAGGCAAAAAACTTCCAGGAAAAAAAGTCTGAGAATCAAAGGAAGAATTCAAATGTTTTCCACCATCCATAACTTTCTGTAAAGATCTTTCTAATTATAACTTAAGACTCTGCAATACAGGTGTGTACAGCACCTTCCTTTTGCTATATGGTGCAGAGAAACAGGCACTTCTTGGACACAGCAAGCACCGGCACCTGACCTGTTTCGACCAACTGCTTTAGGCTGAGGTTAACCATTCCTTGAAAGTGCCAGCCACAGTATTATAGAATCATGGAATGTCCTCAGTTAGAAGGGACTCATGATGATGTTCCAGTCCATCTTCTGACTCCACACTGGGAAACCTAAAGGTTAAAGCATATATCTAAGGGTGTTGTCCAAATACCAACAAGCTTGGGGCCATGATCACTTCCCTGGGGAGCCTGTTTTCAGTCCTTGACCACTCTCTCAGTGAGAAACATTTTCCTAATACTCAGACTCAACTTCCCCTGGAGGAGCTTTAAGTCATTCTCTTGCATCCCATCACTGGACACCAGAGAGTAGAGATCAGCACCTCCCGCTCTGCTCTCCAGACAGCAATGATGTCACCCCTTAGACTCTTTTCTTCTAAGCTGAAGCTGAATGTCCTTAACTGCTAGTTCTTTGACCTTTGTTTCTCTCCTTTGGACGCACTGTATTATTTTTATACTATTCTTAAATCAGGAAGGCCAAAAACTGCAGACAGTGCTTGAGGTGAAGCTGCACCAGTGTGGTTATAGTGTTCTGCTATAGTGGAAGAATAGTTTCTTTTGATTAGTCTCTCAATGTTGATTATAACAAGAGTCTAGGACACTAGCTGGGATGAAGGCATCTGCCCTGTAGACGACTCTGCTAGGAGAGAAGAATCCTGCTCTTACAGTCCATCTCAATAAACAGCTGTAGTAAGGATGGGCTCCTAAAGAGGGCATCCACAGCCCAGTGTTCACAGTGAAACCCCTTGGACCACACCACACTTCCATTTGAAAGTGAGAAT